>JAWWEV010000083.1:109688331-109722049 GCA_035583235.1 Hafferia zeledoni
TCCCCGCCCTGGGGGAGGGACTGGGTGCTCCCTGAGTGTACATAAGTGGTGGGTAAGAAGATCTGGAACCTCTCGTTAGATCCAGAGGAGCAGCAGGACCTTGACAGGAGGAGACCACCACTCTCGACTAGACTACAACTGTCACTCTCAACCAGACTGCAGCCATCACCTGCACCAACAGGTTTTTCACTTCCTTTTGCTTTGGACTTGGGTGAACCACGCGGGTCTCAGCACAAGGGCTAACAAACCCCTTTGGGTTTGTACCGCAGGACACTGGGTTACACTGCTGGGTTTTGGGAGTTGAAAGCAACTTGCCTTTGTGTCAGTGTATTTACTGTATTATTATTATTAAATTGTAGCTCTGACTTATAGTCTCTCTCGTGTTGAGTTCATTTCTCCTGCTGGTTTACCTTTAAACCAGCACAATAGATTTTCAAGTCTCACAATGCCTATTCTTTGCAGCTTGTGTGAAAGCGCTTGAAGTAGCAATTAAATGATGCTTTAATGAGATTACTTTCTACCACTAATAATTTCACTGGGAAAGAGTGGGCCTAGTTGCCTTAAATTCAGTATTTTTCTGTTTTGTTTTTTTTTCTTTTAATTGCTTTTTCTGATAAACAGGCAGCATTAGTATCCTCAGAGTTCACATGACAAAACTGTGCATAGTTTGCTTGCATTTTTATCTTCATCTGACTTAGACCATGTACCATATGTGAGATTGAGATAGAAAAATTCCCCTTTCTGCATTAGAATCCATGACATGTGGCACTCATTTAGACAAAGAATTCATGCAGAGACATGGAGAGGTCTTTTTTATTTTTCACTTCTGTTATGAAATATGCCATTTTTGTTAAGCAATTTCATGCTTAGAGAATCTCCTTCTTTTCCAAAGTGAAGACACCTTTCTCCAGAGTAAGTGAAGAAAGGAGACATTCATGTCTGAATGAGGTGTAAGGAACGTGGGACAAATTTATTTTATTCAAGGAAAAAATAAAAAAAAATTATATTCCATTCTGCGAAAATGATCCACCCTATCAGGGATTAAGTGTGAAATCATTTTTCCTCTCTCCCATTTTCTTCAACTCCACCCCATTAAACTTCTAGTTCCAGACCGTTAAAAGAAGAGTTCATGCCTCACGGAAATCCAGAGTTAAAAAGAAGAGGAAAAAAGAAAAGGGGAGAAATGGGAATGTCAGGAAGGTCACAAACATGACCGTCTTATCCACTTGAATGTGAACACAAAAGGAAAATTCTGCTATGTAACCGGGTCTTTATGTTATTCATTCAGAATGAATTGTGATTTATTGGAAGCTATATTTTATAAATTAAAGCAAGACCTTAAGCAAATCCTTATTAGACTGGCATGGTTGCTCAGCTCATTAAGAGCTATACCAAAAATAACAGAGGACAACCTCATCACAGAGTAATGAAATCCAATTGAAACTGTTACTTTTGGCATTTCACTTAATCTCTTATGCATACATGTGATGTCAAAGTTTCTGGGTTGAGGAAAAAATGGATTTTTTTTTTCTTACCTTTTTGGGAACAGCCTCTATGTTCTAATATGCATGTTTATGCATAGTGTCCTGAAGTCTTTCCGATGTAATTTTAGGAACAACTCTGAGTTACTAATTGCGAAAGCATGAAACTGGATTTTGCAATGTTATGTACTGAGGAAAAGACTATCCTTCAGATTAAAGACCTTCTGCCCCTTTTTCTTTTCACAAAGGAGAGCCTATGGTTTGGAGTCTCCTTTGCTAGGTACCAATGGGACTCCTGATACAGGAAGAGAATCAGGGACTGTGGGGGTGCTGGGGATAGCTGGAGATGGGAATTGGGCTTCACTCCCATCCAGTCCCATAGGTGATTTGATTCGACAGGCAGGTGTTACCTGCTTCCCAGATAGTGGTTTCCTATCCTGTACAGCTGACCGAACCCAAATACAACATTTTTAAGGCATTGACTCAAGGTGAGGAGGCCTGGTCCTGCCACAATCTCACTGTTTATTCCCTGTTCAAGAGGGAGCTGCAGCTGTGAAATGCAGGAAGGTGCTCATGTGGCACTGCACATTGTCTCTTTGTGAAAATGAGATGAGCCTTATTGTTCTTCTCCTTGCAACATCTTTGCGACCTCAGTATAAGGAGTTCAGTGTGTTGCTTGATTCTGTACATAGCTGTGTATTCATATTGCAAAAGCAATCCTGGAAATGACAATCTTAGCCCTTTTTAGTTGCTTGCTCTTATTAAAAAGAAGACATCAGATCAAAAGTCAGTGCACAGTTGTGCTTAAGTACTGACACAGATGCGAAGCTAACAATGTTAATTAATCCTGTTACTCTGTGAGGCCATACTCACAGGGAAATCAGATGACCGCCTTCTCCCTAAATAGATGGGAGGTGGGCACTGAGATCCCTGTCTTCATCCAGAGCAAAGAAGGTCTTGAAATCTTGCAAAAGTGTACTTGGTGCATGGTTCTGGCTATGGCTGCTCATTCCCTCAAACTTGTCACAGTTGTCAGCGGTGCTGAGCCAGCTCTGTGCTCCACATTTCTGGCACTGCGGAGACAAGTGTGCCTGCAAACCCCGAGGACAGCCCTAGTCCCAGCAGCCTTGCACGACTCTTGTGGCAGACGACTGAGATACAAAGTGTTTCACCTCTTTGCTTTCTGCATAATGTTAACAGACCTACAGATCACAGTACTGGGATCTGTTGAAGAGATGTGAAAGTCCAAGTCTAGGCTGTCCTTAGTCTGGGGTGTTTTCTTTTTTTTCTCTTTTGGCTTTACAGCATGTTTTTTCCCTCTATGTGTTAGTCAGAACACGATCCTAAACAAAGAATAGACCTTTGAGTGATCAGGCCTAAGGACGTGTTAGTTTAGCTTTCTGCTATAGTTACAAGTTTTCCCAGACAAGCTTTATAAGAATTTTGCATTGTCTCAAGACAACTAAATTAGGTTTCATGAAGCCAGTTGTTTATGCATACTGAGCAAACGCTGCATAATCTACAGATTCTTTTTAAAAGAAGAACATTATGTTTTTGAAAACTGCTTTGATCTCAACATTGCAACTTCACTAACAAGCCTTAAATGAGCCACAGTATATAGTGATCTTCTATGTAAAGTATGTGATAAGGACTTGTCTTATTTTCTGTCTTAAAGAGGATTATATGCACTGGACGCTATCATGTAGTTTCTCAGACTTTAGAAGTTGCATAAGTGATAGAAATAGTCCTTTATCTAGTATTTTGTTTTAAAATCCCAGGCTATGTCTGAGACTTATAAAGATATAATCATCCCAGTTTTCTACTACTCACTTTCTAGAGCCATGGTTTTGAGACGCTGGGAATAGGTAACAAGAAAAGTTCTGATAAACTAACACCTATCAATAAACTGAAATTTCCCATCTCAGAGCAATGAGAGCTTTAATTTAGACATGGCCTTAATACCGAGGGAAATCAACCCTGATATCTGCTAGTAACAACAGAAGCTGAGCAAACACGGTGAAAAATTGCCACAAGGCATTATTCGTTGCTTGTGTCAATCTGTGAAAATGCAATTGGTGCAAGTGCAGCCTGTACATATGCTTGCTGAAGGTAGTACAAAACCCTCAACTCTGCCCATACTTTTGTTTAGGCAGGATAGTCATGTGTAATTCCTTGGGTGTTCTCATGTTCTTAGGTGCTTTGTATGTTAAAGGGGCAGTGTGGAACTCAGCCTAATTTGAAGAGAATGGTTATCCCCTGCATTTATTCTGTGGTGTTAATGGAAGATGACTTAGATGTATATGATGCAACCCTGGAAGGATGGATTAAATTTTTGGGATTTCTCTTTTTTTTCCTTCCCCATAGTAATTACTCCACTGCTCTTATTGACTCTACATGTCCCTTTTGCATGCACTAGGAACTGCAGTTGCCTGTCTGGTTCGTCCTAGCCAAAACTTCAGCACACTGATGGAAGCCCTGGCAGTTCTTCTGGTAAACAGCATTTGCTCAGATATATGACCATGACTGAACTTCCATGCCTTTGCAACAGCAGAGCAAGGCAATGCAAGAAGAACTTTTATTAGTGTTTTAATTTCTCCTTCCAGTCCTGGCAAGAAAGAAGTAAAAGATTTCTACTTTTTTGCTTTTTAAAGAAAACCACACCCTATCTTTTTTAGTTCTTTATAAAGGCAGAAGAAATAGGACTGGGTTTGGTTAGGTCTTAGGATCAAGATTTAGATTGTTTCATAGTTTATTTGCCAGGATCTACTTTAGAAGCAGCAAAATGACACTGTAATTCTGGTGACCTATTCAGTAGATACTTGCAGGAAAAATTCTGTGTTTAAATAAAGTGAAGGTTATGACACAGGCTGAAAAAGTCAGGAAATCCACACTTAAAGCTGACACTAATGCTCATGTGGAAAATAAAAGGCACAGTGACTCAAATTCAGCAGGGAATGCCAACCATAACTCTGAATTTCCAGGCTTTGTGTCAGGTTCTGTCAGTATAATGTTATTTAAATGGAGTTTTATGCCTGTGAATTCACTTGTGTTTTAATGGCAGAATTATTTTAAGAGAAATAATAATAGAAAAAAAAATCATGTTAGGAAAGGTTGCTTGTAAAATGTCTGTTTTTATATATGACAGGCCAGAAAGCATAATACTGTACCAAAGCCATATGTAGGAACCAGGCTAGAGCTGGCTTCAGTTCCTGGCCTTGCCTGACATTTCCTGGGTGTTTTTAGTACTTTGGTTCACCTGTCCCTCCATTTTCTCAGTCTGAAAATTGCAAGGATTAGTACTGACATAATTCCTAATATGCTTCATAAACCTGCTAAGGAAAAGTGCTGTATCCAACCCAGTTTTGAACAGAGCGGCACTGTCTATGTGTGGGAACACAGCATACCTCACACCTCTGGAAAGGTATATTTCATCCATCTCCTCTTGCCACATGCATCTGCAGCACATTCTGAGGCCGCTGAAGGACTCCTGACTTGGGCAGGGATCCCACCTGGAGGTCACTGGCCAGTACTGGCTGCTGCAGCATGTGATTCATCACTTGTGCCATCAGCCAGCAGGTTGCAACCCATCAGCAGAGCCTGCACCTGCGTGGACTCTGAGTAGAGGGATGGAGGCAGCCAGCACAGCAGTTGAAAGGTTTTTCTTTATCCAGCTGCTCTTACAGAGGGCCCCCTTTTCTCCTTTACACTTCTGCTGAGTCTTGTACCTTTCATATATGGGGCCTGGAAAAATTAATATTTCTACCTCTTACATATGGAATGATGGAGATCAAAGTTTGCTCAGTTTGTAGTAGAAATCCCTTTGTCTAACAGAAGTATGAATTCAGTGTGGAGGAATGAAATTATTTGATGATACCAGCTTAATACATTGCCCACATACTTTTGCTTATGTTGGCACTCCATCACTCTTTTCTAATGCCAAGGAAATTGGATAGGGGAGCAAAGTCACAGGGTGTGATCTGATTGCAGTGATTTCTAGGAAGATCTGTTACAAGAGGAGACAGGAAATTGGGCACCTTTGAAAATAAGTCTCTTTATGATACACTAGGAATTGAATCGAAAGACTCTAATTAGCAGTGAAAGTTAGATCAGAGAAGGCACCAGGCAGGAAAAGCAGAACGGTCTTGACACCACTGTACAAGTAAAAGGAGAATGAAAATGACGCAGTAGAGTTGCCAATTCCGCCCTTTGCATACCAAAGCCGCTATAAGGAAAACACCTGTAAGGATAATGCAACAATGACTCCCATAGGAAAAGAAGGATGGTAAATACTATTTGTTAAGCTGTTACTTTGGAGGTTTTCACAAGCACTTATGGAATAGTTATGAAAAAAACAGCCAAAATTCAAACATGCAGCAAAATTGCCTTTTGTAACAGTGTGAAGCAGCTGTCCATAATCAAGTAGTAACACTCATGCTCTTTATAGCTTGGCAAAGTTTCTACTCATCAATAAGCTGAGCAAACAAGCTCCTCTTTATGTACTTCATAGCTGCACAAAGACTTTCCCCTAGGAATTTCTTTGAGGTGATTTGCTTCTCCTAAGTATGCTAAAATTAAGAGGGAAGAGGATATACGAAGGCAGATGCCAACTGTGAAAAACAAAAGCAATTGGAGGAATTGATGATACAGCCTATGAAGGGAATTAGTCTTGGAAATAAATAAAGAATGGGAAAGGTAAATCTGGTTGCTCCATGTTGCTTGTCTGTTGCCTCAATGTGCATTCATCTGAAACATATTTTTGCCTAAGCAACCACTTGCTTTCTACCTTATGAAATACACCTGGGAAATTCCTGGTTCCTGGGGAGGGAGTGTAACAATGAGTCATGGTCTCCTACTGAGATTTGAAATGGGGGAGAGGGAGGTCCCTGTGTTCAAGGACAATATAGGATAAGATATTGAGTAATGAGGTAGGGAAAGCTCTGAAATGAGAAAGAGCTGTCAGGGAAGCAAAGAAGTCAGGGAAATCATTATATGAAGAGGGAGCAATTAGAAAACTCCTGGACTGAGA
Source organism: Hafferia zeledoni (assembly GCA_035583235.1). Taxonomy (NCBI): domain Eukaryota; kingdom Metazoa; phylum Chordata; class Aves; order Passeriformes; family Thamnophilidae; genus Hafferia; species Hafferia zeledoni. Next base: position 109,694,839 of record JAWWEV010000083.1, read on the forward strand.
TATTGTTACAGCTCTCCCTAAAATTTCAATCTTTGGGGAAATAAAAGTATGTTAGGAGGGAGTAGTACTATGTCAAGTCAACAAGAATTATATATAGAGAAATATAAGTTATAGATTCCATCCTTTCAGCTATTAGATTCACATTAATATGATACTGACTCCTCTATGCCCAACTAAATATAGAGGGATTTGGTTTATATTAAAGGCCCAAATTGGCTTCCGGGGGCATAAATCTTTTCTGCAGTAGCAAACATCTTGCTGAATCCTGTTTTACACAAAAGTCTTTAATAAAGCCTCACAGAGGTTTGGGGCTTTTTTTTCCCTTTACCTGAACTACTGAAACAGATGCACCCCTAGAGACTAGTGACAAGATAAGTTCTTTGAAATTTTCATGTCTAAATTGCTTCAAGTCAGAAGACTGTGCCACTTTTCTGAGGCTGAACAACTCCCACCTATTTTGGTGATTATTTTATGTATGTATATACACACAATCAAAGTGCATCTGGTTTCTGTAGACTAATCATGAAAAATTTATTCTGTTGTATTTCTTTGGTGTAGAAGTTTGAACTGATTAAAGCTATTCCCTTCCTCTGGTACATTGTAATAGTGATTATTTGGTTTTTTTCTAGATTGAAATTTTCTAAAGTGACAGAGAGGTTTTCTGGATTGGCCCTATTACTAACTGTATAAGATTTTAAGGGACCTCTGTGTCATTTTCAGTCCTCCTTATAGAATCATAGAATGTTAAGGGCTGGAAGGGACCTTAAAGATCACCTAGTCCCAACACCACCCTACCATGGGCATGGACACCTCCCCACTAGACCAGGTTGCTCAAGGCTTTATCCAACTTAGCTTTGAACACTGCTAGGGTTAAGACATCTGGTTGGGATATTCACAACCTCTCTGGGCAATCTGTTCCAGTATCTCACAACCCTCACAGTAAAGAATTTTGTCCTAATATCCTGCCAAAATTTCTCCTCTTTCAGTTTGTATCCATTATTCCTTGTCCTGTCACTACAGTGCCTGATGAACAACCCCTCTCTGGCTTCCCTGTAGGCCCCCTTCAGATGCTGGAAGGTTGGTATAAGGTCTTCACACAACCAGATCTTCTCCAGACTGAACAGCCCCAGCTTTCTCAACCTGTCTTTGTAGGGCAGGTGCTTGAGTCCACTGATCATCTTTGTGACCCTTCTCTGGGGTGCTTCTATTCCTTTACAGAGCTATCAATACCTATTTAAATGTATCAGATATCTTCTCTAACACTGATGCTCTTGAGCTTCACATGACCTAAAACAGTCCATGCATTTATATGAGACAATTTGGATTAAGCATCTAAACCATGACCAGGTGGTTTTGCACTCGGAAGTCTGCAATCTTCAGCCTTTTCCTCACTCTCTGGCCCCAGATGAGCTTACTGCTGGAGTATTCCAGAGCAAACTTAGTAACACATGAAGTGATGTGCCTCATGAATCTCACTTAATTGCATCAAAATGAAGTTTACATGGAGTGTGCTGCATATCCTGTCTACTGAGACTTTTTTTTGTAGCCTGTAGGAAGGCATTTTCTCTCCCATGAGACAAATGTCCCCTGGTAGACAATGCAAAGCAGCCTCTCACCTTCCCCTCCAGCTGAAGAAAGGAAGCAGGAGGGTTGTCAGCTAAAGTACAGGAGGATAAACACAACACATGATTTTGACCTCAATGATAAAAAAAACCCCAAACCACAAAAAACAACAAAACAAACCAAAAAAGAGAGGGAAGAAAAAACTTGCTTGCTGCAATATAGTTTGGGTTTAATCCCACTGTTTTACAAGAAAGGGTTGATTTCACTGTTAAATTATTGAATTCCAAATGCCCACTCAGTCTAAATGGCAGCTATTTTTTCAATTTAACTGAAGTCCTGAACAAAAAAAATAAAAAGAATGAGAGACCAGCAGCATAATTGCTTTTGTGATAAAAAAAATCCACTTTTAATCAGAGTGGAAGTGTTTTTTGAAAGGCTGGTACACAATCTTTATCCTGCACCTCTTTCTGCTGCAGAGCTGTGATATTGGTGAGCATTACTCTTCTTTTATTTGAGAGAATAATACAGTTAGGAGTGTGAAGTTAGTGTTATCAAAAGACATAAACATGGATGGAGAGAGTTAAATTTCATATGCTTATGTTTCCACCCAATTTGTGCCCTAAGACAGCCATGTTGACTACTAGGCTGTTCTATGTTTCATGGAAAAAGAAAAAGGGTTTATAATAATCCTGGAGAGATTGTATTTTCTTGGATCTGGAGTTTGGCTTTTCCCATTCCATCATGTTATAGAGGTAGAGGCAAGATGGAATATGAATATGGAACTCTATCCAGACATCCTTCATGTTTGGTTAGGGCCAACAGTTAGGTCTAAACTTCCTCCAGGTGCATCCTATCCTAAATTAATTTACTTCTCATTTTCCTGAAATAAATGTCTTTTGCCCCAGGCTTTTGGACTTAAAAGGTTTTTGTGACTATTTATTAGCATAATTAGTGCATGCTTGTTTGATAGTTGGTTATTTTATTTTATTAAAAATCTCTATGTCCCACAATAGTATATAAACCTGGTAGTATGTCCCTCTTAAAGTTCATATTTTGAAGCATGAAAAATATCAGTGCAGCAGCAGAATGTGGTAGTGTTATCAAAAAATGGAAGTTTATAGCTCAATAATGCACATGTATTGGATGACCAGGTGATTTCTTGTGTTTCTTCATTTCCTCTCCAAACACAGTTGTTTTATCGTCATAATTAGGAGTACAAGGAAATGCTACTGTGTGTTTTGGAAGAGTATGAACTCCATATTAGGAGTTAATCTATTTCAGCTCAGTATCACAGAGAATATTCATTGGTTTGTGTTTACTTTAATTGTCCTCAGACAGTGCAATTCAGTCTCTTGCACTGCACTTATGGGCTTTTTTTCTTTTGTCCTCAATATTGAGTCCTTAAATTGAACTCTTAAAGGGAATACTCTGATAAAGAAAGGGTCAACAGTTGAAGGAAACCTCTGTGGGTAACCTTTAATAAAACTAGGATACTAAAGAGGTTAAATTGTGAGTATGTTAACAAGGTACCCTGATCCAAGCAATGAGAGACTTTATGTGGAATTTATTGTAACTAATTGTAAGCAGGTGCATTTGAACTACCAGATGCCAACCTGCCAAAATATGTCACGGCTTTAAAACAGCCAGATCCTAATGCATGGCGAGATCTGTCTGGTGCTGGTGAGATAGAGCCTTTTTGAGATATTGTTCAGAGTTTCTCTGTTGGACCAAGGTAGGTGTTACAGACACTCAGAACCACTGCCTGCCTGTTGGACCTTGCTCTGACTGTGGCTGCAGCAGGAATACCCAGGTGTTCTTTCCTCTTCCTTGAGTACAGCTGCTATTTGCTAGTCATAAATGCCAAAGTGGTGTTAGGATTCATTCTTCATCAGCAGAAATATTTTTTTGCAGTGGGTTTATTCTGCATATGACCTTCTGCTCCAGCAGCACTTCTGTAGAGAGCTCTTGAAATGCAGAACCAAAGCCGTGTAGTAAAACATGTTGTCTTCAAGTTCTCTGACTGAGCCTCACTGTGCCACATAGACCTCTTCAGAGTATGAAAGACTGGCTGAAAAATCAACTGGGCTACCTAAAAATGTGCAGTCATAACATTTGTTTTACTGGTAATAAGTACTCAGAAGCACAAAATGGTTTGTGAGTGCTGAGCTCACTTGGAGCTGTTAGATTAGCTGCCCTCGATGTCATATCCCTGTCAATAATGTCCAGTAAATCTGAGAGGATAACTGTTTCCTTACTGTGTATAAATTCCTTTTCATGACAGCAACAATACATTCCAGGCAGTACATTTCAAAGTGATAATTATACATCTTGGGTGGTTAAAGCTACTCCACCTTAGTTGTGTGAAAAAAAAAAAATGGTACTGCTGTACTGTTGGCAAAAATGGGAGAATTTCCTGGTTTCCATGAGTTTAAATAAAGAAAAAGTGGAGAGGGAAGTGGGTAAGGTTTTTTTTTTTACCATATTTCAGTGAGATTCTGGCTGAATAAAGGTGGGATGTGGAATGTGTTCAGACAGAACTTGAGGTAGGACCTGTGCCAGTATCTCCAAGCTTTTTCAGATAACTGACCACTGCCAAACCTCAAATTCTTTGTAGACCACTGTCCACCCTTGCCATTAAACTTATTTGAGAAATTAACTATAGAAGTACACTGTTTCATAGGGGTCTGAATACTGTGACCTCAGAAGCAATTAGTTTTCTGTGTATTGTGATTTCACATGATAACAGCAATAAAAAAGACTTCAAAAGTGTTGAACAAGGAATGACGGTATCAACCATGCTTGTATCATGTCTTACACATGTTTGATCACTTCATGTTGAAGAGTCCACAGTCTCCTCATGTGTTTACTTCAGATCTTTACTGTTCATTCTATTAGGAAGTCATTGCTAATATGAAATCGAAATATTTTCATTAATCTAGCCCTATACACCAAGGGCCGAGAAAACATGTACTTGCTCTTTGCAGTTTTTTTTTGTATGTTTAAGACAATTGCCATGTCCCCTCCTTCCTCTTTTCAGTAACCAAACTACCTCAAATCTTCCAATTTTTCTGCCAAGGTGTATTTCCTGGGCTTTTAATGTGCAGTTCTGTCAATGCTCAATACTTCTACTCAGATGCAGTAGCTGAGGCCTCTCAGGCTCTGAAAGAGGAAGAAAGAGTATCTAGTCTCTTGCAGATTGTGTAATCTTCTTTTGCAGGCTACTCCAGTGTGTCATTTGAAACACTGCATCATTCACCCTGTGATCCATCACATAACCTCTAGTTCTTTCCTATCAAAATAATTCTTACGCACCTGTTCTCTATCTGTTGTTCATGCAGCAGTTTATTCCTTGCACAGAGGCAATAAATAGTCCTCTGCCCTGTGGACAATGTTCTATGGCTTTCTGACTGTTAACACCACTGTAGGAGGATTATGATGTCTTTCCTATCCTTCAGTGCATTAAGAGTTTGTCTTTCTGTAATCATCAAATTTGATGAATATGTTAGTTTTGATACTCAATAAATACACTATTTATCTTTTCTGTATTATTAGTGAGAATAGGAAATACTTGATGTCGGGAAGACCCTTTAACCATCCTGAAAAGGGAATTGTGTTTTCCTTTCACCTAGTCCATGCTTCCATAAATTTCCCCAGAGCACATCATGTCATACAGTCTGGCACATTTCTTAAGATGAGCTGTATGACAACTATGCCTTCTTTATCCACAAGTTCTGTTATGTGGTTGTAGAAATTACTTGGAGTTTGCACAGTTTGTTCTGGCAAATGTAAACTGGCTGATGCTTATGGCATTTTTTATTTTCTAGGTATTTACAGATGTTTTTTTGATTATTTGTTCAAGCATTTCTTTAGCATCCTGAAGCTGTAGTGTAAAAATTGTGACTTTTGTGCTTCTTTTTTTTTTAAAAGTGGACACTGTCATGGTCCTTCCCAGTTTTTTGTCTCACTTCAGAGACATCTTTCTTATAGTATCTGTCAGTAGCTTCAAGATTCAATTAGTCAATTTGTGATGTATTTAAAAAGTTTTATACATCTTACAATCTTACATGTCTATAATATGAGTGTATTAGACACAACTATTTTAACATTTGATAACCTCTTGTTTTATTTTAAGCTTGTCTCATTTTTTTGTAGGAATCAGTATTTGGATTTTTGTGTAGGAAAAAAAACCCCTATGGCTATCTTGATAGGATATTTGTGGATTTATAAGAAAAAATGTATTGTCATGCAACAAATATTTCTATTAGATCTGACCTAGCAGAGAGCATGTACTATAAAGAAACAGTCTTGGTGTGAAGTGGAAATTAGTAAGCAAATTGGTGTTTAGCATTTTCTAATTGAATTAAAGTAAGAATCATATGTATTGGCTATATTTAGATTTTACTTACTGTATGCTTTACACATGGTTTGGAACATGAGGAAGCTAAGATATGAAACCTTTGCTTTCCAAAGTTTTCAACCGAATACCTCCTAATCTGAGGTCTGTTTATTACTGCTATGCTTCTAAGAAATCCTCTGAGATCCTGGTAATTGATTAAAGAGCACCCCTTAGATTTCAGCAAAAGTCAGAATGTGCAGTGGTCTTTGCAAACACATGAAATTAAGAAACTGCTGATCCTGAGTCCACTTATGTCTTTGGGATCTTTCTGTTTATATACAGCAAGGGAGCTGTATGCTACATCCAGGGCATGTCCATTGCTGCTTCTTACATTCATTCAGCAAAACGATCTTACCCATACATTCAGGAACACCAGAGGACATTCTCCTTAAAGTGAAACCTCTTTAAACCCCAAATACATGCAAAATAAAAGGAGGACACCCTCCATCACCACTTTCAAGATGAAAATAATACCAAGCAGATGAAATTTCTAGTACAACCAGAAACCATGAAAGACTGTTCTAATACCATATATTTTCCTATTCCACAAAGTTTTAGGGTTTCATCACAAACATTGCTGCAATTGTTTAATTTTACCTTCCTTAAAATCTTAGATCTTTAATTTCAGAGGATGCAGACCTTTTTTTGCAGACTCTGAAGAGATCTACTCCATGCTATACTACATTATAGACTTACCTCCAAGTTAGTGGTATCTGAGAAATTGTTTAGTGGTAGCCGTTGCTTCCAATTTCCTTTTATTGTAATTTTGTTTGTGAAAGGGTACAATTCTCTGAATCAAGTTCAAGAGCTGTTTCAATTTGTGTCTCATGTCTAATCTTGTCCAGAGGTCGTGCTCTTCCACAGGGCAGTACTCTTTCTGGTGACAACAGTACTTATATAACATTTCCAGAAAAGTGTGTATCAATTTATCTCATAATAGCTTACTTCCAATCAGTGCTTAAATGCAATAAGTGGTCACAGTAGCTATAGTTAGAAAACATTTCTCCTGTAGATCTTTATTAGAATTCGGCATCTTCCCAAAAGGGAATTTTGTTTGCTATGAATCTCAGAAAACCATTGCCAAAAATGTATTTTGTAATACCTTAGAGCCAAACTGGGATTAAATAGTAGTCAGGGAATGGTGTATGAAAACAGGAAGCTGGGTACAAGTTGAGAAGGAGAGGGCTGCTCTGCTGGTTTTAGATAGGGTCACCCTATGAACACATTTTCTCCACTGCCTTCCCCATCACACAGAGCTGCCAAATGAAAGTATGTCAGAAGCAAGATTGTGACACTGCAGTGCTATTGACTGATAACTGGCCAGAGGTAATCATACTTTTCTTTCAAATGCTGCCCTGGGGGCAGGGATTTATCTACATCCAGCTGGTCCTATGTCCCTGCTGCCACCACATGTAGGTCCATGTAGTATAGGGACTTCTGAGGAGAAAAAAAAAAGTTATGAAGGAAGGTGGAAATATGTACTAAAACAATATTTAAGGAGGGCAAGAAAAGATAGTTGAAAAGAGGAGATTTGACAATGTAGAAAGAGACCAGGGTGACGAAGGCAGCCAACTGGACGTCAATCAACTGAAGGTTTAATCATGCTCCAGTGCATCATGAGACACAATGGTAAGGATAGAGAGGGAAGGGCTGTCACCTTCCCAGCTTCTGTGGCTTCCTCAGTAAGCATGTGTTGGTGGAAACAAACAAACAAGTCAACTGTTGCATATCAGCAGCAAAACAAGTGCCATTGGCAGCAGTATGTTAACAGGTACAAAGGTCCATAATCTTTTTCTGAGATTCATGGCTCACTTGCAGCAGCTGGGAATCAGATCCATCTGTTGAGGCTGCAGGACCCCATGATTTTTTTCTACAGGAGGCTAAAGATTTTAAGAATCTATGTCTATCCAGTCTGAGGCTATAATAAGAGACTTGGTTGGTCCCACACTATGTGTCAGCTAGTCTCTCTATCTAGAAACCATTTGATTCTTCAATCAATTCAATGTGCAAATCTGGTTGCATAGTTTTTTCCTGTCATTCAGGATCATAATCTGCCTTAAAATTCAAATTTTCCCTCATGAAAGAACAATGACTGGGACAGGTTGTTTGCATCATAGTTTTCCTGTTCCTGGGAAAAATGAAGGTTCAAAAGTTATAGCGTGCAGGTGGAGCGGTTTTTTCCCCTAACCTACAAAGCAGTAATTAGCACCTTTGCTTCATGTTAGCATTCAGCATGTGGACCTTATTGCTTCATCAAGTGTCTGAGGACCCGTCTGGTTTTCATCAGCAGAATAGCGCTATTTGACAATGAGGGCAAAAAGACCCAAGTTTTTCTAGCAGCAATAATAATAATTTTCCTTCCCCACATCTCTTTCCCCTCTCAGTCTCTCCAGCAGCCATATTCTCTCCTTCACCCTTCCCAAAGAAAATGATATGAATGACTCCAGTGACTTGTATATAAATCAATAATGTTCAAGTGTCCTAGGAGAATAATGAGAATAATATATGTTGACATCAGGGGCTACCTCAACTTCTCCAACTGGATTTGTGACTGTGGGTGAGAGACTTCTCTTAGGAAAATCAAGGGTACTGCATGAAGCAGTAGTTTTGGGCTTTTTATCCACCTCCTTTTCAAGACTTCAGAAGTGATCCTATTCCCTAAGTGTCTTCTTAATGCAGAAACTCTTTCTTAGGAGTTGGGTTTTGTTTTTATCACTTATTAAACAGAAGCAGACTCTGAATGGCTAATATACAAACACTGCTGGTCTATGGAGTCTTCTTGTAAGGGGCCTTCTGGCTTTCAGCAACTAACTATGAATGCCATCCGTGTTCTTGTGGTAACACTCATGCCAAAGTTACCAGGTCTGTCTCCTCACAAGATCAGCACTCCTGAGCAGATATATATATTCCAGATTTAAGAAAATGGTTCTCAGATGGTTTGAACAGAGGGTTATGACTTTTTTTTACCCTACTCCCCATGCCCACTTCCCTGTCTGTAATCTGCTATGTCAAACACTGAGTGTGATTAATGATGACAGAGATTACTGTGAGCACAAAGTTCAAGAGCTCAGCTGTTTATTTGTTTAAGAAAGTTGTTTTCTGAGTGTTTCTCTATATATCTAGCCACATGCTTAGGCTGAAATACCCCAGCACCATCACTGGTTTGTAAGAATACTGTTCTGACAGAAAGAATGTTAGTAAACATCCAGGACAGGGAGGGGAAATATTCAGTGTCTTAGGACTCATTCCATTTTCATGTGGTTTGTTCTATCAGTGGTGTGGGAGGAAATGCCTGTTGAATAACACTGAGGAAACACTCTGTGAAGGTACACTGGCTCAGGTGAGTAGCACTGGAACACAGGCAGGAGTTTAGAGGCAGCTTCTGGCCATCATCTTCAGCAAATAAGCATGGAAGGCAGACCCAAATTCAAACCCTTCAGTTACAAGTCTCGAACAAGTGTCTTCCAGTGCAAAGCATAAAACAGAGGATGGCCGTATCCCTACATTGTCCATGAGCTCTGCCTAATGTCATTGTTGATAAGTCGTGGATTTACACAGTTAGCTGCGTATCTCTGTCTTCCTGTTTCTCCAAAACATTGGATTCAGTTTCTCAGGAGTGAAATTTGTTGTAACTTCATCGTTTAACATCTAGGAACAAAGTTATTGATTAGCTCTGCACCTACAGTTCCCAAAGGTCTTTCATGTACAGCTGTAGCTGAGGCCAAGATTTGACTCATGAGCTGTAGAAGCAGAGCTTTTGACTATATCTTGGACAGTGGGAAAGCAAAATGAGTCTTCCTTCAATTCAGAATTCTCTCTGGCTAGTCACTCTTATTTACTAAGTTGGATTTAACAACTTACCTCTGCTTATACATAAAATACATCTTAGCTGTTAATCACAACAAAGTAACAAAAGGAAGGAAAATGAAACCTGCTGAAATGATTTCCAGGTGAATCTAACTGCTTTTCTAAACACCTCTGCACTTGACTATTTTGTTAAAGATTTCCAGCAAAGGTTCTGGGAAAGAGAATAGTCTTTAAATTATTGCTTCCTTTTTAAAGCTATCCCCATGATACACACATAAATTTTTTATGAGAGTAGTTCCTTTGAAAATTATCTCCTTGTGTTTTCTTTCTTTCAAAATTTATTCTAACTGAAAATAAACTGATTTTTCATCATGACATTCGGTTCTCCAGAGAATAGTATTGTTTTTCTTTTAATATTATCTGGTTCAGTCCATTTAAGCCATGCTCCTCCTCCACTTCCTTACTGCTCTAAGCAGAATCAGGGGTTAGTTAAGGAAAGTGGTGTCTGAGTTGCGTCCAATTGTAGGCTTCTGACTCAAAAAAGAAAAAAAATAACCACCAAAAAAACCACAAACAAGCCACTCTCAAAACCCACCCTTGATTTCTTGTCCTTCATGGGTTGATTGCCAGATTATTTCTTTAAAATTGCAACACTTGTTTCCTGTTTTCAAAGGCTAAAATCAGCCACTTAAGCATGACTAAAAAAAACCCAGGGTGCCAAAATTAGTTTGCCTAGTTAGAGCAATAACAGCTCTATCAGACTGCAGGTGTCACAATACCCACACACACACACATAGTGCAAACTTAAAAACAGGAGGCAGCCTTACTGAACCCAAAGGAATCTTTTTTAGCAGAGTTCATGCTTCTTAGCTCATGAGGTCAGGCTATAGAAAAGCAGCTGACACTATGATATTGAAGGCTCCAGTGGTTTTCCTGCAGGAATAGATGGATGACCTGGTTGTTTTATATTGCTGACTTTGTCTATTAAAACAGCAAAGTAAAAACTGGTTTTCCTCATGTGGGTTTCTTTTTAATGAAATTTGTTCGTTGTCATCAAACCTATTTGTATGGTTTCTACTCCTCAGTCTCCTTTTTCTGAATAGTCTCTGAACTTACTGACTGTGTGATTTCAGCTGTCAGAACACAGTAAATCCAAGCCTGAAGTATTCTGACACAGTCCATGCCAAAAATAAGGGGGGAAAAAAAGGATTTATTAGACTTTATACCATGTTTTTTCAGTGCAGGGGCTAATTTCTATTTGAGTTCTCCAAATTCAGAAGAATCAGGAATGATCAGATATGTATGTATGTATAAATACATACATATAAATACATACATACTGTCAATGCCAGATTTCAGTACTAGCGACTCAGTTTTGGGTGTTTTGTGGGAGATTCCACTTAGGTCAATCCCCAGAATTTAATCCAAATATTTTGAGAGAGGAATCACATCACATATATATTTACAGAACAATCTTAATACAATTCCTCCCACATATCGATTATACTTGTTCTTCCGTAGTGGTTTTTTCCCCCACAAGTAACTTTGTCTTCATATTCTTAATATTATCAGGAATAGAAATATAGACATTCATCCAATCTCACATCATTTTTCACTGTTATGATCAGATCAGTTATTCAGATAACTCATCATATAATTTAAGGATAGCTTGAGTCTAGTATTTCCCCACTCTTTATGCAGTCATATCACATATATCAGATGTGTAGACAGAAGAGCTTACTCATCAAAAGCTAAATCCTTTATTTGAGAAAATTAAAACTCAGAAAGAGTAAAGGGCAACAGGAAAGAATATTTTAGTGAGCTTTTGTTCTGTGATAGTAGCTTCTTTCAAAGGATTGTTTCACTTTTTTCATGACTGCAGAACAGTAGACCTGAAATGCTGACCAGTACACTTTTTTTCTGATAAGAGAGATGGCATCAGCATCAGATAGACCAAACTATTTTCCACAAAATCCCGTGCAGGAATCATTTACCTGACTCATATAACATCTGTGTATAATGTGCACTAGGTAAAACTTTCCTACTTAGAAGTCCTTTTTTTCCCCCCAGACACCTCCTTTTTACATGCTATATTCATAATATTATTCCAAAGAGTTTGATTTCTGAATTATTTAAGTGGTCAAATAGATACAACCCAACTGAAATATTTCTTAGCAATGGTAGAAAGGCAGCTGAAGTAAAAAAACTTACCTGGCACTCCTGACTAGAATCAGGCTGCATAATCATACCTGTACAGGTTTGATTTCCTATTGGTTTAGAGTTGGTCTAGACCTGTCTTAAGTGCTGTTTAAAATGCAGCTAAACTCTCACAAGAGAGTTGATTTCAGTAAAAGTCTAGTATTTCAGAATTTAATTCTATTTAATTTTTGCTTTAAGCCCACTTGAGGCCACTCTGAGGTTGTTCATCACTTTGATTTGCAAACCTGATCCTCTGATGCAAACCCAGCCTAAGAGAAGCTAAGAACATCCTGGTCTGTGTTGACTAAAAGCTCTGGTGACTTTGAATCCGGCTAAAGCCTTGTGTAGGGGAACCTGTGTCGTTTTGGGTTAGCTACTTTTGAGCAGTTTCTCACCTGCAGGCCACATCTGTCTAACTCATCAACAGAAATGGGCATATCTGTGCCCAGGAACAAACTGCTTTGAGATGTTAATGGAAAATCTAGGAAATCCCTGTCACTCGCTATTACTATTTGGCAATCACTTTCCCTGGGAACCTGCTTTTGCTGGAGCAGGCAAGCTGTTAGCCCTGCAAGTGGTCTTTTTGTTTATGTATCTTTCCTGTTTCTCTGTTTACTTAAAAGGACAGAATTGTCAGCTCTTGTAAGGCTGTTCTGCGTAACTGATGGCCTATCCACCTCAGATCTGCATTTTTTTATTCCAACTTTTTTTTTTTTTTAAAGAAGAATCTTATCCAAACATGAGTAAAATGGGCAGATTTATGAAAGCAAGGAAGAGCAAAGTGGAAAAGGAAGTTGATGTTTTTTGTAGAGACTCGCTGCTGTGTAAATGCACTGAAAGAATCTCTTGGCTGTTTGGGCTTTTGCATAACAGCTAGAGACGCAGAGCAATTACATTTTCTAAGTATAAGCAAGAGAATCTGTTTTGTTTATACAGAAAAGTCCCCCAGAAGAGAGGCAGGAGCAGAGACATAAGTAATAAGTGCATATGTTTGGAAAGAGTATAATGTACTTATAAATATTATAGTGGCGTCACTACAGTTAAGGGTCTGGCAAGATTTCTGTTGTAAAGCCTTCTTGTCAGAGGTTCAGGACAGAGCTGTAAAAATTCCAGGCTGCAGCTTGGCATGTGAGGGCTCAAGGCAGGAGCACAAGTTTTCCTCCTGCTCCCTCAATTAATTGTTGTGAACCTTGTTGTCAATAGGGAAGCAATATTAGGCAGAACCTTCACTTTCTCCCTAGAGGAGGTTAAGGTTTGTATTCCGGTCTTGCCAGGAAAGCTGGGATATTGAAAATGCACTTGATCATCAGACTGTACTGTAGGAAGGAGTGCCAGTGTCTATGGTAGATAGAAAAAAAAATCTGCAAATGAGGAATAAAAACAAACAAATGATTTTAGAACTGAACATTTTTTGAGTCTTCATTGTTTACTGGTTGTATTTTGTTAGAAGTTGAACCTAGTGACAAAACGAAGAACCAGGATCTGTTCTTGAGCTGCACTCTGTAAGGTTATGATTTTTTTTTGTATTAACTGGCAAAACTGGCACTGGTAACAGAGGCAAACTTAACTAAGAATAAAAAGGAATTCATCTGCAATAAATTTAGGCTATCCAAACGACCAGTGAGAAAAATAATATTTTACATTTGGGCAGTGTATATGCTCTTTAAATTCAATGAAAATCTCATCAGACAAAATCCACTGTGTTCTGCTCAGCCAAACACCTTAGAATTCCCACACACAGTATCTGAGCTTGGTCTTTACAACACAGGAGCTGCAAATCTGCATCCAAAGGATCAAACTGAACACTGAAAGAAATAGTATATACATATGCACTAAACATATTGATAGCTGTAATTACACAGGGATTTAGGGACCTAGTTTTGGGGCTAACATTTCATGTCAGTGTCACCTGATCTGGTCTTCGTGGCTTATGTATGTATTACTAACCCTTAAATTATCATTGAAATTGTTACCTTTTGGTAGTGGCTAAAAAGGAATGAATTCTACTCAGGTATCAGGTTGTCAAGAGCAATGTCACAGGAGACAACTTGAACTGCTAAGGCAAAAGAAAAGATCATCAAGACAATAAATCAGTAATCTATGCAAAATGTTTCAGTTGTGCCAAAAAAGACTGTAGACTACAAAACATGTGTTTTTACCATGATGGTTGCAAAGAGTATTTAAGCTGAAAAATGGAATGTCATTCACTAATTTTATTATAAATGGTTAGTCACGCAAAAATCTAATTTTCTAAAGGCACTGTCCCTTCTGCTTCCTTGCCCACTGCATAAATTCAGTGCTTGTAGGCTCGTATTTGTACTGATATACAACCTGGGCAACCCCACTCAACTGCGTAATACAGCGTACAAGGCCCGTAGGATTCAATCTGGTTTCAAGTTGGAAAAGCTCTGGTGTCTGGTGAGGTAGTTTGTCTCATTTTGAAGTAAGAAAGTAAAGATAAGTTCCTGTTGGCCTAAATATCCCATTAATGTGATATTGGGAGTCTGACTTAAAAGAAGAAAATTTGAAGCAGAAACTGATTGTCCCATCTAAACCAAATCTATTTTGCAAAACAGTGGGACATGGAAATAAAGTGCCATGTAGAGCATAACAAAGCTGTTGATTTTAATACAGATTCTTGTTGATTAGATGCTTTGTTTCTGCTGGTGCAAGTAAAATGACTAGAGGGAAAAGTCTGGTCTTTCTTGTTTCACAGTAGTTTCATTCAGTATTTACTCCTTCTTTCCAATAAAACTGGAAAGGGGAAGCCTTTGAGACTAAGGTAAAAGGATGTTTCATATACTGGTCTTTTTAAATAAAGATTTAATCACTATCCATAATTATCTACATAAATAAATGCTTTTTAGATTCTGAAAGATAAAGGAAAAACTAAAGGTCTAGTGATTGGAAGTTGAAGCTATATTAATACAAAGAGGAAATAAGAAACACATTTTTAAAGGTGAGAGTAATTATCTTTTGGAACAAATTACCATGGGGATTTGATCGAATCTGCATCCCTTGAAGTATTTAAATTGGAACTGGACATCTTTCTAAAACTGTGATGGAAGTCAGCTTGGAGTTGTGGGTTTGCAAGAATTACTGAGTGAAATTCAAAGACTGGTGTGGTGCAGGAGGTCCGACTAAAGACTCGTAACTGTCTGTCTTCCAGCCTTATTAATTGATATTGCTAGAGGGAGAAGAGTTAGTCATGTTCTTGATTCTATAGAAATAGCCAGAAGTGGCTACTGCCCCACTGTCTGAACTTCAGAAACAGAAGCTGGACTTTTGGAAAAGTAGCTGACTTCACTTTGAAATGCTTTTCTGTTGCTTCGTATGTAACACCTTCATCCACATCACTGGAAGAATATCTGTGGCCTTCAGCACATTTTCCAGGAGGTAACAGAGAAAGGTAAATCGATGGAATTATATTCATTCATTCATTCATTCATTCATTCATTCATTCATTCATTCGCTCAAGGAATCTCATTGAAATTGCCTGTCTTGGCTCTATGCTTTACTGACATAATTCCAGTGCTAACTACTCATTCCTTTTACCTAGTTTGCTTTGAAGGGAACACTGACCATATGTAATATTTAAGTTAAAAATAGCTATAACCATATAGCTAAAACAGAAATTACACTCTCAAAAATATATATGAAAGTGTGGAAATTCACTTTTAACTGTGTAAGTTAGCTGCAGCCAGATCTTCTGTAACATTATCCTTATTGCTCTGTAGGAAGACATTTTGCGTGTGTGTGTGTGTGTGTATGTGTGTGCATGGACATTTGAGTGCATGCATGGATGCATGTATGTGACTGATGTGTAATTTCAGTAAAATTAAGAGGGAGAGAAACCATGGCAAATCTGATCCAGTACTACCAAATTCCTGGATACGTAGTCCATGCATCAATCTCTCCTCACTTCCCATTCTCAGGACAGTTCAATGTGCCTGAGGCCTCAAAGGAATTTTTCTCATATGCCTCCGATGTTTTTATAAGACTGCCTTGGCAGGAAATACATATGTTTTTAATAACGATTAAAAAGAATCAATTCACCTTTCAAAATCAAAGTGAAAATGGCATAGCAGGTGTAATTGAGGCAAGTGATTATGGTACTTATCTGTCTTTACAGAAAAAGCTCAAGGGAATTTACTATCTCCACAAGGAGATAATATTTTTAGTAGATCTTGACTATATGATTTGGAATTCAAGGCTGAGTATAAAACATGCCATTCAAAGAATGAATATAAGCATTCACTGAGGTGAAGAACAACTTTTTAAAGAAAAAAAAAACCTATTAACAGAGTTTGAAATAAACCAGGTATAAACTGCACATACAAAATCCAACAAAGAAACATCAGCAAATATTCAACAAATATTCTGCACTGCAAGTACAGGAAGAAAACGGATTTTATGGTCAGATGGTTAGCCTAAGGTCCACCTGATGACTGCATTTTCACATGGTTAAATAAAGGAGATAAGGGATACACACTTTGCATACAAGTCTAATTATCTTTAGACAGCACGTAGCTAGCTCCTAGTCCAGTTCTTGGGGTAAGCAACTGTATCTCAGTTAGCATCATGCATATTTCTGTGATGCTGAGAGAAATCTTGGCTCCTACCATTCTCCAAATTAGTTTTGAGATCGGATTCTCACCTTGCATTACCTTGTCCCTTCCAGCTGGCAGTGTACATTAGAACAGTTATAAGGAAAATATGGGAGCAACAGACAAGCTTAGGCTCAAAGCAGCACATTTGACCAGCTCTTTACTTCAAACTGGAATAAAGAGGATGGAAGGAGAATATAACATGTTGTTCACAGATTTCACAACTCCAATTCATGGAACATTTTTTAGAATTATTTATTTTATTTGCCTATCACCATGGCAGCCGAGTCCTTCAAGTATTAAAAAAAAAAATCAGAAACACATTTGGGCAACATTTCATGAACTCTTGAATGTTACTTTCTACTGTGTAATTGTTTCTCCTCCATTGACTAGTAATTAAGCTGCAGTATGCCTAGGCTTGCAAATCCAGCGAACTTGGAAAATACCTTTAATTTTTAAAGTTTGTTTGTTTGCCAGGTGGTTTTTTTCCTCCAAGTTTGTCCAACTTTGAAAATTACAGCATAAGTAAAACCAAAACGTAAGTGTCATGGATTGCTGAGGGATTACCTTCCCACATTTATATTCAATAATGCCAGCTGCCCTTGCTCAGCACACGAGGGCCCTGATTCAGTGAGGTTCTGAAATGGGGCCCAAAAGTTGGGTGGAGAGAGTAGGCTCTTTCTTGTGAAGCTGGTCAACACTTTCAAATAGAGATCTTTTTTTTCCCCCTGTGTACACAGAATGCTTATAACTGTTTCTGGTAAATGTAAAAGTTTAGTAATCTTTCTCCAAATTGTTATGATTTTAAAAAGTGGAATAAAATCTCCATAATTGTCAACTCCCTCTATGGAAACACTTCCAAAATTTTCTAACTTCTTTTTGTTTTGTCTCTTTTCTAGCTTCTACTGACCAAACTCTGCCTTTGTGCTATGTATATACTATAAAACACAGGCATAAAATGCATATGAAGGGAAGAGAAAAGTTTATAACCTGGGACCCTCTATCCTAGAATCATAGAATCGTGTGAGTTGGAAGGGACCCTAAAGATCATCTAGTTCCAACACCCCTGCCAGAGGCAAGGAACCTTCCATGAGACTGGGTTCGTCAAAGCCCCATCCAACCTGGCCTTGAACACTTCCAGGTATGGGGCATCCACAACCTCTCTGGGCAGCCTGTTCCAGTGTCTCATCACCCTCACAGTCAAAAATTTCTTCCTTATAGTTAATCTAAACCTGCCTTCTTCCAGTTGGAGGCCATTTCCCCTTGTCCTATCACTATATGGTCTTGTAAAAAGTCCCTCTCCATCTTTCTTTTAGGCTCCCTGTAAGTACTGGAAGGCTGCTCTCTGGTCTCCCCTGAGCCTTCTCTTCTCCAAGCTGAACTGCCCCAACTCTCTCAGCCTGTCTTTGTAGGAGAGGTGCTCCAGCTCTGCCATCAAGTTAGAGCCCTTCTTCTGAATTTGCTCCAGCATGTGCATGTCCTTCTTATCTTGGGGGCTTGGGGCCCCAGAACAGGATGCAGCACTCCAGGTGGGGTTTCACAAGAGCAGAGTAGAGGGGCAAGATCAGCTCCCTTGGCCTGCTGGCCACATTTCTTTTGATGCAGCCCAGGATATGATCGGCTTTCTGGGCTGCAAGTGTACATTGATGGGTCATGTTGAACCTTTCACAACCAACACCCCCAGGTCCTTCTCCTTGGGGCTGCTGTCGATCCATTCTCTGCTTAGTCTGTATTTATGCCTTGTATTGCCCCAATCTATGTTCAAGACTTGCTATTATACATAAGATTTTTTTAGGTCAGGCAGTATTTTGCAACATACGCATTTGGCCAAACCACGCTCTGGTGATAGACCCTTGGCAAGTGATGTTTTGCTTAGTCAAGAGTTAAAGAATGCTGAAGGTGAAAACAAATTTTGCTGTAGCCAGCACAAGAACTGCAACAAGCCAAGCAAACCAGTCATGCAGGTAATTTCCTATTCGCTCATTGGTCAGGAAAATGGACTTCAGCTCAGAAGCCCTGTGTCACTTAGAGTCTAAAACTGTAGGGTAATCCTGTCAAGAGAGTGAAATGCAAAAAGGGTGGTCAGCTGTGGGGGGAGGTGCTGGAGGGCTGCTGAATTTTTCTCTCCTAAAGCCTTTACTTGCTTTTCATTTTGAATGCTTGTGATTTTGTTAGACTCCCTTAGCCAGAGGTACGGGGTCATGTGCGACTCCTTGCAGGAGGAGCAGCAGGGCTCAGGATGAGAGTTGGCTTCAGGCAGAGAGTTTTTCAGTTTTCAGGAAATGAAGATTTAGCACCCTGAAACTGTAGGCAGAAGGAGAGATCTGTATTGACAAGACTGATGGGAGCCGGGACACTTGCCTATCTGGCTGTGGGAGCCAGGGTGCAGGCAGACCGTGGGGATGGAACTGTGCCGCAGCTGAACCCTTACCCCATGGCTTCTCGTGTTTGGTACCGTGGTGCTCCCATGACACAAAACTGTTTCCAGATGAATGGATCATGTCCAAGTGTTTTGCCTCTAGGCTATTAGCACTGCAAGAGCAAACAATTTTTCTCATGGCTAACTAACTTCCTTCAATTCCTTCCCCCGCCGCCCCCCAAAAGTTGCGTCTTGTTTGTTGTGCCATGACAACATCTTTGCACTATCCAGAGCAAATGTGTTAATGCAGGAAGGGACAAATCAGAGAGGCTCAACTGGCAATTTTTAAAATCCAGATGGCCATTCTCCAACTACCTGTCGGCTTGAATAGGAAATAAGTCTCCTGATAGGCTCACTTCCTTCTGTTTGCATTGTTTTGAGCAAAAATAGACTTTTAATAACTCCCATAATAATGTTCCTGCAAGGTGCGGCCTGCAAACCTTAGTCTGAAACAGGACAAACATATTGCAATGTCTGTTGACTTTTCACCTATCAGTGGCCCATAGCCAGGGGGCTGTGGCTGATTATTAACAATAAAGTCAGAAGTAACCTTAGATTAAATATCTCTAAGAAGTGCCCAGTATCCAAAATCTGGAGAGGAACCTCAGCTGCTGCAAGTTAGCTGAGGATATACTCAGAGTATTTAAAGATGCTGGTGAAATTAATAAAATAAATTTTGTCACTGATCTCTTCTAATTCATCAAATGCTCTTTATATTGTGTTTCTTCTCATACATTTTTACCTATTTGCTGTGCATTAATTTATCACAGCTGAGAATGTGTGGAGCAATAGTTGGCTTTGAGTAGTTTTTTTTTAAGCTGGCTGCATCATTTTTTTTTGATGTCTGCTCTGTTTTTTAGCCCTTATATTTTCTCTCAATATGCACATACTGTCTTACCCTATGCTAAACTTTTCTGAAGATTCCTATATATGTGGCAGTGGTACTGGAATTCAAAATCTGCTCTTCAAAGGACACTTCAAAACTCTTCTGATTTTTTGTACTGTTTCCCATACTTCCATAATTTATGCTAAGACTTTGATTAGAGCCAGTAGCTACCCATACTAGAGCTTCTGGGAGTTGAGATTAATCTGTTCTTTTCTGTCCTATCCTACCCCATCCTATTCTGTACTTCCCATCAGTTATTATTTTGCACCATGACCAATAAAGCATGTTTTAAGTGGCAATATTGTGCCTATTTTACTAAATATTTTGGTTGCAAGAAATGATTTTTAAAAAATAATTTAGATAATTATTTCATATATTGTCCTAGAGACAAGTCAATACACATCTGATACAATACAGAAAACAGAACAAGCTGCTTTTGAGCCCTCAGCCTCAGTATACCTATACTTTGAATTTTGGTAGACTTGAATTGCTAATTTAAACAAAAGCATTACAAAAGATGGGATATTTCCCTCTCTTCCTCCAGATTGATGCACAACCATGTATCAAATCCAGCACCCCTAATATTTTTTCCTTATGCCTTATATATAAATGTGTGCATATATATAAGAGTTTCCAAAAGTTTCAGAAGTTCCCTACACCAGAGTATAGTTTTCCATAAGACCAAATCAGATCCAGTAGTAGAACATGGTAGAAATTGTTCCGTCACATCACAGTAGCCTTACTATGAGTTAATTACACTTTCCCACAGCTAGTTGTTTCTCTCTGAAGTCTGTGAGGCATGTATGTTCTCACTAACTCACACTGTAGCTGAGGATTTTATTTTGGTC
Organism: Hafferia zeledoni; assembly: GCA_035583235.1. Taxonomy (NCBI): domain Eukaryota; kingdom Metazoa; phylum Chordata; class Aves; order Passeriformes; family Thamnophilidae; genus Hafferia; species Hafferia zeledoni. The sequence continues at coordinate 109,715,564 of JAWWEV010000083.1, forward strand.
TATCTATAGCAAGTAAATAGTCCAGATATGCTGAGGTTTGTTTTGAAAACTTTTGTCTGGCTAAAATGAAGGATATGAGATTTAGAAATGAACTTATAAAGCTAGGAAAACAGCAAGGAGCAGCTGGGAAGAGATTCAGGGACAGAAGCATTATCTCTTAACAGCTTGTGCTTGTACAGAATGCTGATTACCTCAGAAAAAAAATCCATGTGCAATGTATCAGTTGAACTTGGAGCAAGAAGATGGAAATAAAGGGGCAATGGCAGCTAGGAGCATTGGTTCAAGTGCTACCTGTGGAGCACATTGCTGTGGGTCATTTCCAGGAAACTAACCAGTACAAAATCACCAGCAGAGCTACATGCTCTGGAAGCACCCCCATGCAACCCTCAATGGGATTATATATGGTGTGCTGTATTATTATACACACACAGCTGCTGTGCATCAGAAAGCTTGTGGCACAGCTGGACTAGGGCAGATTGGACAATCCCAGAAGGGACACTGGCAGAGACATGGACAGCAGGGAAAAGATAAGAGAAAAAGCAGCTGTGCATAGAGGGACTGTAGAAGTGGGGTAGGAAACCACACTGCCTCAGGCTGTGCCATTAGAAGACTGAGAACACAAGAAGGTGAATAGTGTGATTTCCTAATAAAACCAGTGAGGACTGAGGAGAAGGGGGATGAAAAAGTGAAGCATGAGGAGCACAGAAAGGGGAAGCCCCATTTAGAAGCAAAGTTAGAGAAGGCAGGAAAGCAGCAATGAGTTTTTTTAGAGGCAGGTATGACAGTACTCGATGGGAAAGCCAGGATATGTGACGTCAGGTCATTACTCCCCATTCTAAGTCCTTTCCTCCACAGTGTATGCACACCTCTACATGTTTGTGCCCTTGCATTAGGTAATAGTGTTGGAGATAAGGCTTGGTATAGCCCAATTTTGTTGTCATATGAAGACAGGAAGCCTATAAGAAATCCTTTGTCCCTTCTATATTCCTCTTTTGGAGGAGCCCTCCACTGATGCTTTTCTCTCTGACAAGTCCCTCTGAGATTTTCAGATTTATCTCTGGAGAAATCAGTCCTAAATCAAAATCAAATTAAATTTGTCAACAAATATAATAACATTAGGAAGAATATGATGGGAAGAAATTAAATAGAGAAACTTTAGCTAATATTTCATATTTTAATTGGTAGCTCCAAACAGCTTTTTGCTCAGTGAAGAGAACTCAACTACATGTAGTGCAAATTGTGTTTATAAAAGTTGGTGGTGACTACTGCAATTTTCTTTCGTAGTTTTGCTAAGGCAGGTTTTATATGGTTCAGGATTCAGGATGAGCTGGAAAAAAATGCATTGCAATTGGAGTAGGTTTCATTCTTTAAAGACACCCCAGCTGTGCACAAAGAGAGCCCACACTGCTAAGGTAGCACATGGTTGCTACCATAGGCACTAAACTCATACCTTAGCTCCAAACCTGGGATTTCCTGTCTTGGTGAGTCCTGAAGCTTAGAGCTATTTTCTCTTATCTGTCTTATATAGATATTAACTATGAATTTGGTTTTACACTAATCTAACTCCACCAACTTGCATGGGGTTGCTTCAGATGCCTTTCAAAGACGCAACCAGTCTTAAGCCTCCTCATCTCTCCCTGGAGTCTCAAGAAGAATGTAAATGTACAATAGATGACCCTGAAGTATTTGTAAAAGCATTATAGTTTGTGTTTTGAAATTCTTTAAAAACATATAAATATTGGTGCTGCAAAGTGTTATAAAATATTTTAAATTTTCTTTGAATGGTAGAATTGATAGTAATATTTTTGTGAATTTGTCATGTAATACAAGTAATTTTAGTTCATCTACTGAAAAAACAAACTACTTTTAATAAAATTTTTATTTGTTTTAGTTTTGAACCTTTTATTTCAACCAGTATAATGTCACCTTTTTTGGCCCTTCTCGTTTGCACAAGGTTTTGTTGCATTTTTTCTGGTGAGGGGGAAGACTGTGTTTCCAGTAATTCAAAACTGGTGAGTGTCAGTGCAGAATCTGATCTATGCTACACTTCTAAGTCCCCACAGAAATATGGAAATTTGCAGAGCTTATAAATGCTCATTTGGATAGAAGACAAATTTACATTCTTGTAGCTCTCTCAATGTCTCAGTGGCACCTTGGTCTGGATTTTGTTGAATATAGAAACCAAGAAATAAAGTTTGTACCAAAGTTATTATTTAACATTCACAATATTAGGTACAGTAAAGAAATGCAAGTAGACAGCCAAAACCCTCAATTAAAAGCAACTTAATGTGGCTGCCAAAACACTCCACCCTTTTGAGCTCAAACAGGTAAACCTTTTGGGCTATAGGCACAATGGGAAAAGACTAATGAAGGAAATGAGGTAAGATTTCCTAATATTGTACCTGTGACATAAAAACTTGCTCCACGCCATCCCTTCCATATGAAACACTTTGTTTTCCTGGAGCTACAAATGACTGTTACTTCACTTAGTTCACTTTTAACCATATACTAGCTCTGTCCAATCACTCAGGTGGGCTCTGATAAATTAATTGCACAATGTACATGCGTGGATATAGGTATGTGCTTGCATTAAGTGTCTGTATATGTTCACATGTATGTATCTATGCAGGGAGAGAGGCTGAAGCAATATAATCTTTTTGACTGGAAGGGCAAGGAAGGGCTATGCAATTGTGACCCTGGTTTAGCTGAAGTGACAATGCTGAGGAGGAAGACAAAGGTCTTGGTAAATGCCCACACGCTTAAATGCATGCACACACTTCTTTCCTATGACATTTTTCTCTTGATAAGAACTTAGTGTCATGAAGACTAAACAACTGGGCAAATGTAATTGTAGCAGAAGAGGTTTTTAAAGCACTGTATGAAAATGAAAATCTACCACCATAAATTTTGCATTAATAGTTCTTATGGTCAGAGAAAAAGAGAGAAAGAATATGCTCTTATCTTTTTACTCTCTATATGGCACTTCCCATTGATTTTCATCTAATAATTCCAACAGTCTACAACATAAATAAAATTGCAGAATCTCTGTCTTTGGAGTTTAGCAAGGGTGATTAAGACACTTGTCTTTGCATTGTGATTATTACTTTTGGTGTTGTCTTTGTCCTTGGTTACAACACTTTATTTGTATTTAATTTTCTAGATAACAAAGACTACCATATAATTACGGTCATTTGACTTTAAACCAAGAATCAAAAAAAGGTGAGTGATGACGAATGTGTGATTAATGTACAAATGAAAATGCAGCCATATTCTTTCTCTCTCTTATCAGTTTCTAATCCCTCTGATGAACTTAACTGTTTCCAGTTGATGTCACTGGTAGTTTTATGTGGCCTGTGAATTTTCCAAGGAGCAGCTTCAAAAGAGGAAAGAACAGAACTGCGCTGAAATGAAAGTGCTTTCAGAAGAATATTAACCATCAGGAGTGTGTAATACCTAATGTTCTCAACCGTAGTATTTTATACAGGTGTAAGATCTCAGAGTCTTGAGATGGGGAACAGATTTTTTTTAAGAGAATAGCAGAAGATATAGCCAAGGCAGGATATGACTAATTATGATTGTACAAATGGCTGAAGTACTATGACTTAGTGGCAGTTAAAAAATTAACTGGAGAGAGAACTAGCAAAAACCTTATAGCATCTGTCACTTGATACAGTACAATATCATCACTTCATACCTCCTTCCAAAGAATGAGTGGGAAAAAATGACCCCATAAGGTCTATATTATACTTCTGAGAGATTTTCATGCATCCTGGGTAAAGTGCCAAGTATCCTGAAAGTGGGGGAGTGTTAGCTGTCTCCAAAGCATCAAAAGGAAATGGAGAAAAGGGATGAACTGGCCCAAACAAGCAGACAAAACTACCATTTTGTGGCAGGTCGCTCTAGGTCTCATTGACCTTGGCAGCAATGCAGGGGTCATTTTTTATACGAGGGAACTGTCCTTGAAAAAATTCTCCAGCATCTACAAACAAGCTTTTCTTCCACATTAAACATGCTTGTCATGTTCCCCTTTCCAAAAAATGACAAATAAAAAAGACTTTTTTCTTTTTTAATACGCTGGGAAAATCCAGCTTTTATCTATCATCCTTTTACTTAGTCCTCCTTAAAAAAATTATCTAGGGACTAGCACATTAAGTATATGCTTCTATTTTCTCTCTTGTGGAAAAAAAATACAGTTGTGGAGCAACAGATTGTGTTTGAACACTTTGTAAGAGAAGTTTAGTTTCTTAAGTGAGAGAGTATGAATTTTGAGACTGGAATGAAGCGGGAACACAGCACTTTTGGTACAAATACTGGATTGGGCTTTTCAAAAATGTATGAAGAACATCTAGGAAGATAGTCACTCCTTATCCCTGCTTTCTTTCCACCCCAACTCCTAGCTGTTTCAGAGTAGAGACCTAGCTTTTAGGTATTCTGACTTGCTTACTGGAAGCCTTTCTGACCTTTGACCCCACAGGAAGTTAATTATCTAAATTAAACACCTATGTTAGTAGCTGAAAATGGCAATACCTACTGCTTTTCAAAGGCGAAAGTGGCAGCCCAATTTGCTTTATTCCTTTGAAAATTTCCCTTTGCATAGATGTGTACATTCATTAATGTGCAGAATGAGAGAGCTGTGTGATCCCTCCTGCTCCACCTAACATTTCTTGCTTTAGTTTAATGGTTTTGTAAATAATGGCTATGGGCTGTTACATTCTAAGCAGTGAGACCATCTCCATGTCAAATAACTTTTGTCTCCAGACTTAAAGGACTAGAAACCACACAAGGATTGATCTGTGTGCTGAGTGGCAACTCCACACCATATAAACAATTGTTGAGGTTCCTAGAGTTCATGGCACAGGATATGCTGAAGTACTCAACAAATTTGCTGGCTCATCCCTCAGTGCAAGCACACTCTCCCAGTCCCCCGTGCATACTGGTATAAATTGGAGTGGGAGGGTAAATAAACAGCAGGGGAGCAAAGTGGAGAGAGAAGCTGGTGGGATACATCAAAAGGTGTTGAGGATGCAGACATGATTGCAAGATTGCTGTCCATCCTCAGTGAAAAACCATGGAGACTGAGGAAGGTTCCTGATAGCTGGGAAAAGATTAACATTAACTTCAGCTTTACAAGAGCAAGAGGATGATCTGGGGAACAACTGATTAGTTGTATTTCCCTGTCTGGAAAAACCACGGAGTATATTGGCCTAGACTCGATATCCAGACACATGAAAAACTCAAAAGGAATCAGGCAGTAGACACTGAAATAGGAAGGGCCGCCATGCTTGATCAGCCTGTTTGTGTTCTATGGTGAAGTGATTGTGCATGAAAGAATACTAAATAAAATGTATCTGGAAAGGCTTTTGAGACCACCTCCACCGCATTTTCAATAGTAGTTTGAGGCAATGTGTAAGGGATGGATTATCAGAAGAATTGAAAGCTAGCAGGATTGGTAGGCTCCCAGAAGGGCAATTGATGTCTTGAGGACAGTTTGGTTGCCAGCAACAATTACAGGACCCAAAGGGTTTATACCAGGACTACTTTAATATCTTCATCAGTGAGTTGGATGATTTGACTAAATGCACCCTCTGGAGATCTGTGGATGGTTGTATGTCAGGGGCGTGGTTGACCTGCTGTGCGGCAGAACTGCAAGGGACAAGAGAAACTTTAGATCTAGGCCTAAAAAGTTGCATGAAGTGCAAAGTTGTGCACCCTCTGCATCAGTGCAGACTGGGAATGGACTGGCTGAGAAACAGTACTGTGAAAAAGGACCTGGGGGTTATGTCAGTTGCCAAACTGCATACAAGCCAGAAATGTGCTTACAGTAAGAGAAAGCACATGCTACATTAGAATGAGCTTGGACAACGGATTGATGAAACTATCTCTGCTTGACATTGGTGAGGCTGCACCTGAAATACTGTACCAGATTTGGTTTCTTCGGTTAAAGAGAGATACCAAGAAACTGGATAAGATTCAGTGGCAGACTACAAAGATACATAGGAGTGTGGAGCACATGGCCTGTTAAAGAAAACATGGGCTTGTTTCATTTGATAGAGAAGAAAAAGTGTTTGTCATGTGTAGCTTACAATTTCTGGGAAAAATCTTCAGGCACTAGCTACTAGACAGTTAGGCTAGCTACAGGAGCAAATAGTCTTTCAAGGGGAGATAATTGCAACTTGTGACTAGATAGGTGTCTTGGGTTGAGCTGGCAAAACGCCAACTGTCCGAGACAGAGTGAAAAGGGTTCTTCCCCGCCCCCAACCAGCTAAAGGAGAAAGAAGAGGGAGAGGGGAAAAAAAACTCTAAAACCTAGGTTTATGCTGAAAACTAACTATATGTATTTATACAGAAAAGAGAAAATTAAAACTACAATACAACACACACTTACACAAGTTATGCACAACAAAAATATCTTCCCACTCCCCAATTAATACAAAGTCTATTACTTTAAATCTATAAGCACTCTAAAAGACATTCAGCAAGAAAGAG
>JAWWEV010000083.1:109728973-109742538 GCA_035583235.1 Hafferia zeledoni
TGTCTGTAGTCATGTGGAATGTGTGGTCTCTGCAGGTATCTGTCCTTTGCTAGAGGAAAGGAGATTCTTGATGTGTGGTATGCCCTTTATCCCAGAGGAAGGCAACAACACATTAACACGTCACATCTTTATCCCTCCATTTCAGGGAGTTGCAAAGTACATTGATGACACATCAGATACACACTTTTGGGTTTATCCTTTTGGGATCAGCTTTTTCTTTTCCCTTAAGTTTTTAAGTTTCTACTGTTTCCCTACACTGCCTCTTCTACAGTGTACTTAAAATTATTTTCTCTGGAGCTGTTTCTTTCATATATCAGCCAGTTCATCCACACTGGATTGATTTCTTATTCACTGGAAAAGGACTGAGTTTATTGACATAAAATAATCCTTGGCCGAAGTGACTGAGCGTGGACAGGCAGGCTGGGAATCTGGACAGAGATCCTGCTCTGAGAAGATCTTGGATCACACTGCATTTCTGAGTCCAGTATTTTCTCATGTCTCCTCTGCCAAACTATACTCCTTTGTGCTGGAAAAATCCCCTGCTCTCAGCAAGGGTTCACATCTTCCTTACTTGGAGCAGGCCTCACTGACGTATCGCCTTATTTATGCTTATAACGTAAGCTCTGTAGAGAGTTCAGTACAAAGGTGATAGGAGACCTTTAGAGTTATGGACACATTTGTCTCTCATCTGCCAGCAGTGTTTTTACTCATGTCCTATTCTCAGCCAGCTTCTTTCCATAATTTTTAACTTTTTGTGTCATTCCAGCTAGTATTTGTCCATTTTGTTATTTAGTATGTGTTTTTTTAGGTAGTTTATTATTGCTTTTTCCATACTGCTGATCAACTTCTGTGAAGATAATCATGAACACAACTGTTTAGGCATTTTCTTGTTTCAAATGCTTATCCCAAAAAGGTTAGCCAAATAAAGTTGTATTCTTCTGTGTGTGTGACTGTTTTTAAATTTGAATCTAAAAGTGTTGGAGTTTGAAATCCTGCATAGACTGAAAAGTTGTGTTTAAATGCCTTTAAGAGTCTTACTGAGTCTTACATGGAGTAAACCTGCAGCAATGAAGTGACTCCATTGCTTCGAATATATGACAGTAGGCTGTACTCCTCAATTCTCAGTTTACTTGCTCAAGCTCTTTCCATTCCCCAGCTGGCCCTGGCACTATGCTGAAGCACTGTTCTCATCTAGAGCCCTTGGCTTATGACAGAGGGCTTGGGTTCAAGCAGTCACCACAATTGCTTTCTAGCCATCTGATAGTTACAAGCTTGCAGGCTGCAGAGTTTTTCCAAATGAAAGTGGTATTTTTGATCTCTTTCTTATGTGGCCCTATGGCTTATCTGGCTCACAGAAGGATACTGATCAGTGAGTTATTTCAAAACACACACATGAAGTGGAGAGGAACTAGGGATAGGAAATGAGGAGAAAAGGATAACAGGGAGGTAAAAGTCAAGAAGCATTTGGGTTTGATGTGGAAAAATCCAGTGTGCTGTGGCCTGCCTTGTGAAGAAGGGAGTGTGCCTGGAAGGCTGGTGAACAGGCTAACAGGAAACCACTGCAATAACTGTGTCTCTCCCCTGCGCACCGTCTACCTGCAGGCACCAAAATTCCTCTCTCTGGTGAAGCACTTGGTGATCCATTTGCTTTGGTGACTGCCAGGGAGAGCAAGGAGCTGCTGGGATGGGAGGAGCTGGGTTACCAAAGGCCTCTCCTACACAAACTGCTCCTGAGTGCGAGCATGAGAGAGAGAGACAGGTGTGTGTTTGCTTGCGTGGGGATCAATCACACAAATAAACAAACAAAACTACATCCAGGAGGGAATTTTCTTCCTGGCTTAAGTGTCTCTGCCACTGGCTTTGCAAGGAAATTCACTAGATTGTACAGTTCTTGGTGTGTGGCAGCTGCTGCTGAAAACAACTCACCTGTGCACTTCTGTCCTTTGAGCCTGTGTTTTCAAAGGTTCCTCTGTTTTTCTGTCTCTTACTCATATCATCAAGGGCTGGGACTAGAAAAATGCATGCAGGTCAGTGCCTGCTTCTCAGTCTTCCAGGTACTGCTGATCTTGAGCAATAAGGTATAGCATAAATTTGGATGGTTCCATTCCCCCCCCCCGCCCTCCCCTCCCCGCCCCCCCAGTGATAGTGAGAAGTTGAACTTGTTTTTGAGTACCTTCAATTGCCAGTCTAGATTACTAATTTCCTTTAACCTCCATCCCCACCGTCTTTTGCTTTCAGTGGGAGTCTCTAATAATTTCAAATACAGGCAGCTAGGAAAACAGATATCCTTGTGCTATCATAGAGTGATGGGTTTGGCTGAACAAATTGGCATCTCTTGACTGTTCTGATATCAAAAGAGTTCCTTTGTCTGTTTCTGTGTTTTGTGGCAGCTTTGAGAGGTGCTTCACTGGATGATTCATCAGATCTTAAGGATTCTGCTTTGCAAGAGCTTCTACTGCTTCCAGCATATCCTTTAGTTCTTGCCTTATAGTCATGTATCTCAGCACAGAATGTCCTCCTGATGTGACTGTGGTCTCTGCTGAGCACAAATAAGAGCTGAGCTTGATCAGCTGCAGGGGTGAGTAAGCAGTATGTCCAGTGGTGACTTGTGGGCCTGAACTCTGGTTTCTTTGTAAAGCCAGGCGGATGAGAGTGTCCTCCTGGACATGATGGGCCCTTTGGCCCCCACAGGAACTGTGCAGCACAGAGCTGCAGGTGGCTCCCAGGTTACAGCTGTGCCACAGGCCAGGGTCTAGCTGTGGCTCACTGCCTGCTCTGGCTTCTCTAGGCAAGGGAGCTTACTTATCCCTGGAAGATGAGCAGGACAGGATGCTGGTATAAACCTTGGCATGCTGTGAGATGGCAGTATGGATAGATGCTGAGAGCAATGGGGGCACATATGTCTCAAAAGCAGGAGGACCTGAACACCTAACAGCCAGGGAAAAACAAGGAAACCAAACACTCAAAAGTTTTCAAGTGGCAGCTGAGGTGAGGTTGACATTTTTCCTTCAAACCATGAGCAGAGTCAGACAGATGTGAGTCAGCCTCAAATATTGTCCTTTCTCTGGTTTACAGCAGACACATACTTTAAAGATCTGCCATATCATCTTCATCATGAAAAGAAATCTCCTGATTCAGAGACTTCTCTAAACTACTCAAGATTTTTGTGTGTGCTCTCCCTCCCCAATTGCTTGGAGCCCTGAAAACCACAGCCTTTGCTGGCAGACAATAAAGACACAACCTAAAGTATTCAACAAGAAAAAAAAAAGGAAAAAAAACACCCAAACCAAAAACGGCTGTTGAGGAGCCTTAGAACATGTCCCAACATTTTCTGCAGGTTTTTTCCTTTCTTGAGGCAATCAGACCTATGCCTCAGTTTTGCACCTGCCATGGGCAAGTGCCTCTGTCTTTTCGTGAAATAACTTTATGCATTTTAGTGCAAGCCCTGGCCTGCTTTGTATCCTGCTTTACCTGAATGATTATATCTTCTTTACTTCGTTAACTTTTCAATAGGCTATGAAAACAAAAGCTGTCACTCTGATACCTGCTATTTGATATTCAGCAGTGCCTTCGGTACAAAAAGAACCCCTCCATCTCCCAGCCCCCACCTCTAAGCATCACTTAGCATGATCCTGCTTGTAGCAGCTCACTATATCAATATGTAAAACCTTCTCCTGTCAATGTTTCTTTCAGCAACAACCCTCTTCTACATCTGCAAGTATCAGCTTTGCAACAATGATATGAGTGAGTTTGATAGAGATATCAAAATTACTGTCCAGTGATGTTAGGGCACTGTTAGGGTACCTCAAGGAAGTACTCATTTGAGCAGACACAGTTATAAGGCCCAAGACAACTACTCTGTCTACATGGACAAACTAAAATGTTATAATTTGGTATGGCTGGACTTAGAAACTCTGGGAATTCCCAGAACTATGTTTCAGATTCACAGAGATCATAAAAATTAGTTCTGCATGTTCTGTGGTAAGAAAAGAAGCCTTCTAAAGTCTGTTTTTCTAAGATATCTAGGCTTTATTTGCCTATATGTCTAAATTATTACTTTGAAAGTCTCTACAGCTATTCATGTTAGCAAAGGGATCCCTCTAGACTTTTGTAGTCCAAAGAAAAGCTCTTGGCTCTTCCTAAAGGCCAGCTCTCAGAAGACAGATAGGGGGCTTAGGGTGGGTGGGCTATATCATCCTCATTTATTCAAATAACCTTTACTTGAGAGATCCCTTAGATGAGGAAAATCTGCCTGGAAAACACAGAGACCACATAACAGAGCAGTGTACAGCTCAACAGGCAGGAGGGTAGGTAAAAGTAAACAAAAGGATGTGTGTTTTGGGGGAGGAATATTTTTTTGGATGGATTCAAGCTGGAGGTGTACAGGTACACAGAAAGCCACAAATTGCTGAGGACAGAGCAGTTTGCAGATCAAACGAATCTAATGTTGCTTTAGGATGCAATGGCCCTGATGAAGTGATTTTCCAGCACCTTCTTCTGAGAACAGATGGAAGAAAAACTGAAAGTGCTTCTGGTGGCTTCAATTCTGGTGATTAAGGGAGCAGCTTTTTCAGTCACTGACTTTTTTCCTACTCCATATTCACACCTGAGTGCAGAGACTAGGGAACTGAAAGTCTGGTTTTTCAAGTTAAATGAATGCTTCTGGGTATCCCAGTTTAGAGTTGAGCAGTTCTAGCTCTGGACATTAAGGGACCTAGAGTTTGGGGCAGTGTTGGGTCTGTGTCCTCAGAACGTGAGTCTTTTCATGTCCTCTCAGGCTGGGCATTACAACAGAAGGTTTTGATAACCTGTCTTCTGGTGCCAAGGTAAGATAGTTATGGAAATGTAAATCAAGTGTTTTTAGCATATCATATTTCCAGTGATGTGAATGGGAACTAACAGGACCTTGAGTTCTCAACACTTACCAAAATCAGGCCATTTCTACTTACGGTTTAACCATTTGTCTATCTTTCAACATTCCTACTTCTCTGTTTCACATCCTTCTTTCTAAAATCCATTTTTCTTGCATCTGTCAAGGAAAGTTGCAGACATACTAACAGCAAACTTCACCTTAAAACAGAGGATAAACAAACTCATTATTTTAATGAAAGAAATTCTCATATTTTACTTCCTTTTTGGGAGAGTTGAAGCATATTTCTGGAGAAATTTGACTTTTCTGTGCTACCAGAACCCCATGAGAATCTTATGGGTAAGTGTCAGTGCACCTCTGTATAAATCAAGCACTATTGTGAGGCTGGGAATGTGATTTCATATAGTTTTAGGACAGCATTTACAACTATATGCTCTAGGAAAGATGAAGAACTCTGAAACTGGACTTTGCAAAGCTTATATATATTTCTTGAAAAAAAATCTTTTAAAATATCAGAATTCTTGTACATCTTATTTCACTGGTGCTAGCACACTGTAAGTGATTCAGACATGAATCAAACCTCTCCTCTCCCCCTTGGCTTTGACACACTTTTGCTGAAATTTGACTGGGTCTCTATAACCCGTGCCATTAATTCCCAGTATAATTTTATTTAGTGTGTTTTGTGTGGAGAACCTGGCAGTTTGACAGTAAATAATGATTCCAGGTCAAGAAATACGCTCTTAATTATTTCATGATCTCAGTGTCTTTAGGGAGGGCATTGAACAGGCCCTGCAGCAAGGAAATAAAATGTTTCTTAATTCCAAAAAAACCCCACCCCCGAGTTAATTTCTGTACTTTAGATAGATAGCAGCTACTCTGTTCTTTAAGGTGTCAAACCTGAGTTTCTTTGGCTACCTCTGAACTGAAACACACAAAATAATCTGAAGAAATGATTAATTTTCTAAAGTAGTATGGGCATCTAATGACTCTTGTTAAAATGGGGGAAATAGGACATATTTCAGGTGTTTCCACTTTGAAAGACCAGTTTGGGGCACAGCTTTTTTAAAGTATGACTCTAACATTTCAGGGGAATGTGATTCCAGTTTTCAAGATCCACTGTTAGAATCTGTTGCAAGCTGGTGGTAAAACTCCTCCTTTGGCCTCCCAAATAGTGGCCCTACCTACAGTACAAAACATTCCTGGTTCTATCATCTTGGCATTAATTATCATAATCTCTTTTCTAATGTTCAAGCTGTTAATTTAACCACGTTGTCTAAACTTGCATTGGAAATGGGGCTGGATTTGTTGCCTTGCATGTGCAGACAGAAAAGCTGAAGGTAGCTTATCAAAGTAAGTATAAGATAAGAGAACTCCGGGTTGGTGGAGAGAGAAAAAAAAAAAAAAAGAAAAAAGAAAGAAGCTATTTGGAAGCTTTTTATTTTTTTATCAAATTGCTGAATTCTAGGTTTATCTGAAGCTAGCTTTAAAAACAGGTGGAACTGAAAGGATTCCACCTTTCTGAATATTTTCTCTAATAAAACAAGGGTAATTTCCTAGTTCCATCTGTAGGGAATGAAACAAAGAACATTGAGCTATGAGCAGGAATTATGAATGTCAGATTTGCACATCTTACTCTGCCTTTTATGGAACATGAAAATTGTTCCTGTTCATATTGAATTTTCATACAAATCTCAGTTTGCTCACAGAAGTTTTGTAAACCTCAGTAAGTTAAATTATTCTCCTAATTGGCCAGCTATGATCTCCACTGCAATGCAAACAGATCACAATCATATACAAGGAACTAGTAAAATGCCATGAAAATCCTGGTGAACAGGGGGTTGTCAAATGATTCATTATAAGAAATCTTGTGGGCCAGGCCACCCCAGCAGAGGTAGCAGTGACTGTGTGCAGTGTTGAGTGACCTGTCCCATCCTTTCAGAAGGTAGCATGTTACCTTTGACACAACTGTCTTCCAACTACATTAGTGACTTCAGTTTTTAATGATTATTATTCAACTCCTTGACCAAACAGGAGACTGGCAGCTTTTGGGGCCTGGGATTTCTGAGTTGTAGTTGGCACAGCTGAGAAAATCAGTGAGTGAGAGTGTAGGAAGTCAGACTGGATGGGCATGATGGTCTATTCTGGCCTCAGATGGTGTAACCTGGGAGGAGAGTGTGGCCCTCCCTGAGAATAAAACAGTATGTACATCATAGTACCATATAAATTATAGTTGGTGCTAAAAATTGTGCACAAAATATATGAAATATGCACCTATACTACTATGTAAATAATGGCTTGCATCAATAGTTATACAGAAAATATGAATTTACATGGAACTGCCTTTTGTTGTATGTTATACAGAATATATTTTCTGCCAGAAGTATTGAGCAAAAATGCATGAGGATAGGAAGGGGCTTTTAATGTTAAAAAAACCCTATGCCATTCCATTCTTTCTCCTTTCTTCTTCCTCAGTCTGAGAACAAGGGATCAGGATCTGCCATAACGGTCCATGTCCTAGCAGGGCTTTTTGAATATGAATTTTTGCTCTGTCTTTGCACTTCTCACTTGGCTGCAGTTCCATATGACTCCAAAAGAAGCGAGTACAAATTAAAGAAAGAATGCAGCCCTAACGCCTACACCCAGAAGCTTTCAAAACAGAAGGCTGCTACACCTGTGGGGATAGAACAAGTGTATCAGTGTCCTGGGCTCTGCCCTGGCTCGTCTGCCTTTGTTAGCTGGAATGTGCCGATGAAACAATCAGGTGCAGTAGGCGCGTGGCAGCCTGCTTAAAAAACGATTCTTTGGAGACAGGGAGTGGGCTGTGAATCATGCATCCACATAATCTGATGATAACAATTTTAAATGTGGTGATTAGTGTATAATGGAAAGTATTGTGCTATTTGGTATGATTTGTCTGCCCCTGCACTACCCAGTATTTAAAAGGTCCCATCTTCTATGCAAAACCTGATTAATTCTAGTAGCAAAAGCATAAGGTAACTTTAAGAGTGTTTATGAACTTATATCTTCCTCACTCACACAGCACACGCATATGTATATGTACACCAGTGATTACCTTTCAGGTCACTGTACCAGCCTAAAATCATGGATGCACTCCTGGGCAGCACACAAAGCAGGATAGCTCACTGTGGAGCTTACAGGCTCAGTTATGAACTCTAAGTGTGGGCAAAACCAGCCTCCTAGGATTATGTGGGCATCTAGCAGTACAGAAGTGTTGTTGAGAATATCAGCCCAGGAATTAAGATGCATTTATCAGTTCAACTTAAAAATTATGACCAGCAAGATACAACTTTATGACTGGTCCTTCGCTTCAGGTACCTCTGGGAGGCTACACCTTTAAGTACACATTTACCCTGTTGAATGGCAGGAGAGCATGAATAATCCTCTGTGCAGCTGAGGGACATCAGTCTTGAAAACATCAAGTAGACACGGAGTCTCTGGGGTTTGGTAGGAAAAGCGTGAAGCAGCAAGGCTGTGTTTCAGTTGGGCCAGTGATTGTAAAGTACAATGAAATTTTCTCACTTTGGTACTAGACGTGTCATATTTGCTTTTGGCAAGATTCATTTTGGTGGTGTCTTGTAGCATTGACTTTCCATTTCAGGTCTTAGCTCACTGGGCATTTATAATCCAAATAGATTCAGGGCAAATATCTGTTGACAGGGAAGGAAAACAAAGGAAGCAAACAAAAACAGAGAAGAAAAGCCATGGCAAAGCCAGGTGCCCTCATGAAGTCCTCTGACAAGATGGATCATGATTTGGGAGAATTAATAACTGTAGACAGCGTTGGTAAGTTTTTTCTTTTCTTAATCATTGAACCTGCATGTGTCCTTCCCCATGAACACATAACAAATACAATCTGGTAGTGAAGTAGTAGACCACTTGCTTCTATTTACTCTCATAAAAGAGTTTTAAAAAAAGAGCTATTTTTTCCCATAGCTTTAGTGCCAGATCTAGTTCTTGCCTTGGCCAAATTATCTGTCATGTATGAATGATATGCATAGGAAACCTGAAAGTGAAAATATTTTTCTTATAATGAAAAGGTACATAAAATACATGAGTGCAGTTTTTGCTTATAAATTTAATCTGTTTTAATCCTGAACAGCTCAAACTCAGGTGGAAAGTCTCCATCCAGAACTGACATTCTGCTTCTGTTGGACTGATTGATGTGGCTGGAAATGTGTCTCCATAAGGAAGCTTTAGATAGCCCACTGAACTGGCTGACTGAGTACTCATATTAATCTGATTAAAGCAATAATAAGGTTTGAAATGCCAATGACCAGCTCTTATACAAGTCACTTGGATTGTAGACAGAAGTGTTACTTTCTTGGAAGCATTTGCAATGAAGTGAATCTTCAGTGTGCACACACACCCCACATACAAAAAAAAAAAAAAAAACAAACAAAACTAAGGGGGCGGACAAGGGGGAGGAAAAGCAAGAGACGGTGTAAAAAGGGCAGCTGTTGTTGGCAGTGGAAAAGCCTCCTAGGCTCCACCTGCCTTGCTCATGCCAGTATCTCTAAGTACCACCTTCCCTGACATGCTGAATTCACATTACTGTCAAACCTGAGTATTAGGTGGATAGATATGCAAGCCCACACTAGCAGCCAGAACATTTAGGGGAAGTGTCAACAATTTTCTGCAAACATTATATGCGGTATCTTGCTGGGAGTTTGCTCAGGAGCACATGCACAGTGTGAAGTAATGTGCTTGTATTTTACAAGCTGCACGTTGTGCACCAGTCAACTGCCCTGCCCAGCCATGGAAAAAGTGATACAGATGGGGGATCTCTGGCAGCTACGGATCAGACTGCCAAGCCTGATGCCAAAAAACAAATAAATGTACATATTGGGAAATCTCCCTGGATAATCGAGGTTACACTCTGGCCTAAATGATAGAATAGTAAAAGAATAAATTCTTCTGCACACTAATCTTTAAATCCCCAGGCCTCATTGCACTACAATAAACCTGACCTGATATTACCAACATTGCTTGAGATCCTGTTACCTACTGAATGAGAGGCTGCAGTTGCACAAGCATTTCAATCAAGTGGAAATCAGCTCTGCTGCTGGAAGAAGCAAATCTGCAATGCCTGGGCAGCATCCTAGAGTGAGGTCTCGGACATGGCATCCCTGTTTTGGAGGAGCCCTGCATCCAGTAGCCAGGACTGTTAAACATGGCTCAGTCCTGCTTTGTTCATTGGGCTGTGAGATGAAGGCCTGGGAGGGTAAAGGTGATGTTTCAGGAGGTGCATTTGATTTGAAACTTGGCTGGTCAGAGCTTGTGAGTGGGACAGAGCACAAAGGGGAGGGTTGTGAAGAAAGGTGGGAGTTAACCTCTATTTGGGACCTAGCAGGAGAGGTAAGGTGGGGCAAAATTGTGGTGGGCTTTGAAGATAAGGCCAAGAAATTTGTGCTGCATATGGTAAAAAAGGGGAAAGGGCTTATACCCAAAGCAGCACATAGCTATGAGTAGGAAAGAAGAGTTTAACTGCAGCATTTTGAATTATCTCAAGGGGGACCATTTTATGGCTCTTGATAGCAGAGCAGAGTGGATTACAAAAATCTGATGTAAATTGTCTAAGGCTTGGATGAGAGCTCTGCTCTTAGAGTTGGGTCTGGAAATCCTTGTCAGTTATGCTTAGCAGGCATTGTAAACATGCAAGGATAGACTTGTTTCTTAGCCTGGGGAGCTTAAACAGATACACAAAAACCCTAACAGCTTTTAAGTGTGGCTCTCCTGTTTGTACTAATCACTGCAGCCCACTCGCACTGTTTCAAACCTAATAAAATGAGGAAATGAAAACGAAAACTAGCTCTGGTCTATGACTATCTTATCTCTTTGTCGACTACAAGGGTAATCTGGCATTTTAAAACAAAAGCTACCTGCTTACAAAGCCCCTTTAAATTAATGGAACTGGAGAATTTTTCTCACAACACAGATGTTAACCCAGTTGAATTAACACGAGTAAATTCAGCTGCTCGTGATGATGCACAGCTCTCCCAACTATATAGAATCATACGTGCTAAATTCCGGGGTTCAGTTAAGCCCATTTATTTATGGAAATGAATGTACATATGTTTGAAACGCCTTTCTGATCACCTTTTTCCATAAAAATTTCTCAGAGTTGAGTTATCTGATATTTGCAGCAGTATATGGAGAATGCAATAATTTACTAATGTCTACTATGCTTTAGAGAAACATGTTTTATTGACTCATCTTCTATTTTTTAATGGTTAACCTCCACTAAATTTTGTATTGCTACCAAACCATGCCAACTGGAACTCACAAGTATGTAAGATGAGGTGGGAAAATGAATTCTTTGTTTGTGGGTCATCACAGTTTGTGCTGGAGTAACTGGAATCAAGAGATCATATTGAGAAATCTTGTAATAAACAAGCTTGAATTAGAGGCATTGCAGTTGAGAGCAGCAAGAAAATTCTTAATAAAGTCAGACCTTAGGGGAATTTTTGAATAAGCCAAACTTTGCTAGCTCTGTGGTGATGGGATAAGTATGAAAATAGTGTCTACTCATTATAGAGTATATTGCCTAAATTGTGCAAGCCTGGCCCCTAGTAAAACCTATTCCCCAAGCTGGTTGCTGATGTTTCAGTGGTAAGACAGATACTTGGTGGGCAGATCAATATTGTCCATGACAGGATCAAAGAAACAGCCTGGGTGAACAGGGGTCCTGATTACATCCTCTTTTTCAGATTTACCAACAGTAGCCTGTGAGAGATCAGCCTTTCTAGAGACGACCACAGTACTGAGATCGCCCTTTTTTCTTCACCTCTCTCTTAGCCACTTCATCAGGTCCATAGTGAGTCAGTGGCTGAGGTACACTAAGATGCACCTACTGACACACAGCCCTGCCTGCCGCTTTTCCCTCTCTGAGGGAGGCAGAGCTGCTCTTATGGAGGAAAAGTGGCAGCTCAAATATGAGGGACCAAGGGATGGGGGACTCCAGGGCACCTCTTGGACCACCTGCTGGCAAACACCCTTCCTCACATCAGAAATAAAGTGATTTTAATTTCTTTCCTGTCTTTTGAGTTCAAACTTGTTTTTGAACAATAAAATGTAAGAAAACTACTGGTACTGGGTTGTGGTTTTTTGTTTTTTTAGTAGTTTAGCTGCCTTAACAGAAATATTATTTACGGGTGTCTATGGAACCGAAGGCCCCATGGAGGAACTGCAATATTGCATATGTGTGACTGAAGACAGACTTATGGCTCACTAAAAAGGAATAGAAAACTGAAATATATTCTTCTCTCCACTCATGCCAGCTCATTGTTACAGCAGTTTGACAGTAACAGTCAGGAGGGGCACTCTTGAATCACTTAATGCTGGTATATGACTACAGTGTATGGTATTTCTTTTGTTGGGCATGCTATGTTTGAGTGCCATATTTTCCTCTTCAAATGCTTTTATGATTTTTTTTTCTCTTTTTGTTCTGGTTATTTTCCTCTAGGCTTTTATACCCACCCAGCCCACGCAAAAAAGGAGGAAATAAAGAAAAATGCAAACCACAGCAAGATGCAAACATTGCAAACACTAAATGTAAAATTTCATTACCCAGGATCACAAGCAGAGCTCTTTGTTTTGCTTATCTTTATATTCTTTCTACATATGTATTGTCGTGAGCTGTGATTTCCTTCACACAAACCCATTTGCTCAAAGAGACAACTTGTTCAGTGTATTGTGTTCTAACTAGAGCTGTTTAATTTTGGGTTTGCCGTTTTGCTGATTTAATGCCCTTAGGAAGTATGATACATATCCATTCATGCATCATCTGTAAAAACTTGTGGATGTACATCCTAGCCTTTCATTAACATTAATGGTGCCCAACCCCTGAATGTACACTGTGTCTCAGCACTACACAAGTGAACTGAGTTCATGACATAAACATCTTGTTCTCATTTCTGTAGCACAGGCTGGCTTTCTTGGTGGACAGAAGAGGAGAATGAAAGTTGAGATCTGCCATCTGACAGTGCACCTGAAAAGTTATTTCGAGCTCTTAAACTGAAGAATGTTCAATAGAAGCAGGCAGGCATTTGCTGTTCTGTGAAGAAAAATATAATAATGTTTGCTCCCATTCCAACTATCTTGCAGTCTTGCTAATTTAGCTGGTAGCAATTGTATTAGGTGTGTTATTTTATTTACAATGTTACAGTAACAACATGAATGTTTAGCATCTTCTGTGGAGTGATGCTTGTACAAGTGCAGGATTACATTTCCAACTGAAATTGTATATTTAAATTATATGTGGAGAATACACTATGAAATACTTGGAGCTGATGAAAGCTTGAGAAGTTTGGAGTCACATGATACATTTAGACAGTTGAATATGAAGATGTCTTGGGTCTTCTTTTCCCCTTAAAAAACTCACTAACCTACCAAACTGTTATCAAGTTTATAGAATATCCCCTGGAATTCAGTAAAAAATCAACTATAGAGGCAGTTCAGTGCAGATGTAACCAGCTGCAGTATCCCCTGTTATCCTGGGGAAGAATCCGATGTGACTGTGCCACTGAAAGATTTTTTGGCACAGTGCTTGGTTACATAATTCAGAACTTCAACACAGAGTTTCTTTAATAAAATACTAATTCTGCAAGGACAAGATAACTTCCTCATCTTGGTTAACATTGGCTTGATGAGAAATTGGAATACATTTTTCCTAATA
>JAWWEV010000083.1:109752643-109857720 GCA_035583235.1 Hafferia zeledoni
ACGGAGGGACGGACTATCGGAGGGGAGGGAAGGGGCGTGGCGTGTAAGTCATAAATTGGGGTGACCTCCCCCTCCTCCGTGTGCTTTCCCGGTGACTTAGCCGTGGTGAAGCACCCCATGCGCACGGTATTGGCCATTAAACCTCATTTTTGCTTTGCTCTTTTAACTCGTCTCTTTCTAAAATTTTCTGAGTTGAGAATTTTTCTCACAAGGAATTCCTTTCCAAACAGTTTAATAAGCTACTTTAGGAAGCACATGAAATTAAGTTAGGCTTCCCAGTGCAAAGGCTAGTCTTTACTTTCTGTCTTATCTATATTCACATGGCCCTGCTCAGGCTCTTTTAAGAGCTGGCCCATGCTAGTGATGCAGCACAAAACAGCCATACCACAACACTCTCTGGTATCAATGTCTACCTTGGATTTTGCATGTAGAAATCATGTACCCACACAAACACTGATGCATATATACTTTGGGGACACAAAAGGAAAAGGATTTTTACTTTTTGCAGTTTCCAAGAAGTAATGAATTGACAAAAGGCGCAAAGAGGATTTAAAAAAACCACAACCATCTCTGCGAGATGTGATTGGTGGGTATTTCATTTGTCAGTAACTTGTTCTGAATTGTTGATCTACTTAGACCTTGCTCTGGTGCCCTGCTCTCCATAACTACAGCATGCAGGATTAATATCCTCACTAACTCTTACGCATTTGGCAATATGCTCTTGCCCAATTTTTAATGCCCCCCAAAGGAAATAAGAGCACTGTGTATTCTAGGAAAAAACACACTTTTAAAATATTCATATTTCCATGGTTGTATGTGTCCGTTGTGTAAGTTTTCCTTGGTGGCAGTGAACAAAGTGCTCTTCTGTGGAGCAGGCTCTCCTGTCTCCTCCAGCAGACTCAGTGTCTGTACAGGGAATTCCTGTTCCTGGCCCAAACCCACAGGCCCTCGGCACCAGAGGACAAGGTCAGCCACCTCACACTCTCTCTTTCTCCCAGCCTGATAGCTGATCTGCATGCTGGAGAAATGGGCTCTGAAAGAGAAAAAGAGGGGGGCTGAGGCGAAGGGAAGAGAGAGCACGTGTATGTACTTCTAACTTGTTCTGGGAACTTCAGGAAACATTTCCTCCCTAAAGAAAGTTTGTTCAACTTTTGCAGAAGTCCTGATAGTCTCTGATTTACTTGGCTCTTCATTTAGATGAATTAATAGTAACTGGATATGTTGTTTTACCAGCACTGTGACAGGTATCATCCAAGCCTCATTTCACACCTTCCATTTTCCATCCTGCCCATGAGGGCTTTTTTTTCCCTTGTAGTAGCAATTACTGGGTACCAGCACCTATTGCTAGGCAAAAATCTGCCTACAGAGAGCTTCCTCTGTTTAGACTTCAGTCAAAGGACCCACAAAGCATACTTCGTGGCTACTTATGGTCAAGGTGGTATGCATATTTTTAAAAGTTGCTCACTGTCAAGACAGATAATTGTGTAACCTTAGCTGCACTCTTTTTTTTTTTTTTTTTTTTATTTTTTCCTCCTGATTCTGGAGTGGCACCTTGCATTACAGCAGGTTCCAAGAGCACGGCTAGCTGTGCTGCTCCAGAATCATCTGCAGCCTATCTCACGTTCTGTTCTTCACTAAGGAGGATGGTACCAGCCCTTTCAAGCTCTCCCGTTATGCATCTTCCTGGCTGACTGCTCTGTTTCATACACAGTACAGGAAACTACAGGGCACAGTGTATGAGGCACCTTTTTTATCCTCTGCAGCTATGCTTTCCATTGAGAGAAAGGGTAATTATCCTATTTCTGTTTCAGTGTCAGGTACCACATGGTTTATGCATTTGTCTCTTTAAAAACATGTTTTGCTTTGATGTTTGCTTTTCTAATGGGGCTAGTTTGCATAATACCTTCTGCTGCAAAAGAATGCTGAATCTACAGATGAGCTATCACTTCTCAAAATACTGATTGCTATCAGCTGGCTTGCCGAAGGCCTTGGCTGTGGCTCTGCATGCGTGTGTCTGTGCGTGTGTGCACAGTTGGGGGAGGAGGGAGAAGGTTAATTTCCTGTCTTTGACATAATGCCTGAGCTAAAAGAGCTAGATCCATCAGAACATTAAAATTTACCTGCTTTCCCAGATCAGCATAGCAAGCTCTCTACCTGCAGGGGTGTGGTAACACATAGAGAAGGTGTGAGATGACAGGGGAAAGGGAAGTGCAGTATTTGTGATAGTGGTTTCTACAGTACTTCTGTCACAGTTTCTTTGGGTGACTTTTACACCTGTGGATTTTCTCATGTGAGGATGGCTGAAGTCACATAGGTAAAGCATACAAAGCTGTATAAGTGCAAAAGTCAGGTCAGGGGACATGAAGTGGAATTGCTGTAAGGGAGTGTCATGGTAGATATACATATATATATACATATATATACACATATATACATATACACACACATATACACACACGCATACATGTGCGTGAGTGTGTATATGAGATTTGGGGTGTGTTTCTTCCTTTTCCCAAATGATGCATTGTTACTCACCCATGCAGACCTCTCTCCAGTGAAATCCTCTATCTGCTGCCTACTGACCTGACCTTATTGCTTTTCTGGCCTGGCCTTGATGCCTGAATAATTCATAGCAGACAATAACAGTGTGGTAGGGAAAGAACTCCTTTCCTTCTCTTGGCAAGGAACATGAGCTAGAGTCCACCTTTCCTCAGAAAATGCTCTGAAATAGCAAGGAACAGAGCTCAAAGAATTCCCATTGACAGCAAGCTTTGAGAGTCAAACATGAACAATTTGGTCTCAGGATGTTTCTGGCTAGATTGCAGCTCCAGGTGCTTTTTATAAAATTCAGGGGCTGTCCTTTCTTCATTGCATAGTACTCTGCTCTCAGGATTCATGCAAAACTCCCAAAGATTCAGAGCCTTATTTTAATACTCCTGCATTCCAGTGCCATCTGAATGTATCTGTTTCCACACATCTTTGGGCCAGAAATGGGGTCCAATTTTCAGAGAATAAACTTTCTCACAAGATATTTGGAACTTCTTGGCTGTAGTGTGACAATTGGAAATACTATGACAACGATAATTAAGAATAATTTGTACTGACATAATGCCTTCCATCTGTAGATCTGAAAAAGCTTTATGAACATTAATAAATTAGTCCCCTTAACTATGCTGTGAGACAAGGATATTGTTTCCCAGCTTTGCAGCGGGGTGGGTAATGAGGGGACTGTTAGGAATCTGTCTAAGGGCCTGATCCAGCACTCACTGGAGCCTACAGGAAAATTCCCAGTGACTTTACTGGGAGCTGGATTAGCCTGTTAGCAGCTTGCTCAAGGCCACACAGTGAGTGAGTGATAGCTTTGGGAACGGGACCCAGAGCCATAGGACTGCTTTGTTCCTTTCCAACCCTCAACTTTCTTCAGGTCTTTCATTACTTTTCTGTCTGGAAGAAGTGCCTGAAGTTGAAAGCATAAGGCAACAATATAGAAGGTTCATTTATAGCGTTTCAAACCTCAGCAGAAAGCTTGGCTCTGGTCTGGTCTGAGGAAGGAATTATAGCAAGACACAATTTTAATGAGGTATCTAAGTGCTCAGTTTCCACTTTTATGGGCAGGAGAGGCCAAAAAATCTTTTAAAAAATCAAAGAATGACATTACTCCAACCAGGTAAACTATCCCTTGTGCAAGCTCCTGGAGAAGCTTTGGAGGACTGACACCCAGCTGAAGCAAATCTTGCCTGGTCAGCTCCCCAGAGAGTGTTCTCACCCACAGGTCGAAGCCATATCCGCTGCTATGAGGAGACACCTGCCTGCTGGCTCTCCCCACCCCAGGGTAGCCCAGGCAGCCTCCCCCTACCGGTGCATCCCTCCTCTCCTGGCCTGCCTGCCGAGCTTGTTTCCTTTCAGACTGGGTTCTCCTACCACCTTTTTAATCTTTTTGCAGCTGGGCTGCTTTCCACCTGCTCCCAGGGTTAACCCCTTCCTTGTCATTATAAAGTCATTGCAGATGTACAAGAGCTGAAGTCAGCACTGAGCAATGAGGTACAACCTTACTAAGCAAACCAGTGCCAGAGAACAGAAGAGCAAGTGATTTGTGGGAAACAACTTGTTTTTTAATAGTCAGGGATAGTTTTGAGGTTCTGAGCTCAGTAGGAGGGGACCTGCATGACAGAGGAAGGGTTGGTCCTCCTGTGGCTGATGCTCACACAGCAACCTAGGGCCAGCAATCTGGCATCGGCCCAGACCCACTCCAGTGCAGATCCTGTCAGGCACTGGCCTTCTGCTCTGCACTAAGACCTCGAGCATCCAGCACAAATCTGGATAGGGCTGTGGGAAATCTATCCTGCCCTTAGTAAAAGCTTGTAAAGTTACAGAATTTAATGCAACACTTTTCAGCTGAGACTGTAGAAGTTTTTGAGTCATTTCCATGTTGAAAGTTCATATAAATTAAGGTTTTTAATGAATGAAATCAAAAGAGAATAGCTTAAGTTTTGATTTGAGACTGCTAGCTAAAGGCAGAGGTAATAGAAAAACCCTGGAGATCCCTTATAATTGAATTCAGTAACAGTCTGTGTAGCTGTTTTCAGAAGGATTGTAACAAAATCACACTACCCATAGGGCAAGTACTTACACAGACTCCACAGTAGTCCCTTTCTGAAGCACTTCATACAACGGAAAGTTGTTCAAGAGTGAGCTGTGTTGCTCAGCAACACTATGTATTTAATTTTTTTTCTCTTTTAACATTTCATAGCTCATGGGATTTTAGACACTACAGCTAATTTATATGAAGGCTCCACTGTAGTTTTCTGAAGTTTATTTAACTGTATAAAACCAGTTCCAAATAAATTACGTAATCTACAAGATATGTATGTTATTTGTGTGCTGCTTTGCTGGTATTTCTACTAAAATACCATTGGATAGAGCTTGAAGCTTGAGATATCACCTGTTCACTCACCGATTGAAATTTTTGAGTCATTTTACCTCTCCCAATGATGCCCACTAAGAGATGAGGAGAACCCTTTTAAAATTCAACCCAGTATTTATCTTTGTATGTTTTATACAAATAACACACTGCTTGAAAAGTGCACAGGGAAAGGAGCATTTTGTGGCTCTGTAAGAAGATTGCAGTTACAAATATTCAACCTGATTATAAGGACACCGTTTCTCCCCATTTAAATAAATAAGACAGATCAATTCCAAATACTTCCCCACTCTTAGATATCATGTTTATGAAATTACAAGAATTATATGAAAGTGTATATGCCTGTTTTTATTTTTGTAAATGTTTTTTCTTGAGAGTGACCATTAAGGAGTACAAATTAAGTCTGAGAAAGGTTTGTGGCTATATATTGGTAAGGCAAGTTTTTCTCCACCCAGCTCCCCCTGCTCCTGGAAAGCCTCCACACCTTCTGGCCTCGTTACCCATGTTCCTAGTTTCCTCATTACTTGCTCTCATCTACTGCTGGGCAAATCTGCAAAACAGTATTCATAACATCTGTTCAAAGACAGCCCACACTAACTGACATGCCTCTTTAATGCACTTTCTGTGAACAGGGGAAAAGGAAATATTTGTGCACGTAAATACTGCTGAAAGAGAAACTTCCATGGGTAACCACTGATGTCTGTAATTGCAGAAGGGTTGGGGCTTGGGGGGGAAAGATGTGGAAGGGAAGGTGGGTTGATACGGTCACTTCGAAAGCACTTTGTGGGTTTGACAGTTAGGAAGTAAGTTATGTGATAACATTGTTGTAAGATAGTTTTGCTAATCATGCTGCTCAGTCAAATACCCAAATCCTCCTTTTACGAGGCAAATCCCACTCCAGAGGAGTGTGAGAAGGATCTGTGGGTGAAACTAAATAGCAATAACCTATCTGATACATCACTGAATACAACAAATGATTCTGTATTTTCTCAGGTTTTTCCAAGGGTAAGTCAGTCACAAGTGCATTTGAAGGCTTGATAAGACTGTTTAACACAGAAAATATGTCCACTGCTATTCCTATCACTTAGAGGAATTCCAGCATAATATCAGCTGTAAGCTGGCACGTACCTCCATCAAGGGATCTTGTAGCCTTCCTCAAAGGCTATGGCTAATAACAAACTAAAGGAAGCTGTGACATTGGCAGAGAGGATAATTTGGTTCAGGAGACAGCCAATGCAATGTGAGGAGAGCTTGAAATGTGCTGTTTTCCAGGGAGCTTAGGATATGGTTAACATTTATAAAAAAAAGGAGTGTTAGCTGTTTGAAAATGAGAAGGGTTATCCTTAGTAACTGTGTATTTGCATTTCAAAGTGGTAATTATAGGTATGTGTACACACAATTAAATAGGCTGCATAGAGTGAAAATAAACAAATAATCAGTGCTATTAGGCAAGCCTTAATGAACATTTTTGTTACAACATAAATTAATATGTGCTCTTTGAAAACAACAAAATGAAATATTCCTGTTTGAGATTCTCAAGGATTATACAAACAACAAATGAGCTAAAAAAATTAAAGCAGTGAAACTCTTTGACATCAACACGTACTTTTAAGCATCCAGAAATTAGACCTGGCCTGCTACCCTGATGCAAGCTTTTTCATTCCCTTTGGTAATGCATTCAGCAAGTTCCTCTGAACTCTAGGCAATCAGACACATAGATGGCATACCTAAGGCTTGCTCCAGCAGGCTCCATTGACGTTTGCACTGTTGGAAGCCATTCTAACACAGCTTTTTATGAATATGTAACATGCAAACTGGATCTTGCCCAAGAGTTGCTCCAGTTTTAATAACTCTACTCCTGTTTGCACACACGGAGTGTGAACTATTTATCTGTAGGTGAGCTAAGCAGATCCAGGAAATGTTAGACATTCTGACTTTGGAGTTTTAGTGACAGGAATTGTACGCAAGTTGCTCTTTCTTGCAAACATTCCTCACATTTCTGACACACAGTAGGGTGGTTACATGTTGTGTAACAACGTTTTAACCTTAGCATTTGACTGGTCAAGTGACAAAATGCTGAAAGAAAACTAGTGTGTTCAAATGACATTGGCCAATACTTATCTCACATACCAAATAACCACTCTATTTACTGTGGCTAGTCCTGAAAAAAAAAAAAAAATCTCGGAAAAAAAGGGCTTTGTAAAATCCTGTCTTCACTGTGTCATACTGCCTGAGGATAGCAGCAACAGCAGAGCGACCTGCTCCAGCCACATGCCTTAAAGGATTGTCTCAAGAAAATTAGAGTGTAGCTGAGTGTCTCCGTCCATTCAGCTTGAGAATAGTTTTCTGTGCAGAATGTGTTATCTCAGTTAGCTCTGAATTGATTTTAAGTAAAAACCTAGTAACCAGACAATTTCACTTGCTCTCATAAAATAATTTTTCAAGGCAGTTCTCTAACTCCTGATTTCTCTTCTAATATTGCCATAGCTTGGACTGGGGTTTGATGTTGAATTCAAATATGTTTGAAGCTTGTTTGCTAAACCTCATCATCCTCTTGCATTCTCAGCATGTTATTGTACTGCCTAATCCTTAGTGGTAATCTGCCTTTTCAGATCAGTGCTTTCCTGGTATTATCAGAGAGATCAAAAAGAGTTTTCAGCTGGCTGAAGGCATCACTTATCGCATAGGGATATCTGGACCTGCATCTACCTATGTGTCTGCAGTTTTAAAAATGTGAAAATTCTTTTGAAAAAAAAACACAATAAAAATAAATCAGAGTTGTAGCTGAGTTCTTAGCAAACACAAAGCAAAATAGAATATGTAGAAAATAATTACTCTGTCATTATACCACTTTCTAGACAACACTGTATTTCAGTCTACCAGTATTTCCATTTGCAATTCCAGGTCCCTATAGAATCTCAGTCCACCAGATAGTTAATAAGCAAGGCATGATTTTTCTGTTGCCTTTAACAAACAAACAAACCAGAAAAACATTGTCAGTCCTGATCAAAATGCTACTTCCTCCCATAACATATTTAAGTTTGAAATATTTCCCTATAAACTTTTTGAGTTTTCTTTTCCTTTGGGAAAAAAAAAAAAAACACAACTAAATACAAAACAGTCTTTACAAAACTTGCATTTTATTTTTCTGTTAAAAGGAAGTTTCTGGAAAAAAGATATTCCAGAACTTCTTTGAGCAATGCTACCTGTTGGGGAAAAGATTTTTATTTGTTTTGGTGTTCTTATAATTTCTATTCTTAACACACCTCTGAGTAGATAAACTGTTAAAAAACTGGTATTAGCTGCTCACTAGGATAGAAATCAAGTAGTTTAACCAGATTTGGGAGCTTAGAAATGTTGCATGGGGTTTGTCATACAGGACACCTTCCAAAATGATGTTTTCATGTCCTTAAACTTAAGGATGGCTGTGTAGTTGCTCTGATGTCTGTGAAAGCACTGCCAGGTCACCCCTGCTACTGTTCCTAGAGCTGTCCTTCCCTTTGGTGCTCAGAGCGAGCTGTGTTGTCTCTTCCTTGCACTCATAGGCTGTATGAGGTTTGTACCTAGGTTTGGTAGGTTGCTTATACAGTTGAGAAGTGTTGCCATGACTAACAGGAGAATAGCCTTACCTTAAAGGTTTTATACTCCAAATTCCTAGTAAAATATTGCTGCATTAAAATGGGATATAACGGGAGATAAAAACTGTTCACTAAATCTTACCAGACTGAAACACTTTTGGTACCTTTAGTTTATTCTGTGGCCCAAGCTCCTGCAATTGGGTGACCAAAGTAGAAGTTTAGTCTGGCCTAGCAGAAGATTTATGGTTAAATAGCTTAGAAAATCTAGATAAGAAAAGGTGAGAAGAATATAGTCCAGGTCTGATGTTAGAGCCTGATTATCACTAAAAACCACCACGCTACCTCGTAACCTTGACGTCTGCTCTGAAAGATCAAGAGAACAAAAGCCAGCAAAACCAGCACAGAACAGGGGGGTGAATGCAAGATATGGCCTATCCATGAGTGAGGTCCTGCTGTCTTCAGGGATCTGACAGGATGACATGCTTTGCAGTCAGCACTTGCTGCTCCTTGTGGTGTGGTACAACCTGTTTGTGACCTACATGTATATTCTTGTACAAAGTCTGTGAACGTGCATTGAACTCCTCTGCCTTTTTATCTCCTGTTCAGTGTACTTGCAATGTTGTTCTCATTTTCTAATCAATTGCATTTGTTGCTTGGGGGCCTTTACCTTCTTGTTACTACACTGTACTTACTCTCATGTCTGTTTCTAGACGCCCAGAATTATTGTATTTTGTAGAAGACACATTTCAGTAGTCCTTTCCCTATTCTTCCCTTCTCAAAGGCTGTTGTGTTGGATGAGAATGAACTTTTCTAGCATTCCTTCTTACTGCAACAATGAACAATTTCTAGAATGCCATAAAAAATATATATATATACACACATACACACAACTATTCCTGAATTTCTTATATACATTACAATCACTTTCTAATGACTATAATTTGGATTGACATATCACTCTGGTTTTCAGTTCTTTTCAACATCTTCTTTTGATGTAACATGGTCAAATTAAAAACAGGACAAATAAAGAAGAAATCCTCCTATAACGCTGATATCACAGCAACAGGAAAAAAAGGAATTGGTTACTAATGTTGAGATTGTTACAGTGAGAGAGAGAATTCCTCATCTGAAGAGGCTAATTATAAGATATCTTTCAGAGTAAAGGAGCTCTAGCAAAAAATTGCCCATGACCCTGTAGACAGATGCAAAATAGTCCATTTTTGTCTCATCAGAGCTAGCTTGATATTTTTTCTTCCATGTGTGGCATTGAACATCACTGTTCTGGGAAAAGACATGCAAGTAACAGTTAAGGAAGCTGTTTCTTTCAAGCATTGTATTTGCTGTGTTAAGTGAATTTCTTTATGTTAATAAGTTTTTTTTTTGTTTGTGTTTTTTTTGGGGGGGGGGCGGGGCAAGAGATTTACATCACAATTACGGAATACAGCTACTAAAATATTTCCTCAGTACCTCTGAGATGAGCAAAACTATTATTGTTTTAGCCACTGGCTATTCTTAGCCCTCTAATAGACCTGGCCATCCATAGTTCTAAGATCCTTACAAAAAGATGGACAAGGAACATTTATTTCTGTAATTTTTAGGACAAAAGGAGACAGAATTAAAGAGTAATAGGAGGAAAATGTACCGAAGCAATTTGTATTTGTGTGGAAGTTATGCATAATTTGGTGAGAAGCAGATACTCTTCTAAGATGGTTCTACTACCATAGTAGTTACCCAGGAGAAAGTTGGACTGAGTTCCTCTTGTATCTCCTATTTCAGCAATACTTTTTTTGTAATGTAAAGGTAAGCAAAAAATGGTACTAAATACAACCAGGCAGCAAATAGCAGAGCGCTGTACTCAAAAGTCTTCTACAGCTATTTTAATCTCTTACCTGAACTATCTTGCATCTTACACTCATCAAGTAAAATTAGATGGTTGGTTGTTCTATTATTCCTGTAAAAATGTGTGCAACAGATCTGTGTTGCCATTCTCTAACATGAACATCAAACGTCTGTGACCATGAAACCCAGCACTCCTCCAGGTTAGTTAAGTTACTAGAAAAGACTGATGTAGGAAGTCTCTATTCCAATGAAAACAAATTTTTTACAATGAATACATTAGCTATTAGCAGTCCAGAGAGTGCTCCTGTGGCGCAGTCCACCTAATGGATATAACACTTACCTGGCACTTAAGAAACCGAAGTCCAAGACCCTATTCTGAAGTAGACAGGACTGATATATGAACTCAAGTTTTCCCACACTGTGGTAGGTGACCTAACCAAAAGGGCAGCCTGGGACAGAGTTTCAACAGTTGTTCCCAGTTATTTGTTTGTCTCTCCCTCCTCTCTGCCAACTCCACCCTAGTATTTTGACCAAAAAATGATCATCACCCTGAGAAACTGTTCCTAAAACAAGTTTAGTGAAAACTCACATAAATAGTTTTGGTTTCAAGGAATCTGGTGGGGTTTTTTGGGTTTTTTTTGTTCATTTTTTTTAAATTCAAAACCCCCCTCAAATCCCCAAATATTGGATTGAAAGATTTGCAACAGACTGTGCTTTGGTATTCTGTGACAAACTATTCATAGGCAAGATGAAATTCACAAAGCAGTCTGTGTGACTGCCATACGCACATGGCTTCCACTTAACTAAGCAATGTGTCGTACACCTGGAGATGCACTAGGACTCACCAAACTACTGCAAAGTCTATTGTTTAATGAAGCAGAATTCTGCCCTCATTTGCTTCTGTAGTAGTGCACTAAAGAGCATGTTTGACCTTTATTTTAGAAAGGTGAGGGAGAAAGAGAAGCTGACAAAATGACCAGGAAGTTTTAAAAGACTGATGTACTTTCAAGGAGATTACAAAGGTATGAAAACCAAATCAGTAATGTTTGCAAACTATTTCTGTATTCTCATTGTGCTCCCAAATTGAGGTATTAACATTTATGGAGATGGTGGCCTTTGAGGTATGAAATTTTCTGAAAAATACTGATGAGTTTCTAAGCTACAAACTCAGGTAGATAAGGAAACTGTGGAAAATGAAGTGAACAAAATAAGCTTTGTTGTCTTTTAACAGTGTTGCATATGATCACTATTAAATTATACCTTTGACGTTATTAAGGTGTGTTAACAGACTCTGACAGAGTCATGAGGCCCTTTCCCACCTTTTGTGGTGCAAGGAATAGAAGCTTTCTTCCCTGAAAACATCAAGGAAAAAAATCAGATGAATGCTCATGAAGAGGAGGTGCTAGAAGTGTTCATGTTTTGGGGGCCTTGCAAGGTCCTGTGTGATGTCCCTGCAGCTCTGCAGAGTGGCCTTTACCAGTCACCACCCCTGGAAAAGCTGTTGAACAGAAATCTCCAGACATACTGTCCCTGTTTGTGTACTGTTATTGCTAGCAGTCCTGAGAAGCAGAAGTCAGTTATGGGATTTCTGGTAGTCTTAGAGGAGAGAGGAAGAAAAGGTATCCTATCATTCACCATTCATCACTACCAGATGTGCTGCTCCCAGTTAGAAGTGATTTCAGTGCATGACTCATGAGGTGCCGTTTTATTCTGTACTTGGTGCAAGTTACCCTGAGCTTGCCAGCTTTCCCTGTGACCAAAGTACAAGTGTGATTCCCACCTAAATTTTTCCCTAATTAGCAGTTTTAATAGAGTGTTGGCAGTTCCACCCATTTGTGAATGGCAGAGCAAATATCTTGAAACTCAGTCATTGTTAAAATTTAAACTAAATATAGAAAGTTTCACTTTCCTCAGTTCTTGTAGGAGAGATTCAGCTTTATATCCAGTCTATGCAAGAAAAATAAATGAAACATATTAATAGAATCTGGCAGTACTACTAAGCTCGTCATATGTCTTCAGTAGTAGTGATAATATAAGAGGACAGAAGGAATATTTTTGTGTTAAAGATGGAGTGCATCTTTTTTTAAACTTTATGGAGTTTGCATAAAGTTTAAAAAAAGAACACAAATTTGTTATTCGACTACTCCAGCTGATTTCAAGCAAAAAAGAGGTCAAACACAGGTGTAAAAATCAAGGCCCTAAATATATGTTTATTAAGCATGAGTGGCCAGTGTTCAGACATGCATACCAAACTTTGAACATATCAGTCTGTTTCTAGATAGGTGCAAAAACTACAGAGGACATTTCAAAATTTAATGACAATCTGAACAGCTGGAAGTTTTGGACTGAGAAATAGAAGATTTATTTTAAGTGATGCATGACAATGCGTGTGGTTAGAATGTTTTTACCTGAGCTTTTTGCTGTATACCAGATTTTTTCACGATCTTGCCTCTGAGGAGTATAATCATCATTATCTCTTCCTTCCTGCCTCATATAGTATGTTGTATGAGTCCCTGGTTAGGAGGCCTTGCAGATAAAAATTAAAAATTATTCTAGCTTAATTTTGTTACTGAACAGTTCTTTTTTCTGGTCACCTGAAATTTGAGGTTTTCTGAAGGCAGAAGAAACTTCAGATGTAAAAATCTTGCTTCATCAAGAAATCTAGTTGTCTGTCAGAATGTATTTTATATGGAAAATTTTTAACTATCTTCAGCTAAATTCTATTTCTGTACTGGCAAATCTCTGCATAAAAATGAAGAGAGTACATAAAGCAGCAGTCTCAACCATTAGATAGAAGGGTCTTGCAATGGGTTAAATTAACGTTAAAGTTTGCTTGCCAGTTGGAAGGTATAATAAAACATATCCCCAAACCAAGAGACAGCCAGTGGGTCTAATTTTAGGGTTACCAGCTGTTTATATTTG
The DNA here is from genome assembly GCA_035583235.1 of Hafferia zeledoni. Taxonomy (NCBI): domain Eukaryota; kingdom Metazoa; phylum Chordata; class Aves; order Passeriformes; family Thamnophilidae; genus Hafferia; species Hafferia zeledoni. The sequence continues at coordinate 109,765,904 of JAWWEV010000083.1, forward strand.
GTGATGCCTGTCATTACAGAACAATTTCTGTGTCTGTGGCTAGAGATTCTAGTGCCAAGCTCAAGTGTAATAGAAAGAGGGGAGCAGTGTAGATTGGTTAGCCTCTTCTTTGTGGCAAGTAGATTATCTGCTCATTGGTGTTACACTGGTAATGGGTACTGGCCATCGTCATAGCTACTTGGCTAAAACTGATCCCCAGATCAAGTTTTCTTGCCTGTGTAAGCAAGGCTAGCCTTTCTCCATGAACTCTTACTAGGGCTGTAACTATGTGATCAACTTGAACTATGTGATCAAAATGGGAGACAGACAGAAAGGAAAGAGGGGAAAAAAAGAAATTTGGATGAACCAGATATATAATTGAGGAACTCACTATGTTAGCTGCTTTATAATTTTTATTGGCCTTTTTAATGGCTAAGTGAGCTATACATGTTGCCAGATATCATGTCATCTGGTACTTTTGTGGTATCCCCACAAGCTGAGAAACAAAGTCTCATGAGAAAGCCAAATGTCATAGTCTGTTAGTGCTATAAAACACCAGAATTCTGCAAAACTATGAGGAGAACATAAAATCATAAGCTCTTGTGTGTTTTCATGGTTATTGTCCTCTTTGAAAAGGCACATTTTTGGGGGCTTTTGGTGTAAGCCTTTCATGAGACATTTACAAGAGCCCTCATATCAGTTCCCTCTGCTACAGTTTATACTAGGACTTTGCTAAGAAAGCATGTTGCTTCAGTCTCCTAATGATTTTTTCAGAGATACTGAGATTTCATGAAGTCTTTATCACCCAGAAAAATCCTCGTGAGATGCCTGCTGCTTGTGTAAATAGCCAGTTCTTCCTAAACTTAACTGAGTGAGAAGACTAACTAGCAGTTCCAGGAACAATTTTCTTTTTTCTTTCCCCCCACCCCCCCCTTTTTTTTTTCTTTCAGTAGAGAAAAAGATAAGAGCCTCTGCTTTAGCTGAAAGTGTATCTTTAAGGCACTCTAAGAACATCTGAGGACTCTGTTGCAGCTGTTACAGGAGCACGTGGATCTGTCAACCAATGTGTATCCTAACAAGTTAATGAGTATAGAAAAGGTATGCTTTTCAGAGAAACTGGGATTTAAACAGACAAATCATGTGCAAAATGAAGAAGCAAAGAGTAGGTTCTTATTTCATGGTCAGGGATCTGATATAGAAAGACACTGAATAAATTTCCTCAAACATTTCAAAATAAGTCACCACTGCTCTAAGAAAAATCTTGATGTGGATTATAAGAAATATCAAAACTAGTATAGCGAGCAGGACCAAGAAAGTGATTGTCCCTCTGTACTTGGCACTGGTGAGGCCACACCTCGAGTGCTGTGTCCAGTTCTGGGCCCCTCGCTACAAGAAAGACATTGATGTGCTGGAGTGAGTCCAGAGAAGGGCAACGAAGCTGGTGAAGGGTCTAGAGAGTAAGTTATATAAGGAGTGGCTGAGAGAGCTGGGTTTATTTAGCCTGGAGGAAAGGAGGCTCTGGGGAGACCTTATCTCTCTCTACAACTACCTGAAATGAGACTAGCAAGGTGGGGGATCAGCCTCTTCTTCCAGGCAAGAAGTGATAGAACAAGAGGACATAACCTCTTGTTGTACCGGGGGACAGTCAGTTTGGACGTTAAGAAGAACTTCTTAATGGAAAGGGTTGTTAAGCATTAGAATGGAGTGCCCAGGGAGGTGATGGATCCACAGACCCTGGAGGTGCTCAAGAAGAAATTGAATGTGGCACTTCGTGCTATTTGTCAAGGTGGTGATCAGTCAAAAGTTGGACTCAATGATCCTGGCGTGTAATCCTGCAATGATTCTGTAAAGTAGCTTCATGGAAATTTATGAGAATTTGGAAATGAGGATTTATCATTATTTAACATTTTTTTATTCTTTTGTCTATCCCAGAATCTGTATTAAGCCTTGCTGATTACTGCTGATTATGTATTTAAAGCCTTGCTGCTGTAAGCAAACATTGATTCACCCAAGACAGTGAAGCAAAACTCACTGTTCATGCAAACAATATGGTTATAATGAATTTTCTTTTGCAGTGAGCAGAAGGGGAATAGGAAACTTCCAAGTGTGGTTTTTGCTGTTACATTTTAAAATATTTAAGTAGGGAATTCTCAGGTTTCTTTCAATGTAACAAAATGTCAATGTTTCATTGAGTCCCCACAAACATGCAAAGACAAATATTGCTACCCTGTTCTCAGAAAACATTGCTGAAGTCCATGTTCTATATGCTATGCAGAGCATTAGAAAACTGAAAAGTACTACTCAGCAGCAACAACTTTTCCTGAACTGCAGCTGAGCATTAGTAGAAGACTAACGTAGCCCTTTCAGGGCTCTCTCTTGCATGGGTGGATGATATAGATGCTCACTTATTGCGTGGTAACTTAGCATAGATTTCTGCTCATTCTCACAATTAAGAATGCAGAAGGTTTTTTTTAAAAACCAACAAAGGAAAGCAATTTATTCAAGTTGATGTGGAAAGTATAGCAGACGACTAGGAATAGACTTATGTCTCAATTGCAAAATAATTTTGTTATGTTATAGGATTGGAGTTGAACAGGAGTCCATACTGATGTGAAAACCTCCTGTCACTGCCAACAGTTTTAAGAACTGTTTCTAAGCAAAGGATTCATTATTGTTCTATTTTGGTCACAATTATGGATGTAGAAAAGTAAATAATTCACAGTAGGAACACTTTTTTTTTTTCCTTTTCACAATCCCTTTTTGTTGTCTGCTAATTTTTATGTGCATTTTGTGTTTGTTCCTTACACCTCTCTCACATAAACTTAGCTTGGGTGTCTCACATGACACTGAATTGGATCATAGTGGCAGCAAGATATTGGGAGCTGTCAACTGTGTTAAAGTATGGCAGACAAATAGGAAACTTGCTGCCTTTGTAGTGGTTTATACCTGAAGTGTGCTTGGCATGTCTGCCTAATTTCCAAGGGAAACATATAGTATGGTATGGCAGGCAGGCATGGTCACAACAGATTACAGTGAGGTATGTCATTTCAGAGCATGCAATTTCCTCTCTGAGTAATTTTTCATGAAAGGATGAATCACTACACCCTCTTTTTTAACTGTGGTTCTGCCTCTGCATATCAATGCCATGACTAGATCTGAGGTGGATGCACCTTTAATGTTAACAGGAGGTGAATTCCACACACTACAGCAGAATGCAAAGTTTGTGGAAGAAAACATGAAAAGTATATTCACATCTTTCACAACTGCTCAGCAAATAATAGAGGATCTTGGTCATGAAAAAGAAATGAAAATAAAATTACTAACCTGTTTTGTCTTGCTTTAAATTTGTCATGTGAAGAGCTGAAGAATTCTGTCTCACACAATTGTTCAGGGAACTAGATACAAATTGTGCTAACCTGCTCTATCAAACAACACATTGGCAGCATGATGGCTATTTTCAAATGTCTCTATTTCCCAGTAAAAGCCCAAATAACTAGCTCTTTCACTTGGCAGTCTTTTTTGTTTAGATTTTAAAGAATTTTCTGTGTCACTAAAACTCTCTATGGGGCTGGAAGCTTTGACATATGACATCAGGGGTTTTTTTGCAGCATTTCCACGGAAAGGTAGCAGCAATTCCCAGCGGCAGCTTCCCAGTGCAGAGGGACTACCTCAGTGGATAGCTCATTTGTTACGCAGCATCTGGGATTCTTTGCAGCATCTCCAATTACTGGACTGCTTCAACTTCCATCAATTTCAAGTATAAGATTCCCATGACTTCAGTGAGGACCAGAACTAGATCCTAAACTTTCTGTTGACACCAAACACTGGAACAGAAAGTGGACTATGTTGCAGAATTTTCTGCAGAACAAAACAGAACAGAAACTCTATGTTTATATGCTATAAATTATAGACAGAATGCAAATATGTGATGTTACTGAGGTGGGGGGTTTTTTTGTTTGTTTGGGGTTTTTGTGTTTATTTTTTTACAGTGTTTGATGTCTAATATAGAAAGGAAAATGATTTAATAGTCTCAGGATTATGAACTGTACATTGTCATACCATTTTCCTACACATGTGAAAGGACAGTAGCTATTAACATTCTGATGCCTTTATGGTAAATCAATGCCAACAGAAAAACCCAGCTTCATTAGAAGCAAATTGTTGTAACATAATATTTAGGGACAGGTATTTGCAGTGCTTTGGAGGCACCATTTCAATACAAACTGTGATTATATATGATATTTAGGAATCATGACTTGTCACTTGTAAACAGAGATCCTGTTATTGAACAAAAATTGTCATAAAACACACTTTGTTTAAGGGCAATCTCAAAGTTGAGGCTGGCTTTTAAGTACTGTCTTCTTAAGGTATGCAGCTACAGCCCTGCTGCTTATTGGCAAAGTATAGAATCATAAGCAGTGGCAGAATTACTGTCTTTATAATGTCCTTGGGACATAAGCAATGCCATCATTGTAAAATAGTGTACTTACAAGCTTAACACATGCAGTATAATTTTGGTTTGATGTACACTGTGTAGGAAAAGATTATGTGCATAATGAGAGTGAAGTCATCTACTGCTTGAACAGAGAATGTCTTGCCAAGTGAGCTTCCCTCCCACAGGGATAATTCAGAGTACAGATGGGTGAAATAGTTTGTCCAGAGTCTGTTCTTGAGAACGGCAGAGGATTTTTGCTCATCTAGATAGTCACATTAATTTCAATGCATTACTTTTCCCTGGGGGAAAAAAGTGACAAACAAAACACCCAAAGCCAACCAACCAAAGCAAAAAAAAAACCCCAAACCAAGCTCAAATCCAAAAGCTTTTTTATCTTTTTAAGAAACATCAGTGTTTTGGAGCCTTGAGAAATGCAATAATCATAACAAAAATGTGGACTTCAAAGTACTAGCTCCCACCCTGGAAACAGGAGTGCAAGTGGGAGTTAGTCATGATCTGGTTGTTCTAAATGAAACCCTGATCTTGCCTGCTTATAAGGTGAATCTTGAGTTGGATTGTCCCAAGAAATTCTGGTCTTCTCTTTAGTTATTAGGGTTCAGTCACCCACCTGCTAAAGCAACTATGTGGCCCAGTTCATACCAGGGGACTTTTTATTTCAGCTAGAGTCTAAAAACTTCCTGCTTTACACTATTCTCTGAGCTCTGGCTTTGCTCCATAAGCCAGGAGAGAGACTAAGTCTCTTTCTGTGCCCTTTAGGGCACTTCAGGAGCATCCTCATTGCAAGTGTCCCTCTCCTGAGGCAGCAGTGTATACTTATGTGGGTCCTGTTGCAGGCTCTGCAGTGTGGGAGAAGGTTAGTGTACATTCGCTTCCACATTATGTACTGAAGGCTTATGTTATTGTATGGAAAACTGTTAGGAAGGTTACAGAGACCATCTGCAAAATTCAGGTCCAGGCCTGGCTTTGTATTTCAAATGTGCTAAGTCCAAGGCTGTTCAGAGTAAAGATTTTTGCTCTGGTTTCTCACTGCTCTTTGCCTCTTTCTGTATGTGTGTGTGTATGTGCCCTGGTTTGGGCTGGGATAGAGTTTATTTTCTTCCTAGAAGCTGGTGCAGTGGTGAATTTTGGATTTAATATGAGAATAATGTTGTTTTGGTTGTTGTTAAGTAGTGCTTACTCTAAATCAAGGACTTTTCAGGTTCCCATGCTCTGCCAGTGAGCAGGTGCACAAGAATCCAGGTGGGAGCAGGGCCAGGACAGCTGACCTGAACTGGCCAAAGGGTTATTACATTCCGCAGAACATAATGCTCAGTATATTAACTGGACGGTGTTGACTGGGAGCAGCTGGTCATGGCTCAGGGACAGCCTGGGCATCAGTCAGTAAGGGGTGAACAATTGTACTGTTCATCACTTTTTTTCTCTGGGGTTTTATTCCTTTCTCTCTCTCCTTCTCATTATATTATTAGCTTAATTTCAATTATTAAACTGTTCATATCTCAGGCTTCAAGTTCTCCCTTTTTAATCTTGATTTTCCACCCCATCCCATGCAGAGTTGAGGGTAGTGGCTGAGTGGCTGCATGGGGCTTAGTTGCTGACTGGAGTTTAACCATGTCAGGATGAATGTACCAGACCGTCCATAAAGTGTACAGGTTTGGGTATGCTTATTTATGTCACATTCAGGCATAAGCCCCTCTGTGTGGATGCAGTGAACACCTTAAATGCAGAGATGCAGCAGCATTTATTCTTCCTATTATAGAAGCAATTGTGTCCTCTTTGCTCTCTGTGCTGCTTAGCAGAAGATAGATGTATAGGCTGTCACGTGACAGCCATACCCAATCCTCACTCCTTTTAAGCAAATTGCTTTTGCAGCAGAACCAACAGGTAGAAAGTTTGTTTGAACAAAAGAAAAGGGCTCTTCAGAGGCAGCCTTAGGAGAGCCTGTGAAGCAGAGGAGGTGGCAACATGGTGGGGGGGCCAAAGCCATGGACTCCTTCTCCACAGAGGACCATGCCAGGCAGCACAGCACAGCCTGGCAGTGTTTGTTGAAAGGCCAGGGTGGCTGCTGCTTGCCCCTTTGCTGTCTCTGGCTTGCCTCAGTGGCGGAGGTGAAAGCAGGAGGGGATGTGGCGCAGCTGCCTCACCAAGTATCACCACTTTCAAATTCCACTTCTTATCTCAGCCCTTCTTCCTTGTTGCTAATTACCACCTACTCCAAGATGTCAAGAACATACTCCCAGGAATAAACTGCTAGATAAACAAAGCCCAGACAAACATCAAAGCTTAAAACAAACTGATAAGTCCCTTTGATTGATTTTAAGGGTCGGTGGGCAGAGGTGTGTTTGGATTGGAAGGTGCAAATGTTGAGCGGAGCAGCACCTGCTGCCTTGTGATCTGGCCAAACCATTTGGCTTGAAAAGGCCAGGAGATAGGGAGTCAGAAATCCATTTGGAGTTACAAAAGCAGCGGGGGAGGCTTAGATGAACAAAGGGGCTCTCCAGGCACGGCCGTGTGCTGCTTTTTGTCAGCTTGGTATCACATTCCCTGCCCCAGCGTGACAGACAAATGCCAGGCCAGATGATGTGATATGATCAGCCTTGCTGGGATGAGGTCTGTACCTGTATTATATTATGGCAGCAGATGCTAATTCAATATGGGGGCAAGTGCAGAGTAAACCAAAGCTCCAAAGGCTCAGCAAAAGTTATTTCCAGGTACCTGTGGCAGCAGGCAGAACGTGAGTTTTTCAGACACATGGACAGGGCTGGGATGTGTCTGTGTGTGGACTGAGCAGTGTGAAAGATGCTCAGTTGGAGACAAAAATAGGTGTGTGACTGCAGAATTCCTACACCCCTTCCTGGGGTCTCACAGGCCCTCAGACCTGCTCTGCAGAGACTGTGCTTACCTTGGTTGATGAAGGAACAGGAATCCAGCTCATGCCTATTAAACCACAGATTAGCAGAGAAAGCTTACAAAGGCCTAAATATTCCCAAGATCAAAGTGATATAATTTACTGTGATAAAGCAGGATATCTATCCCTCTCTTAAGTCCCAGTGCTGCAAAAATACTTCCATGCTCTTAACTACACACATACAGTAATGCCACTGTTACTGTGTCCCTCCATGTGCCCAGTTAAGCAAGTAGGACTCAGGCCATATCAGCTAATTTTAAATGATTCTATTTGTGTCTGAGTGTGCCTAGGGGTGTTTCAAATGCTGCAGTGATGAGCTGAGGTGGCTCTGTACCATTTGTGCTTCAACATCTCCTCTAATAGCAACTTTTCAGCAATGAGAGCCATTGTAGTGGAAAGAAACATAGCATGGCAGGGAATTCTGCTTTGTTAAGTCTTAGATATGAAAAAAAATCAGCCTACAAACAGTTACTTTACTTACTTGCTTTAATAAATAAAGTGAAAAAAAAAAGAGGGAGGAGAGAATGCTGTCTCTTTTTGGTTATGAATTTACTGTAGCTGATGGAAATTCTAATATAAAACTCATGTTTACCAAGCTCAAAAGTTCTGAAAAACCTTTCAGTTTTTCTCCCTATTTCTTAAAGTGAAAGCAAAGGAAATGAGGCTAAGAAATGATGGCTGGGTAAAAAATCAGACAGTTCATGTTACTGAAAAATGGAGGTGGGTGGATGTTTCAGAAATGCTTGATCAACATTTGCAAAAAAACAGGACCAATTTCAAGGAAAGAAGTTTACCCTCAGGAATAGTAGCAGAAAAACAATTTTAAGTAAACTACTGAAATTCTCCACTTGAATTTCATGGTAGAAATCCAGTTCTTGGTTCATCACTTACCCAGTTATAGATTGGGCAACTTTGCTCAATGGAAAACAAGCAATGGAGGTTGACTTTCTGCAAATGAGTTTTCAAACCCATACTCATTTCAGGACAGAGTGACTGATTCAGTCCTCTTATTGACATTGCCTACAGTGTTTAAATGGTGTTTCAAGATACACAAGACAATGACAGTTAAAACTCCCAGGTGTGCTCCATTTCCCAGTGATTTGCATTGAAACCACTTGAAGTGTGTGCAATGACTTTAATATGACTGAAGAAATATTGATGTACATTGAAGAGATCAAGGGGGAACACGCTTTTCTGACTCTGCACTTAAAAAAAAAAATAAAGCAACATCACCTCTCTGTACGTTAGACTTTCTGTCTACTGAAATGGCACAGAAGGAAGATCTCTGAGGACTTTCTTGTGCCAATAGGCATGATTTATAGCTTCAACACTATTTATTTTAATCTCTAAGGGAGGGGAGGAGGGAGAGAATGGGTATGATGATACATAGAGAAACATTATTTCCCAAAGGCAGATTTTATTTCTTTAACAATTTATAAAGCTCCAGAAGTGAAATATCACTATTTTGGGATGGTATTATATATCAATGAGTTTAACAGCTGCCAGGCTTATGCATGTATTTTGTACTGAACATACAGTACAAAGCCTGTTGATTCCACATTGGTAACAATGTCTTTACTGTCATTTTTAAGTAGATCACCAAATTTTGATCCTAAAAGACAGACTGCGCACTGAGAAATGTCAAAAGCAAACTTGTATAATAAGCACACACAACTCTACCTCCACTAATCACCCTACTAACTGCCTCCGCTACTGCATTTGACTTATTCTGTTGTTTAGCAGGAGCAGATCTGATTACCAGAGGTCTGTTCCTTCTGCTGCCATTAAATATATAAGTATATAAATGTGAACAAACCATAAATATATTGATAAAATTTTTTTTGAAGTCTAGTGAGGGAAGGTGGAGATGTACTTTGGGAAAGATAGAAAAAACCGAATATTTTGACTCTTACTGTAGTTGTGCTAGCTCTATAGCCCCTTATAGAATATTTATAGGAAGTACCTGGATTTACACGAAAGATGCAGAATGGCTGCTTTAAGGGGAAAACCTAGAGATCAGCAGAGTTAGTTTTTCTAGTAGAAGATGGGTTCTTGAAGCCAAAGCCCAATTATTGAGAGGTCTCAAAATGGTAAAAATGATTGTATGCAATCCAAATGTCACTCCATGAACTCTTTCTGTCTTAATGCTACTAAATATGAAAACAGAAAGCTTTCTCCTCTTGAGGTTTAAGGGAACCTGAGGTGGATAAGACTTTACTTCTCTTCTGGAAAGTAGAGATATATGTTTCATTTTGGGCTTTTACATATAAAGGATGACAGAAACTTTCAGAGGGTCTCTGCAGCCCCTCTGTTAAAAGGGGCTCTGTAGTAATTGCCTGCGTTAGCTATGTTTTCATCTCTCTGAGCATAGTAGAGGTGAGAAAAGATATAGCTCTACTAATGCTCCCCTGTGCATTTTCTCTCTCTTTTAACTTAGTTTTGTTTGCATTGAAGAAAAATCTAGTTTTCAGTTCTGTGGCTACAAAGTCTTTACTGTCAGCAGAATCAGTGTATTTTCCTTAGGCAAAGACAGAAGAGACAATAGAAGGGCAATATACAGAGTATGCATTGTTACAGCCTCAGTGGGGACTTCTGGTATGGGGATGATTACAGGAATACAGAGTGAGGCAGAGCCATATCTTTCTCTGAGAATGTCCTGGGACTCCAGAATGCTCTTGCAGACATTGGTGCCTTTTTCGTTGCTTTTATTGGGTGCTAGCTGTCTTGATTTAGCTTGTTATTATAGGATGGTTTTGTATTTATTTGCTTAGAATTAATTTAGTCCACAGTTTGCTGAAGACTCCACGTGTTCACTTGAGATGCTGCAAGATTCAGAAGATGAGAATCAAAAGTTTGCCTGATATTAATATCACTGTTGCTCCAGGGCTTTGAAAATTGCTTGTCATGGCAGTGAAACGGGGAAGAGCTTCACTCATTTCTGATGGGGCTTGCAAATAAGTCTGCTGATTTTTCAGTTCCTAAGAATGTCTGCATAGTTTGTTAATCCCTGGAAGTGGGGAGCCAGCTTTTAACAACAGCAGGGGGGACTGGACTTCTGGTGTTTGCTAGCTCTGAAACTGGGATTTAGCCAGATTATTCTTCGTTTCTCACAAAAGGGGAGTTATAGTTCTTGTTGAAGCCAAATGACAGTTATGGGAGCTGAGACTTCCATTTACTACATACAACAGCAAGGCTAAGAGGAAGTCATGGCTGCCAGATGTTTGTTTTACATAATCCAGAGGATGCAGATGTCTTTCTTCAGCAATGGATGTTCTGTGATATTCCTTAAAGGTTGGTACCTAAGGAGCTGTCTCTAGGTTGTGACATGGACTATGTCTGAGCAGAGTGGAGTACGGAACACTTTTCTCTTTGCAGGTTACCTGAGGCAGGTTGGATTTTAGGGTGAAAGAATAGCTAGGACTAGGACTTTGTGCCAGCTTACTCCTACCCCAGAGAAGGTGGATGGGAGAATAGAACAGAATAGAACAGAAAATTTCAGTTGGAAGGGACCAAAAATAATCATCTGGTCCAGCTGCCTGAATGCTTCATGGCTGGCCAAAATTTAAAGTATATAATTAAGGACATTGTCCCAATGCCTCTTAAACACTGACAGTCTTGAGGCATCAACCACCTCTCTTGGAAGCCTGTTCCAGCATTTTGACCACTTTTTCTGTAAAGAAATTCTCTCTAATATCCAGTCAGAGGAGTACAGGCTGTAAAAAAGAAGAGTCTGAGAGGAGGTCAGTCTTGACATAGCTGTTAGGCTGCAAGTGTAGCATCTCTGAAATCAGCTCTGTTAATAAAGAGCCACTTAAAGAACATGGCTTTTTTTTTTTTTTCTCATTATTGCCTGCTTTTGTGTCCTAAGGTTGGTAAGAAAGTAGACACTACATTTTGAAGTCAAACAAAGCACTGCCTACTTACAGTAAAATGTGTAAGAGGGAGAGATGTGAGACTGATGGGTTTCCTAATAAAACTGTCCTTTGCATCACAGAAGAATTTGCAGTCTCTGTAAAGAGTCAAGGAGAGGAGTTAGAAATGAAACGGTGGAATTAAACAAGCCACAGATGCCATAAAGGACACCTAGAATCCAGACCACTAGGGTGTTGGCTGTCAAAGTACTGTGTCCTCAAATAATGAAGTGAAGAGAAACCTAGCTGCAACCTGTAAAAAAAATGAAGGAATGTGAATGGCAAAAAAGACAAATATTTTTTCTGCTGGCAACAGGGCTAATTGGGTGACAAAGTGAACAGATTTCTCTGAGTGCTGTAGGCTACATCTGTACTAGTCATACGCACACATACACACGTGAGATCAAGGTTTGAGCAGTGCCTGGTAATTGTTCAAGTGGTTCAGTTGTTTGCATGGTCTCTGCTATTGCTCTAGCAATATCAATAACAACAAAAATTTTCCACATAATCTCTGCATGTGAGTTAGGTGATAGCACAAAGCATCCTGGATGCAACAACCCTGCTTTGCTGGAAAAATGAATCTTGCAACCATGCTGTTAGAATAACATGTAACTCAGAGCATAGTAGGGATCCTCTGACATTGCTGACAACTGTGCATGATCCTGCTTATAATTTCATTGATGCTTGCTGTAAAACCATTTAGGTTCTTCTTTCTTTCCTTCAATGTATAGAGTTTTTTTTTAAATTTCAGTTATATTATAGAGCTATATTATAGGACCAATATAACCCCAGTGGTTACAGTAAATGGCAGTATTAGACTGGGAATTAATGTGGCCAAGTGCAAGCAGCTTACAATAAAAATATCCTGTGTCCATAGGCAGGCATACACCATCAAGAAACTAATGACAAAAGACATTGGAGCACTGAGCTAGAGTGTGGACCCTGTGCTAGGAGAAATGATAGCACTGTGTGGGAATGCTTGTAGCATGACCTTAGACAATATTCATAATTAGAAAAATAATTTAAATTAGCTGTCACACAAGAATGACATGTGACTTATTGTGTAGAAAGCTAGGGAACTCCAAATCTTTGTGAACTTCATTGGACTGTGCTCCTGTTCAACACCAAAATATCCTCAATGTTAAAAAGGAAGGACAACAGTCACCCTGGTTTTCACCCAAAATGCAAAGCCAAAGAAAGCACGTATTGGAGGAGGTGAAGGAGGATTCTTCTTCATGGTGAGCTGAAGATAGAAACAAATTGGACGTGTAGACAGTGAGAATACAGTTTCATTAGCTCCAGAGAAGACTGGGCAGAAACAACTGTCAGTCTTTCAATGAAGGGGTAACAATACACCTGTTGAAACAAGCACAGAACCAGTCAGAAAACTTGTGCTTCTGACACTAGACATCTGTTGACTTCTGAGAGACTCCAGCTGCACTCTGAAAAATGTAGAGTGTTTAGGAACTAAAGGGTGGGAAGAAGTTCAGTGATTTATAAGGATGCCTACCTTATCTTTCTAGATTCTCCACAGGCTTATCAGAAGCCTGTGAACTCTTGAGACAGTTAGCACATAGTGGGCGTATGGTGAGATACCAACAAACAGGCATTTGAAGGAGTTAAGAAAAATGTAAATGATACATCGGGCTTTAAGTACTATCAAGCAAAGCAGCCTTGGAACTATGGTGGCTATGTCTACATAGACACACATCTAAGTAACTGAGATTGTTCCTTCAGACCATGCATCACAAATTTATGCACAAAGCAAAACCCATCCAAGGGGTGCTCTAGTGTCAACAGTGTCAATCCCTCCCTTAAATGTCTACAAGAAACTCTTACAAGTTTTTTCCTTTGAAATTTAAGGGAGATCAAATATATATCATGTCTATAAAAGTAACAAGCCTTTAGGAAAAAAAAAGAGTCAACAAGGTTGTTTCAGCTAATGTAAATCTGTTTGGTTCTTTATTGTGCCAACCCAGACTGCGGGTAAGGTGAACTGGGCAGGTGTAAGTGAAAAGCAGATGTGTTTGTTGGAGTGGCGTGCACATGAACAAAGTGTTGTGATGCCCTTGTTCAGGATTTGTGTCTTGATTAATTTTTAAGCACACCTGGCACTAGAAGGAGAGAAGACTTGGACTCTGGTATTGAAGACTGGCCAGTGTTCGTGGAGGGCTAGACTTTCAAATGCTTATCTCTGGCATTGCAGAAACAAAAGTCTTTGTGCATGTAGGTACAAGATGAATTTAAACACCTTTTAGAACTGAAGAGCAAGGTAAGATGTTGTATGGATACACCTCATGCAGGTTTTTAATTGGTGGACCATGTGCAAAGGAAGCAGGCCACAGCAGTTATCACTAGAGTTCTGATACACACAGAAAGAGGTATGTTATTATTGTAAAGGATGAAATGTCTGAGATTTTGGAATACAGAAATCCAATTACTTCACCTTCAGGTGGAACGTGAACATCATCATAATCCATTAGAAAGCAATATGAATAAGCTGATACTAAACACAACAAAATACCTCTCCTGTGTAGTTTAAACTACATTGTTAGTGAAGGAACAAGTAAAGCTTATGAGTATTTTGAGGGCTGACATACAAATATGCAAGATATCCCACTGTGAGTACAAGGCAGCTGGGGCCCTGAAACTGAAGAATCTCTGAATATGCTACAGTACCTTTACATCCTCATGAGACACTTCAGGCAGCTGAAACAAATGTGCTCAGAACACTGACATGACTCATACTCCAGCATTAATCACTTCTTAATAAAGACCACAGGATGTTACTGTTTGGTGAGTAGCATCTTCGGTGTGCAACACATGATCCTGAATGCAGGGGGCCAAGCAATCATACAGTTGGATTTAGGGTAAGCATGAAAGCTTAAATGAAAATGTAGGTCTTCCAGAGATGAGCTAGGAAACATACTCGGTCAGACATGAAAAGCATACGTAGAACAGTGTGCAAAGTGCTGGCAGCAGCAGGAGATTTCTGTCTGGTGGCATTCCAGGCAAACACTGTGAAGTGCTCTGTTCATACTGAAGAGCATGAATTGCATTGTTAGAATAAATTATAATCCAATTTCTAAAGGCTGGATTCTCTTTTTAGATGAAATCTTTGTCTTAAAGGGCTGTTTTCCCTGGTAGTTATAATGTAGTACTTTAAATGACTGCTGTAAAGAGCATAAGATGACTACCAACTTTCTGCACGGGGAAAGCTGGGCAGAAATGACTCACAGGTGTGTCACTAAATTATTCTGCCAGCTTAAATTGTTCCTCGGGTGATGCTGTCTGAGCACCACACCTGTCTAAGGGTTGTGCCTGCACAGATGAAGAAATATGAATCCAATTAGTTTATAAAGAGAAAAAGATTGAGAAGAGAGAGAAATTATTTTTTTTCTCAGTATATATACACATGAAAGAAGGAAGTCTCAGGAAGCCAGAAGAGCTGGTTAAGGAAAAGGACAATACTGTCACAGGAATAACTGTTCAAAAACTGAACATGAATACATTCAGACTGGAAAATTAGAATGAGTTTCTTAACAACAAGGAATAGAGCGGGAAAAGAGAACTCCTAGTGTAGTCAGTAAGAAGTTCTACCAACTAAGGAAGGGACTTAATTGTCTAAGTTTTCAGGAGACAGATTCACAGCTTCAGGATTTCCTTTTTCATCCTACATTCCTGTATTTTCAAAAAGGAAATACTAAGGATTACATTCAAATGTGCTAACTGCAACTGTCTAGAGCTGTATGTATTCCTGCCAAGGCTGGTCTGTAATTGGGATATTTATATGTACAAATGACCACTTGTGCAGCTATGTTCTGTTTTGTGCAACTGTGTGGCTTGCATGTACAGAAGTGGTTGTGCATTCAAATAGATTTGCACAGTGCTGTGTGTAGAGAACCTATGCAAGCTGTGAGCAACTTAAAAATATCTAGGAGTGAATAGATTAAAAAACTGTTTGCCATAGCTATTAGTTTCATTGTTGAGTCCAGCATCTCTTAAGAATTAGCATACGATATATGGGCATTAATGAACCTATCTGTAACATATTGCCACCAAAGAAATAAATCTTTTAGTGTTTGGGATTTTTCCCCCAATTTTTCTTTCAAAAGACTGATTGTGGGGAAGTTCTCTCTCAAGACTGATCACATGACTTTCTAAAAAATAAACATTTTCTGACATATTGTTTTTTTTACCCAAACAGAAAAGAAAATCTTGATGCTATCCTTTGGGGAAATACAGGCTTAACATGTTACTTCAGCTAACCCCAAAGTCATTGGGAGTGAAGGTCTGAAATCTCATGGGCTCCAGTTTAGCAAAAGACTTTAGCACATCCTTAACATTAAACACGTGGGCTGTGCCTTTGAAGTCAGTAAGTGTACTCACATGCTTTCGTCTGCTGCTGGACTGGGCTTTGACCACCTGTTTTTTATCTCACCAGGAGAGACAATCCAGTCATTCCTGATATCACCTTACTTATGCTAGTGGTTCCTGAGCCGTCAGTAGGAGAGTAGGACCACTGTGCATGTAAGCCCTGCTCAATTCAGACAATGTTAATCCCACCAGTAGCACTTGAAGTTTCATACTGTTTGTACTGTACTGTTTGGCATTCTGCTTGGGCTTTTTTTTTTTTTTTCTTTTTTTTTTTTTTTTTTTTTTTTTTAAATTTTGACTGATAATTGTGTTTGAACGGCACTGCTCCGGGGATTCCAGTACTCTTCCCATCAAAAAGCTAGACAGACAAGTTATTAAACATTCTTAATTGCAGGCAGTCCAAGACACAAATTAGCTTATCCATTGTAAATACATTTATTCACTTGTTTGAGTCAAGCTTCCATTATTTTGTTTTTCTTATACCTACAGGAGGGAACAGAAATCAACTCACTGAGCCCCTCTAGCTTGCATATTCACTACTTTTTCTTTCAGAGTGCCAAAATACTCAATTTGTATTTTCTTCCTCAGTCTGCAAAGAAAATAATGTAATGGAAAATCGACTCCAGTGAAAAATCTAGTGCATATAAATGCAATCCAATGAAGAATATTTATTTTGAGTGTCCAGTGATATGACTGCTAATTTCCTCTTCTGGGTCCCAGACTCTGAAAGTACCTTTCTTTTGGGGAATGGCTGTGTGCCACTGGCTGGTATCACTGGCTGTTTGTGCCCATTTGCTGCTTACGGCTTGCCAGCTCCAATATTTTTCTGTATTGACAAACAGAGTCCTTGACCTACTTTTGGAGACTGAGGTCTGATTCCCTTGCTAGACTGATATTGAGACCAATATTGTTTTATTGCGTTTGTTAGAGTAACTACTGCATGTAAAGCAGAGAGAAGATAAGACAAGAAAACTACTGGAGGCAACAAATGGGGTTTCACTAATAATGTTTTGGGGTTTGGAGGCAGTTCCTGGTTCTCCGTTGTGCTGCTGCTATCAGGTTGGACACTGATTTCTACTGACTGTTCTGGATATTCACATTGTCTTATAATGCCATTGACAGATGCAGCAATACATCCTGACATTGGCAGAGTGATTTCTAATTTTACAATCTAGAGAACATCAGTGAAAAGGAGTGAATTTTCACAGAACAGATTCAGGCTATTTCCATTTCTTCTGTGTTGATGAGAGGAAATGACCATTTTGTCCTGCATCAAATTTGCAGATGGTCCCTGGAACATTGTTCTTGAAAAATTTGTAAAGACAATATCTTTTTCTAAATCTACATTTTCGTGGAAGAAGTAGTGCAATATTGGGCTACAGAAAGTAACATGCCTGGGTGGGAAAAGTAAAAATTATATTAAGAAAAAAAAAGAAATAAGCATGTTTACAGAGGGAATCCACTTAAGAGAGCATGACCTGTGGGTTTTCTCATGTCAAAGTTCTGCTTTATAATATTCTGTTGTTTCTTGTGGCTGAAATGTCAGTCATCAGACATCATCTTCTCATAAACAAATCATAAGATAAAGATTAAATCTTAGCTTATTTTTAGAATTACTGGGTTAAGAAAAACAACCGTAATGGAAAAACAGCAGTGAAAAAACAGACCTTTGAAGCTCATCTGGCTCTTTTTTCATTTTACATTTTAAAGCTTTTTAAGGGAAATTTTTGTTTTTAGAAACTAAATGACAGTACATTGCGTTGATTTAAACAACACACTCATCCATAATGCACTGTGCTGATAGTGTAAGCAGAATTAGAATTGTATCTCAAAACTAGCTCTAAACTAGCAATCATTTCATCTCTTCATGCCTCTGTTGATTGCCATCCTCCTGATTTACATCACCAAGACATGAAATACTCCTGTCTCATGGCAGTCATCTTAATTGAGAAAGCAGAAGCACAGGGAAGACACTGGCTCAAGAAAATGGAGACAAAGTATGAACTTCCCATCATTCTGGATGCTGGTTATAAATGTTTTTCCTCTTCTGAACTTTGACTTATGGTTGGAAAATCATTACAGCAAGTAGATGTAGATGCCTTTCCGTGGATATTACATGACTGCTGGGTTCCTCTTCTAAATCTTTCCTTAGAGTTTCAGCCAATCTCTGTAATCGTTTCTAGTCAGTCTCATGGTTTTTGTCTCCAAAAGATGGACTAGAGGATCCACTACAGCATCCCTACAGTGTAATGGTGATGTTCAAATCAAAATATAGTGTCAGATTCCTTCCAGTTTTCATGGCACTTTATAGAAAGTATGTTTACTCTCAAAGTAGTTTACTATTTCTGAAAAGTGCTGGCATGAAAGACCTCTTGATTCAAGCCTTCAGCCACACAAGAGAAATAAAATGGTTAGCAGTAACACAGCTACAGCTGGCGTGTCTATAGTAAACTAGGGATGAGAGGAAATTCAGTTTCCATGCCCATTTAATTTTTACCTTCTCCATTAGAACAGACAAGAAGGATGCTAGTTTTGGACTTTCCAGTCTCATTTTAAGCCTGATAATGTGAAGTCTCATGACCTTAAGCTTATTGAAGGAGCTTGACAGTGAATGAACAGAAAGGCTTAGGGCAGAACTGCAGTACATTTAGGTCAAAGGAGACTGCAGGCTTGTTATGAGAAAAAATAAAATAGTACTTCTTATTTTGTACACTAACATCCTTTCTTTGACCAGGCCCATCCACACATCTGTAGACGGTTTGGCTGGGCTGGAAGAGGTCCTTCTACATACTGCTTCTTTTCATGGCTAGTCATTTTATTAGTTACAAATATTGAAAAATAAAGATCTTTAAAGGATGACTTCTTTTTTGTTGTTGTTGTAATTTATTTCAGTCTCCTTAGATCATGTGGGCAGGGTAGAAAGCGAAGGCAATAAAAAGAGAGAAAAAAAGGGTTCTCTGATCAGAGATGCCCTTCTTGATACATAGTTTCAGTGGGGAGAGGGGACTGCAGAGGCTGACAAAGGTTTCCAGAACCAATAACAGGCAGATAATTTTCAGCATAAGAAGCTGTACAGTGGAAGGAAGTTATATCCTTGTTTGATATCAGATTGAGATCTGTGAAATAGGGTGTCTACTGCATGTATCCAGTTTCCCTCTAGGAAATTGGCAGCAGTTATCAAGAGCGAGAATTGCATGACCTGAAGGACACAAAATACTGTGTGATGGCTTTATTTAATTCTTTTCAAGTCTGCTCTCACTGATTGGCCAAATTAGGACATTTGTGAAATGGAGAGTAAGAGACTAAGAAATAGGTTTCTCTTCTTGCAAAATATGATAAACCAGAAGGAACACCTGGAAGACCCTAGGGCTAGCAGAGACCACAAAGATTTTCCACACAAAGAGACATAGCAGCAAACTGGAAGCTAAGGAAGAAGCTCACACACAAGGACAACACCTTGGACACTCAGGGAAATGGCAGTTATAAAACAAGTTCATTTGCTTTGTTTTATATGGGTCTGAATCATGGGTCATCTACCACCACCACCTGCAGCTCCTTGAACACTTCGTCAGCGCTGACTCCGTTCAATTCTAAACATCCACTGGACTGATTATGTGACCAATGTGTCTGTTCTTGAACAGGCAGGGGTCACCAGTATCGAGGCCATGCTGATGAGAACTCAGCTGCGCTGGGCAGGGCACATCTCCAGGATGGAGGATCACCGCCTCCCAAAGATTGTGCTCTGTGGTGAACTCACCACCGGCTGCCGCAAGAGAGGAGCCCCGAAGAAGAGATACAAGGAATCCTGAAACAACACCTCATCCTTGGCCATATTGACTGCCACCAATGGTCCACTCTGGCCTCTGTTCGGGATTCATGGAGACACACCATTCGCAACACTGCTGCTTCCTTTGAGAACGCATGCAGAGTTAGTCTCGAGGAAAAAAGACAATGCAGAAAGAACCGTTCCTTGCCAATATCGCCTAAGGAGACTTTCCACTGTGCCTTTTGTGACTGGACTTGCCTATCCTGCATTGGCCATTTTAGCCACCAGCGCACTTGCAGCAAGCGTGGTTCATGAAGCCTAGCCATGATGATGATGATAATTTGCTTTCTGAATGGAACATCATCTGAACTTCAGCCCATCTGATGATATTCCACATGAGACCAAAGCTGACACTTTTTTATCATTCTTGAAAATGAACCTTTTCCCCAGTGCTTTCTAATGTTGATAGATATCTGTAAGGCTAAATCCACAAAACTGGCATCAGGGTACTCATACGGAAATGGCTGAAATGAAATAAAATTAGATTTTTAAAAAAAATTCATATGATTTGGTTTCATAATATTTATTTTTGGAAGTTTTTTTCAGTTGCAAAAGTTCATCAAGAAAAATTGATTACTTCCCAGGTGATTTAAGCACAAAAATTTGACATCTTAGAAAAGTCAGCTGACAATAATAAAAAATGTGCATCAAAGAAGTATTTAATTTTAGTATTTAAAATATTTTGTAATAACAATTCATCTTAATGTCTGAATTTTGTAACTAAAGTTTTGATTAGAAAAAATATCACCCTAAAATTTCTTTTTTTTTTTTTTAAACAGCCTTCACTTCCAAGTTGTTTTCATTTTCCTCATCACAATTCTTTCCATAGTTGAACTGCAGTGATTATTTACTCTTTACCAATATGTTTTTTCTGTGTCATCAATGCTTTTCTATCAAAAGTCTTCCCAAGAACTGACAATGGAGGTTAGTGAAACATTCTTCCCCTGTAGGATAAATGTTGCTTGTGTAAGTTGTCATATCTTATACAATGTGTATTCCTACATTTCTAGAATTTCTGTTTACTTTCTCTGTTTTATAAATAGATCAAAATGCTTATGTCAAGGCTGCACTACAAATTTCAAAAGGGTCAGTCAAAATCTTTAGAATAAATGGAAGTTAAATTGTATTTAAACCCCTAAAAGGAAAAGATGTCTATGAGCATGATATTTTTATTTGAGGAATAAAAACTATGAAGATTGTAAAAATCAGTGAAGTGAGAGCCTAAATATATCCAGAAACAGCATCCTGAAGAATCTGCAATAATCTTTTTGGAAAATTACATGCAATCTTGTGTTACGATTTAGTTGGCCAAAGTTGCCTGGCTGCTTCCTGGCAATAATTGACTACAAGTCTCCAGTGTCTCACAGTGACATGATTGCCACAGTTAATTGAAGATTTGAGTAACTCATGGTAAAGAGAGGCCAACAGAAAGAGCAATTGTCTTGTGGTTGTTCTGCGGTGTGAGCTTGAAGGGCCATACCCTTTGAATGAGTTAACACCTTGTCCCCAGAGTAAAGAAGGATAAAAATAAAGATCTGAACAGTATTGTTCCAGTTGAGTAAAATTAGAAGCCGTTTTTAACAGCCCTTGCTCTGCCGTGCTATTGTTAGAACTTGTTCACTTGCTCAAGTGTGCTGCATGACACTACAGTATGTGCTCCCTCCTCAGAGTAAGAGCTCTTTTCTGATCGCTTTCTGGAGCCAAGAATGTGCCATATAAAATGAAACAGCTATTAAAATGTGCATGAAAAAACAATTTGCTTTGTGCCTAGTTATACCTTCAAGGGTGATTTTTATCCATATACTTAATCTGAGGCTCTGTGTCTAATCAAGCACTAGAGTACAAAATGGTTGTAAGCATAATAAAACCATGGCAGTAGGAAAGCCAGTGGAGACAACTCATTGATTTGCTAAAAAGTATGTGTGGATTGAAGGGAAGGAGAGAGAGGAAGAAGGAGAAGAGAAGTGGAGAAAAAACCCTGTGAAACAGAGTGTTATTCTGTCATTCATTCAGTTTGAGTGTGGCTTTTGCAGTTTATGCTAGCTGGTTGGGTGGATATCCCAAAGACTTTACAAGAAGGAAAGATTTTTGTACAAAATTTGCAAGAACTCTAACATGGGTGCTGTATTGATAACAAAGAGGACTCTGAAACAAGAACACAGCAAAGACACTACCTCCTGTAAAGTTTTGGTGGAACAGATTCCTTCTTCCACTTACTTTTACTGAAACCATCATTTGTCTTAATAAATGTCTTACTAAACTAGTCACGGTAGAATGAGCCCAAAAGCAGAAATTTCATTCCAATATGCTTACTCTTCTGGATCTCAGTTCAACAGTTACTACCATATTTGTGTCACTAACAGACATAATTTTTTTGTTAATAGCAGTACTGCATATACTTTGTTATCCTCTTCCTTGCAAAAACGTATACTGTGCCATGTGTTAGTAAGCTACAAAGCATTAGGGAAAGAGTTAGGAAGGTAAAAGAGAACATGCACTCTTGGCAACACAGACAAAAATTTTAGGTATGGAAAAAATGCACATCCTTGCAGGAATTTATTCTTATTTCAGCGGGAGGGGGATTTTCATGTCAGCAATTCTATATTGCCGCATGCACTGAGAGAAACCTGTGGATTTAAATAGGCCTCTAGAATCTTAAGACAAGAAAGATCAAATATTTGGTGTGTTCCTAGGGTGATAAACTTCACAGTGACATCTGAAAGTAGAAGGGAAACATCCAGTCAACACCAGCCCTTCCTTTCTCTGATCCTTTTCCTTTCTGTGAACACTCTAAGTGATAGTCTGTGGTGGCATGAGGAAGTACCAACAGCACAAGCTACCTGCAAATTCCACAGAGACTCAAAACTGCAGACTTCGAAGATGCATTTGCATCTACTAACATGCCTAAATGGATTTAAATGTCCCTTCTAGAATCTGGCTTCAAGACCACAATCAGTCTTGCAGAAAACAAATTACTTAGTCTCTATTCAAAAGTGGGATAGATAGAGCAAGGACAAAATTATGTTCCTCTGCAATATAGGCTGAATGTAACCTTGACTTCAAGGAAAAGGGCAAGATTGAGGGTCCAGAACCTCTGGTAGGTGGTCTGAGTCACTCTTTGCTTTCTGACATCCAGGTGCAAGAGTTTGCTGAAGGGTGCACTATGTCATGGTGTTGTCTCAGAACTCAAGCCAGGCCTTGATCCTCTGGACTGTTGAAAAGTTGATAAAGAAGATGCAGGTAGACAGTCATTCCCTCGCAGCACATTGCTTCACACAGTTGTCATTGAAGGACCAGGATCTAATCATATGTGTTTCTTACATGAAGAATATATCTCCTTCTGCCCTGTACAATCCTCTATTTTACTTTGAACTTTCATTATAACAGATTTTTTCACAAGTGATAATTGAAACAGTAAGTACCTTTGTCTGGTTTTAAGGTTAGTAGAATTCTTTTTAGTGATACAAATTCCATTCCTCTGTTCTAAAAATAGCATTTAGTGGAGGGAGATCTGATTTAGTCTCTGTCTAGTATTATAAGGTCTATACAACAAGCTTTGATTTCCTCTACATAGAAGAATAACCTGGCAAAATTCAAAGGAAATGCAGCCGTTAACTGCAGGAATTTCTAAGGCATTTGCCTCTCACTTACTGAAATGTGTTAGTCCTTTGACATGGTTCTTTCTTTGAATGTGGTAATACTTAGAGCCTTGTGTTGCTTTTGATCTCATATTTTAGTCATAGAAATTAGAGATGGAACAGACATATTCATTCATCTAGTCTATTTCCTGCTGCAGCAGGATTAATCTGCAGTTTATTTTTGAGGACTTTCTAATGCTCACATTTCTCCCTGAAATCAATGGGAGCTCCTCACCCAGACTAAGGGCAGTGAATGTCTTATAACTTGTGAAACTCACATGGAATTGTATTTTGTACGATGTTGGGTGGTACAAGATCTGGAAATAATGGAGTCTTCTTATACAGTTCAAAGCAAAGGATCTGCTGGAGGACTAGGCATGGTTCATTTGTTCAGGTATTATCTGAGTTGAAAGCAAAATATATCACTATTATTTTTCTGGGCATTCAGCTTTTTAAACACAAGTGTCTTCCTACATGCATTATCTATCTTCTCTTGGCAATGTTTTCAGTCAGCTCTTCATTCTTTCTCAATGTCTTTCTCTACACAGAGCTGGTCAAATTTTTCCTCATTGTTTTTTAAAAATGCTAGACTAGTGTTTTGGTAAGAGAAAGAAGTATCCATTTTTAACCAGACAAACTGGTTGCAGTGTATTCTTGATATGTTAGCATTTAAGGAAGGATAGTCATAAAGTTTTGCATCTCGTAGGGTGAATTTTTAAGTTTTGGTCTTTCAGAAATTGTTAATAATTTGCCTATCATATATATTATGGAAATTAAGATAGAAGTTTTGCCTTTGAGTTTCTGGTAAAACAATATGTCTAAGGCAACGGTCATGCAGTAGGGGCTGTTTACACTTCTTTTTTATTACTGAATTTGTTATAATCCCTGAATCTTTTCTCCACCCAACATTTCCCGCATTAATTGTTGTTTCACGTCAGAAGGTTCTGATGATTTGCAATATTCCCCTGGCTTCCATGATACAGTCTATCTGGCATTTCCTTTTTAGTACAGTACTCTTCAAAGTAATTAAAATATAAGCCACAACATGAAAAAGCCTGAATTCAGCTGTCAGGCATGTCTGCATATCATGGCACTGGTCCGACAGTAAGCTTCTTAAACGACGCCCTGCCACAGAGTTTCACAAGATGGAAGATTGCCAAAAGGTTTTTAATTCATATAATTTAAACTCAGTGGCATGAATGACTAACTGTGAAATGCAGAAAACTGTCGAAAGAAGTCTAAACACTTGCTGAACTACAAAATCAAATGTGAGTTTTTAGCTTCCTCTGTGGCTTGTAGTTAGGCGTTCTTCCTCACATAACAAAATACAG
This sequence comes from Hafferia zeledoni, assembly GCA_035583235.1. Classification (NCBI taxonomy): domain Eukaryota; kingdom Metazoa; phylum Chordata; class Aves; order Passeriformes; family Thamnophilidae; genus Hafferia; species Hafferia zeledoni. The sequence goes on from JAWWEV010000083.1 coordinate 109,790,327, forward strand.
CATCTCTGGTACCTGCTGCTTATTTAATACAGGTAGAAAGTCAGTTCTTACGCTGATCCATAGCAGTGGGAACACTGCATTTTCTCTGGCAGCAGAAGAAAAAAAACTAAGAACACAGTAGCAAATCTGGAACTGCCCTTGCCCTAAATATATTTTAAGTGGGCATCTAATGAGCAGGACCAAAGGAATTCTATGGAGGAGGAAGTCTTAAAATAGTATGGTTGTGAGCTGAGCTGTGTAAGGTATTTGGCTGGCTCTCAACACACAGAAGGCAAAGTGTCACACAACAGCCTAGTGTTGCTGGGCACAGGTCATTGTTAGTCCCCGCAGGAAGGGGATTAACTAGACAATTGCCTTTCTGCAGAGAAGAAACAAACTTCCCCATTAATTGCTACCAGCCTCTTCCTGTTCCAGTAGGTTACTCTGGCTTCTTTCGCTGCAAAGCCTTTGCTGTCAGAGCAGACAGTATCTGTGGGCACAGGAGGTACTTCTAAATTAACTCTTTCTGCATTTGCTCTCCTGCATTGCAACTTGATGTGACAACACTTGCCTTTTAAAGATAACAAAAATATCTTAAGATTTACCAAGGAAAAATCACTTATTACTATTGTGCACGGCACATAACTACAGCATATACTCCTGTTCACTTTCACACAGTGTAGGGGAAAACCTATGTTTTATCATGTCTTTTTCAAAAGAAGAAAGTAACTTGCATGATATTTGGTTTATATTTTTCCACCTTAGCTTGAATTGCAATTGCATGAATCCTGGAGCAGACCAGTAAACTAGCTGAAGTGTATTATCCTCCCTCCCTCCAGCTATAGTCCAGGCTAGATGCCTCTCAGAACAGTGAGGTTGTATGCCTGCAGAAATATGTATTTTATAGCTCTTAGCTCTGTGACTACTTACAGACAGAAGTCCGTGTTTCATGTATATGCCAAGGCACAAGAATCTTGTAGTTGAGGTTAATACTACATTATTGCTGCTGAAGAGCTGGCATCTTGTTCCTGTGTCAAAAAATAAATAAATTAATGTTGCACTTTATTTCCATCTGAGGCTTGGAGAGGGGCATAATACTTTCTGATTTTGTTTTATTTTTTGGTTTTATTCTGTATTCACTTTGGTATGGCTGAGTATGTCTGAAACCAATCATATACTTGACCTTTTTTCTCTTACTATCACTTTTAGCAAAACTTCTAGTTACTCATAGTGGTACATGGACTATTTAAATATTTACCTTTTCTATCTACTCTTCTGCCTCCTTCATATACACTTACAGCTTTTTTTTTTTTTTCAAGTATTGAGATTTCTTCTTGTGTAGATGTGCAAAAATATCAAATTTCACCACCATCCTGCTATAAAAATGTATCCCTTTGTGGATCCAGAGATTTTCTCATTTTCTGGGTTCTCACTGTCACTCAGAGCAGGTTTTTGCTGACAATGTCACTCTTCTCTCGCAATGCTACACTTCTTGAATCTCTCCTGTCCTACCTTCACATATTCTAGTAGCCTTTTGCATCCTTTGATCTTTTTCACTAGGGCTAATGCTGCTTTACAAGTGTTTATGCCCCTTCCTCAGTCTGCATCAGACCTCGCTCCTTGTTTTCATGCTTCTCTGTATGTCTTCTGTGCTCGTTCAGAGCCTGGGGGAACTATCTTCTTATTTCCTGGGGTTTAAATGTTGTGATTACAATTGCACATTTCAGAGAACTCTGCTTGGTTTATGTGTCAAGCACCTTTCCTTCATTTTCTAAGAAACACATGTCCCACTCAGGCTCCCAAAGAGCAGTTCTCTTCTTACTGGGAAGGCCAATAAAAAAACAGGAAAAACCAAAACCCTATAGGAAGTTCCATACTGAAACTCACTGTACACCACACTGTAAAATATGAACTTCTTACCTGAAATGCTATTATTAGGTTCAGTAAGGAACACAAGACCTTAATTGATTCCCAAAAGTATTTGCATGTGTTGCCTGAAATGTGTACACTGAACCAGACACTTTAGAGGAGGAAAAATATCCCATTTTGGGCACATGATCAATTATATAGTGCTGAAAACATTAGGATATATATCTTGTTATTGATTATTATTTTGCAGTTCTCACTGATAGCACTGTATATCCCATTTTGAAACCAGCTAGTATACGCTAATCACTGCTTAGGAAACGGAATTAATGACTAATAATCTAAATGTCTAGGTTTCTGATAGAGCTTTAACTCTGTTGGGATTTTTTTTTTTTTTGTCTCAAATGCAAGCCTGCAGAAACTGCTTTTTTTTTTTTTTTTTTTTTTTTTTTTTTTCCTACAGGAAGATCCAGTGTTTTTAGCTCTTTGATTACTTGTGACCACGTGATCTTCTGAATGCTCTATTTTCCAAGTACAAAATTGATTTTCTACATGCATCCTACCATGAAGCATGAGATCCTATGCAGATGGGGTCTAAATCAGTGACTTAAGAGACATTTAATGAGTTCAGTTTCTGTATCATGATAGCTTTGTCAGTTTTGAGAACATTATTAAAAGATAACAGCCACTTCTACAATTAAGATTTTTTTTTATTAGAATTATACCTGTTTTTCAGAATTATACATAAAATAATTAAAGAGCCACAATATTTTTCCAGGGATATTTTTTCCTGAAAGACGGAAGCATTTCCAGCACCACCTGAATGCAATGATATTGTTCTTAATTAAAGTAGATCTTCAGCTGATATGATTTCTCCCCAAGCCACAAATTCAATGATTCTATGATTTTAAACATTATATTTACAAAGAACATGAATACAGCATTGCAGTTTCTCTTAGGATCTTGAGTGCCAGACTCAACTACAAATTTTTCATTCTTTGGTCAAAGTTCAAGAAGATGATGGTAATGTAGATGTGTTGAGGGGCTGCCAGTGGTCCCAAGAAGAGACTTTATTTCTTGCCTGTCCTGAGGAACTATTAGTCTCATTCCTATTACCATGGGCAAAACTCTGTAATATCCTTTTCTTTATTGAATAGGGTGTCCTATTGTTGAAGTCTACATTGATATATATGCATATGTACATGCACCCATATATTCATACATATACATATGTGTGTGTATATATGGACATTTTGCTGTTGCTGCTGGAGCAGAAGAAACATGAAATAGCATGTACTCCTGAAATGTTTATTAGAAAATATCTTTGGATGAGCAATTGGGAAGAGAAAAACACCTTGTACAGGTGAAGAAAAGCAGAAAGAAGACTACTTGGCAGAAGTGAATGCAGTACACCCTTTCCCCCAGAGTATTGGCTGTCATCTATAGGACTGTGGGAAAGAGAAAGACTGTGTTTAAGTGGGTGATTTTCAGGGCAGAACTAGTCTTCAGACACACATGCAACTATAGAGAAGCCACTATCTGCTACTCACTTTGTCCTTCCCATTCCAGATGCTGTACAGTATGAGAGGGTTTTTTTTGTTTGTTTATTTCTTTCTTGTATCTCAAGAAATCCCTGTGGTCTGGTCTCTGTAACCTTTAACTTGACCATGGACACCAAATGAATGCTTTCCACTGAAGGGAAGTCAGGAGCAGAAATCAATTGCCTGGACCTTTCTTCTGAGTTCTCACAACAGAAAACTGGTCCGTCTGTAAGAAAGGAAAAGACCATAGGAGTTATAAGTGAACTTTTGCTAAAGCATTTGATTCACTCGGTCATTAGCCTTTTCTGTAAGGCTTGACTCATATTAGCTTGTAAAACAAAATTACCACATGGATAAAAAAACAATAGAAAGTAAAATGTGGCAGAGTTTCTAATTCGGGTACAAAACAGTTAAAAGCCTGGTTTTCGTTTACAGCTTTATTAATGTATCAGTAGAGAGGCCAAAGAGAAACCCATTACAGTGAATGCATTAGAGAGAATAGAGTAAATGCTTTTGAGGGCAGAGGCAGAAAAACCCACCATAAACAAACATGTTAAAAAGCTTCCTTGAAAGGGAATTGGTTATTGGACTACTTAAACTGAATGCTAAAATGAAGTAAGGAACTGTTTTGCTTTTTATTATTGCTATGGAACAGACTAAGGAAAAGCTGTGGGGGTAAGCTCCTGGTTTTCCTTTTTCTTTTCTTTGCACTGTGGGTGTGGTGTGTTGGTTCCTAACAACTCTCTCTACCAAATTCAGTGCTCTTACAGGGGCCTTGGACAGTACAAAACATTATAGGAATTGTTTTTCATCTTTACAAAAGATTTTAAATTGATAGAGGGCAATGGCATTATTTTATGACCTGCAGAGTAAAGAGAATGGGATGTAGGATCAGCACTCTGTGGAGTTTTCCAGAGAAAACACCTCATACTACAACGGCAGAACTCAGTGTTCCTTGTGACCCTAGTAAGTCTTGCATTCCTGTAGGTCTATTTGCACTGTGTTAAAATGAAAATGAGCCATCTTTACTGAAGCGAGTAGTTCTAGCATTAATTTATATAACAAATTGATTCTTTGTTTTGTCAAACTTTGATGCTCATCACAATCTCCTGAGGATCTAAGACATGAGTCTCAAAATGAAATAATAGACTTTTGTTCAAGTCTTACAACAGTGCATGAACAGCAGGCAGACACGATGTGTCTTGTTGCAGATCTGAGAGAACTCAGAAAACCCCAGAACTGGAACATGCCACATGTTACCTCTGATGTTGCAGGGCTGCGTGGGGGAGGAGAAGGCAAGTAGCCAGCAGAAAGAAAGTGTGGGCACCAGCCACAAACTGCCCGGCTCTGTTGCCTCAGAGCTGGAAGGGGGAAATTATCATCTGAATCTGCCTTTTGTCCCAGACATATGGCACCAGGAAATCACTAACCTGAGAGAAGATGCTCTCAGCTTCTACCTACATCTCTTATTTGACCCAGAAACCTGCTAAGAAGAGTATTCTGAACTCTCTGACCTCCACTGGATGGCATGAGACTCATTAGATACTTGATACTTATTGCTGATCATCATTTGTACAACTCCAGTGATCTGTTACCTCAGAGTATCTCATGCTTTTAGATGCTTTAATTTCTGAGAGCTTATAGCACCAGTAATAACTGATATAAAATTTCCACTTATGATGAACTTTTAAGTTGAATATGGTTGAAGTCTGTTACACCTCAGTAAATAGTACAAATATTAAATAGAACAAAAATTTTCTTTTTTTTTTTTTTTTTTTCCCCCTTCGGTGATGATATCTCAGTTTAAACTAACCCACTCTAGATAATTTCCCTAGAAATTTCTCTGCATATGTTGCAAATATTGCTACTTAATCTGATGTCTATGCATTGGATATTGGAACAAGATGACTACTTTTGCTGTGGTCCTGACTGTTACAGAGCCTATAAGGGGCACAATATCAGCCCAGTTTGTGCTGAGGTACTCAATTTAAATACTTGACATCAGAATTTTAGCATTAAGTACACCTCAGCATTATGCATCAGGTTAAAACTATTTAATTGCTCAATATAGGTCCTTTATACATGTTTTTGTAAGGAGAAAAGCTTTGTAAACTTTTAAGATATAATTTAAAACACCTAGAAGAATTTAAAATTATAATAAATAAACCATATAATATATATGTTAGTATTTTGATACAACTGATCTTGTACAGAAACAATTAAAAGATTTGATAATTTGAAATTACTATTCCTATGTGCTGAAAAGGGCTGCCTTTGCTAAGATGCACTGAAGTTTTTTATATTCTTTTTTTTTCTATATAATAGTAAAAATCTACCTCAATTTTTCTCCCAGCACAGTTTCTTAAAATTCAAGCTTCATTATTTTACCCTCAGAAGTCCTAGAAGGTCTTTTAAAGCCCATGTGAAGGGCTAGATTATGACTCAGAATGACTGAATGGCAATTTGTTATTTTCAAATTTTAGCCTGAATTGATGTCTTTATAGAAGGGAGCTATTAAGTACCAAAAAGTTTCCTAACTAAATGGGGCTTTACAGTAAATACGCTAATTTGCCCTATCAAAATTCTTCAGCTTGGAACACTTAAAAATCTAATTCTAGTAAAGAATACTAACAATGAATAGCAAGACACAGGAACACACAAATTATTATTCAATACTTCAAAGGTAGTAAGTTTTGAGGCACTGCCAAAAGATCAAGGAAGAGTGGGTTTTCTGACTGTGAATAATGGCAGTGTAATTCATGCTCTGATATAGAATGCAGAACTTGTAAGATCATTAGGTGAATGAGCTTTAAATATTGCCAAATAAAATACCAAGTTGATAATGTAGTATGGTAGATTGGGGTTCCTCCTCTCTTTGAATTTATAGCAAAAACAGAGGACAAATTATTTTTACCAACATTGTACCATGAACCTCTCATGCGTAGGCTTGAACATTTTAACAGGAGATAAGTTTAGGTGAAACCCTCAGGTTGTAGACATTGCTGCAGGGCAGAAGCTTTGGAAGTTGAATAGGTATTCAGTAATTTAACATTGTTAAAGCACAAATCCTGTAGTATTTCAGAGTTATGTGTAAAGAAAAAGTGTTGACAGTAGACAGTTGTCACAGCATCTTTTAAATTTAGTCAAATGCAATGGTATCTGACCTATCTTTAAATATTCCTTTTGGGCTTTGGCTCAAAAGTTTGGAAGCCTTCTTGATGCCTGAGTTTTGTGACTTTTATGAAGAGAAACACAGGCAAGTGGTACCAAACTCACGACTGCAGTCACATCTTCTTTTTACTCTATGAAGCAGATTCAAGCTATTGTCCTTCAAGCTTCCAGCTGAAAAAGCGAAAGTCAGTAATGATGTCCCACCTAAACAGAGAAAACCTCACCTTAGTACACATTGTCTGTTTAGACTGCATATTTTATCTTTGTTTGGATAAAAAGGCCTAGATCCTGAAAGGTATTTATGAACCTCATTTCTTGACAGGAACATAATTTCTCATAACTTTTGGCACTGGCATTTTAGTACTTATGGTGTTCATCATCTAAATGCTAAAACTGGTGGCAAAATAAAGCTCTGTCTTAACATTTTGCTCCTCTGGAGCTCTGGAACTTATTAACTGCAGCCTTTCTATTGTGGAGATAATTTTTAAGGTATGTTAAAAAAGAATTTAGAAAGCATGGTTCTTAGAAAGGTTGGTATATAAAAGTAATTTTTGACTGAAAGATCTTGTGTTCTAGCTGATCATGCTGGTAAACAACTTGTCCACATTTCTTTATGTTAGTTTTTTTTCATGGAACCATTCTGCAAGGGACTTCTCTCTCTGCTCAATTCAATTGGCAGCAAATAGACCAATCTCTGAATGGCAATATGTAGGATCACTGATAAAGACTGATGTTTCTCAGGTCTCAAATGTCCCTGCCCAAGTGAATGGCTCGGACTAGAGTTTTGCATGCTCGCAGCAAGGGGGACAGGTCTCAGAACTGAGGTGCTTCTACTTAGTTGAATTTAAACTTTTGCATGTGGAGAATAAATGGGTAAATGAAGAAACAGTTTTTACTGTCTCACCTTCCAATTATCTTGCAGAGTTTAAGAGACTGGCAAAAGTTTGTGTTTGCCAGAAAAAACAGAATTTGACATTTTACCAATGTAAGTGAGGGAGAAAATGGCAAAATTAAAACAAGATTAGGTTCACTCAGAGGCTGCACTGATACTTGAGGGCAAAGAAAAGAGATATTCAACAGGAATTTGAAGCACATAAAACAATAATCCTGAGGTCCTTAATGAAGGCTTCTGGCACTCACAGACTGTACGTAGTAAAGATTAATAAATGTGATTAATTAAATTGAACCAGATTTTGTTATAGGATGCTGAAGTGTTCAGAAACTTTCCACTGTCCTCTTGTTCCCTACACATTTTTAACTGTAGAAACTAAAACAGCTGTATTATTTCATTAACGAGAATATGAATACTGTTAATAGTCCACTAATTAAGGCACTTTTAGGGAATCCTAGGGAGATTGGATATTTAGACCTCATAGTCCAACTGTTAGGAGAAAGAGATAACAAAATTGTCGGAGTGATTTAGATCCATAAATCATAGTTTTCTTATGAAAATTGTTGCCTATAGATACTTTTTCTCCCAGCTCTGAGAGAAGATCTGTTTTCACATCTCAAAGAGACATTTTTTCCTTGTTGTACTTGGCATTACTGTTCATAAAAGGAATAAAAGTGGTATACCTACATCTTACTGGTTGAAAGCACAGTTTAAAACACCTTCATGCAATATCTCTTCCTTTTTACCTCACTAATAAGGAACCAGTAACTGAAAAAGCAAAGCAGACATTAACATTACTGAGTATCTTTTTGGAGATAGTAATAAATAAATGATGCAGAGAAGAAAGAAATAAAGTATCTGTCTTTCAAACAGAGAGAGAAAGAAGACTTGAAAAATTAATTCCAGCTGGCCTCATATCAATACTGGGAAAGATACTGAAACAGTTCACTAAGCAGTCAATTTATAATTACTTCAGGATGATAAGAAAAAGCCAATATGGATTTATCAGGAACAATGGTGTCAAGTCCTTCTAATTACTTTATTTGACAAGGTAACTCTCCTTGTGAATAAAAGGATGAAGTAGATATATTAATCTTGCATTTTGACCCATGCTCATACAGGTTTTTCACAAGCAGAATACAGAAAAATGACCTAAAAAAAAAAGTACGGGAAAGTGGCTGAAAGTCAGTTTTTGGGGACAGGTGTGAGTAGTTCACTATTCAAATGGGTAGTTGGTAAATCCTTTCTGGTCAGTGTTTTGGATGACTATGTAGGCTGTCATTACAAAATCTTGAATGTCCTGAGAATAAGGGAGATTGTAGGTGTTTTCTCAGTCAAAAGTGATATTAGAATTTATTGTGAAAAACTGGAAGAATGGTCTGAAATCACTGAAATGAGATTGAACTAATATTAGTGTGAAGCACTGTTTCCAAGGAGGGAAAGTCACACACAAACACAGATCAAGGAGGAACTGGCCAGACAGCAAAGCTGCAGAGAAGTCAAGGGTGATAGTGGAGTACAGACCAAGTATGACTCAAGAACATGATGTCTTTTTTGAATGGTGGCACCATTCTGTGGTGAATTAAAAGAAATTATATGTGTCAGGCAGAGCTAGGAGTTCAATCCTACCTGGCACTTTGAGTTCTCAGCTAGGGAACTGGACCTAACTTTGGGCACCACTTTTACAGAGAGTTGCAAAGAAATTGGCAAGTGTCCAGAAGAGAGCAACAGGAATGATAAGCGATTTAGAAAACATGACCTGTGAGGAAAGATTGAAGGAATTGGGTTTGTTTAGTCTACAACAGAAGAGCCTGAGAGGAACATGATAACAGTCTTTGAGTACGCAGAAGGTTGTAAAGTAGACAGTGATCAATTATACTCCAAGTCCACTGACAAAACACAGAAAATATGATTGCTTTAATTTGAAAAGAAGAAAGTGTAGGCTAAATATTGAAAAAATCACACAAAAATAAAAATCTTTTTACAATGCTTAGGATAACAAAGGACTTGGAAAATATACCTGGGAAGTTGCAAGAGTTTTAAAGAATTCATAAATAAAATAAATAAAGGCCAAAGAAGATGCAGGTATTTCCAAAGCACAGGAATGAACCAGGTAAAATACTGCGGTTCTTTTTATGTCCTGTATTCTCTGATTTCTATAAATTAATCTGCTCTGAACAAAAGTTATCTGACCCTGAGCTTCAGCAATGTAAGAATTAATGAGTTTCCTAATTTATGCTAAGGTAATTTACTTTATTTGCATGTCTGAATTTGTCTTCTGGGTTTGCTTCTGAAAAAGGGGGTACAGTGGTTTAAAAGAATTGCAAGTGCTTATTACAAAAAAAAAAAAAAAAAAGGAGAGAAAAAAAGACCGCAAGAAACTAATTGTGTGTATAGTAAGCCATTGCTGCCATTTTTATAATAAGTTTTTATAAAACTAAGCAAATGAGGCAATTGAAATTTTAAGTTTAATTCTTAAAGCACAAAGGCCATCAATGACCTAGTGGATGTATTTATTTACCAGAGAGCAGTAACTTATGCTTATGCTTCTGATATACTTTTAGGTATGGACTTTTCCCTACAGAACAGTAAATATGAAAACATCATTATCACCATCTGATCTTCCCAGCACCTTAGCAAGGAAGATATCAGTGAAGGTGAGCTAAACCTAGACTGTGTATTGTGGAGACTGACAGGCAAATATTTCCTTCTGCTGAATCTGCTTTGAGAGATTTTTGCTCAGAATATTTGTTAAGTTCCAGCAAAGAGACATCAGGACAGGTGAGAAAAGATATCATCTGAAACCATGACAGGAAGATCTGTCAGGGCTAAGCTGCCAAAAGCCTGTGGCTGAGCTCTTGCTATGCTTTCAGGCAGCAAGGTGTCTAACTTTCTTTTGTTGCTATTTTTTCGCCATCCAGTACAGTTATTTGTAATTTATAATACTGAGCTTAATTTCAACACAGTTTAGCTAAGGGAAAGGAGACACCTATTTGTTACAGGTTAATATTTACAGATGGGGCTCAAAGGGGACTCCTGGGTCACAGAACCCAGCCCCCTATTACTGCAGATTATCAGGTCTTACAGTCCATCTGTTTAACGAGAGCTCTCCTAAAATTCACTATGAACAGCAGTAAGAAACTCAGCCAAGTGCATGTCTAGCATTTCCCAGCTGGGACTGCTGTCAAGGGCGAGAGAGGAAGCGATAGATGAATGTTACTCATTTCTATGTTGTTATTAAACTGATTGTGCTGGATTAAAGGTAAACCAGCAGGAGAAAAGAACCCAGCTCAAGAGAGATTATGTCAGAGTTACAATTTAATAAAAAAATATTACAATAAATGCAATGACACAAAGAGAAATTGATTTTAACCCACAAAACCCAGAAGTATAACCCAGCAACCTGGGGCACAAACACAATGGTGTTTGCTAGCCCCAGTGCTGAGACCCATGTGGTTCCACCAAGTCTAAAAGTAAGAGGAAGGGAAAAACCTGTTGGTGCAGATGATAGTTGCAGTCTGGTAAAGAGTGGTGGTCGCAGTCTTGTCAAGGTTCTGGTCCTCTTTTGAATCCAACAAGTAGTCCCTGAGGTCTTCAAACCCCAAGATTATATACCCTCAGATCCAGGTGGGAATGCCCAGTACCTCCCCCAGGGCAGGGAGTTCTACAATGGGTGATCTGACTCTGTGAGTCATGGGGTATTTTGGAATTGTTGCTGGCCCTTTAGCAGACAAGCCCCCCTCAGGCTGGGTGTGAAGGTGCTCACAACTTCCTGGAGGGGAGTTATCACGGCTCTTATGTCACAGGCTTCTTTATCATCCAGCTTACATCCTGAGGAGTTGGGTGTGCCCTGGGCAGCTACTGCAAATGGTCCATTGTTAACAGTTCATGGGAAATGAATAGAGAGTGTAGAATACACAGCATTGGTCACACCCACACAGTGATAAACTGGTCCCACCTGCTGAACTAGGACATTGATTAAATTATTTGATGGAGCCAAGTTAAAGGGGTTAGGAAAGCATCTCAATAAACAACAAATAAGGGGCATGGGAAGAAAATTTTAGTTTATATCTAGGAGATGGCTGACATAATTTGGTATCAATCCATTCACATTTTTAATTGCATGTATGTAGACGAAATAACAGTTAAAAGTGGGTTAAATTTTGATTAAAAATTCTTTTCACTTATGTTTGCACGAACTTTCCATCTGATCTGGATAGACTCTTCTATTATTTACCTTCTTTCACATTTTAGCTCCTTAAAATGTTGTATTACCGCTTCCTCTCCCTCCGAGGATTATGAAATCCCCAGTAAATATAGCATTTTATGGTGTATCACTGACAAGAGTCAGTAATGAAAAGGGGTTCCAAGCTTTAAGTAGTATAAGACCTCCTTCCTTTCAATGCCATCCTAAAGGTCTACTTTAGCCTACCTATGAGAAACTGGCCATTTACAAATGATTAGCTGGACAGTTACAATTTATCCATAGCAAAAGACCACAATAATATTACATCCTCAATTCAGAACCACAGCCTTACTCTTTGCCTATATTAATCTACAAACTCCACAGAAATTGTCTTACCTAGTGTATTACCAAGTATTGCAAAACTGCTAGACATGACTTTGTGGGAGAGGTGGCTTTTCAGTGGTAGGTAAATCACTGCACTTACCATGATCCTGAAAGTGTCCCTAAGATACTGTGCTGGAGTAGATAGACAGGTGGACTTTCAGCTGCCACCTTTCTGATCCTATTTGAAACCTCTCACTGAATCACATATTTCAACTCCTTTCATTGTCTTTTTCATGATCACTGTCCCAGAGCCACCTTTCTCTACATTTTTATCTATATTTATCCTTGTTGGCCTCCCTGGAGTGTAATTCATTTTCCGTTCCAGTTTAACTGGCTATTCTTTCCCTTCATATGGATGGCAAACTACTTCCCCTTGTAAAGTGACTGCACCATATCCCACAGCCAGATCTGCAAGAGCTCATCAAATGACATGTAAAGGTATAGGAATCAGTGTTATTAATGACATTTTTATTTTACATTCTGTTTGGCACAGTGTTCTTCTCTCCAAGTAGTCATACCCAAAAGGTCTTCAAGTATCTGAGTTGCTGTGTTTACTCTGATAAACATGTCATTCATAGGGACTGTTCTCTTGTTCTTGTCACACAATGTGTGGTGCTGTCTCTCCTCTGAGCATATGGTTTCCCAGTGGATCTAACTATTACTTTAATTGATTTTTTTCAGGTATGTTCAGTAAAGTGAGAGCTCTGCTTCTACCTGTAGGAATCAAGATTTCATAGTGTGAAAACTGTGGGCTTGTGTAGCATGCTTTGGTGCAAAGGTATGTAGAGATCTTTGAATGTATCAAGCCTGTGCAGGTAGTATTAGTGGACAGTACAGACTTTAATCTGTCTTACCCACATTACCTGCTGGGAGTGCTCCCTACCACATGTGCTCTTCCATCAGTCATGACTGGGCATTATTACTGAAAACTGGTAGCTGGCACAGGCCAAACATGTGCCAAAAGGGGTACTAATAAATAAACAAAATGAATGATCATAGTTCAGTGATTAGGTTCACTCCCTGGCCTTGATATATTTAGTGGTGTAGATACAGTCTATGTTCTGGACATATTGTACAGAGCATTATCTGTTTTATTTTTGCTCTTATGTACTAAGGCAACATGTAACATATCAGACACTAACTTTTTTAACATATTTTCAACCACAAGATTTTTTAAAATGATAATAATAACAATAATTAATAAATGAGTGCCAAAATGTAGCTCATGTTTTGCATGTTATAGCTGTTCTCCAGATCAGACAAATGTCCTGTGCTAGGAAATAAGAAGCAAAGGGTGGCAGAGTTCATGGACAGTAACTTGCTTTGAGCTGGAGACCTTTCTAGACATGTTTATTATCATTTTGTACTGGTTCAACTTCAGGTTTAGCAGCAAAATAAAAGGCTGTCTTGTTTAAAGGAAGATGTAACTCATTTTATGAACAAGAACTACAAACAGCTGCTTCCATATGTTGCTAGTATCAGGAAAAATTCTTTGTTAAATGGCATCTTTAAGATTAAACTCTGTGCTGAAAATAAACACAACAAAAGTGTGAGATGATTGAAGAGAACAGTGACCCACTCCAGGAGAAAATACACTTTGTTTTAGCTGGTGATGAATCTGCATGACCCAGACAGAGCATTCCAAATTGACTATCGCTGTATTCTGCAGTATTTTGACATGTAATATAAATGTCTGTGATAAGGGGTAAAAGGCACATTGCACCATCTGTGCTAGTTTTAAATCTGTTTGTCTAACTTTGGGATATTTTAACTTCTTTCATTTTATTGTTTTTAAAGTGAATTTTTAACATAGTTTGGACCTAATTCTGCTTTCTGTAGTATCTCTAGTAGAAAATGTTTTAAGTGCAACCCTCTGTTAGCCAGATTGAAACACAGTTCAGGAAGGTATCATCAGGCTCTCTTTGAAGTTGAAGGAAGAGGCATCTGCCTTGAATGAGAGCAGGATCAAATCACCTAAGCAAATGGTTGACTAATCAGATAGTGACAAGGAAGCCAAGTATGGTTTGAAACCTTCTATAAAAGAGACAAAGCTCTGGCTTCAGTTTTAATGATGAAGTGTTTTCCTTCAGGACAGCTAGAGTGTGAATTTCCTGCATGCCTTCTCATCCCACCAGATTTACTCTTATGGATCTTTCTTCTCTAATAAATCCATAGAGAAAAGTGAGATTTGCAAGCCCCATTAGGACCATCTAGTTCTCCCAGTCTGCTCCTGTAATCTCTGATCATCTGCTCTTTGCTGTACCTTCATACTATCATCTCTTTATGAGTTTTATGCTTTGCTTCAAAGTGGTTTGTAGCACAGCCTTAGGAACCATATACAGTTGGCACATAATGCGCTATCACTTGCTGATCATAAAATAAAGCTTATACACACGTCTTTTACACGGGGAAAATTTTGTTTCAAAACTGCTGCTTGAAAATTAATTGAAGAATGTATGGCAAGACTAGTGTAGAGATGCTTGTCCAGAAAAATGCATGTGCCAGTTAAATAAGCTTCATGATTTTTTCCCAGACATTTTCAAAAGAAAATTAAATTTACTTTTGCATTATTGATTTGCAATATTTTTATGGTATACAGAATGCTTTTTCTATTTTTCTTTGGCAGGCAATATGTTTACTTTTTGTTATGGATGGATGGAAAATCTTGAAAAGATGAGCCACCTACTGACAGTGTAGAGAGCCTGAAATAGTAGCTTTCATGGATTTGAGTTTCCATTTCAGTATCACACTGATTCGTTCTGCGGAGCCCATCTCAGCACAATGTGCTGGATGATGCCTCCCACCCCTGCATTTCTATGGATCTGGGATTTCAGAAATGGCTACAGTCACAAGTTATGGGAAACCTCTTCCTGAGTTTGTTAAAGGCACTACTCTGCAGCCATTTAGCCTTAACTAGAGTATTCAATTGCTTTTAAGATGATCACAAGTGACATATTTATTACTGTGGGTTATATCGCCTTCCTTTTTCTGTTTTGCCAGATTTTTATTCTTAATCATGTCAGTCTTTGTGTGTTTCATATCTGTGCTATCAAATGCATGTCCTTTACAGTTGTCCGTTGTGAACTGAAAACAAACATTTCAGGCTTGGATGTACCCAAGCAAAGTGAGCAAAGGAGAAACCAAATGTTAGCAACCCCTGCTTTCTGTGTATCCTACAGAAGATTTATCTGGATATACAGTTTTGTGTAGGTTTAAACAGGGAAGTGACATTTCAAAAAAATCCACTTTGGGGGATGTTATTGAAAGAACTTAAATGCATGTTGTGATTAACTTGCCAAAGCTACTAGGAGTAAACACATCCTTAATGTAGACTAGGATGTCTTCACATAAAACTCTTTCCCACATCCCTCTCCCTCCCCTCCACCTCCCAAGTTTCATCCTAGCCTAAGGCAGTAAAATCCTTAGGGTGGGGGTTTCCTTAAACACATTGTATATGAGAGTATGTGACTTATCATCTCTGTGCCTCATTTACAGTGAGACTTAGCAGCTGCTTTGCAACCATGTGATACATTGAGCTTTGTATAATAGTTCACTTGAAGGTCTTCGCACAGTTCAGGCATGTCAGCTGAGTACCTTCAAGCAGTGCAGGGACTTGTAATTAGAGTGGCCTGGGGCTGCTTGTCTTTCTGAGGGGCTTTGTTTTCCCCATGGATCCCAGTGGCATTCTGTTTCCAGAGGCTCACCATCTGAGTGCTCCAATATGGGCTCAGCGGGCGGTAGGGGGGATCCGAGGTATGTCAGGAACTGAAAACAGGTATGAGAGTTCAAGCCTAGACAAAGGTCTTGTTAGTCATTTGAACACAAAGCATGCAGAACCTTGCCTATCTGCTGGATCCCGCAGCAGGTAAAGAACGAACCGCCCTGCACTTTACCTCACAGGAGTTATGCCCCAGTCCCTTTCCAAAATAAACAATCGACTGTGTTTATCTTTAATGACTTTTGTCACTTTAAGCAAGTTGGATGATGCAGACATTCTTGGGAGGATGTAAAAGGAAGAAACATACTGTTTTCTAAGTTGGCCTTTAAAATTACTGCATCGCTTCTGCGACACTCTGAAAGCTTTATATCCTGCTTGCAAGTTCCCATCCATTTTTCTCTGAGCACTTTTGGAAGAACAGATTGAGCAACTTGGAAGGGATAGACCTGAACTTCCTATTTCTGCCATTCCATTTCTATTATCCACTAAGATAGATGATGACAAAAATAAAGGAAAAGAACAAAACAAATTCTTATACAGAAGGCTACACTTTTGGCCACTCAAATTTGCAAAGGCATGTTGACCATCAGAGGATTTTAAACAGCAAATCAACAAAGCATTGCTAAAACAGCTGCTCTAGGAACAGAAAATATGATTTTACCTCATAAAAGGATTACTTATGAGAGTTGGGGTAGGAGGAAAGGTTCCTCATAAGTATAAGCCGGCACAGTGTTTTCATCTGTTACTCTCCTGCACTGGCTCTGTAGAAAATATAAATCAATGTATAAGAAATGACAGGTCTGATTGACTGCTCTTGCACCTCTGTCTCATGGCTCACTGAGGAAGAAATGTGTGTAGTGCCAATACTCACTGCTACATGAGAAAATTATGGTTTTTTTCTGCAGAGGTGCAGAAAATTGTTTTGGGCTGGATCTCACCAGGCACAACAGTTCTCCCTCCCCACCACCTCCTACCTTGCGGGCAGCTCACTGCACCTGGCTGGCAGAGGGGTTGAGTGTGATGAGTGCTCACCAAAGTGGTTGAGGGTGGCACACAGATGACCCCCTTTTCAAATAAATCTGAACTGTCACTTTTTATGAATGAAGAAATAGATTCCCTGTCAGTACTGCCAAGAGGCACACATCTCTGCTTCCTTGGAAAAGCAGGGCTGAGGGCATCACATGTGCATACCCACCACAGCATATAGCCCTTGTGGCTATATTTACACCTCTAAAATAAGAGGGCCATGGATCATTCTCTGCCCCCAAACCTGCTCAATGTCAGCTTTCCTTGGGGCAGGAGGGTCTGGTGGAATACAGCTCTACTAGTAAATGAGATGGTTGAATGACAAAGAAGTGGATTGGTGAAACTAGTGCATCATGAGGCTGGTCCTTGACTGAGCAGTGGCACTGTCAGACATTTGCCAGAGGTGGTCTAGAGGTCATCATGACCCAGAGACCATTTCCAGTAATCCACCTGGGCACAGCCTCCCTCATCTAGTGGAATGGGGATGCTCTTCATTACCAGTTGGCCTCAGAGCCACAGACCAGTCTCAGGCATGCTTAAGTACCAGTATGAGTAGCTGGACTTTGCACCCCTTCAACTCAAAGAGTAACCCTGGGTTTCCTCTGGGCTGTGAGGTGTCTCTGTGACCCTAAGACATAATTGTCATGTCACTCTTGATTATCCAGTTCAAAGTGTGAGAAAAATTGTCTATTTATTAAATTTTTACAATGATAACAGAGTTCGTGAAGAAAAAAATAGACAATCAGAAAGGTTTACTTACAACACGTGTTGTGGTGCCCTGGCAAATTCCAATTCCCCAAAAAGCACCCGCAAAAATTCAGTTTTACCCCTCCTAAAGGCTACCAAATCCCACTCCGTCCACATCACCAAAAGGGTGTTCCCTCGCCTCTGATTGGTTATGTTATGTCAAGAGGCGGGGTTTAGATTAAAATGGAAGCCTCTATGGCCACCACGTGGTGGGGGGTTTTGCTTCATTTGCATAAATTTTGCAATCCCTAATTCCTGGCCATACATTTCCATGATGCGCCTATAGGTTAGTAAAAAGAAAACAACCCCTTTAAAATGCACAGATTTCCCCTTGTTGATAGTAATTTTTAATCCATTTGCTTGAAAAAAAACTCGTTTTTTTATTTCTCATTAAAGTATTGGAAATAGCTGAGGGCTATGTTGCAAGAAAAAAATCAGTGTTTTTATAGCACAGATTCAATGTGTGTGCTGCAAATCCAGAGATGTGTCATTAGGGCACGGGGAGCACTCTGAAGGGCAGTGTCTGCTGGGATAGCATTGGAGGCATGCAGAAGGTGGACAGAGACAAATGTGGTACCATCTTAACCACACAGCCCTTTGGAAATGTCCCCTGGGGGAACTAACCCAGAATTTCCTCTAGCACATGCACTACCATCTACTGATGCCTTTGCTGCACCAGCTTGACACTCTTGTCATTTTTTCTGATGCTCTTTCTGCCACCACTGCCCTGGTTCTGCCACCATGTCCAGTGAGCCAGGCAACAGTAGACATATGGACACATTCCAGATATACAGGGCTGCCTTTAGCTTTCCATGTGGTTGTACAAGCTCAGATCGCAAGCTGGGCTTCCTGGGCAATACAAATCTGACATCAGGTTTATGTTGCTGGCACTTCAGTTAACAGCTGGGTTTGCTTGAAGCCATAAGCTCCTTACAGTGGTGGGCGAATTGCTTACTATAATAAAGCTGGCTAATTTAACACTAATTTTTCTGTGTTTGTGCTGCATTTTTGTCACAGCAGTCTAAACAGACATGAGAAACATTCAGCAAGCTTGCTTGGGCTTTTGTTCTGCCTCCAGAAAGAGCAGACTAGAAACAGCCCAAGCCACTGGGACTGTTTTGCCAGATCTGGGGTTTGAATACTGTAATTCACTTATGCTAATATTATTTTTTTTATCCTCCAATAAAATTCAGTAATTTTGAATAGATTTTGGCCTGGTAGAACCCTTGTATATCCAAAAATAGAGAAGACTGATAAAAAAATTTCCCTTCTTGTCCTATGTTTGTAACTAAAAGTTTTGACTTCAGTCTTGGGATTCTTTCTAGTATTTTGAAATCAGTATCTCCTTTTATCAGCTTGAATGTTCTGAAGCTTACCTATGACATAAAAATATTGTCACTTGACCATTTTTCCTCTACGAGATACTATTTTATGAAATTCTACATACACATTGCTGAATTCCTTCTTGTTTTTAAGTGCTCTTGGAAATAACCATTGTATCAAATACATCACAGAATTAAATTTTCGGGTTCCCAGGCACAGGACTCATCCAGCAATCTAGCATCCAGCTCATGTTCTTTTAACACTGAACATGTCTGTGATCATACTCTGACTAGTGTCAGTTGAAAAAATTCCATTGATTTGAAAGAAAGTAGGATGGGGCCCAAAATGCTAATTCTGTTGACTTTCTTGATGGCCTTCAGTTTAACCCTACAGCACTGAAGACTGTTTCATTTCCTATGGCCCAACTTTATCTCTTCATCTCACTACTTCTAGTTTACATGACTCCCTTTTTCATCCCATCAACAAAGAATTATGCTGAATTACAGCTTTGTTACTAAAGGGGAATTGTGTGTTTGAGGTATATTTTTCACGAGGCATTTTGGCCAAGTGGATGAGGTATTAATATGAGAAACTATAAACAAATCTTGGTTTTCTAAACTGCGGATAGAGTGATTGGCTTAATTTGTTTCTATACACTGCCATCTTGAAAACTAAACTGAAGCATCCAAATTAAACAGGAGATGTAAATATTAGCCAGATGTTCCCTGGTGTCAGAACTCTTTTTTGTTTCTTTTTTTTTTCTTTCTGTTAAATGGGTATGCTTTTTTGCATCTAACATAATGACCTATGTTTTAGAATTTTGTCTTGGCCTAATGGCTTTTTATCATATGATTATGATATCATCTAATCATGTAAGCGTCATGAGATGCTGTTCAGCTTTGCCGAAGCACATGAGTGTCAAACTGCTTAGTTTAGGCTGAACCATTTGTCTGACTGTCTTAATGTGGGGAGTGAATGTGCTGTTAATTTAGGAAATGCCAGCTGAGGCTGAGGGTTTAGCGAGCCAAGCAAAACAGAGCACTGACCACAGATTGAAACATTACAGAGTTCCTTAATGGTTCTGTCAAAAAGAAATATAACCTTTCTTTTACTCCTACAGAAGTTGCAATAGTCTTCTGGTGCAAGTAGCAACCAGTAGGGTTTTAGCATTGATAAATAAGGATGGAAGAGACAGGCCTTTGACTTAGCTTTTGTTTAATGCTTTTTCCTGAAGACAAGTGTTTGAGTTTGATGATAGTGAAGCTTTTGGTTCCATTCCTCACATTTAATATTACTAGGCAAATGACTACAGCTACGAGTAAACCAGGACCTAGCAGATACAAAGAGAAGATTTTCAATAAATTAAAATTGCAAGATTGACTTTATGAATTTAATGCATATGAGGAAAGCAAAATGACTGGTTTTTTTTTCCCTGTAACAACAATAGGCTTGTTCATAAATATGGTCTTTTTAAACTGCCCTTAATTTAGGTCTGGATTTTTGAGACACTGAGAACACCTGAAAAGCCTTGAATTTCCTGCTAAGAACTGACAATTAAACCTCCATGAATTTGGCCCTGTAGCTTGAACAGGTATGGATGCTGCTGAGAGGGTTTGCTGCAACAGTCCTTACCGTAAGACCCCTTTGTTCCTGAGCGGCATGTCTTCAAAGGCCCTTGTCCTCCCCTGTCTTTTGCTTTAGTGTTAGTTTTTGAAACATTGCTGAGATTGGTTGGGACAAGAAATTGTTTTCTGATGTCTGCTTAGCACTCAAAGTATTTTGCTGAGTGAAAGGGAGAAATCTTAATAAATAAAACTACTATTATTATTCTTTATCTATCCAAAATTTTGTTAGAGGAAAGAGGCTTGCTTGTGAACTCTCCTCTGCAGAAATTCTCATCACTTAGGCCATTTAAAAATAGACTGGACAAAGCACTAGGGAGCATGCTGCAGAGGGCAAGCCTGTGCTGTTAGCGAGAGGGACGAGATGACTTTACCATATCTGTGCTATTTTATTGTAGCTAGGTAATATGCTACCACTGTGTCCTCTAAGGCAACAACAAAGAATAAATTAATCTCAAATGCACATCTGCCCTGAGATTTCCACCACAGTCAAGCATCTGGAAATGACCAACTAAGAGTATTGCTATTAGTGAATTGCAAGATATCCTTCACAGTAAAGAACACCAGTGTTTGAAAGTAAAGCTTTGAAGGTCCTTCCAGCTTATGGGAGAGCATTTTCCATGTAATCCTTGTGAAAATGATGTAAATGGTTTCTTTTCCCCTTCTCTGACAAAAGGTGTGAATTGCCTCCAGTGACATTGCCTCCATCCATCTATATGAAGTACTCAGCTCTGTAAAACAAAGGAGGTGGATGCCACTTCCACTCCCAGGAGGTTCTCATTGCATTGCAGTATGAGACTTTATTTTGGTTTATTACTTTATTGCAGGGAGTATTTGAAAGAGATCAGGCTACATTTCTCAGACGAAAGCATTATCTGTAGAAGCAAGTGCACCAGAAGGAACAGATCAAAATCTAAAGAAGCCTTCAGTTATTGAAGACATTTTATATTCTGAAAAGCATGTTTTATAGAACTTAAAATAGACAGAGTGAGCCTTTATAACCTTCATGTTTGTTTGGCCTCATACATTAGGCAAAAGGTCATCAGTAGGTTTGAATTTTGAGAGGTTCCTAGTACTGCTGACTGAGAAGATGGGATTTCATACTGATGAATTAACCATTCTGAACAATCCCAAACATGCAAACCACCACAGATGGATTAGCAAGACGTGCTACAGATGAGTAACTTGTCAGACTTCTCACCAACTCCCTCTCTCCTTTCTCATAATCTCTCTTTGTTTCACATCTAAAATGATGTTTTAAAAATCTCAGTGGCTGGGCCACTCTTTATATGCCCAGCCCCTTTACTGGGGACTATTAATTTGTAGCTCCCAGTTCCTCAGTAGTCTTAAGCAAAAGCACCACCACTCACTGGCAGACCAGAAGTGTGTTCAATGATTATTTTATCTTTGTTTATGTTATCTACAGAATGTTTTCTGAGGTAACATATTGTGTCTTCTAGACCTGCTGTCCTCAAAAACCCAAAATATAGACTGGTGTCCTGGAGTTGTTAAAAAATTACACAGTGAAGGAAACCCTTAATTTCCCCCTGAATACAGAGACAAAATGTTAGTTTTCTATTTCATATTTTGCAATGCCTATGCAATGTAATTATTTTATGTATTTTTTAAATAATTCTAATTGCAGTGATAGGACATGGAGTAATGGGTTCAAACTGAAAGAGGGGAAATTTAGTTTAAGAAAGAAGAATTTCTGTACTGTGAGAGTGATGAGGCATTGAATTAGGTTGCATAGAGAAGTTGTGGATGTTCCATCCCTGGCAGCATTCAAGACCAGGTTGGAAGGGGCTCTGAGCAACCTGTAGGTCCTTCAGCAGGAGTTGTCCCAATATGATTTTCAAGACCCGTCCCAACCTAAACCATTCTATGATTCTATAAAAATACCTCAAATTTCCTCATGATTAAAGTGTGATGAGACTGTTCATTTGACTGGCTCTCTATTTGATGATTATTTTTGCAATACTAACTTTTACAATGATAACACTTCTATTATCCCAGGTTTGCAATCCCAGCAGCTGTATATCAGCGTTTCACTTAAGTGTTATTAGTCATGAAATGCTGTTATCACCAAACGCCTGTGATAACAGAGATGCTGTTACAGTATCACTAGTTTCATACTGAAGCATTTACAAGTCACAGATAAATCACTGAATAGGAAAAAAAAAGTGCAACAAAAAAAACCCAACCCCAAAACTCTACCCAAAAACACAAACCAAAATCCAAATAAATAAGGAATGAAGATCCTGTGAGAAAAATAGATATGAGGTGAACATAACACTGACCTTCATCACAATGACATAACACTTGTGCCTATCACCTTGGGTGACTGCACAACTGCCCAGAGTAGAAGATGTAAAACAGTCACACTTACATATCTCCCCAGAGTTCACTGAAGTTGAACCAAGTTATGACTTGTCTATTTCTTGAACCTATTCAAGATAGGTGTTGAAATCCATCCAGGTCCAAAAGGCCATAACCACTTCAATCAGGGTTTTAGTGTGCCCCTGGCAGCAGCAGCGTTCCCATGGACTCAGAGTGGTTCTGGGGATGAATGCCGCAAGGAAGCCAAAGGCCATGGTGCTGACTGCAAGCTCATAACTTACCTGCATCTTCTGGTTTCAACAGGCTCGACAAATGTTAAGAATTATCTACAGGCTTTATTTTAGCTGTAATCTGCATTACTGCCCAGTGCCACCATCAGTCCTTGGAGGCTGGATTTTAGAGGGTTTTAAGCATTTTTGGGGCAATAATCCTGGAATGACCTTCCAAAGAGGTGGTGAACAGAAAAGACTACAACATTGCCAAAAGTTTTTCATATTTACAGAAAAGACAATTCAGGATTTAAAAGTGAAAGCTTGTAAGTAGATGTTTTACTGGTATTCCCAAAGGGATGTGTAATTTCTGTTGGTTGATAATTCGTTTTATACTGTATTTATACTGGCCATGGAAAAAAATTCCTATTTCCTTTTCTCCTTTGACGTATACCTTAGCCTCTAGGTTGTTTATTTATTTGCATTCCTTTGAAGCATTTGGTGTCTGGCCATGTCTAGAGATAGGTGAATGGATGCACTAGTAGCAGCTTTCAAGTGCTTGCATGGCTTGTGGTTCTCACACAACATCAAACCCATGTGCTGTTTTGGTATCAAAATTCCTTGCCCTCTTCCCCCAGGTTGCACTGGCACAGAATTTTCAATGTTTATAATTTGCTTTCTTCTGTACTGGATTGAACCCCACAAGTCACCTGTTTTGACAAGGACTATGGATGATGGCAATGCCTTTAGCTGATGTTTTCATTCTCTTGTCACATTAATCATCACAACTCTTAGTCCCTTTCTATTTGTCTTAAATTTGCTATAGAGTTATAAGACCTATTCAGAGTGGATCAAAATACAAAAAGGCCTTTTATTTGCCTGTAGTTTCTGAAACCACTTTATGTTTTAACACCAGGAAATCTGTACAAGAAATCCCTATCACTTGGCAACTTCACAGTATCCCCATAGAAAGTATAAACCTCTCTCATTTTTAATAAAGGAGACTTAATGGTATTTAAAAAAATTGTCTGAGAATCTGGACAAGTCGAATAAGGCAGAATTAATGTATTTGTTTTTGCTTCTGCTTTGGCTGTCTAACAAAATTATAACAAACATCACTGACCTTAACAAAGGCAATAGGAGTTCAGTATGAGATACAGAAAATGATGAAAATCAGAAAATGATTTGTTACATTTTGCAATGTAAAATGTCATTAGAAGCTTGTCCCTTCTGTATAATATTGATTGTGGACTCCTAGTATCCCCTACCTGGAACTGCAATAAGCTCTACCCATCCTCGGGACTGGAGGCTGCGTATTCCTCTTTAGAAACTGTGAGGGGAGTGTAACTATGTCATTGTCTCTCAGAAGGGGATACACAGGCTCAGAAAGTTTACATTTACATTTGCCAAATTCACAAAGACTCCTGTAGCAAGGCCACAAAAAATCCTCAGAGCTTACAGATGCCTTTTGACTGTTACAGACACAAAACTACATTTCGTATGACTGAAGCCAGTAATTACATCAGGGATATGTTTATCAGCAAGAGTTAGCCAAGGTTTTTGTGAGTTTATGTCTCTGTAACTACTAACTAACATTTAGGAAATTACTGTGGTAAGTTGCCATTAGGATTTTACTGAAAAATACTACAAAGGCTTTAAAAAGCATGTGCAAATAAACACATGTATGTACATTAGAGTAAAAAAATATGTTGCAAGACAGAAGTAGGGAGTTTTAATTTCTGATAGCTGAAGGAATTTTAGATTACTACTGACAGGATTTCCTTCTTTAATAAGATCACATATTGCTTCACTGAGAACTATAAAGTCCAGGTCTGTCTTATGCAGTCATTCACAGCAGTTGTTTGCAGATGGAAAAATGTAGGAGTAAAGTGAGAAACTGCAGTCAAATCTTAATGTCTGCCCAAGGTTCCAGGCCTTAAGGTTTAGGAAGTCTATTTTTAAACTTAGTTTCTTTGAAAAACCCAGACTTGCAACTAATGCTTGTCATTATGGTATAATAATCTATCTTCTTGCCAGAATATTTAGGGATTATGTTTCGCAGAGAATCAGAGTTATCCACCAGAGATTGTTCTACATGTTTGTGATCTGTTTTCTCTCTTTTCCTAGTAAAGCCCACAGCCTTTCATAGTTCCTAAGGCATTAAAACCAACTGTGCAAATGTCTTTTCTTCTAGATTTCAACATACCTATCCAAGCTGACTGCTCCTGGCAGCCTGCTCAGGGAGCTTGGAGTGTAAGAAACCAGGGTCCTTCTGCTGGTGCTGCTCAAGCATCTCCTTGCTGGGCAGTTTGCTTAAGCAAAGGAAATAAATCTTCACTGCCCTGGTTTCATGATCAGCTTTCAATTGCACCAAGGGCTGGATAGGAAAAAGATATTAGTGCATTACTGTTCAATATCTTTGTATATGCAATTTTATGCTATCCTGTCAGAAGGGTGTACACCTTTTGGGATAGATGACAGCTGTCCAAGCCCTCTGGAGTAGAGAACTAAAGACCTCTATGGATAAAAAAAGGGCCTATATGTGTAGTATATGATCTACATATTGTGTTTGTGTTATGGCAAATGCGTGATCTGCCTACTGGTTATGAAAATACTTGCAAAATTTTTCACATGTGGGAGCTTAATCTGATAGATTGCACCATAACATGGGAAATCATATGTGTTTGGGCACTGAGCAATTTTTCTTGTGATATTCAGGTGCGTATTAGCCCTAAGATCTCAAATCCTTTCCATGAGGATTCTTCCAATCCCAAAGAGCCCTCCACTGTGAATCAAATACCTCACAATGATGAAGGCCAATTTTCTGTGGGTTTATTTACAGAAAGGAATTCTTGTATCACATAGTTTGTATCTATTTGTTACACAGGATGACTGATGAGGATGCTTCATGTAAAAGACAAGGATTTTCATCGGTCAGGGCCTGTCATTTCCTTACAGCAGAGGTGTAGACAAATGTGCTTTATAGCTGTGACTATAAGCCACTCAAAAGGAGGAATTGAAATAGCTAGGAGAAGTAACATAATAAAATATAAATAAGAAAAGCAAGTTGGTAAAAATTAGAACTGATACGTTCTTCCTATCTTGATAGTGTTAGGGTCCCAGATACAAATTTCTCTGTTCTTATTTTCTCCTCTGCTCAACATACAAAGATTTGCAACAATGAAAGGGGAGCTAGGGAGAAAGAAGCTGTATGTAGATAAGGAAAAGACTTGTGTATGATAGAAGCACTGTAGGCTTGATCCACCCCTTATCTGCTGGGAAATAAAATGAACAGGATGCATACTAAATTTGAAACAGGGATCAGACTCCTTCCAATTTACAAGAACTGTTCCAGATTAAATGGAACCAGATAGGCATTATTGCTAATTTTTTAAATACTGTTACTAAATTGGTTTTGAAACTCAGACAGAAAATTGAAACGGTGTGTAAAATATCCCTCAAACAATTCCTTAACAAGCTAACTGAAGTGGATTTAGCAGTGATATAAAGTGATCACAAATAGCAATTGAAAAACTGCAACAAAGTATTAGTTTTCCTTGGCTTTTCAAGACATTGTTTTAACAATGTGCATAATAGTCTGCCTACATTTAAATATGTAATTTAAGTGAACTGGATCTAAATGAAATAGCTGACAACAAACAGTAAACTGTGTTCTCAGAAATGCATCGACAGTTGTTTAAGATGGTTATTGTTAGTCATGTCCAGGTAGCTCACTGCAGTTTCCTCAATTTATTCTTTATCGTGATTTGATTCTGCAAAAGTCATTGGGCTTCTCTACTTGCCTTAAGAAGCAGTTCTCATATATTTTCATGCTCCAAGTTTTGCTCTTGTTCAAATGAAGGCTGAAAACTCAAAACAACTGCAATTTCACAGTGTTAGTACAAAACTTTATGAGACTGGGACTAAGTCTGCCCTTCTGCAGTCAGTTGTGGCCACATTAGGGCCATTATCAGCTCAGGCAGTTACTCAAAACACTAAAATAAAGTTTCACACTACTTGTCCTGCTGATGTGTTTACCAGGCCATGTTATCTCCTCCGCATGAATCCAGATATTGGGGATGCTGTTACATGGTCATAAATAAAGAAAACCAAGAGAACAAGAACTACCTTCTTCCTCTCTATCCCACCCTCCCCCTAGCTCTCCCCCCCTCCGCGATGTTTAGTGAGCTTCTTTTAGACAGGGATGCAAAGCCAAATTTAGCTATTGGTTATGTTGGTGTGCATTCTATTAAACCTACTGCCATTGTGAGAGATACTCTGGTTTTACATTGTTACAGGAAATAGTATGTTTTGGCAACAATCTTTATGTAGCCATGTTCCATAGTGTAAACAGCTTGCTCTTATGCAAACAAATTACAAAATTGTGTATAGAGTAAGAGAATCCCTGCTTTTAAGCTGTTTTCAGGAAAAAGATTTAAGTCATCCAACTCAGATATGTGCAATCCTCTTGAATTCTTCAAATTTACAACTTTCTAGCACTGTGTAATCTTGAGTTTCCTTGTAGATATGCTGTTCTCTCTAATTGTTTGCTTCTTGAGGATATAATTTTAAAAGATCATACTGAATCTAGTCATCTGCACCATCTGATGCAATTTAAGGGGAAAAAAAAAGACCATTAAATATAGTTAACACAGCTTGGTTCTGTCTTCTTGTTACTCCCCTAGAGGCAATGGAAAAGGAGCCCAGAAAACAATTTGTTTATTATAAGCAGGTCAGTCCTCTGGGGGATTCATGGAATCACGCAGTGGGAGAGGACAATCATGGCACTGAAATGGTGGGTAATTTTATTTGTTCCACTTGATGGTCACAGTGGCATCATGCTGGCCAATTACTTTTGAGTCAGCAGGTTTCAGAGGTTAAGACCCCCTTGTGGGTCGCAGCACTGCAGGCAAAGTATTCAGGCCAGATTGAAACCGTTTCAACAGCAGAGACGCCAGCCGCCTTCTCCCTTGGAGATCTCCTTTTTCAACTGTGTACGAGACATACATGTGATAAAATAGGCATGTCTCTAGCACCGAGACAGCTTAATTACTGAGAGTGGAAAAAATGCCAGCTTCAGATAAAGAAAGGAAGAAAATCAGCCAGAGGGACAGGCTACACCGAGAAGGCATGAAACGAACAAATATTGCAAATTTCGACTGCAGGTTCCAAAGGAAAGTTCATGTCTGGGAATAATCCTCATGCCAATAGTCTACTAGTGTTTCAAGGCTGCTGAACCTTTAACAATTTCATCACATTTTTCTCCAGTGGAAATGTTTTAAGCTACTTCTTCAGTGATCTGTAATTCTAAGGGGAAAAACAGCAGCAAAGCATTTGCTTTACCAGTAGAACCTGCCACAAGCGATTGGGCAGAGACGGATATGAAATCCAAGCTAGCAGAAATAATGTGTGTGAGTGTGTGTGTGAGGGAATTGGGCAGGAGAGTTGTCCAGGACAGGCTGAAATTGTTCCATTAGGCTTTGATGAAATTCATTAAGTGACTCACATTTCATTTGGATTGAGGTATGGGAAGCAAGGAAGTGGCATTTTATCCTCTTAATGATAATACTACTGTTATGATCTCAGAAACAGGGGAGGCTATTCTCAGGCTTAAGCTCTGTTGTGTATGTGACATTTTCAGGTTTAAAACATCTCAAGTGTATATTTCCTGTCAGAAATATTATGCAGTGAGAGTTATTAAATTTCTGAAGGATTCACTGGAGAGTTAAGGTCCATGCTTTAATGTTTTTTTGGCTAGTATCATACCAGCTTGCAATTTCTGGAAAACATCTCAAGAATCTCAGAACCAAGACATAGATGTATTATTATGATTAATAGTGGTGCTAATTCATCCAGAGCCTGTTCTTGAGAGACAGAAATGATCAGTGGGACTCCAGACTCTGATGTCTTGCTCAGAAGAACTGGATACAATGACCTCTTAAGCTTAATATAAATATCAGGCTATTAGAATTTGCAGAAGACATTGGAATGAAGTGATGAAGTGGAATGAAATAAAATGTATACAATCATAGTTTTATTTTTTAATAATTTTGTTATTAAGAGTAATTTTTCTTCTTCAGCAATAGCAGGTTACAAGAAAACTTTTAATATGACAAATCCTTCAAGTAACATTATCAGATCAAAAGGGATCTGAAAAATGCTGATGCATAGCTTTCTTTCAAAGTGATGTCCCAGAGAAAGGAGGAATCCAAAGCAGGAAGTTTTTCTCATCCTCTTTATTCCTCTAGCACCACTTTATGTGACACAAACACTGGAAAAGTCTCACAATGGAAAGCCCTCACCTTATGGACATATCTAACCATGTGTTTGGGCATCAAGAGCTGAGCAAAGCACAGCTCAGCCTGTTGTAAATAAGGTATATTTTACACTGCGTAATTTGAACACTAGCAGAAAGTTAAACACATACTTGTTTACGCTGCTTTGCTGAGCTCTGGTCAATGTGAATGTGCACTTGTTAGAGATGTCTAATGAATAGAGGGCATGTGTGACTTCACTAAAAAATTTAAAGAAAATAATTCTAGGATCTTATTAATGATCTTTTAAAGAGGCTGAAAATCTTTTTTTTTTTTTTTTTTTTTTAAGTTTCAGAATACAAAATAGAACTTAGGAGAAAAATGAACACCAGTCTTTGTCAGTTGGATTTAACTGCTTTAAAAACATATTTGGTTCTCCTGCACAAACAGATGGAAATTAACCCCTGCATGATCTATGTAGAGGCAATAAGTCTATATCATTCAGAGACAGTCCTACATTGAGCTGCATCTGAAACATTACTTCATCTTCCAGATTTTCCTGCTGCCTATCTGCCTTGTATTGCATACCAGGAAAGATGGTAGACAAAGAACAAACTGGGCTGAAGAAAGAGCTCTGGGAGGAGGAAAACTATGAGGAAACATATAGTTTCTCTTTCTACTGCCATTAATATAAGACATAAGATACATAGAAATAAGAAATAAGAATACATACTTTTCATTCTTCAGATTAGTGGAATAAGTGATATCAATAATCATAATGTAATTTTGTTGATTTAATTGAATATATTGTTTCATTACATACATATGGTTAGCATCTCATGTTTTAGAGATGATCATCAGTGATGGTAGAGAGCTTGTTGTGCTTTTGGTGCCCCAGGGAAAAAAAGGTATAGTTAACTGTAAATAATCAAGT
Source organism: Hafferia zeledoni (assembly GCA_035583235.1). Classification (NCBI taxonomy): domain Eukaryota; kingdom Metazoa; phylum Chordata; class Aves; order Passeriformes; family Thamnophilidae; genus Hafferia; species Hafferia zeledoni. Next base: position 109,820,519 of record JAWWEV010000083.1, read on the forward strand.
TCATTTTGATGGCAAATAATTTCCACTGCGGTTGGGGAAGCTCTCTTTATGAGACAAAAGACCTGAAGGAATAAATGATACATGTGACAAATTTGTAAATCAATAAAAGAATAAACTGGGATTTCTTGCTTCTTGGAAACATATTCTGTCCCACCAAAATAGGTTTAAATAGATTGTGTAAATTAAAGGAGAAAATTAATCATGAATATGCCTAATTTACCTATGTCAGGATAAGAAACTTCATTCATCTCTCATAAATCCTAATCCCAAATAAAAAATACTTGGGAATATACATTTAATTACAGGAACCTGTATTTCAACATCCTATTTTCTGCCTGTTCTCAGTGTTTAATTTTACCTAATATTATGGTTTTTCCAGATTCTAGAGAATGGTAGGATAAGATGCCAATGATCAATAGAAAGAAAAAATGTAATAGTTTGTGGGAATTTCAATCTTGTCATAGATACTTCTCATGAAAGATTCTTTAAGATTTCTTTTTTCTTAATCAAAATAAAATAACATCCATTGTAATTAAATACACCAAGAAAAATGCAGGGAACCATGAAGGTATGTTTCAGAAATATCTGTTCAAAAGTAATTTTTTTTTATTATCTACTGTACAAATTATTAGGGCAAAATTTGTCATTTAGAATAGATATTTCAGCCCCTAGATGTACTTATGAATATGCAGAAACAAACTCAGGTGTGGAGAGTCTCAGCAATTTCTTGTAAACTTGTGTCCTTGTGTATGGATCTTCATGTATAGATTGATAAAGATCTACTGAACTAAATGCTTCCAGGGAAAACAATTAAGGACTTTTTGAAACTTCAACAAATCTCAGTTGGAAGACTTATTTCTGAGACTTCTTGAAGTCAGGTTAATAACATATGGAATTAGTCAATCTACACATCTCAGACAAATCTGCATCTAGTCCCCTCAAATATCTCTTATTAGGGACTTCACCACTATAACAATAAAAAGAATAGGAAATCTTGCCTTGCAAATGAAAATCTCTGTGAATAGCTGCCAAAGAAGAAAATACATGATTAGTCATTGTTGAAATGCCTCTTCATGTGAGGGGAAAGCACATGATTTCACATCCCAGTCACACTGCTGCCACACACATCCATCAATTCTGTCGTACCTCAACAGAGTGAAAACAAGGCCAGAACTTAGAATGGTTCAGTAACTGGAATTAAGACCATAACTGAATTTGCAGTTCCATGGCTAAAATAATAAATACATTTCATCAATCTGGTCCAAAGGAATTTAATTTTTCTCTAGGGATTTTTGTTCACATGAAAATATAAAAAACCCCTTCCTTTTTTTTTTTTTTTTTTTTTAATTAACCATAGAATTGCAGAATTCTGGTTGCAAGGCATATCTGAAGATTGTCTCATTGAACCCCCTGCTCATGCATGGTCTTCTAGATTAGGTTGTCCAGGACTGTATCCAATCAGGGTTTGGATATCTCCAAGGATGGAGACTCTACAGCTTCTCTGAGCAACGAGTTCCAGTGCCAGTGTTGCATTTAAATTGTATCTTTGGAGCTCTCTGCAATAAAACGTAAGGATGTGCAAGACAGTATTCATAGGAGTTTAGAAAGAAGTCATCCTCTTGCACTGATTCATGCCCTGCTGTGAGCATACGTCTCTGGTTAGGGAATTTCCTGGATTAGGCATTACTCCACCTAGTAGGATTTCAATCAGTTTTCCACTTCCAAGTGGTCCAACCACCAATCTGCAAGGTATCCAGGTGTAAAAATGAAAAATAGGAAGATGGACTGTGACTCATAGCACATCAGTCTGGCTGCAGTCCAGGGAGATGCATTCAAGCCTGTATTCTACCTGATAGGTGAGTTTAGAACTGAATTTAGAGCTCCTTGGTGACATTTTACAACCTTGCTACTCAAGTCAGCGTGCACAAGGTTAGATTTTAAACAGGCTAGCATTTAAATGTGCTTTTTCCTGAAAGCTGCTGAAACCCTATCCCTTTTAAAAATAGCAGTACAGGGGTGGAAAGCTTTTGCTGTTGAGCCACAGGCTGAAATTCTGTTCAGCTCTGCTGCCCTTTGGGTTTTCCACGTAAGCTTTGCAGCATGACAGCTACCTGTGGAATGAGGCAGCCTGAAGGACAAGCCACAGGGACAGACACAGATCTCCTACTGTTCTTTGCTTTCTCTGAAACAAGTGTGACGTGTTGCAAACTGCACCATTTCCACAGTGCCTTTGGAAAGCACTGCCTTTGGCAAAAACATTTTTGGCCTATATAAAATAGGTATAATATTAATTAAATCTGGGTCACAATGGTTCCAACCAGGCTCTGGAGCAAGTTCACACATTAGAGTTTGTTGTCCCCTGATGTAGGAAAGGAGACCTGCTGAAATATACCTTGCCTATATGCCAGAGCTTCCCTGTGTAGGAAAGTGAGGTTGCTCACTAATGTTGTGCCCTGACATACAATAAGAATTTAAGCAGATATACACCTAGAGTCTAGGACTGTGGGGCACACTGGGAAATGCATCTACCCTATCCTGTGGGTAGAACCACGAGAACTGGCTTTCCTGTTACCCATCACCCCCTGACCTTTCTAGCATTTTCCTGATGTGTTCTGTAGGCATTACTTAGTGGGGAGCCAGAAAAAGAGGTCTGTGTCTATTCACTGGAACCTTGGTCTTTGAAAACTTCAGCATAAAACTAGCTCTGCACTTGGGAGCTGAACACTGATTGAGTGCAGTATGGGGTGAAAGGTTATAATCCACAGCCCCTGGTCTGAGGCGGGGAGGAAAGAGAATAGGCTTTGTCCTGTATATCCTTTGGATGTGTAGGCAGAGTCTCATCTCACCCTCATCTCTTGAAAGGTGGAATTTTCTGCTGCGCTCCCTGGCTCATACAGATTCCCCTTTTTCAGAGCATCTATGTAGAAATAGGATTATTGTACTGTCCTTGATTTTCCAAAAGGTTTCCGAATGTATAGAAAATGTAAAACTTTGCAGTTTCATGTGACTTTAGGTGCAGATTGAGCATTCATATTTATGGAATAGCTCTGATGTGATGCTGCGTGTGCTCTGCACAACTCTATTGCTCACACTTGGTAAGACCAGTGTCTCCTGAATGCATCAGATTTCCTGAACACACTTGATATATTAATGTGCACAGGAAGATACCTGGCTTTTTATTTTGCTCTGCTGAGCTTGCAGAACATATAGGAGAAATCCAAACAAAAGACTTAATTTGTGTCCCAACCTAATTTCTGCTAGAGAAAAAGGACGATGCATGTATGTGGTAAACCTACACAGGGACATTGTACTCAATTGCTGCCATTAAAGAGTCAGGGAAAAGCCTCAGTGAAGAATGCAAACTGTCTGTATTCCATAAGCATAAAGAAGATTTCTTATCTAATTTGGGAGCTATATGCCAGTGTATTTGCTACTGGGCTCTGGAAGTCAATCTGCAGACAGGTTCATTTTGCCATGCATTTTATGAGGCTCAAAACCAGGAACTGAATGGAAAGGGAAGGTAGAAACAACAGTATTTTTCTGCTGTTGAGAATCTCAGAAATATTCCTAGGAGAAGCCATTCATAGTTAAGTTTTTCCATTTTTACAAATGTAATCCAATAGGATGCAAGTGGTTGTTGCTGCTTGCAACACCAAAAAAAAAAAAAAAGGTCACTAAGTAAATGGTGAAGATCTTCACTATAGTGTTCTCCCATTCTTTCCTTCTATGCTTTGGTCAACCAGAGAACTGATTCCTCTGCTGACATTTATCTTCTTGAGGACTGTCCCCACTGAAGCCTTTCTGAGCGAAGCAGTGTCAATATTTCTCTTTGAGACTTGTCTGCCTTTGCAGTCTGTTGCTGTGCTGCTTGAAGGTAATTGCAAGTCTACTGCTTACACTTGATTGCTGTCAAAGCTGTGTTTTCTAGGGAACTATAGGAACAAGAAATTCACTGTAGGGTTTTCTAATCAAAGTTAAGGTTCTGGAATAAAGAGGAGAATGGGAATGTGCCACATATTAATAGTACTGCTCAGAAAAATATAGTATAATTAGAGTGTCATTTTACTTTAATTCTATCTCTGCTTACGTGCAGAAAATATTTCCGTGTATATGTTTGTATATACATACTCACATATGGATGTATACATATATACTTATGTTTAAAAGGACTTCTTTAAATTTAAAAAATGGAAAATGTAACATAGCTGAAACAGATTAAAACAGAAGAGTTTTAGTAAACTAGAAAACATATTACAGTGATACGGATTTTTTGTTTTTAATTCAGTCCTACTATAAGGTAATTTATTACCCATTACTAGTTTTTTTCTAGAAAGGCCAGTGCAGAGTCATTTGCTGGCTGATTGACAATGCAACACTCTATTTACAACTGTTAATTTAAAACAAGAAAGCTGCCATTCACATCAGCTAAGAAGTCTACATTTTAGATTACCTGGAAAGGTTCATCTTTGGTGTAAGTAAATGGGAGGCTCAAATGGGTAGAACTAAAATGCAGCATTCCTAGCTCAGCATAGTCCATGCATGTGCAGTTATCTACAAATTTGAATCAGAAAGAGTAATTAAAGAAATGCATCTCACTTCAACTCTACATTTCCATTAACTTATTAGTTTGCCCCCCAAAGAGCAATAGAAATTGTCATTTTACATTCCTCAACAGCAACTGCAGTGGTTCAGATTCTGCAAGCCAGGCTTGTCAGCTGATCATACATTGAAACTTTCAGCTAATTAATACTGGTCAAATCAGGATAGGTGACAGCAAACCTGCTGAACTATTACCAAGGTGTTACATGACATCCATCCTCACTAAAAACTGGCAAGGAGAAAGTAAAGCGAAAGAAAAATTATTAACTCTAGTATATTTGCTGTAGTTCCACCATGAGAACAACTATTTCTGGCTATTCTGCCACCAAAGCAAACATTTTCCCACCCTAACTCCCAGCACGAGTCATCTCTAAATCCTGTCATTTAAGCATTAATGTCTGGGCTATACTTTAGGCCCAATCCTGTGAGCAAGGTGTGTAAACTGTGCTGTCCTGAGACTCATATCAGGTCTGTGTCAGGAACTTTTTCCAAGAGTGTAACACTGATGTTTTTGTGCTTTTTTTTAATCTCTCTCTTTTTTTTTTTTTTTTTTTTTTTTTTAATTCCAGCACTTCTGTACTGACAAAAATTAAAATCTAGTGTAGTGATATTGGATTGTAAGTTGCTCTTGTGCTTAAGTAACCAGAAGTAGCACTGCTGGCAAAGCACATTTTGTCAATATGACTTGTGTACATGCTAGTAGAGTTTGCTGCACAGTTACATCAGCAAAATCTCCTGGAGTGAAGGATCATTCTTGGATATCTTAGTGAAATACTGGCCTGCTTTCCAGCTGCAACAGATCAGAGCATGATGGCTCCCAGCAGAATGTTAGACACTGCTACCAGGACATTAAAGACCATAAGAATAAGGCTAAAGGACAAGTCATTCACAAAAGTGACTCTGGCTTAAGGAAGGGGAAAGTCTTGCTCCTAGAAGTTTGACTTGGTCATACCCTGTCAATGAAGAAGCAATACAAATGCATGGTTTGACTTTACATGACACCTCTTCAAAATATTACTTTCTCCTTTCAAAATGAGGGACTGTCTGGATACTGAGCTATAGTGTTCATCTACAGGTAATGTAGGTTGCAATTTTAGCTATGGGCTCCTAAGAAAATTACTATGGTAGATTCTAAGATCTTTCTCAGACTAAAAACTGTCTTTAAATTTAAGGACAAAGTAGTGTGAGTAAGAGATTATCTAGACTTAAAGACCTAAAAGTTGTTTTCTGTTTAAAATGGGGAACCAAAATGACACGTGTGATGGCAACATACTTTTGTTTTTACAAATGCTGCAGAGCAGATTCTTCCTCTCCATTAGTGATTATATTCTAAGATGCAAACAGACATTTATTTTCCTTAAGAACTGTGACACTTCTTCTTCTCATAGTGTCAACACACAGCAGCAAGCATTGTATGTGCATCATTTTTCCTCTCAAGCATATCAGCTAACAGTGCAAAAAGATCCATAATTTCAGGTTGTCTTCAAAAGACCTGTTGTGATACTTTTACTTTCTACTTTAAAGAGGGAGATACAAACAAGGTGGAAAGGCAAAAGTATCATGTTTTAACCCCACTCAGCAACTATGTACCATACAAGCCGTTTCGTCATTCCCCTGCCGCTTCTGGTATGATGGAGAAGAGAATAAGAAAAAGATAATACCAGTGGATTAAGAAGAGTTTAATAATTGAATCAGAGTAAAAAAATGGTGAAAAGAAGAGCTAGAGAGGGATAAAAAATCAAGAGAAAAAACTGATGCACAATACAATTGCTTACCCGCCGCTGACTGATGCCCAGCCAGTCCCCAAGCCATGGAGCAGCACCTCCCAGACAACTTCTCCCATTTGTACACTGGCCATGACATTGTATGGTAAGGAATATCCCTTTGGCCACTTCAAGTTAAGTTGTTCTGGCTGTGCCTTCTCCTGTCTTCTTATGTACCTACTCGCTGGCAGAGCATGGGAAACTGAAAAGTCCTTGATTTAGGTTAAGCACCACTTAGCAACAACAACAGTGTGTTATCAACATTATTCTCATAATAAATGCAAAATAGAGCACTTTACCAACTATTAAGATGAAAACTAACTTTATCCCAGGTGAAACCAGGACACAAAGATGAATAGAAAAAGCTTCTCAAATGTGTCAGAAGCTCAGATTTAATATCATGTCTGCAGCTATCTGAAAAACTGTGAAGAATTATATTTTCAAAAATCTCTTGTACTTGGCCTAAATCATAAGTCTATATTGTGCATTCTTTCCATGAATATATAATAAGAAACAAGGAGAAAGATGCTAAAAAAGCTATAAACTTACCACAGAAACTTGGAATTGCAACCTCGTGATTATTAGCACAGCACTCTGACATACAAACTGTAGCAGTGCAGGAAAAGGCAGGAGCTCATCACAGATAATTCTAATTCCTCTTCAGCCTAGGTGATTGTAGAGCAAGGAAAAAGGGTTTACTAGAAGAAAAGACCCATAGAGCTCCAAATAGGTCAATGTTTTAGAAAGATCAGGATGGCTAGGCTTACATACTTCTGGCTATGCTTCATTCTTAGCACTATGAACCTAAACAAGTGCATGTACTATAGTACATGGGCTCACATTGCAGCAAGGATTATTGAAAATTGCCATTTCTGTTATCAAATGCCCATGTAGATTCAAAACCTTTTGACAGGGGTGAATGCAAAGTTCACTTTGAGAAAATCACCATATGAGACAAATCCCAGGGCACTTTGTACAGAATTCCAGACAGAGATATAAAAACTGTAGGAGCATCCTATCATAATTTTCAAAATAACTCAGTTCCATTCATTGTCTTCTGGGGTCTATGTAAGTTTGGTCAAAAGGAAGCATACTCTTTTCAAAAAAAAAACCCCAAAACTGGAAAATAGTGCTTTATCTGAGATAATTTATGCATATTCCTATTTTTAAAAGCTGAAAAACAATGAAAAATATTTTAGCTAAAAGTTTTAGACTCAAAATTAACCAGCATTATAGCAGAGCTGTTTCTAAAAATACTTCCCCAACTCTAATTCTGCATATTTATTTTGACATGTTTTTTATGTACAAATATATATAATTTATCATGATTTTGGATGTTCCTGTTATTCAGGGTTTCTCTGTGTTCTATAATTAAAAAAAACCTCCACTGCTGCCTTAATTCTGACTATATTTGGTGGCAATAAGAGCAGTAATCAGGCATAACTGATTTATTAACTCAGTTGGTCAGAGCATGGTATTAACACCACCAAGGTAGGGGGGTTGATCCCTGTATGGGCCATTCCCTTAAAAGCTGGACTCGATGATCCTTCTGGGTCCCTTCCAGTTCAGAATATTTTGTGATATCAGCTTCAGTCTTAACTGGAGTCAAAATTTCTTCTCAAAGCTAAGCAGTGCTGAAATTTTCCTCATATACAAGCCTGCTCTGGAAGGTAATTACCCCTTGTAAATATCTATTAACTACCATGTCCTCCTATTGAAGGTTGACATTTCAACAGTCCTTGAGACCTCTCTTTTTCTTATCTTTGTTCCCAGAATCCCTGTTGTCCTGCCACTGTGACATATTGATGTATTTGTCTGTGAACAAAGCATTTGGGTTAAAATATTCAGAAGCAGCCCTCAGCCCTGGCTCTCTGCTGTGACCACCAAACCAGAATCAATCATCACCTACATTGATGATCTTCAAACCTGTGGGAAAAGATTGTTGGCAAACACAAGTATCAGTAATATGACTACTTTTTTTTTCTATTAATAGTGGGAAAAGTGGAGACAGAAAATAGGGATGGAGAAATTTCTCAAAACTACCTTGAAGCAGAAAGCCATTTTCCAAATAAAAAGTTATTTTACTGTCAGTAAATGAGGGCTGTCAAAAAATCCTAACTGTTTTTGAGTGTTGACCTTGTCCAGTCAGATCTAGTTCAGATCTGAGCTGAGATGCCAAGCTGTTTTACAACACTACGAAAATGTCCATCACGAGTCACAAGATTCTTTTCCTAATTTCCTCAGGACATAGCAACCTGGCCTGGTTTCATGTATTACAGATGAATAGTGAATGCTTTACTATAAATCTTGGTGAACTGTCTTCCAAAATATCTTTTCATAACACTGAAAATGTAAAAAATTAATGAAACATATGATGCAGCTTTTACTGAGATAGGGGAGAATTTTTATTAGTCTTTTATGCATAATATTTCTTTGAATTGCTGATTGTTTTTTATTCCATTTTTACTGGAGTTACTTAATAACTGTGACTTTTCATTCTTCTAACTCTTTAGTCATTGTCAGCTGTGGATGATCTGCCAGACCACATGAGAGGGCAGGTTACATCCAAAGGAATTTACTTTGTTTTAGGGACATGTGCAAAATCTGAGCTAATTGCAGTGCAACTTTATACTTTAACTGCTTCTTATTAGCGACTTAGCAGATGTCTGTGTCTTGGTACTCTGATGTTCAGTGCTGGTGCTGGGAGCCCACAGGAATCAGCAAGAGGTAGGCTTGTCTCTGAGAGGGATTATTTAGACCGAGCTCCTGCATTCACAGGTCGTGCCTTCAAAAAGATTTGAAAAGATGATGGTCAGGAGCTGCTGCCATTTGGTAGTGCAGCATGTAACATGCATTTTTTGTTCATACCCACGTCTAGAGCTGCTTAGAGGCCATGGTAATGCCCACATCTTTTTAGTATTAAAAGATCCATGATCCCCTGACTCTGGTATCCTGTCAGCCATATCTGGAAAGAAGATGGTTCCTATGTAAGGCAGAGAAAGTAGTAAGAGGCAGCTAAAACATGAGAAGTAAGGCAAATGTAGGGGCTTAGCAAAGAAAAGAATGGCTTTCTGTAGTCTTCTTTGGTTAGGTGAAAGGTTCTGTTCTGCAGCATAAGTAATGTAAAGATAAATATCTAGGAAGGTATTCAGATCCAGAATTTGTAGCATTCCCAGTTGTTCTTATGCTGAGTGCATGGGCAAACAGCTTGAAGAACACCCTCCTTTGACTTTGGCTTGCTAGAAAGTACCCTCATGCTTGCATTTAAATCCATCTTTTTTAATATAGGGATGCTATAACAACAAAATGAGGGATGGGATTTTCTGAAACAGATCCCCCAAACCAGGGTTGCTTTGAAAGGATTTGTGTGTCTGAATGTGTGGGATGGCCAGATATATGTTTACAAGTATGAAAAAAACATGTGAATGTCTGCATGTACCTCAGTTGCTCTTCCAAGACTGAAGGCTACTAAAAATGTAGGAAACCATGTGAATTTGAGCTAGTATTCATGTGATTCCTGTTTTCCATGTCTTCTTTTGACAAGGTGAAGTAAATCATGTTTGTATAACTGAAACATATAAAAGGGCATTTATTACTTCTTAGGAAGGGCTTCAAACTGTGATCTTCATTTTCCCAGCTACTTTGTGTACACACTGAACAACAGAACAGACAGGAACGCAAACAGGAGATAGGAATATTCAATACTCAGGTAAAAGGGAAAGAGGGGACAGATGTAGCAGAAACCAACTGTTCCATAACTTTCGTCTTGCAGAGAAATAGGGAAAACAAAAGACAGACAGCCAGGAATGAGCACATACTTATGTTTTCGTATCTCAAATTGTGAGTGAACAAGAAGAAAAAAAAACACACAAAAAATGTTGGTTTTGATGGCATTCTTGAAGTATTGGAAAGATAAGCCAAGAGGAACAAGGTGATCAAACTTCCAAAAATGTAAGAAACAACAGCAGTGTGCACTTGTTAATATTTTCTTTTTTCAATCTGTGGTCTGATTTGGCTAAGGCACTCTTTTGCTGCACTCTGCAACAGGACAGAGCAACTCTTGCTCTCCCAGAAAAACACAGTACCATAATCCACACCCTTCAGGGTTCTTGATGACTTTGTGTATATTCAGAATGAATGAAAATCTTGGGGAAGGAGGAGCAGAAAGACAGAGAAGGGAAACATCACTTTTGTTTGTACTCTACTGTTATGGCTGTTTGTACAACATTTATGCACCCTGTCAGCACCCCATCAGAAAATGACTGGTATTTCCACCTCCACTCAACACTGGTGAAGCCTATCTGCAGCACTAGGCCCAGTTCTGGGCTCACGAGTACAAGGTTGATATGAGAATACCAGAGTCCAGTGAAAGACTACAAAGGTAATTGAGATGTTGGACTCATATTGGGGTCGCTGAGACTGCTTTAGAAGAAAAAACTCAAGGAAGAACTTATTCATGTGTATAAATACCTGATGAGATGGAGTTAGACTCTTAGTGCTGTCCAGTGACAGGACAAGAGACAGTACACACCATCAGGAATACAGAAAATTCCATTTAAATGTAAGACAAACCTCTTTTACACTGTAAGTGTGAACACTGGCACAGTTTGCCCAGAGAGGTCATGGGGTCTCCATTTTTTGAGATATCAAACCCCCATCTGAACACAGTCTTGGGTAAACTACTCTATTGACCCTGCTTTGAGCAGAGGAGTTGGACTAGTCAGTCTCCAGAGGTGCCTTCCCACCTCAGCTGTTCCTTGACTATGATTTCACTTGCACAATCTGTTCTTATTTCTCACAGCTATCATTTAGTGCAATACATGCAGGCTGGACCACTCTTCATACTTCTCTGAACCAGAATTTATATAATTCAACTGTTAAAACATCTACTTTAAAGGGACTAAACCAGCTAGTAAAAAACGCTATTTCTAATGCAGTAATATCCATAACTGCAAATGTCATATTCAAAAATAAAAACATATTTTCAAATAAGTATTGATTTATTTTGTGACAGGAGAAACCAGCTGTAGCACAAGACATTGGAATTAAAATACCAGGTTTCCCACTGTCCTTTCTTTTGAATAGAAATTATGAGATCTTTACAGTGCTTTGTTTTTATATGATTTTATGGAGCTTAGAGTAATAGGCCTTGAGTTTGCTTAATGGCAACAGGAACTATAATAATCCAAATAACAGAGCAAAATACAGAAGCCAGATTTCATGGTGCCTCTATCTGAGAGGCACTTCTTTTAACCCTTTGGTGAGTGTATAGCATGCGTTTTGAAACTCTGCATTACATGGTAAAATACTTGCAGTGCTTTGAGCCTAGAAGTGTACTTTTTTGTCATCATTTTATGCACATTTTACTTCATTCTGCAGCCTCTGAGGTGAAAAGCATGCCTAAATGGAAGAAGGAGGACAGAAATGGAAATCAAAGTGAATCAATTATTGCCTTCAGCCTTGAGAAATAAAAGAATTATTTTTAAGACTTGTGTGAGTAATTAAAAGTAAAAAAAGTGACTGATTTCAGAAAAGATCAGTGAACACATTCAGAGTGTGGCAGCCATGTTTTCCTAAGAAAGATTTTAAAAGTTGATTATTTGGATATAGAATAAGAGGTGCTTTCTGAGAAATATTGCAGTGGATAAAGAGATTCAATGGGTAGATTCGCTGTGGAGAGAGGTTTTCCCTCATGTTTTTAGAAAGTCATAGGAGTCATTGACAAGCAGCTCAGAACAGAATTTAATTTACATTGACAAATAGCTTGTGCAGGTGCAGAAGGGCATTTCTAAGGTAATGAGTTAAAACTATTAATGGAATATACTTTGGAGAAATGTCCTGTCAGGGAATAGAAAGCAGTCACACAGGAAAAGCAGAGAAATTCAGCTGCCTGGGAAGTTTATGCTGCAACTGGACAGAGAGCTAGGGATCTGTGATAGAGTGCTCAGTTTCAATTAAATAGATGAGCCAGAAGAGCTTCTAGCCTTTCCCATCTTTGTGTTTTATGAGTACAGGTGTTACAGGCATGCAAAGTAGCATATCTTAATTGTCATCTCCAAATCAGACCAGTTCCACTTGTGTTTGGTTTAGCATACTGTATTTTGATGAAGTTTTCATCTGATTTCCCTTAAGGACAACAGTAGCATTTCCACTCATTCAAGAAGTCAAGCTCTTTTGCTGTTTCACTTTCTATGGGCATAGAGAATTTGAAGTGTGAATTAAAACAATGGAAAAGTCTTTGTTGCACAACACAGGAGAGCAAACCTAGAAGTCTGACAGTATAAATAATTGTTGACTCCAGGAACTTTACTCATACTCCAGTAAACTTTGCTCTGGGAAGAAAAAGCTGCATAAAGAGCTGCTGGGGCCTAAGAACTTCAAAGCAAATGACATGGAAGTGCAAATCAATAGAGTAACCACATGAAACTTTTCAAGGGTATTTGATGCCTTCATGTGTTCATTTCAAAATGTTACCTCACAAATTCACACTAACCTTGTCTTTCTCGAACTCTAGCAATTTCCTGAGAAAAAAAATCTAAGCTCCTAGGGAATCATTATTATAACCCTGAGATTTTGTCAGAAGATGCTTGGAGAATATGAAAGCTTCATTTGAGCTGATCTTTTTTCAAGATCATGCTTTCAGTGGAGAAAAGGTCCAAGACTTCTGTCTATTGCCTATGTCCTCCTGAAGCCCTCATTTGCAGAACTCAGCTGGAGCAGAAAGAAGGCATAATCTATTACATTATTTTGCTGAAACATATTCTTTTTCAAGAAATGTGCATGCCATGTTTATACATCAATAACATTCTTGTTAAATTGTTGGAATTTTATTTTTGCTATTACTTGTTCCTGCAGGCACCCTGGTGTAGACATAGAGGTCTTTAGACTGGATGCCAACTGGTGCTTGCTTGTTCTCTAGCTTTGTATTTCTTAAAAGTTGAAAATGGGGTTGTTTTGCAACAGTAAGCAATGATGAGACATGATTTGTTGATATTGTTATGCTTTTATGTAATTCAGATCTTGAAGTCCTCAGTCAAGTCATCTGAAGAAAAGGATTTCTACTTTTTATTACAGAATAATTCTTTCCTGTGATATATTAGCAGACATACAGCTGTAATGCATTCACTTGACAGTTCTGATGTGTAATATATTTTAATAAAATATCTTTAATTGTCTTGAAATTGCCATATAAAGTGTATATACTGCAACTTTACTACTACTTTAGAAGAGCATCATGCAAACACCGCTGAACACCTGTAAGGCTCCACTGACTTTAATAAACTTTGGATCAGGCCCAGATTTCCAGGGAAAGTACTATATAAGGCTGTTCTACTAGTATCCTTTCATCTGTTAAAATGCAAGAAAGCAGCAGTTCTTAAAAGTTTTTGATAAAATATATTTCACGATGTTCTCATACTCTTGTAAGTAGCAGAAAAACAAGTGCTTTAAAGCAGCGACTCTAGAAAAATGCACTGTATGGTTTGAAATAATTTAAAATGCAATGGATATGTTCCTTTCTAATGTTCAGAACTTGTGCATTAAATATTTGCATCTGAAATTCAATTTTGTTTTCATTTGGTCATGTAGAGACATTTGCATTTTTCTATGTTCAAAAACAGACACAGATGTTTTTGTTAATTAGAACAAACAACAGAAATCTTACTTAAAAATGTTTATTGTAAAAAAAGTGGCTAGAAAACAACATAAATTTCACTTCACACCTTCTTCAAGTTATCTATAGGTGCTGTATAGGCAACAATTCGCTTTCATTCATAACACATTCAATCATATAAAAATAAAAATATTTACATTATGTCCACATACTTTACAAAATCATCAATAAAAAAGGCACTTGGAGGGGTAATGCTGAAAATATTGCATTTCCTTTGTGCATTTTAAAAAAAAATTGTAAAGCTCCCATTGATCCCCTCTCTTGCACTTATTCCCGTTTTTTTTTTTTTTAAATGAAGTTTAGAGGAACTCTTCCATATCAAAAGGTGGTCAAGCATGCACCAGGAATGTTTGAAGCTACAGTATTATCTTTTTTTGTCCTTTTTTTTTTCTTTTAAAGGCACATGCGGTTAAATTGTGGCTTTCAATTTCCATACATTCTCTTATACTTTTTTTCCCTCTCTTAATTATGCAGTTTTAAAGCATTTCAGATCATTAATGAAGGCCTTGGCTTCTAATAAAATAAAATAAAAAACACAGCAATGAATAATATTAAACATTTTCTAAGGTAAACTTGAAATACTTTTTAAGGCACCTGAGATAAATGGTGTCTAGCAAAATTCACTTGAGTAGTATTTTTAATAAAATTTCCATTTAAAATACTGTTTCTTTGGTTGAAATGGCTTGGCAGGAATGTATTGTTAATTTTGTAGCCTTTTCTAAGCAAGAAAAGACAACATTCATTCAGCTTCATCTATAAAAAAAACTGATAATTCTTCTTCCTTTAGATTACTTGAAATGTCATGCATGGCATCTTTCCCCATATTTCAGAATTCACACTTAAGAATGCAAATGTATGGCTGAATAGAACCTACTTAAAGCTCATTTCTACTGACATTCTAAGTTCTTCCACTACTTGATTTGTTTGCTTGTTTGGTGGTATTTTGATCAGTTGATGTGGGTTTGTTTGTTTGGTGTGTTTTGTTTTTTTTTTTTTTGTTTGGGTTTGGGGTTTTCGGTTTTGTTTTGGGGTTTGGGGTTTTTTTGGCCGAAGAGTAGATGAGGAAACGCCTTTGAATTTCCACTTATCATTTGGAACAGGAGTGGAGAAATGCATCGAGTCCAGGTAAACATTGATTGCATGACTCAGTGTGCTACACAGCAGCCAGATTCCTCATGTTTGTGCAGAAGAGACATTCTGGAGAAAGTTTTGGAGCAATTTTTGCACTGGTATTTCTTCACATCTGAGTGGGTCTGCAGATGAGCCCTCAGATTGGATCTGTCTGCAAAAGCCCTGTTGCAGTGAGGACAGGAAAACGGCTTCTCTCCTACAAAGGAAACATGCAGAGAACATAGGATAAAGGTTTTTTCAAAAAGTACATGTTTAGGACATGTAAAACCTGCTTTTACCATAAGAAACAAATGAACAAACAGAAATTACTTGTTACAATAAAAAGAATGAGTGATAAAAGGTTAATCAGGCCACAGATGCAGCACCTTTCTGCACTGCTGGCTGTATTTACAGAACTCTAGTCTACTCAGAATATGCTGCTAAGTGTAGCCTCTGAAGACAAGCTGCTGACACCTTCTGCATGTACAGGTGCAGGCTGTACTTTTAGATGTTTTCAAATATTTTCATGGAACTTTTTCTTCTTAGCGCTGTGTGAATTACTGGGGAACAAAGCCTTTGACTGAAAAGCAGCAAAGAGCTATACAGACATTACATTGTACCCAGTGTTACACTCAAAACCCAGTTTTTGCCTCAACAGAAATAAAATACCCACTTTGCTGATGATGTGTTTCTAATTCTTAAGGACTTGAGGCAGTGCACACAAAACTTTACAGCTACTTAAGAAGTCAGAAAGCAGCCCCTCCTGCATTGCCTTTCTATTTTTTTCTGCCTGATTTCAGAGTCAGCTGGAGCCTTCTCAAAGTCAGCAACTTCCAAAGCCTGAGAGCTAACATAAAATCCTTTAAGAAAAACCTTCAGCTACTGAAGATGGTCTAAACCATCATAAATTATCAGGAGAGCAATACTGATTTATGCCAGTACTGATCTGCAGTTATGAGAGCATGCTATACTCCCCTCCCACCCTCCTCCCAAGAGGGAGAATTTAGCCTTTAAATGACTTATTTGAAATTTTATGGATGCATTTCAAGGTTGGTTGTGGAGAAAAAGTAGCAGAAACAAATCCTGATGTTATAGCAACAAGAAACTACAAATGTAATGTTTGCTCTTACCAGTATGAGTTCTAATGTGTCCTTGAAGTAGCCAGGGTCTAGAGAAAGCCTTGCCACAGATCTTGCAGACACAAGGTAGTGTGTGGGTCCTGATGTGCATCTTAAGTGCTCCCAGGCTGACATACTCCTTGTCACAGTATTTGCAGCTGAATGATTTCCTAGACTGGGCATCACAGTGCAGCTGCTTATGTTTGGCCAACCCAGAGAAAGTTGAATAGGTCTTGTTGCATAAACTGCACTGAAACTTTTCAGCTTCGATTGCATGAGGATCTGAAAGCTTTGACTGGATTCTCTCTTCTTCATCACTAATGGGACTTTCTGAACCGCTGTGATCTTTGGAGGAGGTGTCAGAAGGTGGAGGTGGGCTGACTCTTCCCAAAGATGAGGGGTATCCAGAAAGTGGAGACAGGTCATTGGGTAATGGAGATGGTAGCAGCCCAGTTGTAGTCCACACAGTAATGGGATTGTAAGCTACTGAGCTCAGGATCTCTGGCTGTGGTATGATAGGGACTGGATAGCTTTCATACAGGTATGGGGATATAATCACTGGAGAAAGAAGAACATTTTAAGGTAAGAGAAACAAAAAGTATTTCAAAGGCAGCAAAACTAATATTTTGAGGATTAAAAGCTGCATAAATTAAACACTCAGTAGGGTAATCTGAATATAAGGATGATTAAAGAAATACTGTTTCATCCACATATTCTGATGGGTAGAGACAGTGCCCTTGAACAGGTAAATTGCAGTTGGACAGTCTCCTCAAGGGAGCATGCTGCTTCTAAATCTATGCAGCCTGACACAATGAACAGTGAAACTTCCTGAGGATTTGCAGAAAAGTTTCAATTCCACCACCAGCAGATACAGAACAGGAAAACTCCAAAGCCTCTCTAAGTAACTTGAGTTCAAGTGGATCAGCAAACTTTCATGATTCATTCTGGTCAGCATTGACATATTTCTCCTTGTGAGCAGGAGAAAATAGCGTAAGCAGTGAACTAACCCGTCCCCTCCAGCCTGCAAAGCAATCCCATCCCTCCTCAGCTCTGCCACGCAACGACCGCAGCCTCAGAAGAGACGCAGTGGCACTAGATTTCGTTTTATTACCTGTATGAGTGTCTAGCTCGCTGTAGTTCGGCTTCTTGGATGAATTGAAATGTTTCTTGACCAGGAAGGAGCGTGGCATTTTGGATATAGGATTTCTGCTTCTTCCAGACTCTCGTTCCGTGCGGGTGGGTGCAGCGATCCCGGATGGCGTGCAGCACACAGGCACACGCTGTATCACTGGGGGCGCATCGGTCCTGGTCCCTGTGGTGCTGCCGGCTCCACGCAGCCCATCCACTCCCGGTTGTGCAGTGGCAGTGCCGAGGCGCCTAGAAAAGTGCTGTAAATACCCACGAGTCAGGTGCAGGGGGGAAGGGTTTTCCGCTCCTCCAATCGCTTCGGGATGTTCTCAAGCACTTTTCCAAAGAGGCTGTTTTTCTGGGAGGGCTCTGGGGCTGCTGGCTGAGGGATCCAATCCCACTTGGAGGGTTGGGTCAGGTTTCAGCTCCTCCCGCTGGAGACAGCTGTGAACAGGGGAGCGAGCTCTTTGCAGAGCGTGTTACCCTGTTCCGAAGTGGGGGGATGTGACTCTGTAGAACTGTAGTCTAGACAAATGTGTTGGTCAAAGTGCTTGAAAATAAAGGTCAGTTTACTGATTCAGCTGGATAAGTCATAGGCACTGAAACTTTTTATTCCCCCTCTTCTTCCTCCCTGTCACCCGCCTTCCCTTCCGTTCCCCTCCTCTCTTCTTTTTGACATATTTTTAATTTCTTTTTTCCTTCCCCCACTTTTTAATTTTCTTTTTTTTTTTTTTTTAACAAGTCTGCTTTCCAGATGTTTGATACAAGAATTACAATGGAACAAACTGTTCATTAAGGGCAGAAGGGGGACACACACATGACACATTACAAGATAACAAGTTAGCTGGCAGAGCTAATGGAAGCCTTTGACCTGACTGGGTGCCTGCTCCATTTGGGAGCTGCCTTTGAATAGTGCATTTAGGAAAGGCTAGAGACAAACAGGCAGCCTCCCCAGCCTGCACCCTTCCAGGCAAAAGGACCAGACAGATACTGCAAATGAGTTCAAGGAGAGAGAGAAGCACTGGAAAAGATTCCATTTCAGAGCAGGGCAGTAGGTTTTCTATAATATGCATACTGCTTCGACTTCATATGAAGAATACTTTCTCTTTTACTTTAAAAATCTGCAGAATGCAAAACTTCAACCTTTCCTTCCTTGGGAGTAGTTATATCACTATTTTGCCTATCATCTTAGGACTCTGCCAAGGAAATTTTCCTAATTATCCAAAGTAGTTAAAAGATGCACAGATAAGCAAACCCACCAAAATTATAGACTGGGTAATTTAATGTCTCTTAAATGTCCTTCTCCATTAGTATATTTAGGACCTCTTGACTTCCTATGAAGGTATAATCTCTGTTGTGTATTTCATTTAAGATGAAAGCCTCTTAAATGTGCCACAGAGTTTTCTGGTTATCTAGATCAATTTAGGGCAGATATTTAGTCACAGATAGGTTTTTTAATTTTGAAATATTTGCATTCTGGAAATATGGACAGCTGAATGCTGGTAAATTTCTGACACAAATTACACTCAGATTGACTCTTGGTCTGCCTTCCCCACCCCTTCTCCCTCCTTGTCTATTAACTACACCTGCCTGGGCACATACCGGTATGCTGAGATGGTGTGACGTTAAGGCTCTCTTCTGTTGGGAGGAGGCAAGGAGGGGTGTTTTACAGAGACCACCCCCGCCCATTTTTGCAGCAGGTGTTGGAATAGATGTGAAGAAAACAAAAAAAGCCCTATGGGTCTGTTAAGACATGCAAGAGCAAAGTGCTTTGTCAATCTGCATGACTTCTTAATCTTGGGGAATGCCAAAACAAGTGCAAGGAAAGTTAGCCATTTTCAAGAACTGATTAAAAAGATTAATCTGTTCAGCATCTAACTCTGGTGTCTGTAAGTGAAAGGTGTCATACAGATTTCCAAGTGGTGGGGAACACACCCAGACTATGGGGGGAAAGGGAGAGTGGAAAAGAAAGAGACTGCCCAGGTACCTGCTTAGCAGTTGGGGCAAAATGAACAGAAGTGGCTTTTCTCAGAAGGGAGAGCAGTGGTTGCAGAGACACAACCTGTTATTTTCCTCAGCTTCACAGAAATGAAGAAATCCACAAAGCATTTTTAGAAGGTTGTATTTGTGGTCCTGCTTCCCTCTCATCTCTGTTCCATCTGAGAAGTCACTGTCGCCTGCCAACTCTGGGAAAGCATTGCATTTCAGGATGTGAGGCATTAGTCTGTATCTAAATAGTCTGTTACATGAGCTGTGATTCAGACCTTGAGCTGTTTTAAGTTTGTGTGTTGAAATGAATGGAGCCATGCAGATTTTCACTGGCTTGGAATCTGTTCTTTTGTGTATTTTTTAAAAGCAAAGGGTCTGAATCACCACTGAGGTACTCTCTCTCGGGGCATTTTCACCAGCATTACACTGGAGTGATGCAGTTTAAATTAATTGCACTTATATAAATCACAGGAGCTTAAGCAGTTAGCCCACTGGCTGAGCTGATTGAATGATGCTAGAAATTGGATAGAAGGCATGTTATTACATGGTCCTGAAAGGATATTAGCAGCACATACTACCTGAGTGAGGTCTGCTGTCAAAAAAAGGGAGAGTCTGCATGAGGAGTGGATGAGTCAGAGTAAACAGGTGTTCTAGGTGTTTATGGCAAAAGTGGATGAGAGGGCACTTGGAGATGTGTGGCATCCATCCCCATGCAGGGAAGGCAACACAAAGGTCGAGTGCAGAAGACCAGAGATTTCCCCGCCTTCGAGAAGCCAGGGAGGTGTATAAGGTGGCAGGTGGCTGTGATGGTCCTGCTGCCTGCAGGCAAAGGTTTACACCTACGTCTAAAAAATCAGGTTTGGAGCTTCCCACTGACATTTTACAAGTAGTTGGTCTTTTTGGGATTCTTTTAGTTTTTACTTTGAAAGCTCGTGTAAACCTGTCTTGTGAATGCCACTGTGCTGCTAATTGCTGCTCTGCAAAGTACGTAGGGAATGATCCAAGCAATCCTGCTGCCTGAAACATTGGCATGTGCTTTGCAGCAACTAAATGGCTAGAACCAGTTTCAACCATGCAGCAGAAATGGCTTTCTTTTTTTCTTTTTTTTTTTTTTCTTTTTTTTCCCCTTTTTTCTTTTTAAACATCGGGCCACTTGTTCATGTGCATAGATAACAAACTGTGAGCCTCACTTTAATCTCCCCATTTCTGACAGCTCCACCAAATCTCTTTCCTTGTCAGGCTTTCTGAGAAAGGCAGCAACTTCATTACTCAGCTTTCTGGAAATGGAAGGGTGCCAGAACTATGTTTATTATCAAAGAGAGAAGAAGGACCCAAGCTAAGCCATCAGCGGCTTATTTCTTCTAATGAGCATTTATGTCCTTACCAAGCATCAATAGCAAGTGAGTGGATCAGAATACCTGGATAAACCACAGCAGAATCAAGAAAAATAGTTTCAGAATATTAAATGAAGCTTTGTTGGATCACTGTTTCCATATTTATCAGGTAGCACTCTTAATCACATTTTGACTGCCATGGAGTCCACAGAAGGCAGCTCAGTGAGGTTTGGAAGAACCCCCAGGAGGCACTGAGCCCAGTGGAGCATACCAGAAATAGCTCTGGAGCTTTATTGATGCAGGTGACAACTTCATCCTGGAAGAGGTAAAAGCACAATTAGCTCACACCTACAGTGTAGCTCTTGCAATTCATAAACCTTCTACATTTCAAAGGAAAGTGTGAAATGGTTAATATGGGGGAAAAAAAGTGAGTTTTCATTAGACAGTTGAATGTAGAACCTATCAACTCAGATTCAATGTTACCTCATGCTTTCATATTTCCCCTTTAGTGCCTGCTGATATATCCTGGAAAGTAAAGACATGGTGTAACTTTTGGAAGCAGGTAAGGTTTGGTAGCTCTAGAAGCTGAGGAGTACGTCAAATGTGATTAGATTGGATATCAGAGAGAAATCAGCCCAAAATTAAAAGAGTGGGGGAAAAGAAGTAGGCAATGGTATTCCTTTCTATTATCCCATCATACATGCCTTAATAAAATTTAAAACACATTTTTAGAATATCTTTTCTTTAATGTTTTGCACATCCTTCCAAATGCTGACCTGAACTATCAGTGGAAATGGTAGCAAATTTAAAGAAGGACTGTTATGAAATCTTGTCAAGCTCTAGTTTTGTAGGCTCTAAATTCTATGGGTCATGATAAATCTGTGCATTTTGGAAAGTTTTTCCCAGTCAAGTAAAAAATTTCCACATTTTGAATGTTTTGCACCAATAGATACACTTTTTTTGTCAAAAATCAGTAACTTTGTCAGAGTTTAGGCCTATTTAAGAGATGGCATTTGAATGGCAGAAGTCTGGTTCAGTCTGAACTTTCCAATA
The DNA here is from genome assembly GCA_035583235.1 of Hafferia zeledoni. Taxonomy (NCBI): domain Eukaryota; kingdom Metazoa; phylum Chordata; class Aves; order Passeriformes; family Thamnophilidae; genus Hafferia; species Hafferia zeledoni. The sequence goes on from JAWWEV010000083.1 coordinate 109,842,285, forward strand.
AGTCTAGGCTCTTTGAAGTGGGTTTCTTAGAGATCTAAGCCCATCTATATTTTATACATATCTATATGAAAATACTATTCCTTACAAATAAACTTGCATTTATTAATAGATGTAAAATGGTTCCTTTTGGATCAAGCAGCTCAAACAGTCCTGGCTTCTGTGTGCTCTCTCCTTCACACCTGTCTAGCTTCACTGACTTAACAGGGGTCAATTTAAAGTCAAATTAGCCCATAATGAAGGAACCTGGTCATAGTTCAATTTTTCTACATTGTTTCTGCATGAAGATATTTTAAAAAGGGGCCAAATTCCCCTGCCATTCCCATCTGCAATATTTCCACTGGCTCCAGCTGAGCTATTTCAGATTTACTCAAGCAGAACTGAGATGCAGTTCTAGTCCAATAAATACAACTCTGTTTATGTGTGTAGCAGTATGACAAGTATTGGTTAAACAAAAGAGTGTTACATCCCAATTCAAGCTATTGCACTCTGGAAAGCAATGCTCATCTTCCAGTATGCCACTGCATTATTCTTACGAGGAGGAAAAGATTTGAAAAAGAGGACCTTGGGATCCAGGGAGTGAAGTGAGGACTTGCACAGCGTTATGTGGTTGGAAAGAGCCACCTGCTGGGCACAGCCGCCGCCAAGAGAGGGATGCTCCGCGGAGCCAGGACCGGACCGGCCACCCCACCGTGTGGCCATCTCGGGAAATGGGGATGCTGCCGGCACAGGGATGGACAGCCGCCCTGCTGATTGCTGGGGGCTCAGGGGAAGAGAAAGACGGGGGGCCAGCAGTGGCAACGAAACGGCTAAATCGCTTCGTGAATTTTGTAGTATGACTGATATCTATGACTTGAGCACACTTTCATCATTATTTTTGGTTGCCTAGAGCACTGAGGCATGAAGGTATCGTACAAGATTTCCTGTTCTAGGAAATGCATGTCTGTGTGTGTGTGTGTGTGTGTGTGTGTGTGTGTGTGTGTGTGTGTGTGTGTGCAATGGAAATCATAGCATGGTTTGTGTTGGAAGGGACCTTAAAGATCATCTAGTTCCAACCTCCCTGCCATTGGCAGGGACATCTTCCTCTAAACTAAGTTGCTCAGAGCCCCATCCAGCCTGGTCTTGAATACTTCCAGGGAGGAGGCAGCCACAACCCCTCTGGGCAACTTATTCCAGTTCACATTAAGAATTTCTTCCTAATATCTAATCTAAACCTACCTTCTTCCATCTGGAGGCCATTTTCTCCTTTGCCCTATCCCTACATGCCCCTTTAAAAAGTTCCTGTTTCTTGAAGGCTTTCTTTAGGCATTGGAAGGCTAAGGTCCACAAAGGGCCTTCTCTATATACTTATTGTTATGCATTGTACATACCTTATTGCAGGCTACAACTTCCTCGTGTGGGGAAGCAGAGGGGCAGGCGTCAACCTCTTCTCTCTCTTGACCAGAGACAAGCCCAAAGGGAATGGAATAAAGCTATGTCAGAGGAGGCTTAGGTCAGATATTATGAAAAGGTTCTTTGCCTGCTGGGTAGCTGGGCACTTGAACAGGCTCCTCAGAGAAGTGATCAGAGCCCCAAGCCTGCCAAAGTTCAAGAAGCATTTGGACAATGCTCTCAGGTACATGGTGTAATTCTTGAGGCTGTCCTGTGCAGCATAGACTTAGTATTTCTGTTTCAGTGCAGCACACAGTTAGTATTCCTCTTACAGTGTACATTCATCATTTTACTGTGTCAACAGAAGGTGAGAGCTGCCAGGTTTTCTTCAGTGTTACTGCTCTGTTTCATCCCAAGGCCTAAGGACCTTCTGTAATCCCTGGTGCTCACAATTACAGTAGTGTTATAAGGCTAGCTCACCACCAGTATTGCCTATTCTTCATTCCCTCATTTAACTTTATGTATTACTTGTACACTGGATCTGAGCTAAATGCTGTGCTCAGTAATTCTTGTAATTTCTTACACAGACTTTAAGAACTGGGTCTTTCCCAAGGTCTGTTTGGAAGTTCCCAGGACCCCAGATATTTCTGATAATGAAGATCTCTTTTGTCCTGAGAATCAGCTTCTTTGCATTCAGACTAGTACTCCACTTCTGTCTCTGTTAAGCTTGATAAAGACATCCTGTGGTATCTTCTGCTACTGCCTTAGACAATAACTGTTGCCAGCTGCAGGCCTGATGTCTGAAAGTCCTGTTTTGTCTTTATCTGTTATCGCTGGAATAGCTTTGAGGGCAGGATGATGTCTGGAACCTTTCTTTTTTTTTTCCTTCAGCAGTACCTGGCAAAAGGCGCAGTACAGACTGTAAGTGACTGCATGATTCAGCATGCCAGAAACTATTTTCAACATTGCAACCAGAGACCTTTTTAGTCCCAGACAAATCAAGCAGTATATCTTCAGGATTACCACACAGTGACTCCTTTGCAGGGCTCTGTTCCCTGATGGGAGGTTTCCCAAACATCCAAGACATTTTTGAGGGCTTTTCACCACTGTAAAAATGCTAAAGGCTGCAAAAATCAAAAGACACAGCTCTGGTTTCCATGAGTTTGAGGGTGTATGGGCTTTCTGCTTTCTCCAATTCCTTCCTCAGTAACTCCTCCAGACCTGAGGGATGTCTGCACTTTGAGTTTCTTACTAGCTTGTGTGAGAGCCTTCATCTGCATGTGCTGGAGAAGTTGATTTTCTTACAGTACATCTCTCTTAGGCTTCTAGAGAAGGCACCAAGTGCCTTCTTTTATCTTTTGCTTTCATGGTGTGGACAGTCAGACATAGTATTTCAACCAAACTGCTGGCTTGGTAATGTTCTCTGGTGGTGGTACCGTGTTTGCATCAGCTATTATACATTTCAAGTAGTAGTCACTTTTTTTGGTGGGGGGTTTTTTTGGTTGGGTGAGTTTTTTTGATTTTGTTTTGTTTGTTTATTTGTTTTGTTTTAATTTCTGTGTTGGCAGCTGGCTTCAAAACTCTTTTACTGCATATTGCCAGCACTTGGCCACACTTCATCATGCTTCATGTTGTGCTGCTTCTCAGTACTGGTGGGAGTGCACTGTGGCTGTCTCTGAACATTGGCTAGAACTGGATATATCATTGATCTCAAAATCCATTTGTAGCTCTGTTGATATGGCTGATTTTCATATCAACTGAATTTTTTGTTGATCTGTTTCTCTAACATTCTTTTCCTTGGTCCTGAATGTTTTCTCTGCAATAGGTTGGTGCTCACATATTTTTCCTGTTCTTCCTTTTTAGAAACACTTATGCAGGATTACTGCTTCTTCAGAAGTTGGCTCTGCAAGGTGGTATAAGTGCACAATGAATTACTGTGTCTAGGAAAATAATTAATAATTTTTATATCTCAAATACTACATGAAGATGGCAGCAATCTCAATTTTGTGATACAAGTATCTCCTCCCCCTCCCCCTCCTCTCCCCCCCCCCCCCTTTGTAGACTTTTGTTTCTCTGCAGTCCTGTTCTCTTTAATACTGCTCATTCTGCCACAGAACTGTGACCTGGAGTTGTGGTCTCACCAATATCTTAGCAGCCTTCCCCACAGAGGCTGCTAAGGATTTATCCTCATCTCTGCTCTGATTGCATTTTAACTTCTGGAGGGTCTGTGCATATGGACAGCGTATACCAAGAAGCCTGGCTTCATGTTCTCCTAAATTTTCTTCTAGTTCTTGCTCATGCTTTAGTTCTTAGTGAATTATATTTTTTAACTTCACTGCTATGAGAAACAGAGAGACTTGGACTCGTCAGTGTCAGTAGAATTTATGAATAAGATGGATAAGAAGACTGAGAAACTATATTGCCAGAGATAAACCGTATAAATATGTTGGAAAATATATATATTTTTCTATGTGGAAGAGGTTAGAGACTGCCTTGAAGCATGTCTTCATGTGTAAACTGGTCTTTTATCCCTAAAACAGGGTGGCTACAGCTAAACTGTCTATTAGAAACAGTCTTGTAAAATGCTGAATGATGTCTAGGCCTCAGCTAGGAAGATTCTAATGCTTATTATCCAAAGCCATGATAGTAAAACACTAAAGGGAAATAGTATAGACATTTGTCATCCCGTGCCTTGCCTCTGTTTCATCTGCTAATCAAGACACAGCTCATATTCCTGAAATTAGGCTGTCTTCATTGAAGGAAATAGTTGCCAAGATGTTGAATGCAGCTATTATAACAGGACAAATCTCTCTAGTACCTCACATACACATTTCTTTATAAACTGCTTCTCTTCCTAATAAGTTATATGCATTGTAGTATTATGTCCTGACATATATATGTCCAGGGGAAAAAAAAAAAGGACAAAAAAAGATTGATGTATTTTACTCAAATTGTGGTGTAATTTTCATATGTGTAATTTCAAATGTACTAAATCAGCCAGTGAATTTCTAAAATTCATGTTATTGTTTTTTCCACTGGTACCTCTATTTTTAAAAACTTTGTATCAGCTTCATCCATCCATTATTTCAGTTTATTTTGTATCAGTTTTGCCCTAGCCTCTTATCTATTGCTGTTCTCCTCTCCTCTTATCCACACAGCTATTGAAAAGCCTTTAGGTATTTGGTAAATGACTTCAAGAAGACATAGATATTCATGACATCTGGCGAACAACTGCCATTGCACCTGAATATCTCACTGTTCCTCATGGCAGATGTGATAGGTTGTGATAGAGGCAAGTGATAAGATGAAAATGCTGAGTCCCATATTACAAGCAACACCAGGAAGAAGAATGAGTAACCATTTTGGCCAGCAGACATCTTTTGAAGTGGAAGTAATAAAGACTTGCAAGAGGAGGTGGCCTGTTGCAAAATCACAACTAACAAGCATTCTGTGCCTGGTACTATTTCAATAAAGAAAGCAAACACTTTGTGGGGACATTATATACGTAATAGCCTATATTTCAAGTGAAGAGATGTTTGAACCTTGGAAGAGTAATATCCTTAAAATTTTGAAGATTACCTTACATTTTTTTCCCTTGTGATAGGAGTTCAAACAACAGGCTTTCAAGATGAAAGGTAACTCTGTAGTTAAGGCTTGATTCACTCCATCCTAAGAAAATGTTTCATGTTTCATCCTCCTGAAAAACAAGTCCCAGTTCTGCAGCAGATTACTACTGTTTGTGTTTCAGCTGCTGTTTCTCATTTAAAAAATGGGGCTTATGTCATTTCCCTATCTTCTAAGAAATTCTCAGGACTACTGCTTTATGGCACAGACAATATTAATGAGGAAATTAGTGGTGCCTTGGAATGGATTAAAGTCTGGAAGAAAATTCAGATGTGGAAGAGGCAGATGGCAAGGGAACAGAGGAAGGAGGAGAAGGCAGATGCAGCTGGAACTTGCACTTAGAACATGCATCCTGGAATTCCTTCAAGGTTGCGTCATTTCTTGCTCCAGAAGCAAGAGATGGTCTCATGTTTTTGTGTGCTTGTTCTTTCTTCTCCCTTCAGCCACTCTGCTCCTGTACCTTTTGTTCACCATGTTCTTATCCCTGGCAGAGTAAGAGTCTGAGGTATCATTTTAAGAAACTGTGTTCTAGACAAAAACAAAACAAACCAAACAAACAAACAAAAAAATCAAGTAGGAGCTGAGGCTTGCCTCCTGGTGAAGAAGAAATATGAATGAATTACTCCTGTAATGTGTTATTGCATAATTCATGAGTTGAAATAACTATGAAATGCTTTGTTGAAAATTTACAGATCAGCCAAGAAAATGTGAATTGCAAAATTCAGTTTATAACATTGATAAACAGAATACAGAAAACAGAAGCCTTCGGGGCCTTTAAGGGGATTGCTTTTCATGTTTTTCTTTTTCTTTCTTACACTTTTATTTTCTCATTAATTACTCTTAATATGTGAGTCAATATTTATGTGGATGATAACACTTTTTTCCTTATGGAATGAAATGATGTACCCAAAAATAACCTTGTGGTCTAAGGCAGCTTAAAAAAATCCCCAAACCAAACCCAAAGAAAACCCTAATAAAATAAGCTAGTACTGAGACTATTTTAAAGCCCACTGAAAATCAGACTGAATGGTATAGCATGTAAAAAATTTCTGCTGTTCTATGCAGCTCATATCTACCTCGTGAGTTTGATTGCTTTACACTTTATTGTTTGTGCACTGCTTACTTGTTCTTGCAGCTTTTTTGGTGAGTATTCTTTGTAAAATGTATAATGATAAGAAAGTTTCATGTAGGAGAGTCAGATAAAAAGATAGAAGCACACCCACAAGAAGAAAGAATGAGCAAACCAAATAAATGTCAGATATTGATGTCTCAGATCATGTAAAGCCTTTGAAAAGTATGGAGCCTCTTTCAGGTGGCAGAGAAGTTCCTTCAATTCTGCTCTACTGACCTCTAAGTGTCAGCATAGTGCTGTGGTAGCTGACAGGATTTTGCCACCTGAATAGGAGCAGTATTTCAGTTCCTTCAGATTCTCCCTGAACATCACACTTTTTAAAAAATTCCTTCTTCTTTAAGCATCACTGTTAGGAATTTTCCATAGCTTCTATATCCTAAATTGTCATACACCTTTTTTATACATTTACTTGGTTCTTCACATTTTGTTCTTCTGGGAATGGTTACAAATTTTCACATATGAAAGAGATGACAAATGAATGTGCAGCACTGTACAAATTACTAAATGCTGCCTTAACAACTTAGTTGACCTTTCTTTGCCAGAATAGCCAGGTATATCTGCAATGTGATGGGAGGCGGATGCATCAGGACAGCTTAGGGCTATTTTGCATATGCCTGGCAATGATATCAAACGTGCAGTAAATTACTAAATCTGGCCTTCTGAGAAGTGTGGTTCATTACCATGCCAGCACAGCTGAGATGATCTGCACGTGCACTGCAGAATTACCCAGGACTGGCAGCTGTATTAAGCAGTTTGTCCTTCATGATCTTGGAGGTCACCAATAAATGTAGAGCCTCACATTTCAGGCAGACAGAGCTTCCTTTTGAGAAAAGAGGTTGTATCCAGGAGAACCCCATGACACCTGGTAGGCAGGAATGAGAACTCAATTACCTTCATTCTAATCTTGGAGTCAAGTAGTGAGGCACATTCAAAAAAACACAAGAAAAGCCATCACTCCCCCCTCCAAAAAAACTCCAACCTGTGTAGGAGTGGAGCAGGTCAACTGAAAACAAGACTAACTATAAAATAATCTTTCCTTTCCTCAGCATCATTTGTAAGCCATCACTAAAAGTAAGTGATTCCACCAACAGGCCTTTCTTTGATCTGTATGCACTTGGGAAAAACCCCAGATACAAAGACAGCTGCAATGGGCAGTGACTGAATAGCACATTTTGCTATAATCCATGTGATTAAGTTATTTCTCCAATTATATGCAGTGTCCATCGATGTGATACCTCACATTTCATTAAAATCTAGGGAATTAAGCTACCTGGAGAATTTGAGGATCATTTGAGAAGATATAATAACACAAAACATCAAGGGGATTCACTCTTAAGCATTGTTAACAAAATTACCAGTGAAGAAGATAAAATGAATCAATGATGAATAATCATGTGCTGTAAGAGGTAAGTAAAACCTTTGCCTCTATAGTAATTACCTGTTCCAATGATATGGGCTGGCAACGTAATGAGGAAGCATCAGTGAACATGGACTAATTACATTTGCTTTCAAATTCAACAGAAGCTGAGCAGCTGTTTGGTAAATTAAGCACACCAGTCAGATCCAATTTTGAAGTGACTCCTTGATGTCACTCAATGATTAATGTGTAGGTTGAATGTTTAAGGGTATGATTCAGCTTAAAAGTAATTTCCCTCTGTGTCTTATTACTTCTTGCTGTCTTGATCACACCTTCCTTATCCAAAAACCCATTTGAAGTACGTGTCTAAAGGTGGTAAGAAAGAAGCAGCTGAGGGAAGTGATTTCTGTTGTTCTCATTGCAGAATTTTCGTGTCAGTCATTTGTGGGGAGCAGAAGAAGAACAGAATTTATCCTCTTCTGCCAAGAAAGCAGCTGTGGAGGCCGTTTGCAAGACTTGTAGTTATAGGCTGTACCTGAAGCCTAATGGATTGGAGGAAAACTAGGACACTCATCAGAGGAAAGAGCTGTTTAAATTCATTGAATCATATTAAAAGGCATTTTAAGCAGGAAGAAAAAAAATTTAACTATATTATGCTAACAGATGTACTCCTCAGGAATTGACTGAGTGGCTCCATGGCCTACACCATTCCACATTCCCAGCTTTTCTATTACAGAACGAACATATATAATAGGAATTACGACTCTGGGCTAGAGTAATAAATTATAATAACGTGAATATTTTTTCTGTCTCCTGTCTCATGACAAATATATTCCAAATTCTAGTTGTCTTGGTTTCAGCTGAGACACAGTTAAATTCTTCTTAGTAGATGGTACAGTGCTGGGATTTGGATTCAGTACGAGAATAATGTCAATAGCACACTGATGTTTTAGCTGTTACTAAGTAGTGCTTACCCTAAGCCAAGGACTTTTCAGTTGCTCATTTTCTTGTGCTCTGCAGGTGCACAAGAAGTCAAGAGTGAGCATGGCCAGGACAGCTGACCTGAATGGGGCAAAGGGATATTCCATACCACAGAATGTCATACTCAGTATATAAACTGGGAGGGGGTTGGCTGTGAGGGGCTGATCTCTGCTTGTGGACAGGTGGGGCATCGGTTAGTGGGTTTTTGTATCAAATTGTATCAAACTGTTCTTATCTCAACCCACAGGTTTTACATTTTTCTGATTCTCCTCCCCATCCCACAGGGAGGGGGAGGGAGAAGGGAGTGGCAGGGGAATGATGTGTGAGGAGTGAGGTTGTCTTTTTGGACCGTTTTGGTACAACCTCAGCCAGCAACTGAATATTCTGCAGCTGTTCACTCTACATGAAATAAAGTGAAATAGAAAACTGCTACTATTAATAATAATGAAAAGAAGAGAATAAAACACTAGAAATGCAAGTGATGCAACATAGAATTGCTTGGGAAGAGCATGAAATCTGTAAAGTCCTTGGCTTAGGGTAAGCACTCCTTAGCAACAGCTAAAGATTCAGTGTGATATCAACATTATTCTCATACTAAATCCAAAACTGGCTACTAAGTAGAATATTATCTATACCCCAGCCAAAACCAGGACACTGGTATTGCAAATTATTTCTCCCTAGCTTGTAATGTCGGAGGGAAGCAACGCCAACCTAAGGGACCTTGACAGGCTTGAGAGACAGGCCCATGTGAACCTCATGAAGTTCTACAAGTCCAAGTGTAAGGTTCTACATCTGAGGCAAGGGCAATCCTAAGCACAAATTTGGCTGGACAGAGAATGGATTGAGAGCAACACTGAGGAGAAGGACTTGGGGCTGCTCGTAGATGAGAGGCTCAACATGACTTGTCAGTGTTTGCATACAGCCCAGAAAGCCAACCAAATCCTAGGTTTCATCTTAAAAATGTGACCATCAAGACAAGGGAGGTGGTTCTGCCCCTCTACTCTGTCAAAACTCTACCTGGAGTGCTGCATCCAACTCTGAGGCCCTGAACACAAGAAAGATGTTGGACCTGTTGAAGTGAACCCAGAGGAGGGGCACAAATATGATCACAGGGCTGGAACACCTCTCTTACAAAGACAGGCTGAGAGAGCTGGGGCTGTTCAGCTTGGAAAACAGAAGACTTCAGGGAGAACTTAAAGTAGCCTTTCAGTACCTACAAGGGGTTCTACAAGAAAGATGGAGATGGACTTTTCAGAAGGTCATGTAGTAATAGGACAAAGGGGAATGACCTTAAGCTGAAGTAGTATAGGTTTAGATTAGTTTTGAGGAAGAAATTCTTTACTATAACGGTGGTGAGGCACTGGCACAAGCTGGTCAGAGAGGTTGTGGACTCCCCATCCCTGGAGGTGTTAAAGATCTGGCTGGCTGGGGCTCTGAGTAACTTGGTCTAGTGAAAAGTTCCCTGCCCACGACAGTGTGGTTGGAACTGGATGATCTTTAAGGTCCTTTCCAAACCACACTGTTCTATGACTCCATGATTCTGTGGTTCTGTGATTGATGGTATTTCATTTCTCTTGATATTTTCCATGCTCCACAAAACATCCCAGTCTCGAGGTTTGATTTGCAATGGGTTGAGACTGATCAGTAATGCTGAAGAATCACCATAGCTGCTGTTTCTTCAGGTAAAGGTTGATAAGACAGTCAGAAACCAAGAGAAAATACATTTACTGTCATCTATGTGCATTGTCAGAGAGAAACAACCAGAATTTACTTATTTAAGGCATTTTCTAACTTATGCTCCATTTCACATAATATATGAGGGCTTTTGGCCTTCTTCTAATTTTTAAACCAAAGTAAATCCATAGAAAAATGCTAAATGTAATGTATGGGATAATCTCTTATCCTTGTATTAGCAAAGGGATTTCCTTGGTTAGTGACATGTGACAGGTCATTGCCTTTTGTCATCTGAAACTTAGGTCTTGGTCTTTCTCCATACCTTGATTAGCAAGTCCCTTTCCTTTATCAATTTTCTTCAGCCAGTGCCCTGTTGTGTCTGCCCTGACTCCTTCTGATCACTTAAACTATTATTTTTAAAAGGAAAGAAGAGTCTGTCTGACAGGTCAATGCTGTTTTTGAAAATGAATTAGTCATGTTCAGAGACAGTTTCAGGGCAGCACGGAGAATATATAAGAAGTTACATTCAGCATTCTTGTCTGGACGCTGCTTCCCTCAGAGCACATCAGCAGTCCTGCTCCAAAGCATGAGTTTGATTTAAGTGCATTTGTTAGCTGCATATAGATGAAAATTAGTTTTAGGATTATTAATGAGTCTCAAAAGACAGAATCATGGCAGTGAAAGACAGAAAACAGCCTGTCATCCTCCTTTCAATGAAAGATTGTATGGTTTTCAGAAATGAAGTGACTTGTGTATCATATAATCAGTACTTACAAGGCCAGATGCAAATTTATAGTCCCTAAGTCCTCTCTAAATATAAAAACTCTGACTAGAATCAATACTTTGCTAAAGAATCATGTATTGGCAATTTCAACATGTACTGAAATAGGCTTAGTTAAAAGAGTTTTACTGAAATCAAACTACATCTTTAAACTGATCTTCTTGTCATCAAATTTTAATTTCTCTGTCTAATGTCATAGAAGCATAGAAAGCCAGAAATAAAGGAGTCACTATACTCAAAACTTCGCAGACATCTCTCTTGTAGAAGCACAACTGGGTTCAGAAAAAAAGAAAGGATTAAACAGACATGCTCAATAAACTCCATGTTGTAGTCAAGATATGAAAATGTGGTCTGCAAGGCAACCCTGAACCAGATCACATCCATCTCAGAAAATAAATTGCAGACACTTTGCAGAGCATCTTGAAGATTAAACTTAAGGTCTATAGGATTGATCACCAAGCATAATCAGACACAACAAAATCCAGCAACCACCCCCTCTGTGCTGAAACACAAATATGTTGTGGAAAACTGCCTTTTAGGGAGGTATTCATGTGTAGATATATGATTGCGTGATCAGGGGGAACAGACCTTGAATTAAGGAGACTCTCTCAACCTATAGGTCATGATCTTGAGGCTGGGATTTCCCTCTGAAAGGCATTCCTTCAGTGAAGAAGAGGAGGAAAATACCTTCACCTGCATCTGGCTTGGCCCAACTTCACTATTTCTGTCACTTATAATCTGTGACATAGACACATTGGGCATGCTATTGGCAAAACAGACAGCCTAAAGCCAAGAAGAGAGCATGTGGAGGGTATGGAGGGAGACCGTAAGGGAAAAGCAGCTTCTTTTGATTTCTTTGCAGTTAGATAATTTACTCCATCATTTTTTTTATTGAATCATCTTTGGAACCGTTACCTTTCAAGTCTGCCTTAAAAATATTTGTCTTATGTGGTTTCTCATTGTTCATCTATTAGTATGTCTCAAAGTGTCACAAGGAAGACATTCACCTAAATAAATTGGTATACAACATATGTATTTTATCATACACTACTTATCAACACTTTGAATAGTGAGAAAGAATAACATCTCTATACCAAAAGAAAAGTCTTTACTGATATCTTGAAAATCTTTTCTGTAATCTTGCCACATCAAGATCATTTCAAAAGAGGAAATAATTTAATGGAGATTAGGACATAAATCCTACAGACTTGCATTTATGTGCAAGATGTACAAAGATGTAGACCAAAAGAAGACAAGTGGAATTCAAAAAGAAGAACGTAACATTTCTAAGGCAGCAGAAATCCTCATACTTAACTTCCTCCTCAAGAGCTGGTCTTTTCTTAAGGATGCTAATACACAGTTTATTTTGTGAAGGGAAATGGCTTTATCATAGTATCAAATGAAGAGCTATGCAATAAGTTCTCTTTGGATGTACATACATATATACATACATACACTATCCAACTCTCTCCTGTTAAAAAGTAGTGACTTGTTTTCATCCATTTGTATAATGCTTCCCTTTTGAAATTTAATATTGAACCCAGCAGTTTCTAAGGTATGCTGTAAATTCTATTAGGTTTGAAGTTTACATGAAAGTCTTGATATTTTGTCTTAAAATCCAAGGAAAAGATTAGCTTAATGACAAAAACCACTTTTTGAAATGGGTAAAATATTCTCCCTCCTCACCAAAAGGGTTAGATATTGAATCTGAAAAAAAATAGAATCTGAAAGGAACTAAAAATGGACTCTGAAAAAGATTGGGTGACAGAGAACATAACAATACAAATGAATGTGGTGGGTAAAATCAAATTGGAAAGAATACAATTGAAATTAAAGGAAAACAGAGTTTAACAAGATAGGGAAAAAATATCAAATGAAAAATATAAACAAAACCATAAAGGAGAGAGGGTGGATTAATAAGGTAGTGATTGAAAATGGAACAATGTAGAAGAAAGTAAAAGGAAGCAGTGACAAAGTGTAAATGAAAGGAAGGAGTAGGTAAAGAAATTCAAAGAGGTCTATGTCCCAAGGCACTAAAATGAATAATTTCAATCATAATGTTAAAAAAAATCCATAGAAGTACACTACTGAAGAAGAGTAGGAAATGGACATTACAATAATATAACTGTGTTCAGAAAGTGGACCTTCTACTTTGTGTCTTCATAAAGACAGGGAAAGATGAATGTGTTGAAATTAAACACATTTGTAAGTTTCCCTTCCATGAGTATAGCTAAGATGTGATAAACTAAGATTGGTAATGAGACTTTTCTTGGTAGACATTATATAGGAAATTTTGGAAGAAAAGAAAAAAATATAGCATATCACATTGCTGAGAGTTTGATTTCAGATAAATTGTGCCTCTCAGCTTTGACATTACTTGAAATGAATTTTGCAATCAGAGGGTACTCAGACACGGATGAATTCCATATCATGCAATGTCTATGGGACTGTGATAACTCATCACACTTGGGAAATTCTTTCTTTTCAAACTTAAAAGTGTAATAAAAGAAGGGAAAGAGACTATATCTAAGCTGCTGTAGCAGAGGAGCATATTGGATGAATCTTGTAAAATATAGCCACTGTGTCTATGATCAGCAGTGCTTTTGTGATTTCTTTATTATAAGCTCAGAAAATAACCGAAATTGCTCCCTAAACGTTCCAACAAAGATCCACAGGTGTCTATCTGTTATGACTAAGAAGAAAAAAATAATAAGGAAAATATTTTTTTTGCTGAAAATGATATCTCATTAGCAATAAGACCATGAGACAACTGTTGTGATTGATCTTTTTCCTGTTTGGAAACCTGCATTTAATGTTATGAAAGTGAGATATGACTATATCTGCCAGCATATGACTGTCTTGTGATTCTGACATCCAACATCTTCTGCCTAAACTTTGGAAAATCACTTAATCTTCAGTATGGTTTGATTTGTCTGAAGAGATTTAGAACTCAAAAAATACTTAATCCATTAGCACTTATATACAGAAGTGTTGCATCTTGCTTTTTCATTCACATTGTCATACTTTCCATGTATTCACTACAGAAAAGCAACTTTCAGTTTGGACACCTTTCATTCTAGAGCAAAGCTTTGAAGATGTCCAAAACAAATGTGCAGATTTTTAAGAGAGTGTAGTATTTTTATATCTGCCTGTCACATTGTCCATTTTGAATTTATTATACTTTTGCTTTTCAAGATTGAAGATTTTCAAGATTGAAGATTTTCAAGATTTCATTTTTTGCATTTTAAGCCGCCTCCTAAAAAGAGAGACAAATCAATCACATTGACCAGTTATGTACTTATATGTGAAACTGAGGACAAATGTTCTGCTATAAAACTGGTGAAAGAATGGTGAAAAATAAATCTTTTTAAGCCAGTCAACAATATGTATATGTTTGAAATCCATAGCAATCCATAATTTATTCATAAGGTAGAGTGATGACTAAAACTTAGATTTGCTCACTATCTCCTATCTGAGTTTCTGCTTTGAGAAAACCTAGTGTGTATTCTACTAGTATAAAAAGACGCCAACAGATATAAAATGGAAATGTTCATCAGTTTATATTATTGTTGCAACATATCCAAAATTCAGAATGAAAAAAGTTGCTTAAGTTACATAGGTATACTATAGCAGTAGTTATAGGGTAGCCATAGCTTCTGTATTTTAAGTGGCCAGAAACAGTAATTTTAAGCTCAGTACAATATCTTTGCCTAGCTGTTATTCCTTATTCCTCCAAATTTTTTTCTAGGCTTGCAGTGCAGGACAATGACATTTAGGTTTGCTGCCCACCTTTTGTGAGGTCTATCAGTAAAACCTCAGGAGGAGACTGAGGAAATGCCTTATAATGCCCAAATGTTTTTTCTCTTTTAAGAGTGATTCTCTTCTTCCATAAGATAGAAGGATGTATGACTCACAGGAAGAGGCCTTGCCCATCTGTGCTTTTGGGCATAGATGCAACTTCTTTTTAAGGATCCAGTTTCATTGGTAACAATAGAAGGGAAGTAGCACTTGCTGTCTGCTCCCGTTCATGCTTGCTGCCAGCAGATCTAGAAAGGGCATTTTCAAAGGATGAGTTAGGCTGGGTTAAAGTACATGTTGTGTCACATAATATGGAGCCCAAGACTCTTCCCATGTTCATTAGAGTATTATATGAATTTTGCAATATTTTATACAGTTTTTCCAATTAAGTCTCCTGGTTGTGTGTAGTGGCATCACAGCTGTACACTACTCTGTCAGCATAGGAATGTACTCAACACAGAAGACTGCATTGACTGCCTGGCTGTGATTCCTCAGGATTTCTTGCATTACCATTGTCTCAGGTTTGGCTCAGTTTTTTTACCAACTTTGGACTGCTTATTTTCTCTTTTTAGAGCCTTCTTAACAAAGGAAAAAAACCTGAAAAGAAACGAACTCAAAAGAAACTGAACTGAATTAAAAAGAAGTTATATTTTCTAATATCTATAAACACATATACACACTATTTACACAAGTTATGTGGGACCCCACCCCAGGGGGGTAA
>JAWWEV010000083.1:109857820-109878431 GCA_035583235.1 Hafferia zeledoni
TGAAACAGACAAATACAATAAAAACTTCAAGAGAGGAGAAACAATGAAACATGAAACAATCTCACTCGGGCTAGGAAATCTAACAGAACTTAAGGGCTGTCTAGGCTCTCTCTCACCCCTGCTCTCCGAGCTCTTAGCCAGAAGAGCAGGCCAGGCAGGAAGAAAAGGGGCAGGACTAACTCCTCCCTTTCTGTTACATGGAAAACACGTGTGGAATACTTGTAAAGTCCACTTCCTTGGAAACCCTGGTTACTGAGGAAGCTATGGATCAAACCCATTACAACCATTCAAAGTATTTCCTTTTGGTTGCCTGGTCTTGCAAAAAACTCCTATAGGTTTTATTGGTCTTCAAGCCTAGAAAGCCAAACTGCGTATTTCTGAAATTTTGTTGTTTGAAATGTTAAGGAGCCACTTACAGCTATCTCATACTGACACTAGTGTTGAGATGTTCCTGCCTTTCATAAAGTGTTCTTTGAAAGCTATCCTACTAATTTTGCTTTTAATAATGAGCTATAAGGAAAACCCAGGAATAAAACTAAGAGGAACTTCAACAAGTGGAGAAACGTGGTTGCATTTTTAAGCCAAGTAAAAATGGTTTTAAACATGCTCTCTGGAAGGCTAGTGGCAAAAAGATGATTCATTGTGTTAAAGCTCACATCTGCTTCAGCATTTGACAGGAGCACCTGCTTACCCACACCAAAAGGCTACACAACACAACATAATACCTAAAAGACTTGAGGTAGACTTGAGGTAAAATGTTAGCAGTATAGTCTTTTATGTTGGTCTTCTAATGCAATATTGACATTTCAATATGCTGATACAGTAAAATGAATTTTTTTTGGTAAGGCATGTCTTAAAATTATACCATAGTCTTAATTTATTTACTGCTCTGGTCCAAATGCTGGCCACAGATATGGCAGAATCAAGCTCATATCCATGCAGATTAAAGATATGTAATATCAGTTTTATTTTCAGAGAATTTGAAACTTTTCAACCTGAAGTTTACATATGAAGCCTAAACCCATAGTGACATTGGAAATCAACTGGTATCAAATAATCACCTCTTGGGGGACTTTTTGTTTGTTTTTCAGAGATTTTTCTGTTTGGAAGTGATAGAATAACTCATGGAGATTATTTTAGTTCTATTTTTATGTATGATTTAAAATGTAAATAAAATCAAAATAAACAAAACTGTAAAGTAACAGAGGTATTGCAATGTCATTAATAATTTACCACTATAATGCTTTCATGGAAAAACAAGTGGCATCATGGAAAGCAGAAATGGTGGTCTGGTTTTTAGACCTGCTTCCTGTGCTGCTTTTGCTGATGTCAGATAAGCAGTGAGTTCCAACTACAGCATTTCCATGGCTGGATATTTTAGTGTTCCTCTTGGCAATGGATTTCTGGGTGTTTTTTTGAGAGATCAAACGACATGCTTTCAGTGAAGATACTAAGAAAGCCATTCTCATCCAACTGGCTGCCTTTTTTTAATTTCAATTTTAGAAACTCAGCACATTAGGATTTGTTTTATCTGTTCAAATTGAATGGTGTATACTATAAGCAAAAATTGAAGGACATGCAAACTCACATATACTATGTATACAGACTTATGATTACATAAGTCTGGTTTCTTTTGGATAAAAATGAATTATGGCTTGACAGCAACTTGAAAAGTAATTTAAGGGGATTAGGAGAAAAAAAAATTAAACTGCTTCATCCATCCACTGTCTGGTGTTTATGTCCATAGTTCCCTATACAGAGCTAAGAATTATTTCTTCAAATTACAAGATGATCAAAGTGGTCTAGCACATGTGAGCATATTTAGCATGCAACATAACAGAAAATAATTTGGATGATGCTATAAATAGCTAATGAATAAATTATTAAACAAAATATTTTTATGTTCTTCACTTAACAATCTGTAGCATGTTTTTAACAGAAAACCCCATCAGGCAAGCTGGTAGAAGGTTACAGTGTCTTTGAAACAAGTATATCTGCTCTTTAAAAGCAGAAGTTTAGTACTCCAAAGACATAATAATTGCAAGGAAGAAGTTTAATTCTTACCCCCTGGTTTACATTCAGGTGTTTGACTAGTGTCTGTAAAAATGAAAATGTTCTTAGAGGTTAGTTTTCTGTTTCTTTATTTTTCAAGGCAATTATTCACCAACTGTTCAACAGTCATGGTAAAATTAGTTATGTAGTAAGAGAGAGGAAGAATATCAAGGTTATATACAAATTCTAAAATATTTGAAGGGCAATCCAAATTTAGCAGGAAGAGAACAACATCAGGAAGAAAAAAAAGGTTCTTGTCCTTGAATTTTCTCTTTGAAAATTTTATAGGAAGCACACTTAAATATGGCACTTGATATATTGCATTTTATGTTTCTTTTTAGGAGCTATTTTTACACTACTAATAAAACCAGTGTAGTGAAACTAGGATTTTTATTAAACCAAAATGCCCAAATCAGTGAGAGATGCTACTTAGCAATAACTATGTGTTCTGTTCACTTTTTTCTCTGTCTGATTCTGGATTTTCTACATTTCTTTCTTCCTTGTCTATATTTTTTCCTAGCTTCTTATGGATGAGGTTGAATCTAGTAAGTACAAAGTTGTTCTAGCCTAATGGAGAGATTCCTCTTAAGTAATGCTTTTGCAGTTAGACGTTTTTACTGATCAAATGAATAATTGTACATCATCAACAATATTTTGTCTTATCACATGAATGCCTATGAGTCAATGAATTTAGAAGATTTTGAGAACTTGAGGCATCCCTGCTAGTATTATCACAAAATCACAGAATATGCTGAGTTGGAAGGGACTCACAAGGATCACCAAGTCCCACCCTTAGCCCTGCACAGGGCCATCCCCAAGAGTCATACCATGTTCCCGAGAGTATCATCCAAATGCTTCTTGAATTTTGTCAGTGTTGGTGCTGTAATGACTTCCCTGGGGAGCCTGTTCCAGCACTTAATCACCCTCTGAGTGAAGAACCTTTTTAAAAAATCTAACCTAAATCTCCCCTGACAAAGCTTCAGGCCATTCAGTTGGATCTTGTCACTGGTCACCACAGAGAAGACATCAGTGCCTGCCCCTTCTTTTTTCCTCCCAAGGAAGTTGTATTATATACACATGAAAGATTTTACAGGTTATGTTTAATTAGATAGAAGTAAAGATGGGGTGAGACACCACCCTCATGCAAACTTGAGCATTTTCTTCCTAAATCTACTACCCCAATGTAGAATAATAAAGAAGGTATTTCCCATCAATTCATTTGATGTTGGTGTGTTCTTGAGCTTAATGGCAGTTTATTGCCCACTTCTCTCTTCATCTGAGAGTAATGAGATAGTTATGCAGATAGCTCCCAGCTGGTACAATGACAGAAAGGGGAACACTGTGAAGAGCATGAGTCTGTGAAAGGGGATGATAACAGGTTCTGCTGTAGGATGGATCACTCTGCTGTGCCTCATCATGAGTACTTGGGTGTCACCAGAGTATGGTTCTGTGGTATCAGTCTGTCTACAGCCCTACTGTGTCTGCCTCACGTGCCCTCCTATATCCCATCTTGTTGCATGAGGAAATGCAGGCCTGGAAACCTCAGTACACATTTAAAATGGAGGAGCATCAAGGTAGATTTGGGCTGTGCACACACTGGCAGGATGAATAATTTTCCTCAATTCCAGGTATATTATTTTTTTAACACTGAACCTGTGGTTCTCAAGGAGACTTATTGATATATCTGGAAACTTATAGTCTAAATGATATAAACTGGACTTCAGGAAAGCAGACTTTGTCCTCTTAAAGGACCTGCTTGGGAGAGTACCATGAAATAAAGCCCTGGAGGGAAGACAAGTTCAAGAAAGCTGGTTGATATTCAAGGATCACCTCCTCTAAGCTCAGCAGCGATGCATCCAAACAAAGAGCAAGTCAGCAAAAATGGTAGGAGTCCTGTGTGGATGAAAAATTTTGTGCTCAAACACAAAAAGGAAGCCTACAGAGAGTGGAAGCAAGGACAGGTAGCCTGTAAAGAATGCAGAGGAATTGTCCTAGCAGCCACGGCTCAAGTTAGGAGAGCTAAAGACCTGATAGAATTAAATCTGGGCAGGGTTACCATGCACAACAAGAAAAGTTCCTATAGGTATGTTAGTGAAAAAAAAGAAAGACTGGGAAAAATGGGGTTGCTCTCCAAAAGGAAATGGCAGACTTGGTTACCTGGGATATTGAGAAGGCTGATGTATGCAATGAGTTTTTGTCTTAGTCTTCACCAGCACATGCTCCAACCACACTGCCCAAGTCACAGAGGGCAAAGGCAGGAACTGGGAGAATAAGCCACCTACTGTAGGAGAATATCAGGTATGAGACCATTTAAGGAGCCTGACAGTGCACAAGCCCACGGGATCTGATGAGATACATCCATGGATCCTGAGGTAGCTGCCAGAGGATGTGGTTAATCCATTTTCCATGACATCTGAGAGGTTGTGGCAATCCAGTGAAGCTCCCACTGACTAGAAAATAGGAAGTGTAAGTGCCATTTTTAAAAAGCAAAATAAAGAACACCCGGGGAACTACAGGCTGGTCAGTCTCACCTTAATGCCCAACAAGATCATGGAGCAAATCCTCCAGGAAACTCTGCTAAGGTACACAGAAAATAAGGAGGTGTTTGGTGACAGACGACATGGCATGACTAAAGGCAAATCGTACCTGAAAAAACTGATAGCCTTCTATGACAGGGTTACAGATCTGAAGGAGAAGGGAAGAGCAACTGACATAATTTACCTGGACTTTTGCAAAGCATTGGACACTGTCTTGCATGACATACTTGTCTTTAAACTGGAGAGCCATGGATTTGACAGATGGACAACTTGATGAACCAGGAACTGGCTGGATGATTGCACTCACTCAAAGGGCTATGGTCAATGGCTCAATTTCCAAGTGGGGGCCAGTGATGAGTGGCGTTCCTTGGGAGGTGATACTGCAATTGACACTGTTCAACATCTCCACAGCAATATGGGCAGTGGGATTGAGTGCACTCTCTGCAAGTTTGACAGTGACACCAATCTATGTGATGCAGTTGACATGTTGGGAAGAGATACCATCTTGAGGGAGCTTGACAGGCTTGAGAGGTGGGACCATGTGAATTTTATGAAATCAAACAAAGTCAAGTGAAAAGATCTGCACCTGAGTTGGGACAATCCTAAGCACAGATACAGGCTGGACAGAGAATGGATTGAGAGCAAGCCTGAGGAGAAGATTTGATGTCTCACTAGATGAGAGGCTGATGTGACCTGTCAGTGTGTGCTTACAGTCCAGATATCCAACCAAATCCTGGGCCGCGCCAAAAGAATGTGACAAGAAGGTCAATGGATGTGGTTCTGGTCCTCAACTCTGCTTTTGTGAGACCCACTGGAGCACTGCATCAGGTTTAGGGGTCCTCAAAATAAGAAGGATGCGGACCTTCTGGACCAAGTCCAGAGGAGAGCCATGGAGATGATTAGAGGACTGGAACACCTCTCCTGTGAAGACAGGCTGAGAGAGTTGAAGCTGTTCAGCCTGGAAAAGAGAAGGTTCCAGGGAGACCTTACAGCAGCTTTCTAGTACCTAAAAAGGGCCTACAAGAAAGATGGTGAGGGACTTTGTACAAGGACATGTAGTGACAGGGCATGGGATAATGGCTTTAAACTGAAAGAGTGTAGGTTTAGACTTGATAAAAGAAAGAAATTCTTTACTGTGAGAATAGTGAGAGAGTAGAACAGGTTGCCCAGATCAGCTGTGGACTCTCCATCCCTGGAAGTGTTCTAGCCTGAATTGGATGGTGCTTTGAGCAACCAACCCAAACCATTCTGTGGTACTGTGAAAACCTATGAATGATAGATGTAAAAAATACACATTAAAGATTAATATTTTTTAAAGTAAAGTTCATATTAAATTATTCTTTCTGTGACAGGAGCAAACCTTTTCTTTTCTACATATAGTTTTCAAATAGTTGAGTATTTGGAGGGTGCTTTTGATAAATGGAGAACTTAGACAACTTGCCCAGTGGGAAAAAAAAAGCAAACAAAAAAAGAACTTACTTCTCTAAAACATCTGTGTTGACAGATTTTGACATTTGTAACATTTTGTGACAATTGGAGAATGACCATAACATTCCAAAAGACTACGGATATTCTTGGGATAGCAGATTATTGTCTTGTAGATGCCTGATCTGGCCACAAGAGAGCATTGTAAATCCAAAGAACGCCAGTTTCAGCAAGTTAAGTTCATGAGACCCAAATGTGTTGTTTTTTTCTCCACTGCTGTCAGAAAGCTCAAGAAATTATGACTATGTTTATTGATGTTAGCACCAGACAGATAATTAATTATTTAGGGTTTTCCTGAGAAGTGAAAAGGTCACCATCATTACACATAACTTTGAAAAATACTGTTCTTGATACTGAAGATCATGAAACATTAAAATGCAAACAGTGATAGGGGATTTCAGAGCTCATGTATTTGCTTTACGTGTGCTTTCAGGTTTGAAATGTTCACATTTCTACATTAATGAATGACGTGTTTTAAGAAAAATATGATTAACAAAGCCTACATTGAAAAAGCAAAGGCTGAGGACTTTTCTATTGTGCCTATAAGGAATATGAGAATTGCTGAAAAGAAAGACTAAGAAAGCTTGTACAGTATTATTTTTCAGCTTCAAGTAAGTCTAGAAGACTTGTAAAAAAAAGGGTCAAGAAGCAGGAAAATTGAAAATCAGGAAGGAAAAAGGAGAAATTAAGCTCTAGGAAAGAAATACTAAAAGAGTAGGCTAGAAGGCAACATAAGAAACCTGATTTCTAGTTTTGCGTCCTGCCAGCCTCTGAGCATGCACATAACTGCTCAGTGCGCAGCTCTTTCTCTCCAAGCTTCTTCAGCAAACAATGATGGTATTCTACCCCTATGTATGCAAGGCTGCTGTGGGGATTTATCCTCCACATCTCCATCCTTGGGCCTGATCTCAGAAGCTCCTAATAAGCCTTGACTAAACTTGTTTGAGCAATGAAGAATTTCTTGACCAGTTGAGCCATGAGGCACTCCCTGGTTGTACTAGAAGCTCTTGCATGGTGGGGGTGGGAACAATCAGAAACATCAGCTGCCCAATCAGAGTGGGAAACAAAGGATAAGCAATTCTCCTTTGTAGCTTTGGAAAACCATTTACCCCAATCATAGCCTGTGTGGAGCAGTGCCATTGTAAATTGTAGCCCTAGTGGAATGGTACCATTTTTACTACACTTTGGGAATAAAGCCTATTAGTTACTAACTTGTGTTATGGCCAGGATGGAAACTTATTGATGACCAAAGTCAACCATGTTGTGACCCTGTAAACAGGAGTCCTAAATGAGGCCCTCTGAGCTCTCTCGGACTGCAGCAGTCTGCCCCAACACCTCTCTCTGAGTGAGGTGCCTCTCAGACCATGCAAACTCTCAAGTTTGTGATACTTGAAGAACCATTGTTGACAATGAAGCCCAATATTATAATCCCCCACCAAACATCTCCACACTCCTCAAAGTGCAGCTTTTGGCCTGTTGGGAAACACAAAGGGATTTGATGTGAGTGTTTCACTGAGCTCAAGAGGAATTTTTGATAGGTATCTTTACACACATAGGAATAGGTGTACACATTGTTTTACCTGTGTGCATGTGAATGGATTATGGTATGTATGTTTCTACCTCAAATCTATAGCTGTCATTGTTATAATTGTAGTAAACCCTATCAAATCACTTTGTAAATGTTAAAGTACTCAGTGATTAAGAGCTGCTAATCCCTTTTGCACCCTTATCTACATCTATATCCTTTGCACCCTTACCCCCTTTTGCATTCCTGGCTTCCATGTAAATACCAAATTGCTTCTTATTTGATCTCTCTTTGTATAATTTCACCTGTGTAGTAAGTAATATAGTCAACCTTGCCATCAAACTGTCAAGTTGCATTTTCACAAATTCATATTAAACTCTGCTTTTGCTAAGGTCTTTCATGGTGTTTCTTTAAGCAACCAAACCACTCATTTGCAACAGCTGCCAGATCAGCTCTTTCAGCTCTCCCAGGCTTAGCCTTGAGAAATCCCATATCCTTCTTCCCATGTTCTTGCTAATGCTGCATGGTGAGGCTGCTGAGAGAGTCTCACCTTATTTTCTCTTCTTCCTTGGGTGACATTTCCAGATGTGGAGTTATTTCTTGTGTAGGATTGAAGAAAGAGCAATGACCTTTTTCCACATTGCCTTGAAATCTCCTCTACTCCCATGGCATCGCACTGTCATAGAGACTTGTGATCACTCGCAGGATGGGGTTGATCTCTGGGCACATGCAACTACAAAAATGAAAGAACAGTACAGTCGGACAAGTACCTCTGATGAGACTTTATGCCAGAGATGCAGCAGCTATTAAGGTAGGGATAAGGTGGCATAATGAGTGGTTTGAAATGATGGTGGACAAGATTTTATAAATATAAAATTTTATATATTACCTCTGACAGGCTAATCAAGTCTATTTAGAAGGGTTACCAGGAAAAAATTTCAGTAAATGAGACCCAAACATGCCAGCTGCTGGGTCTTCCAGCAGTGATTCTTCTAACATTTGAGTATAAAATCAGCTTTAGTTTTACCCATATACACAAAGCACAAGCTTCTGAAAGTTACTGAAAATAAACAATGAAAAATCAGTGTGAATAAAGATATGGTTCTATGACATCAAACAATTATGTAAATTCCATGGAGATCGTATTTTGGCAATCAGAGACACTAGATTAAAATAGTCTGTATATTACTTCATATTTTGTGTCTCCTTTGCTAGCTGGCTCTAGCCGTTTGGAAATACCTTGACAAAGAGAAATAAAAGGTACAGGACTGCAGGACTGCAGATGAAACTGAGAGAAACAACTCTAATAATATGACAAAGACTAGGTTCTGCAATAAATTTCTTGATAATCTGTGTATCTGAACTTGTAAGAAACATGAAATCAAACTGATAATGAAATGAAATTTGCCTTTCAGGGTTGTTTACGGTGAAACTCAATGATGTGCAGTGGTGCTGAACAGAGAATTTTTGCTAATAAAACTGCAACATTCTTGCTAAGGTCTGACCCAGTCTGCATGCAAAGCTACATTTTTATGACCATAATTGCAAGATTTGGTGGTGTGATCCTGGTGCCATTGGCAGTTTGGAAGAAGTCCTCAATAGCACAAATGGTCACTTGTTTGAAGGATTACATCTACTGACTGGACGTATTGTGCATTAAGCTAATCAACTTCTTCCATAAAATGAAAGGATAAAAAAAGTTTTCATGTTGTAGTTACATCTAAAAACCAGTGGAAGCAAAGAGTGCATTTTACAGGTAAAGATTGAGCAATAGGGCACATGTGATAGTTAAGATTGCTGGTGTATGTTTTAGTGCTGGTATATTTTCCCTTCTACATTAGGTTGGAGGCTGACTGGAATTAAGTGGCTTTGGGAGGGAACTTCATAATGGAAGGTTGCAGGAATGTAAAATATTTTCAGTATTTACAGAATAGAAGAAAATCTAATACAATGTGCATTTACAAGTGGTGTGAGAGATCATCTGGTAGGATGAATGATTTGAAGTATTCTGATGGAGCACTGAAAAGCAGAATTAGTTGCCAAGTTCATTGAACTAGAGCATTTGAAACCACATATATTTGCAGAGCTAGATGTCAAAATAATATTGCTTTTATACCTCAAATATAATTCTTCTTTTAGATGCTCTCAAAATCTTTCTTGATAATGTGTTTGGTCATAAACTCAGCAAAATATAGACAACTAGTCCACTTTCTTTGTTCCTGTTTGTAATATGTCTGCAGGTGTGTTATATATAAATCCTTTATTAATGAGTTATGTTTGGGGTTTTTTCCTAGTAGTTTTTTTCAAATATTACTTGCTAATTGTCTTACGAGGGAGAATAAAAAAAATTGGTATCTCTAGGCAAAGTAAAGAAGAAAGTGGGAAAAAGAAACCTTGAGGAGAATCTCTAGGGTAGCTGTGAACCTTTGACTGTGGGGTTTTGTTCCTGACCCCGAGTTGCTAAGAAGACAAGCCCCAAGGCAGAGTGTGAGCCTGGTCTGTATGCTCTGCTGAGGGCAGAATGGGGAATTGCTGTTCAGAGGTGAGATCTGGCTTGGACAGTGAGAACCTGGCATGGATCACTGGCACCGGTACTTTGATGATGGAAGCATTTAGACAGTCTCATCATGGAAGACCAAGCCAAGGGATATGTCAAAATCCATTTTTGTGACAGTAAGAAACAGAACTCCTCCCTACTAGCCAGGGAACTGGCTGGCTCCCTGACTGTAACTGTGGTAAATGAAACTGTAAGATAGTCCTAGCTACAATATTTGCTTGGATGAAAACAGGGAACGCACAGCACACTTGGCTTCTTGAAGTTAATCCAGAGTGGAAGTTTAGGATTATTTGACTTCCATCCTTTTGCTATTGGATCCCAAATCTCAAACAGTGATTCAGCTCCCAGAACACTACACTAATCTGATACTAATCAGTGAAAGGTCATTTCTAGCATAACAATATCCCATAGTAGTAGAACAAGAATATTGAGTGGCATTTTACATGTGCTTGCTGCTGTTAAGCTAGCATTTAGTGACACTATAGATCTTACGCAATGCTGAATGTTAAAACTAAGTCTTTTTTCCCCCCTTAATCCTATCACCTGATGCAAATACAAATACGAGCTAAGACAAATACACATTGAGAACATTGAGAGGGCAATAGATGCATTGTGATTGTAATGCTAGTCTGAATTTGATCTTTGACAAGATGCTATCTGATGAAGCAAAACAGAAGCTCTGGGTCTTGATAAGTGAGCCAGGAGGCTCTGTCACAGATGAAAGACTATGAAAGTTGGGATGTTCTCAGAGCCTTAAGAATTTGGAGAAGCTACTTAAAGTAGAACTGACAGGGACATTGATTTCACTGAGGCATTGATTTTGCTACAGGCTCAAGAAGTTCCAGTTTTATGACAAATGTCAAAAAATGTTGGGTGTAGCCTCATTCAGACCTACCACTTCCACATTTTTGTCTTCACCTTTTCACTAGATGACTGTGCGTTCCCTGACTAGCACATCTTCCAATAGACAGCCAGACGAAATTGTGAGCAGGGCTGAAAACAGTTGCAGTTCTCGAGTTCATTACATGCCTAGCATGAAATACTTTACATGTAATTTATTTTCATAATGCTTGGACCATTATTTGAATAAAAGAGTAAAGTCTTTCTTGTATTCATGTTGAGAAAGTGACAGTCATTAAAATGAACAAGTGCCTGTTACCTATGAAGTGAGCCTCTGAGCAAGCCTCTCTCTGATCCAAGCATCCAAATGAAGGAGGAGATGAGAAGAGGAATGGTAATGAGAAACTGGATGGATCTTAAAAAGCAGTTGCCTTTGGCATGTTTTTATTAATTTTTGGTTGAAGTGGGGAAAAGGGTTGGTGTGTTTAGTGAAGTTTTAGTGCTTCACAAACTTACAATGAAAACAGAAGTTACAGTAAATAAGTGTTGAAGTAAAAATTGCTCAGGCAATATTTATATGAGAAGTGAAAAATCAGGCAGCAAATATTTTTTAAAAACAGCTGCTTTATGTAGTGATCCAAATCAAAGTAACAATTAATATCCAAGTATCACACAGCAGCACTTTGTATTGCTGTGTGAGAAAAATGTTTTCTGGCTGTTCAATAAAGCTAATAGAGAGGAAAAGCCAGTCACTTTGGTTGTTGTTCCTTTCCTAATTTTGTGCTGTTTAATGTGAGGAAAAGCCAGCTTTGCCCTCTGCAAGTCTCCTTGCCCCAGGCTGTGATTAGATTTATTTTAAACTTTCTTCCATAAACTTACTTCCAAGAGTTAAACCAAAAGACAACACTTTGATATTGTGAATATAGGGAGGAGTTTTTTTTAAAGGTAAGATCTTTTTATTTTTTAAAGTAAACTTAGTGTATCAGAGTCTTCTTTGACTTTTGCTGGTTTTATATTCACAGGTTACAGGCCTCTGTAGTAGCTTCTGTTGCATAGGAGAAAATATATTACTTCTTTTTGCTCTAGGAACTTCCTTGGAAACATACATTGTAAGTTTGACCTTATACTACCTGTTGCAACACCACAAGACTGAGGCTTCTTCAATTCTTGCAGTTTCTAAAACTCTCAGTGAGAATTTGATCAGACCTGGTAGTCTGAGCACAAATGTACTTGGGCACCTGGATACAGAAGGCCTTTCCATAGCGTTTTTTTCTTCAGACAAGAGTTCCTTTGAGCCAGAGCTCCTTCTTCTATCCTCTTTGTGTAACTTGCATGTCTTTTGCTGGTGTTTAGAAAACCTCGTAAAGAAGTTTCCCAATGAAATTCTGGCAAATTTATTTTTCCGAATACAACACATTGCCGTGTGTTATAGGCTCCGGCTCTGTCAATGCTTTTGTAGTTAAAGTATTGTTTTGGTAGTGTTGTAGATGTTCTGCTGCACTCATAGACAGACATACACTGAGAGATGAATGACATGAAAAAATCGAAAGCAAGAACAAAAACCCAATTGCATACTCAGTAAGCCTACAGTTATCCCAATAGAATAAGTAATTTCTTTTGTGAATGTGGGATTTAATTAGATCCATAATTGCTTTTGCATCTTTTTGTGCTTATCTGAGTTTTGGATTTGTAATCTATATAAACCATATCTGTTGCAGAGATGAGACAGACTTGAATTGCAGCAAATTTTTTTTTTTTGTATTACAGGAGAAAAGGGAGTATATAGACTACTAATTCAAATATGCATTGACACTGGATATTATGAGTAGATTTGGTTCATATTTTGAAGATTATAAAAAAGAAAGGACCTCACAAAAAAAAGGAACTTCAAAATGAAGAGAAACTTTTTAGCTGGAAAATAATAAACAGCATAAAGAAATTCTGGGTTACATATCACTTTCATCATGGAAACAGGCTGGGACATTTTTTTGCTGTACATCTGAGTGTCTGAAGCTTGATCTTCCTGCGTGAACATTTGTCCAGTGAGTAGTTAGGTTGAATGTACTAGATATGTTAGACTTCATCTGGCCATCTGTGTAACATAAAAATTCAATATGGATGTTTTTGGCCAGTTGGATGCTTTGTGCAATTTCACAACTGCACACTAAAGATTCATTAACCTGTTTTCATATTAACTTAATTTAATTTTAATATCATAGGAGAAGTTGCTTGAGATAAATATAATGAAAACCCTATACATTTCCTAATCAAATTATTATTAGATTAGCTCTTGAATAACATCAGACTCCTCAGGACATGTGCTACTACATTTCAATACCACAAAAAATTTGAATACTCTCAAGAATTAGTCAATGAAATAAATGAATAATTATGATAAAATTCTTATTTATTTTCTTTGCAATTACTAAGAACATTTTCACTTGTTTATGATAATGAGATGTTCAAAATCTTTCAGTCAAATGCACCCATATCAAAACATAGAATCATGTAGCTTTGAAAAGACTGTTCAGATCGAGTCCAACTGTAAACCTAATGCTACCAACTCCCCCACTAAGCCCTAAGCTCCATGTCCACATATCTTTTAATATCTCCATGGAGGGAGGTAACCCCTTCCCTGACCAGCCTGTTCCAGTGGTTGACAACATGTTTCATGAAGAAATTTTTCCTAATATACAAACTAAACCTACCCTGGCACAACTTGAGAACATTTTATTGTGTTCTGTCACTTGTTACTTGTGCAGAGACTGACACACGTTTTGCTACAGCCTTGTTTCAGGTAGTTGTAGAGAGTGATAAGGTCTCCCCCCTGAGCCTCCTTGTCTCCAGGCTAAACAAATTCAGCTCCCTCGGCTGCTCTTCAAAAGTGCTGTTCTCTATATTTTATATTTATAACAAAATAGCTAATTCTCAAATAAATATATTCATACTGTATGTGAGATAATTGTGGAGTCATTGGACATCAATTATACGGTGCTCAGTGAAGGCACAACAAAATCAATGAACAGCTTTAAGTATGTTGAATGTTGTAATTAAAAATATGCATTTTAAAATATCACTAAGCAAGATACTATTCACTGTTCCAAATGCAGGTCTTGAATCCGTAATAATGACTGATATACACAAAGACTGAATAGTGTTTTGAAAAATGATCTGCTAAGGCTTAAGGTGAGAAAGAACAGATTTCAAAAATTTTGATTCATTTCAGCTTGGGATAAATCCAGGGATATTTGGATGATAATTTCCTTAGAAGTTTACTGTAATGTACTGCTGTCCCTTATTATTTCTTTGACATTTTCCTGTCTTGGCTTCTGAAATTTCTGTCTTTTATCAGTTTTGAATTTTAGTACACCCAGATAATTTGCTGTACCTAAAATTTTTATGATACCTATTGTTTCAGTCAGCACAGGCAAGCAGCTGGGACAACCACAAACCCACAGCTAAAACACAAAGAGTAAATTTATTTCTGTTATCTCATGAACTGGGATATCCCTGAAGCAACACCAAAGCAGGGGCACATAAGTGGAGTTGCATGTACTGTTGATCACAGTCCACGCTAGAGGATTACTGGCCTGCTGTTCACACTTGTTTATCAAGGGTTATTTCCAACTAAAATGCCACTTAAGCATATTTACAATCCTCCTTGCCAGTCTTCCACTGTTCTTCCCAACATCTATAGTTTATATATGAGATCCTATGAGGAAAGTCTAAGAGAATTGGGATTGTTCAGCCTGGAAAAGAGGTTTAGGAGTGATCTAATTGTGACCCTCCAGTTACTGAAGGGAGCCTATAAGAAAAATGTAGAGAGTATTTACAAAAGCATGCAGTGACAAGACAAGGGGCAATGGCTTCAAACTTAAAGAGGCAAGGTTTAGATAAGATATTAAGAATAAATTATTTACTGTGAGGGTAGTGATATACTGAAACAGGTTGCCCAGCGATGTGGATGCCCCATCCCTGGAAGTGTTCAAGCCCAGGCTGGATGTTGCTCTGAGCAACCTGGTCTAGTGGAAGGTGTTCCTGCATATGGTGGGCAAGTTGAAACTGGATTATTTTTAAGGTCCCTTCCAACCCAGGCCATTCTATGATTCAATGGTTCTATTATTCTTGTGATGAAGTATATGGCTTCTGCCAGCACGGAGTAAAACTGCTGAAGATTACAAAGGGTTATGTCTACACTGGCAAGAAGAATCGAACATTAGCACTAATTCAGTAGGGAAAAACAAACAAAACCCGAGATTATTTAGATTTGAAGGAGGTCACCTAGTTCAACATCTTGCTCAAAGCAGGTCCATCTCAATCAGATTGCTAAGTAATTGTACAGTTCTTTTAAGTGTCTCTAAGGTAGAGATTCCTTACCACCTCTCATAGAAAAATAAATACAAAAAGTAGTAGCATAGTAATATTATACACTTTTTTTTTTTTTGTATTTTGTAGTTCTTCTAGTCTCATCCCATAGACCTATAATACTTATAATCAGCAGGAAATTTTAGGTTTGCTTGCAGAGCAAGTCTTCAGGCTTATCCCTAGCTAAAGAAATCAAGTTCACACAGTGAGAGAAGAGTTTATCATGTGAATCAAGATAAGACAATCACTTCAGCAAGGCTCTACTGAGCTCAACTGAAATGCTTATGTTATCTCACAAGTCTTTATTTCAGGAAGACAATCCTATCATGACCACCTGGTTATTCATTTAAGTTTCTTCTTCTTCTCTGTTGACAACTTAAATGAAAAGTACATCTGATTTTCTGTGTTGTAATCTGGTAACAGTGATGATGACTCCAACTTTGTGGGCATTTCTAGCAGACATATACAGGTCTTGGAGTTCCCCATAGAGGTATAGAATTTTTGATGTCTGCTAGAATAAGATGATGAGACAGATTGCTTGCTTGATAGCAATATCTGTTGGAAAGGGCTATCCCCATCTGAAACAGAAGATTATGAGAAAATTCTGGGATCGGGTAAGATGACAGGTAAATATAGGCTTACAGAAAACAGATCAATGTCTTAAATTTGGGCACAAATTAGACATTTTTTTCTCCAACAAAAGAAACTTTATTGAAGAGCGCAATTTTGTTTATTCTTATCCCCACAGATAAGAGAGAGAGTCAATTCAGCTTTTGCTTTAATGATGTGAACCATGCTAGGGATCCAAAGAGTCAAGACATGGAGGTTTTCAGGAAAACAAGTTTTTCTGTGCTTCGATTTGATTCTGAAGGAAGTCCTTATCACGTAATCCTTCAGAAAGTGAGATCTTGCCAGAGTCCTAACTGAAGTTTAACATTTTGACTGTTAATTGAAACTTGTACACTATAGCCAGGGAACAAATTGTAATCATGATTATACCATATAGCCAATCAGTCATTCAGGACTGTTATATTTCTCACAGCTGGAGAACATGGTATTTTTCTATCTAAACTCAATTTAAGGAAAAATGGCCAAACTGAGAACAAACCTGGAACTCTTATGACAATATAACACGAATTTTCTGTAACATAATATAAAATTCTTCTTCAAAAATGACTTTTGCTCCTGCACAAATAGATTTGTGAGGATTCATAGGTATAGACCAAAACAATCTTTACAAATATGTAGCTATATACACTGTGGTTACACTGTGGTAATTGAAACCTCACAGGCATGTTTGTACCCTGATCTTTTTTTCCTGAAGTCCTGCAAGACAGTTCAAAAGGTTTTGTGGTTTTGGCAGTATGTTACTTTGATTTCCTTTTAAGTACACAGCCTCAAGTCTGACTATGATATCAATCTTAACAGATAAAGCTATAATACTCTGAAAATAATACAAACCCCCTTCAACTGTTTTGTTTTGAGTTTTGTTTTTTGTTTGTTTCTTTTTTTCTCAGTCTTTATTCCATGTCAAACAGGTCTCAGGTCTTGTGATCATTAGCATATAAAATATAGTGAATATCATGGTAGTGCATCAGGTCTGTTATCTTCTCTTAACTGAAAACCAGCTCTACTTTCTGCCTAGATGCTGACGAAAATACTACAGATGGTTCCTGCTGGTTACCATGTGTGTGTGACTGCTTGTGGCATCTCGGGAGAAAGGAAAGAGTGAGATGAACAGAAACAAATGCAACAGGATGGATGCACATGAGCAGCAATGGAAGGGAATATTAGAACACTGATTCTCACATTCTCTTGTGCTGTCTGTGGGTCTGTTCCATGTTTTTATGCATCCTTCAAGCACTCCAAGAAGTCTACGGGACTCTCTACTGAGAGATGCTTTGTGATATCTGTTGTATAAATAAATATACCTAACATGAAAATATACAATTTAAGAAGATGAGCAAGGTAAAAAATATGAAGGAGAAAAAAGAATAGTTCATTAAAGTAATAGTGGTGCAATAGGACTGCTATTAGCTTCAATTTTTAAAAATAGTCAGTTTTACAAAGGCATAGGATGGTCTTCATCCTATTTTTCTGCTGACTTCAGTTTAACACCATGGGGGATAAATCTGGTTACAATCCTCAAGCAACAAGCAACCTCTCTTCATTAAATATGAAACACCCTACTTAATAGAAGACATCAATTATCCTATGCTTTGTTTCAAGGGTAAATCAGGGCTAACATAATGAAATCAACAGAGTGGTACTGCAGTTAAACTGTTTGGAGATTACATTTTGCCAGCTCAGATTCTTTCCAGAATTTCTCATTATGAACATATTTCTGTCAGTTGAAATAAATTGACACAGAAACTGAGTAGTATATATCATGGCCTTTAGTCTCAATGTGAACAAAGCAAAGGGTGTACGGTATTTCCTAGGTGTCATCCCTTTTGTTTATTTGACTGAGAAGATTATAATTTTCTTTCTATCTTTCTTCCAAATTGTTTTCTCAAGAGACAGTGGTCAATAAATCTGGCAATAAATCTGAGGTGCAGGAAAGGATGTGCAGGTATACAGCTTACCTAGTTTGTACCTATGAGGGAAGATTTTCATACACAAATGACTTAATGCAGATATA
Source organism: Hafferia zeledoni (assembly GCA_035583235.1). Taxonomy (NCBI): domain Eukaryota; kingdom Metazoa; phylum Chordata; class Aves; order Passeriformes; family Thamnophilidae; genus Hafferia; species Hafferia zeledoni. The sequence continues at coordinate 109,875,823 of JAWWEV010000083.1, forward strand.
ATTTGGTTATGCATTTAGTATTGTTTTATAGAAGAAACAAGAATGGGACAGAAGATTCCTTACATTCCTCTAACCTTGTACTCAGTGATACATTTTCTCTGTCAGTTTGAAAGTATACTTTTTTAGACTTCATCTCTGGTCCCCAATTGTTCATTCTAAATTAATGCTGTTTTTTCATTTGGGATACTGGAAGAACCACCTGTATTTCAGGAGTATGTAGCATGTGAAGTTAAAACCTGTCAGCATTTTCCAAGCAAGTCTTTTCTGCAGGGAAGCCTCAAATATGCCTTTTGTGAACCACCACGGTAAGCCCAAGTCTCACTTTTCCCAAAGCAGCTATTTTAGCACTTGTTTATTCTCTTTATTTTGCATTTGGCTGGTTTCCTTCAGTAACAAAAGAGTCTTTTACTTAAGACACCTCCAAAAGCAATCAGAAAAACACAGTAAAGAGTTTCCTAAAAGTCTGGTGCTAAAAGTGGATAAGCATCTTAATGCTTCTCGAATAATTGGTACATAGGGAGGTGTAGGTTCAACACCAAGAGAAAACAAGTGATCTGCATGAAAATCCATGATAAGAGGAAGCAGTTATTTCTTTTGCATAGCAAGTTTTGACCACAATGACATCTTGGTAGCACTGACTGTCCTAAGCTTTCTGGGCATGAGGCCAACTGAGAACAAGTGATGATGTCTTTATGCCCTATATCCATCACACCCATTTGCTTTGAAGTTGTTTAATAGTGGTGTTATAAACCTTCATACGTTGCTCATATAGGAGGATTTGATTAGATTTCCTGGATGATAATGAGTACAATAAATATATGCCCTTTCTATTGCCATGTGTATTCAAAAACAGTAAATTGTTCATCATTGTTCTATTGCAGAAATGAAATTAGAAGACTCTGCCATTAGCCAAATGATGATGGCTATCACTTTTTAATCAAAACATATAATTTTATGGCTTATGAGTTAACTAATGGTTGTGGAGCCTGATATGAATTTGAAGTATGGTCATAACACAGGGCTCAGGGGTGAATCTGGTTGATATGATGAAAAAATGCAGTACAAAAATGTGGGTAGTGCCATGTTTTGTATTAGTAGTAGTCACCTTTTACAATTTCTAGAGGGAAAAATGAAGTCATATATATGTAGATTCGTACTGTGATGGTTATTTTCTATAATATAATATCTTCTGCCTGTAGCCCTCTTTATAATAAAGTGGGAGTGAGATTTCAGCTGTCCATGTTTCAAGAATCCACAGCCCACCTCTGATATATTCTGGCTGCATAGCCTTGACCCAGGCTGTCAAAAAAGTTGCTAAGTTGAGACAAAATTGTGACAAAGTCTGTCAAGTCTCTAGGAATTTTTGAGATATGGCTAATTAAGAGCTCAATAATTTGATGAGAAAGATACTGGCCCAACATTGTGCAAAATTTTGAAGGGAAGAAGGTGATGAGGATTTGTCCTGCTGTCAATGCTATTGCTCTGTTGGTATTGACGAAACTAGTGGATGATGGTAGCTCAGCAGCAGTCAGCAGCTCTCTAGCTCCCTAGAACAAAGCTGCTGACTCTTCCCCTCAGCTCATTCTCTTCTCACCAATAAAGCCTCTTTTAGTATCTTATTGGGGTGGAGGATGTTTTAATGCCTACCCTAGCTGCCTGTGATATCCTAACCAGCTTCTGTGAGGGTTGACCAATAAATCACTGCTTTGTACTTTAAGTATATTTCTTACAGATCACCTTTGCACAACACAGGATACCTAAACAAACGGATCCCAAAACATTTAAAAATGCGTATTTTTTTTTTTAAACATAGGTTTGTACACTGTTTGTCAGGAACAAAACACACCAAATTTGCCCAGAAGAATACTTAAGAAAACATAGTGTTTTAGGAGCAATTTGATAAACCTCAGATTTTTCTAGAGGCACAGGGAAAAACAAAGAAGTGGGTTAGACATGCCCAGCAGCTTGTGAACAGAAGAAAGTTTGCTAACTTTTACTAAATGAACCATATCAGCATACAAATGGAACTAAATGGAACTAGAGTCTAAGGTTATCAGCACACCTTAGAATCACAGAATCATAGAATATTCTGAGTTGGGAGGGACTCACGAGGATCATCAAAGTCCAACTCCTGGCCATGCACAGGACAGCCCCAAGAATCACACCATGTGCCTGGGAGCTTTGTTCAAAAACTTTTGAACTCCAGCAGGTTTGGTGCCATGAACAATTCCCTCTAGGTGAAAAACCTTTTCCTAATGTCTAACCTAAACCTCCACTGACACAGCTTCATACCATCCCCTTGGGTCCTGTCACTGGTCACCAGTGCCTGCCCCTCCGCTTCTCGTCATGAGAAAGTTGTGAACTGCAATGAGATCTCCCCTCAGTCTCTTTTCCAGGCTGAACAGACAAAATAACCTCAGTTGCTCCTCATATGGCTTTACCTCTAGACTCTTAACTGACTTTATAGCCCTTCTTTGGATGCTTTCTAATAGCTTTATATCTTTCTTATATTGTAGTGCCCTAAACTTGGGTAATTGGCCTGAAGGTGGGAACTTCAGCCTGGCAGATGAAGAAGAGGAAGAGTCAGTGAGTCGAGCTGAAGAAGCTCC
>JAWWEV010000083.1:109878531-109935820 GCA_035583235.1 Hafferia zeledoni
CTCAAGTCACCTGACAATTTCAGGCCTAATCTAAACTTTAAAGCCTAAATTTAGCCCACCTGGCCAAACCCATGACAGCAAAAAACCATGAAACCCATTTCCTTGCTTGGAGATCCAGATAGTAAATAAATTAAATCAGTCAAAGTTTCAGTTTCTTCACTTGAAAATCAGAAAGAGAACATAAAGGTGAGAAAAAGAAAGATTGTCCGTAGTATTCAGAAGTGGAAATGGGAGTCAACAGGTTGATACACCTTTAAATCAGTTTTTTGTTTCTTCACTAGCTTGGATTATATTTTCTGATTTGGAGTGATTTTTAACTTGTTTGCAAGTTGAGTAACAGTGTAAAAAGGATGAATTGTCTGTAATACAGGATCAATACAGATATTAAACTGAAATAATGGAGAAGATTTTATGCTTTGGGAAATGTCAGAGGAGTTCAAAGAGAGCTTGACTGTAAATGACTGGGACAGGACTTTACCTTGTTTACAGAGGTGTGTGTAGCATAAGCAGTTTAACAGTTCAATGTGATGAGTGGAGAAATGGTTTCTACTTTTTTCAGCTATCTTTGTTCTTTCTTTTCAGAACTTCAGAAGTTTTGATTCTGTATATGTATTTTCAAGCAAGTTCTACTTGCTGAGGTGTACAGTCTCTTCCTCTATTAAAATCTGCTATTAAAATAGTGCTGCAGCAGTGTTAGGTAATGAGAGTGCTACTTGCCTCTCTTGAGACTTCTTGTTGGAGGGTCAGGGCTCCAGGGCACTTGTGCTCTGGATGATGGCAAGTGGCTGCTAAGCTGGCTGGAAATTCAAATTTTCACCGAGAGGAAATTCTGACACTCTGTAGTGCTTTCATCCTAAACTCTACAATTTAACATTTCTATCAGGAGACAAATTTTCCAGAGAATCTTGATTTGGAAATATCAAAAACATGCTAAAATGCTTTCTTCTCCTTAGATATGTTCAAAAGCTTAATTTTGGTAATGCTGGCTGTAACAACACTAGCTCCAAATTCCCATATATGGTATACAATTTAATTTCAGATGGAACTGTAGAGAGAAATCAATACTAAACACTGTGTTTTGAGTTTGAATAAGTCTAATAATTTCCCATTTGCAATAGACAGCTGTGCTGTCAAATTCAACATTTAAACAGTTCTTTTTGATATTTCTTAATTACATCCTCATATTGCTCAAGTCAGCACTACGAAAAACTTCACTATTTCATCTTTGCTTATTATTGAGCTCTCTTTCCTTTCCTTTCCTTTTTTTTTTTTTTTTTTTTTTTAAGACAGAACTCAACTCTAAATATAATAAAAACTCCATGTCCTTAAAATATTGGAATAATTGCAGACTATTACATCATATAAGTGATATACACAAACAGAATTACTCCAGGATAAAGCTCACTGTAGCTCACATCTGCCATCAAGCTTAGTATCTGTATCATGGTGCTTTTCTGCTCCCAAGGCTCACTTGTGCTGTAACTTTTTTTATGTTGAGGCTGGTTCATCATAAAACGAACAACTGCTCTTTGTCACCCTTAATCTTTTCAAGGTGATTTAGGTTGTTGTGGGTTTTTTAAAAAACACATAAGAGACAAATAACTGTCTTATGTACCCAGGGACCTGAGATTTTTTTCCTGTCCCTTCTGTTCCTTAATGGATATTCTCCAAGCAACCATGGCAAGTAATTTCTGCTCTTTCAGAACTGAGCAGGTAAATAGGCCAATTCCCAAAGCTCTGCTGGTACTTATAACATAGATTGTAACTGCAGAAAAAGGAAATAAAACCACAGAAGCAGACAAAAGCATAAGCACAAGCTTTAGCAGCTTATAGATAAGGGAGTTGGTGATGAGCATTTCATTAATGCTAATAAGAAGAGTGCAACTGCATTGCCACATGTGCTGGAATTTATGCTTTGGAGATTAATAACCTTAGCTTCAAAACTGATGAGTACACTGCAAGTTTCAGATTGAAATAAAAAAAAGTTTCATTGCTTAAATTATCTTCTTACCCAAATTATTTTGTTTTGTCAAAAATGTTCATAGGAATTAAAGGGGAAAAACACTTTGGAGTGTTAATTGAAGTTAATTGATGAGAGGGAAATGTAGTTCAGTTTTTTCCTTAATGAGAGGGGAATGTAGTTCAGTTTTTTTCTTACATATTGAAGTGCAAAAAATCTTAATGTTACTGGCAGTATGTAAACAATATCAAATGCAAACTCTTGGAAAGTTTCCTCTTGTGAGAAAAGACTGTAAGATCAGAGCCAGTAGTACAATAAAATTGAAGAGATTATTATTACTTTTAAATTTTACTAAGCAGTACAAATACGGAGAACAAATGCTGAAGTATTACGGAGTTTGTGCCTTGTGTAGAAATTGACTCCATAATGACTAAAGTTATAACACAGGGCAAAGAAACTAGCTCAAGAAATGTCACATAATTACAGCATGTTATTTTTTGTTAGCATGCTTCTTGGCATGGCTTCAGTTCAGGGCAAATAATCTCTCCCACACAGTTCTTCAGTGTCGTCTTGGGACTGGCATAGATCAGGGGTTTTGTCCACAGGTCAGTCTAAGTGAGGCAACCAACTCTGGCAAAGCTGAAAGTATATCCACATGGTTAGAAAGCATGCCATGACCATTCTCAGAAACCAGACCCTGTTCTGTTTGTTTATAAGTATGCAGTCAGTGATGTCACCAGATTGCCAGCTGACCTTAAATGGCATTCCTCTTTAATGAGTCATGCATATAAAATAGGCTCTCTCTTTTCTTCCACTTGACATCAAGTATTATGAACCTTTGAGAAGGGGAACTAAGGACCTGATACAAACTTGGGCAAGAGAAGGAGCAAGAACAAGCACTAAAAAACATGTCCTGGCTATAGTTTTCTTCAGTCTGCAGTAGGGGAGAAGTGGTAGGGGAAGGTTGTTTCTGACCTCAGCAGCTCCCCTCTATATCAAGGACTAGAAAATGAAAATGTCACATTACAATCAGATGAGATAATGGGGAAAAGGTAAAGCACTACTATTTTGGTATTGACTCAAGTTAAAAACTTATCTAGTTCTATGAGTCATTATACACCAATCAGTTCAAGTCTGTCCCCTTTCCTGTTATTTTCAAGAAGAAAAGCATAATTAAAGGCTTTTTAAAAATTATAAGCATACATATGCACATGTGTATATACCTATTTTAATAATAACATAAATACTGTGGAGACATACACCAGGTGTTGCATGAACAGTTGGTGTTAATGGTTCACGGTTACTCTTAACATCATATTCCAAGAATGTTCTTCTAGGAAATAGCTCACAGATCATCTGCATGTTTTAAAAGAAAACACTTAGGGTTGGTTTATAGTGAAGAATAGCTTAATTGTTTATGTCTCTTAATAGAAAGTATGTAAAGATAATTTATGTATATGACAGTGACAAGAGATTTTGAGAAGAAAACACTCTGTTATAGTGTCATCAATTCATTTGTCAATGTATCAGAACTATTTCAATGGAACAGAAGAATCTGCCAGGATATCCTGTTTACAAAATAACACCTGAATAGCATGCAAAATCTGATTCTTACTGGTTTTGCAAAAGATGTTCTGATAGTGAACTGTGTAACATAGAGGAGAGTGTGTTAAATGTTCAACACAAACTGATTTGTGAACAGAGAAAAGCTGAGACAGGATTATTAAAGAGTCAACAGAAACTGATAATTATAATTAAAAACCCTGAATGCCTTTGAAGAAGGTAATGAGCTGGATGTGTTGCCTATGGCACTATGCATTAATACAGAATTTATTTTTGCTTTCAAGATACCTTTGACAACACTAGAAATTACCAGCTTGAAAGAGTCTACTTTTACCTGTCTCACTGTGCAGTCAGGATAAACAACTTAAGATGACCTACTGAATCACTGGGTTCAGTCCTACACTGAACTGTTCTGGATGAGAAAACAGAGTCGTCGGCAAACATAGTACACTCCATCATGAGGCAGCGATTGGCCAGTCATTACAAAATGCTGCTTGTGGATTGCTTTTTGCTCATTTGATTGTGCCACAGCTTCTTATATTTCAGCTTGGCTTTAATTGCCAGCTTCAAATAACATCATGTAAACAATCATCTCAGTAGATGAACAACTCTATCCTTCACCTTTACAATTTTGACAGTTTTTGATTTGGGCAGAGTCCTAATCCTGGACTCTGAGAGAGTTTTAAACTTCAGATTAAAAGGAAAGCTAAGGGTGACTATGTTCCAGTACTGTAGAGCTACAGATGAATATACTATATAGGATGAAGAAATGTGTATTAAACGGTCATTACACTTAATGAAATGGAATTGGTTTCAGGGAAAAGATAAATTATAAGTTAAGGGTTTTTCCTCTTGAATACAAAAGAAATACAATATGTAAAAATACACTTCAAATTTACAGAAGGATTTTAGCATGGAGAATCATAGAAAATTGGTCTGGAAGGGATCCAAAAAGGTTAGTTAGTCTATCCCCTGCTCCAAGGCAGGATAAGTTATATATAAATCACCCCTGACAGATGGTTGTGTTATGTCCTGCTAAAAAAACCCCGGTGAAGCAGACACTATGACTCCCTGGGCAGTCTACTCCATTACTCAGTGATCTTGCCATTAGTGAGTTTATCTCTGGCTGCAGTGCAAGATCCTGCTTCTTTTACTGTTGTTGCTCTATAGAGGGGAAAAAAAAAAAAAAGAAAAAAAAAGGAAAAGTTTATTCCCTTTCTCTTTGTGGCAAACACATGCTATGGAAGAGCAGAACACTCTCAGGGGAGTGCTCTACCTATGGAGATTGTTATAAATGGGCTGTATTTTTTTTCCCAATTTTAGCAAAGTCAGAGGACCTATTCAGTAATTAAAATCGTGTAATGAGTTATCTACCTTTACAAGTTCCTGAACAGAAAGCTAAAGTGTTCATTTAAATCTTGCTGGCAACTCTCCACCACCTTTCCTATGGGTGTTTTTTTAGCTGTGTCCACATGACAGGTGCACACACGTACTCTGTACTTACTGCCCTGGACACAGCCCAGGCATTTGTGAGCCATGTGTGATGGATCACAATAGCAGGACATGGTTATTGAGCCTGCTAGTCTGTGCGTCAGCTCATAAAGCAACCAGAGCACACTAATACCCTTCTAGAGCTCTCTATTTTAGTACTAAAGACTGCCTGTCTAGTGAGGTTAGTGTGAGTCAAGTCAGAACACAGGCATGGCACGGCATCAGCTGATCCATGTCTATGTAGGAGGCATGCACAGAACATCAGGAACAAAGAAGTGACAGGTTTAATTAAAATACTTCTCCCTGTTTTCCTGACTGAATTATGAAGCTCTGTGTGTTAGGTAACACCATGGAAGTCAGACCACCATGTGTCTTGGGTGGTCTGGCAAGAGTTCGGCCACAGTGTGACATGAAAAAGGCACAGCACCAGCACAAGGCTGTACATGGAGACAGCCTGGTGCCTAGAGGAGCCTGTTAGCTTCAGGCTAATGGCTTTTGCTCCTGAGAAGAAGGTCAAGATCTTGTATATGAAGTGCTCTTGTTTGGTGAGTCAATGCACAAGTGGCTTCATGGGTGAACAGGTCCAGCAGGAGCAGGATCTGTGAGGGACTCTGCAGCAAAGATAATGTCCTCTAATTTCACATATTACTTTACTTCTCAAAAATGTCACTCCCATAGTGCTAGAAGTACTTTTGTGTGATGCAGCTGATTTGACATTCAGTATGGGGCAAATTATTTCTGTCTTAATGTATAGTATGGAGGAACTGCAACATGACATAACCTAGCACACTGATGTCCCTATGTAGATTTGCCCACATGGGAAAAAATAGAATTTCATTCAAGCATATTTGCCTTTCACCAGCCATTTTATCTTTTCTCTCTTCTGCTTTTTTCATTGTATTTCTAACTGACCTCAGTTTTCTCAAAGGAGGGTAATAGTTCAATATCTTTCATACATGATTTAAATCAGAGTTCACCTTTCCTTAATATTAAAGGTAAACTAAAAAATTAGAAAAGTACACAGACTTAGGTTTAGTACCTTCTTTAATCTAAGATTAACCTTAAACTTCATCCTTTATTGCATATGTGAGTCATAAAACTATGTACCGATATAAGATAATTTTAAGAACAAGAAATACTGCTGAGTGGTTGTATCAGCAGTTTTTGTTTCAACAAGGATTTTTTTCACTTTTATGCTTGTTTCCATGTTAAAATAGTGCACAGATTATTCTTCCACAGGATCCCAATCCCCACCAACTGAACAAAATAAAATAATGAGCTAGGCAAAACTGTGAGACGTGCACAGGTATGAACTTATTCTTTCAGAATCCTTTCAGTATTTCCTCTACTTCTATGCATACATTAATGTTGTGAATACATGATATGATAAATGAAAATAAGACTAATGGTTTTCAGTAGAATTCTAAAGCTTTTTAACGAAACTGAAGAAACTTAATTGTATAGTGTCTTTAGTCTCTGGATTCTGTTCTTCTCCTCTTGAACAAGTCTGAAAAAACTCTATATTGACAGACATGTAACAGATACCAGAAAAATACCTCCTGCCCACAGAAGCAGTCCACCCCAGTGCTTTAAAAATAACCATTTGAACCTTTGAAAATTATACTCTTCTATCAGTAAAGGAGTTGATATTTTTTCCATCAGAACATATATATTTTATAAATGTAGAAGATTGGCATGTCTATATCTAAGAAAAACCTTCCTGATGAAAGCTTTCCTGAAATTCATCTTTCTTTGACATCTGGGAATAAGACTGAGGAACAAGAGTAAGGGTTTTTTGGACTTTGTGCAGAGTATTTTGTTTTCCTCTGGCAGATTGCTGATTTTGGTCTTATGATAAATTTTTAAAATGTCACTTGTATTTATGAATAATTAAATCATATATATCTTTGTGTGGCTTTTCAGCATTGAGTTTTAAGGTGGAGTGTATGTGTTAGAATACAAAATGGAGGGAGAGTACATTAAGAGAGTTTTTGTACAACAGAAAATAAGTTAAGGACAGGACTCCCCCAGTGGTTCTAGCAGCAGAGATGTGTTCTTTTTCAGCTTTAAATCCAAAATCAACAGACTTGGTTAAGCCATTAAAATCCACAGAGGTTTTGTATTGTTCATGTTGCTAGGAATCTCAGAACGTACACATTATTAAAACAATATGTTTTTGAGAACATCCCACCTTGGTTTTCTATGAAAAATACATTAAAACCCTAAAATAGAGAAAAAAGCCTAAAATATGGCTTCAAGCCACAGAGACAAAGAGCCTTGCATGAGGCACAATGTAATTGGGAATTTGCAATACAATGTTGCTTAATGCCTTCTCAATCTGCAGGCTAATCAGGATGGTGCAGATCATTTATTCTGTGGCCTGATGCAGCCCATAATTGTTACCTTTGGGCAGCCTTGTCCAGTCTGCAATGGTTTCTTTTCTTGCCAGTCTTTCAGGACATGGCTCTTGAACTGGGGAATATTCCTGAATTCTGAAATTGTGAATGTGACTTTGTTTGTTTGAGGGTAAAGACTCGTTTTAGTCAAGACTACAATGACATACTGCATTCCAGGTTTTAATATTTATAAACCCCTTAGAGAAACAGTGCTGCATATTGAAACTATGGCCTGAAGTAATTTTTTTCTGATAACCTGATCAGTGGGATTTTGGTTGAATTAGCATTTGGCCTGTCTATTACTATTAATATATACTAAGGGAAATATTCTACCTTGTTTTGCCTGTTTTCAGGAGCATTTAAGCTGTTCTAAGCTGCATTAGAGGAGGCAAAATCAGAATCATTCATTTTTCTCATAGTTAGGGGTAGGTCCTGAAGCATGTTAGCTTGATACACATTAAAATTCCTTGCTTGTACATTAAATCAAATTTGGAGAGTTTATAGGGAATAAAAAAAAAAAAAGAGATTGAATAGGAAATGTTTTAGATGTGACTTGTAATCATGAATTTTGAGCTCAGAAATCTGAACTTGGGTTTGCCTAAATGTCAGAGGATGTTGCTGGTACATGGGATTAAATTTTCAATGTTTTCCTCTTGCTGCTTTCACTGTATTCCATTGGGTTACCTTTGCCCTACAAAAGGCTGCTGGTTACTACACACTATAGTGTACGTGAACAGCAAATTAAAAGCAGAGAAACACTTCTACAGCACAACAGTCTATTTTAGTACCAGTGAAACTGGGGTAAAGGTTACAGCTGGTTAGCAAATATTTTGGCAGCACATATAAAGGAGCAAAAAAGGAAATCCAGACTGCTGAGCTTTGCATTATCGAAGGCTTTTCAATCCATGTTAATTTTTAAACACCATAAATTGCTTGGCTTGAACATACAGGAATAAAATAACATTCATAATGTTTTTTAATATGAAGGCTTGAAACAAGGAGTTGCTGACACAGATGTTTTGAAGAGAATCTATCAATGAAGAAAACTTACTTTTGTGCTATTTCATATCTAGGCAGCTGAATACCTTGGCTAGAAATATAAAATAGTTTGAACCAGTTTATTCCACTTCCTGTTTTCCTCCTAAATGTGGTCCAGCAGAAACCTAATATTCTTTTAGTCAGCCCTAATATTCTTTTAGGGCTTTACTTTACTGCACTGGTTAGCTTAAATTACACTACTTGAACAATACCCACAGGGTTTAATTCACAGAAATATAAATAAAAGGAACAGAGAGAGGGGCAGAAATGGTTTGGAGGGCAGAAAGTGGCAGTTTTTGCAGATGGCAAGTGGTTCCAGTCCTTGTGAATATTGACAGATCAGAGTTGAAAACTGCCCCATAATCTGACAGCATGAATATCACCTCATGTACGACTCAGTTTGAACTGGAAGACTTTTTTAATATGGGTGAGTATTCAAATAGGCATTGAGCTGGCCTTGTACCCTGGACTGACACTCCTGGCAAGACAGGCCACTAGTCCTGAGTGTGTTGCACAGCACAGGAAGATCTCTCCTCCTGTCCACCTTCCAAAGCCAGGCTTGAGACAGCTCTGAGCCCATTAGGCTATCTCATGCTCAGTCTGTGGGGTTGGGTAACTCAGTGCAAATGAATACATAAGAATTTGCAATAGCTTATGGAATGTCTACTCATTATTACTTATTTATTACTGGAGACTATGTTTAAGTTCAGTCAACTTTTCCTTAAAGAGTACTAGGCAGAGATTACTCACAGCAGACTGGGCTGATCATAAACCTTTGTTTACACCTGAAGAATAGAGAGTTTCAGCGTAAAGTTAGTGTTGTTTCCCATTTCTCAGAACATCAGTGGACTTTGACCAGCATGGTATGTAACTTGGCATACTGTCCTTCCAGGTGCTCTAGTGCATATTTGCTCTGGTTCTTCCAGTAAGCCTCTGTATCTCACACAGTTGCTGTTGAGAAGAGAGGCAGGAGAGGTCACAGCTGAAAAGTATATGATGTTGTTTTGAACACATTTTTTGGAAGATGGAATGATATTCTGAACTTCCTCACCAGTTCAGTCTCTCTCCAACTGAATTAATGCCAGTGACTGACAGCGGAGTCCTTGATGCAACAGAATCAGTGCTTGAGATTTTGCTCCAAACAAAATAAAAGTATTTTCCAAAAGAAGCTATAAGCAATTTAAACTGTAATATTTGGCCTACCATATATGTGGCAGCTTTATATAAACATGATATCATATGTTAGCAAGCAGAACCTTTTGACATATTGTGGGGTGATAGCCCTGATAAACTCTTGATGAGTTGAGGGAAAACGCCTCAGCTCTCTGGAGGGATGCTCCCAGAACCATTGTCAGAGGACAAAGACATCCCAGTGACTTTCCAAAAGTGCTAAAGCCAGACTGATAAGATTAACAAAGGGTGGAGTGTTGTGATAATGACACGGTCCTCCTTTGTGAAATCTTCTGGAAACATAAGGAGCCCCTCAGGCCTATGTCATGGTCATCTGCCTATCACCCCCAAACCAATTATTGACTAAAGCCACCCAAACACCTAAGAAAAAAAAATGTATATGAAAGCAATTGGGGATGAGAAAACCTGGGGAGAAATGCCATCACCTCTGTGAGGGTAGCTGAGAACAGCTGCCCTGTCTCTGCCCACCTCTTCAGACAATGTAGGGGTGAGAAACTATGTACTTTCTATACTCTGTATTTTATTACCTTATCCATTCTATCTTATATGTTGTACTATGCTTGTTATATCTTATACAGTACCCTATATTCTTGTAATTATGCTTTCATTTTTACCTCACAGCTACTCTGATGCTAATTTCACTGGGATGTATCTTTACTCTAAAGGCACCTTATTTTACTAACTGTGTTTTGCTACTTTAATACTAATAATTATAACTTGCCTTATCTTACTTTATATTGGTTGGTGTGTTCCTTTAAGGTATGTAGTTCCCTTTTTTAGCATGTGTGTTAAAGGGAAACAGCTATATTCTTTCCTTTTGTTTTATGTTATAGAGAAGGTGGTGCACAGGTAATTTTGTTGCTTTATGTTACTGAGGGGGGTTCTAGATTTGTGTTTTAGGTTGTTGTGTTTCTGGTTAGTAGTTTTCTGTTGTTAGTCAAGTCTGTCGTGGGGGGTACACTGCTGTATTGAAACTTAAGTTTGGTGTGCTTGTCTCTGTAAAATGTGTTTTGTGCTGGTTTCTTTTGGAGTTTTTGGTCATCAATTAAATACAATCATGCAGCTAAACATTATCACCGGCAACACAAACCCCACAATAACTGTCACATACTCGTATTAATAAAAGTTATTTCAGGAGTTGCTGTGGAGAAAGTTCTTTTCTTGCTATTAAGTGTGGTCCTCACAGCAGAGTGTCGAAGACTCCTCTAACCTGTGTGCTGTCCATTGTTTGGCAGGCAGTGTTAGGTTCATAAGAATTCAATGTTCTGGGATGCTTATAGCTAATATCTTCATAGAGAAAGTTCTCTCTGGCTAAGTGTGGTCTCATAGCAGAGGTTGAAGACCCTTCTAACTTGTGTGCTGTCCATTGTTTGACAGGGATCGTTGGGTTCATAAGACTTTGATTTTCTGGAGACGCTTATAGCTGATAAGTTCTTCCTTTCTCTAGTATGGTCCTCGCAAGAGCGTTGATGAGTCATCCAGTCCATGTTCTGTCCAGTGTTAGGCAGGCAGTATTGGCTTTATGTGACTTCAATATTCTGAGAGCGCTTATAGCTGATAACTTTGTATTAATACAGGTGGGACAAGAAATCTTTGCAATTCTGTCCCTCCTTTTCACGTGACACATATCCAGTTAGATGAATAGTCAGTCTACCTTCCAAATGGATTTTCTCATAATTACATCATGTGCTTTTAAACTACCCTACAAAACATAAGGCAATGACGGAAGAGATTGCAGTGAGACTCTCAGTAAATAGGATCTATAGGCCAAATTACACAACAGATGTATGCTATTATGAGAGTTCCACAATATGCATTCAGCAGGTATTTTGTGCCACATACATCTTTGAAAGTTACTTCTCTAAAGATGCTCAGGACAGAGCCTGTACCTAGTTATTATCATCACCATGTTGTTTACCTTGCTTTCCTGACTTGTAGGCATGAGCAGTGAAAAAAACCAACAACCTTCCCAACAGTACTCCACCATGGTTTCAAAGCAGGGCATGGCCACAAATGTTTTTTCTCTGAAGATCTATCTGCTTGTGGCAACACATCATATGATTGTTTTTCCATTCTTTATGTAGTTTTAAATTAATTTAACAGTTCGTGGATTTTGAGGGATATTTTCCCTCAAATGTGCTAGAAAATGCTAGAATTTCCCCTTGAATCTGCAACAAAAATAAATACGCTTCTTAGAAAAATAGTGCATAAATAGTTGAACAGAAGACTATGTGAAGCATCATCTACCATAAAATGGACCTAACAAGGGATTTTGACTTTTGAGGACTGCAACAAAGTCTTGTTTTTTAACTTACAGTCCTAAAAATTATATCGGATAGGTACAAAGATCAAGTTTCAAAGTGTCTTAGTTTTGAGGGCTCAAAATCTTTGTAAGGACTGTGTGAGTTTTAAACTTCCCATACAGTGGCTAACTTGGATTTTCAGCAGTACAGAGAGATTGCCACACAGAAGGGCTGTCTAAGTTCACAGACATCCTTTTAAGATGAATCAAATGGCACAAAAGATGCCCTGATGTGCTGAGCATTAGAGTTAGAGAAAAAACATACAATCTAAACTCCTTGCTGTTCCTGTGGACTCCCACATGTCCCAGTAGAGAGGCAGATGCTGCAGCCCATATTCCCCAGAGTGTAAAGCCCGTGGTGGTACTGGGCCTAGTAACAGCAGAGAGGAGCACTCTGGTGGGGCTTCTTTGAAAAGAGGAAAGAAATTATGGGCCTTTAAAACTCTTTTCATGAAGGCTGATCATGCTTATTCCATCACATCAGAACTCGGACAGAAAATTTTACCTTTATAAAGTAAGTAAATTTCATTAAAATCAACTGCTGCCTTAGTTGATGGCATTTCTATAAGAAAGGCTCCTTTCTTGTTCATCACCTTTACTAGAGCTCTGCATGTGTTTAACAATTAACAGTGGCCAAAAGTAGGGAAGGATATCATTGTGGATGACACTGTGTATAAAATGGAAACCTGAGATTGTAGGAAAATGCAGGCAGGTTGGCAAAGGGAGTCTCCTTCTTTTGTTACCTTCAAAGTGAGACCAAGTGCTTCCTGGAAGATATTATTCGGTCAGATAGAAGATTTAGGGCTCAGCAAAGGCCAATACCCTATGGCCACTATGGTACTGGAGCGTGGATGAATTTATTTACTAGTCCTTAAATTCAGTGACTCTATGAAACACAGCAGAAAGGGCTCCAGCCCAACTGCCATAGGGTGGATGAGCTGAAAGAATGGCAACAATGAAGAGAGGAAAGAGACAGAACCTTTCCAGTCTTATAAATCAGAAGCGAATCCCTTGTCGCCAATGTTCTTAAACTGATGTAACAACAGAACAAGACCTATAGTCAGGTATGTAAAAAAACCTTGCAAGAAAGGGGAAGTATAGTGTTTCTCAAACCTGAGGGTCTCTAGAGGCTTTGAGAAAAAAAAAAAAAAGAAAAACAAGTAAAAACAAAGCAGTCATAAAGGATTTTTTTTTAGCTTTAGTAACATGTAAAACAATGTAATATATGTTTGGATGTGTACAGGTAATAGTGCGGCATTGCTGCATTTTGCCCAGTATCACATGCTCTGTGAGTAATTCTTTTTCCTCCTGCTGCTGGTAGCTTATAAAACATTGATAGTAAGATACGTGAGTAGTGCCGTAAATACTAGAAAGAGGATAGTAGTGCATATTGCAGAGAACCAATAAGTTGCCAACAATGTAGGGATAAATGTGAAATGATTGGCTGCTCTTCAGTAGTGCTCTAGGAAAATTGTGGTTTTCAGTTACGATCTCTTCAATCAAATTAAAGTCTGATGACTGCCTCAAGATGTTCATTTATCACCGCAGATAAATCAAATTGAGAGAGCAGACAACAATACGAGATTGTATTCAAAGGCAACGTATCAGGACCAATGGGTAAAATTTTTAACAGCAGTCAGATAAGAGGGGCTAGAAATAAGAGTACAACAATAGATCACACCAGGACAGGATATTATAGCATCTAAGCTTGGTTCATAAATATAAAATAATGAAATACTGCTTTCATGGTCTTACCTGCCAAACGGTATTAAAAACTTGAAAAAATGTTATTATCACCTGTCACAGCTGAAGATTTGGTAAAAAAAAAAAAATAGAACATACTGAAATGGATACACCTGCTTTTTCTATATGTGCAGACCTGAAAACAAGACAAAGAAAGATAATAGCATATGTAATACTAATTTTTAAATTATGATTTCCTCCTTGATTTTTGTTTTTGGATTCAGATTAAGATCTTATGAAACCTTTTAGTGATCTTCAAATGTGAAAGCTGTTCTAGCAAACCTGAAAGATTCCCTAGAGCTATGGTCAGTTCCCATGCAAAAAATCAGGAAAAAAAAATCTGAAAAATTGGGTGAAAATCTGTGTGGAATTACAATTCTGCCTCCAAGAATTAGCCAGTTCTTTCTCCAATTGGAGAGCGTAAAGAGTGCTTGAGCAGAAAGTTTGGCTACCACATGGAGGATCAAGGTAATCGAATATAATGCAGATTAACAGATGGAAGCCTAAGAAATAGCTGAAAAGAAAACTTTAAGAAAGTAATGTTTTGTACCAAACCCTTTCAATTTTTCTCTCTCTTGAAAATGTGCAAGTTGCAAAGCAAATATGTGCCCAAAGTTGACATGGTAAGTGCTAGGCTGAGTATCAGAAAAGAGAAAAATACTCCTTTCCCACATGTCAACCAGTCTCTGTGCAAGTTGGTACAGGCATGTGGGCTGTGCCCCAACACAGTAACGTGTGCCTTCCTCAAGCACTGATATGAAGGACTTCTACCTCATTTTACTTGAATCAACACTGAGTTTCACGACAGAAGAAGGTCTACATCACTGGTCAAACATCTGTTTATACTACACAACCTCATTCTTTGCAGCACTCTGGAGTACAAAGCCTAATTTTCCATGTTGTTCAGTCTCTGAAATGCTCCTGATGGTGGACTGAAAGCAAATACTGGAAGAAAAACTCTGGAAGCACTCCCACTCTAAATCTGAGGATCTTGCCAACTGAACCTTCCCCACTTAAAGTACCTAAGACTCCTGGATGAGAAATAGTTTTGAAGGCTCCTGATAAGAAGGGACGACTTAGACATGACATAGAAACTGCTCACAGGTAATGCTGCACAACAATGAACGTGGGTATGTGCTGAGGATTTAAAAAAGGATTCCTACTTCCACAGAACCCTGGGCTGGAAAAGAACTCTATTACCCTAATTGCACAGTCTTTGAAATACTCTTTAAATTTCAGAAGATGTGATAGCATTTTCACAGAAAACATTTCCTATGGAGGGCATATCTTGTTCCCTAGCAGCTCAATCACCATTCAGGTTTAGCTATGTGGCTGGAGTCCCCACAGATGCAGGAGTCGGCTGTCTGAAGAGGACATGAATATTTGCACCGTGTATGGGCACCTACACATCACAAATATCAGTTTCACTGGGATGACTGTGTTCCCCCTTTCAGGCAAGAAAGTCCAGTAATTCTGAAACCTGCAGTATATGTGTCTGTGACTCAGTCTTGAGTGCATGTATTGCCCATGGCTTCTCAGCTCATGAGATTGTATTAAGCACAGGCCTTGCCCAGGGAACAATGGGAAGGGAAAAATATCACCGTGATATCCTACACAGCACTGCTGTGTGTTATCCCATCTGAATATAACAAAGATCCAGGACAGTGTAGACTTTCACCGCAGTGTAGACTTTCACCACACAGGAAAGTAGCAGACGGTGCTGGCCTGCAGACTTTCATTACATCCACAGCCACAACAGGTTTACTAACACCAGGCTGCTCTGCCATGGCTCTATAGGAGTCTGGCAGAAACAGATTTCAAGAAGAAATGCCCATACATTTCTAAATTTGAGAAACAGATAGAGGTGTGATACCTCTCCAGCACTGAGAAATCTCTGAGACAGTCCCATCAAGGTAATCTTTTGTGTCCAGAAATTAGCAAACATGAATGTAAATCATCAAGAAGGGCTCACAATGCATATCCAGAACTATTAAGACTTGGCAAAACTGAGTTTGTTAGTGGCATCTGCCGTGCTTTTAGTGCATCAGAAAATCAGAGTTTCACTTAGTGCTGGCGCAACTTATGCAGAGTGTAGTCCAGGAGATCCAATAGCCAAATGGCCTCTAGAAACAATGCAGGGTGATAGGTTTTATTGTCCCTGAATCTGAAGATACCTGGAGCTTTTTGCCATGTCTGTTGTCCTTTGTCAGTCTCACAAGCTATAGCTTGCTGTAATACAGCGATCACAGTCCAGATGCCGTAAGATGGCTGCAGGCAGGAGTCCTACAGGCCCTGCAGTCTGTTCAGAAGCAAGAGACATCTTTCAAAGAAGATATAATAGCTTTCATGCAGTCACAGCCTTGAGGACTTCATCTTTGCCAAAGCAGGAACATGCCTGTGGAAAACTAAGGACATGCAGATGCAGACAAGGCACCACAGTCTGGGGCCTACTGTGGTCATTGGAATGGTGTCAGCAGGGGTTAATTCTGCCTGTTTGCCTTACAGCACTGCAGGTCCAGGAAAGAAACAGCTGAACAGGCAAATATCTACATGTCAGATATCCACATAGCCCAGATATGTGCATATATAAAAGGCTAATGATGCACTTCCAAGCTTTATTATAGATTTATTAAGGTTCAAATACTAGTTTCCAGGCTTTCAAATCTGGTGGTTTTTTTTTTTTAAGGTGACTTTTTTAGGTGCCTATTAAGATTGTGCCTGTTTCCTCCTACAAGCCAATGACAAAAATTACCCTAATCGTCCTTTGGCAAAATGCACATTTGCAGAAAATGGAATTTGGACCCATAAGGCAGCAAAGAGATGCTCCTTTCCAAGCTGAGCCTGCTGTCAGTGCAGAGAACAGGGTGAGTCAGATTTCATTTAGTACCTGTAATAGTACAGCAGGGAAACCACAGTGAGAGGACTTCACTCCCTTCGAACACAGTAGCTTCATAGACCCTCTTGTGCTTCTGAGGTGCTGTTAGGGCCACCTTGATGGTTCTTTTTAACCCTGCTCCTTGGGCAGACATCTGCACTAGCTCCTGTTTTTGAGCTCCAGTGTTTGTACTGAGGGAGTGACAGGACCAAGTTACACAAATAGCTCCTAATTTCTGAGCTTATTTATTACACTAATGGAAGATTTGATGTGGATTAAGTGCTTGTTTAAACAATTAATTTGAGTAACCCTAAATAAATGAATCAAGGGAAAGGAGACAGTGCTTTAAAAAATACCAAAATACTATCAATTTCAGAACTATTGAAGTTCCTATAAATTTCAAAGCCATAAAGTCACTTACACGTTGAAACAAATTGCTGCTAGAATAATATTTTGCCACTATACCTTGTGAGAAAACTGCAAAGTTCTCCAGTAAGATTTTCTGATCTTCCTTTTGCTCATTTTTTATACTTCTGGCAAATTAAATAAGTAATTATGGTGTAATAGAAAAGGATATAATTTTGGACTGCATTACAATTAAAATGAATGAGGTCAATGAACTGTACCTGAATCACTGCTTTCAAATTCAGAAATGCTGTTTGGTTCAGATGATATTTATGTCTCTCTTATAGTACTACACTTTCAGACAAATCAAAAACTATAAAACTGTATCTTTGATAAAGAGGCAAAATCACAATAATTATGTGCAAAATTTGAGTGTCTAAGGATAGGATTTATTCATACTTGGCTTTTGATTTATCTCTGACTAGCTGCCCCTTCTCTGCATGCTTCTTGTGATTGAAACACAACTATCTTACCTGCATTTGCTTGAAATTCTGCATATTGCAAAAGAAACAGGCTCAAAAGAATATGCTTAAAGATTTAAACAATTGACTTTAAACTGCACTTATTTGTGAATATTTTCGTTAATGAGCTAACTAGAAAACAGGACTTCATTAAATATTTACAGGTTTTAGGAAAAAAAATTTAGAAAAAGTGAGTTTTTGAGAACTCATTAAATAAGCTTTAATATCAGGTGTTTGGTAACCTTGGGTTGTCCTGATGAGATAACAGAGATAGAGCTCTGATGTTAAACTAAAAAGTACCTGTACCTAGATCCTCAGAAGTATTTAGAAATACTTCTCTTGTATTCTGTTCAGGCACTGGTCCTTCCAAAGGCTGACAACACCAAGCTGGTGAGTTACAGAGCAGATGTATGAGAGCTGAAACCAATATGAAGTGAAATGACTTTGATCTGGCAGCTTGCTTAATTTTAACCTTGCTATGCGTGACCCAGCTCCAATACCAAAGCTCTTTCCAATATACAGAACTACTTTTTCCCAAAGGTGACTTATAAGAAAACTGTAGGTATCATGGCAAGCTGTTCTTTTTAACAATTATTTCTCAAACTGCAGGCCTGTACCTTTCTGGCAGTCCTGAAAGGGCTTAAAGTGGATTGTCAAGTATCTCTCAGGTTGGCAGCAGCTGTTGCAGTAACAAGTGAGGACAGCCTATGACTAGTGGTTGCAGGTTTGATAACAACCTTAAATTGCTGACAGGGGTTCATTTTCTCCAGGGTGAATGAGTGAATATGAACCCTGGTAGCCAATTATAAACTCTTCTCTCTTGACTGATAGGGAGAATCTAAGCTGCTGAAGAGTCTAATGGAGGAAAGTGAGATGAACCAAGTGGAGGTGACATTTTAGAAGTTGCATAACCGTGTTCTAGATATTTCTAGGTTCTCTTCCTTAATGGGAAATTAATCCAGCACTTCTCTCAACTTCTTTTGCTCTCACTTTTCTTTGGTCTTACAAGCAATTGGGGCACTACAAAAACAGAAGCAAAGTTGGTTACAAAACCAGAAGCAAAACATAACCCATAACGATGCAGAAATGAAGCCTCAGTCATTTGTTACAGCTTGATGCTCTATATTTACTGAGAATTTACACAATTTTTCAGAGATGGAGACAGGATTTGATCACATGGATAGAGCTTGACTTCTGCAAGCACAGATTAGGTCAAGACTATTTGGCTTATTTGTGGATGTTAAAGAGATCTTTAAGCATTTAATGGGACTTGCAGATAATTGCAGGTACCAAAGAAAGGCAAGTGTTTGAAAAATGTATTTCTATTTCCACATAAAAGTCTCAGATGGCCTTCTCTTCATATACAGAGTGCCACAGAATATTTTGAGTTGGAAGGACCATCAAATCCAACTGTTAAGTGAATGACCCACACAGGGATCAAACCTGCAAGCTGGGCATTATTAACACCATGCTCTAAGCAACTGAGCTAATCTCAGTCTCTCAAAGTGTAACATTGAATGCGGGTGTGCAAATCTCCTTTCTTACATGGTACTCTGTTGCTTTCATTCTAAAACAATTATGATTAGATGTGAAATGATAGCTTCTCATTTCTTCAATTATTTGCTCAGGCTGTCCAAACGGATCCAGGTAATATCAATTACACAGGGGAATTTTATCTGTATTACTGTATGAACAGTGGTTTCACATGGAAAGAACTCATGACAGTGACTCATTTGATCATTCAATCATAACTATTATCATCTTTGTAAATGGTAACTCTTGATCAACAGCAACAAATCTATTGCTTCTCTTGAGCTGACAATCTGCAAATAACAATATTCATTCCATTATCAACTACAGTAGAAGTACTGTGCTATTAAATAGAAAGTATTTTTTTCAGTGACTGAAAGAATGAAATGTATGCACAAAACATTATAAAATCATAGAATTGTTTGGGTTAGAAGGAACCTTAAGCATCATCTAGTTCCAACCTGCTGCCATGGGCAGGTACACTTTTCACCAGATCAGGTTGCTCACTAGACTGGGTTGCTCACTATACCAGAGCAACATCCAGCCTGGCCTTAGACACTTCCAGGGATGAGGCATCTACAACTTCTCTGGGCAAGGCATTCCAATGCCTCACCACCCTCACAATAAAGAATTTTTTCCTGTATTTAATCTAAACCTACTCTCTCAGTTTGAAGCCACTCTCCCTTGTCCTGTCACTACATGTCCTTGTAAAAAGTCCCTCTCTAGCTTTCTTATAAGCTCTCTTCAGATACTGGAAGGCTGAAATTAGGTCACCCAGGTCTCCAGGTCCCTCTGGATGGCAGACCATCCTTCAGATGTTACACCACTGAACTTGGTGTTCTCTGCAAATTTACTGATGGTGCACTTGATTCCTTTGTCTATGTCATTAATGAAGAGATGAATTAACACTGGTCCAAATACAGACCCCTGAGGGACACCACTTGTCACTGATGTCCATTTACCACTGAGTCATTTACCGCTACCCTATGAACATAAGCTAAGCCCCACTGTTATCCTTGATTTCATTAAGCCTAGTGTCTGTGTTGCAGAGGATAAATTTCTATAGCAAAGCCTCTGAGAAGTCTGGATCACAAGATTGAAACTGAAATTGGAAAAACAGATAACAAGTTTGAAATTATGTATAATTTTCTGATGAATATTGAGTTGTTATTTATTCTGGAACCACTTCTTCAATCAGTTTGATTAGTTTGATTTTCATTTCATATAAACATATAGACCAATGACATCGTTGCATCTGTCATATGGACAAGGTAATTCCTGTTTTTTCAGAATTATCTAGATTTCTATGGATTTGTCAGAATTTACATGTTACAGTCTCTTCTGTAGAGGAACAAAGTCTTTATCAAGCTTTTTTTATGGTGCAGCAGGGAATACATGCCTTCATTTTTTAGCAGTGTAAGCAGACTGATAATAAAACTCTAGCTTACTTAATTTAACTATGGAAAAAGGGACTCTTAGCCCACTTCTTGTAGCTTTGTTTATTGGACAGTATATATTTTATAATCCTACTCTTTCCACAGCAAATAATTAACTGCATCTCTCTAATTTATAACACCAAAGGAACCTGTTGTAAACCAGAGCTAATTTCAGGAAGTGTTTCTTCAGAACCTTTGTAGAAACACTCACAGCTTTGGCCATGACTCGTCCAGACTATCATCAGCAAAAGTCAAAAAATGCAGAACTGAAATTTCCCTCTACATGTGAGTATGATCTGGTATAATTTTATGACTAGGTCATCACGTAAGTAGACTTTAAAAGACATTGATCTAGTTTGGTTCAGGCTAGAGCTGCAAGTCATTTTGGCAAGTGAGTATAGATAAGATGGTGTTTGCTTGAAGGAGGTCTTCTGATCTAGCTTTCTGTCATGGCAGCCAATTTTTTGTTTCTTATTCTCCCTACATGAAAAGATAGATTAATTAATGAATTCTCATTTTCTTTGTCACTGAGCTGGGCTCATGCCCATCAGAGTTTGAGGGGTTGTTCTTCTTGTCAGTTGAGTCATCATTTTTCCAGTTTTGATCTAATAATTTCCTCTGTTTTCTTTGAAGACTTGATCCCTTGAAGACCAATTTTAATTGGAAGAGGTCAGGAAACTGAAATAGCTTTAACAATAATCTTGTTCTTTGTGTCATCATCCTTCTCAAGGTAATAAACTTATGTTTTTCACTCTAAAAGTTTATTCAATACTCATATTTTAACTTTCTTAATAACGGTCCAAGCTGGAGCCATCTATGACATCAGGATATTTTACTATCATGAAACTGGTAAACCAATTTCTCCATAGGAGGAACAGACTTCAAAAAAACCCTGCATTTCATACATTGGGTCAGTTTAAATGTCTCTGAATGCAAATCTGTACACCCCTCAATAACATTTCCACTGCACAGTTCTTTCACTTTGTGTGGGTCATTATATTTAAATTCTCTAAACGCTAGCACAAAACATATGTCCTGTATCATATCCTCTAGGGCATTTTCAAGTATTTAACAATCAACTAATTGTTTCCAGTTTTACTGGAGTAACTGTTTCACCTTGCTGCTCCATTCCATTATAAATCTTGATGTGTTCTACAATACCTTTGGCATCTTTGGTATACAGTCAGTTTTGGTAGTCTTCTACAGCTTGTTTTTCTCAACAAAATTCTTTAAAGGGAGTAGATTGGATTGCCACAGATATGAGAGGGATGGAGGAAACAAATTAGCTGTAATTATAATCTGTGATCACAGACAATAATTTAGTGTACCTTTCAATTGCTGTCAATTCCAGTATTCTGCCAAAAAGTCAACTTTCATCAGAGTGTGAAATACTTCCATTCCAAGTTTATAAAGGATCTGTCGGACTTGAATTCACTGCAGAGACTTGCAGTTAATTAAACTGCACTTCAAGCAGAATGGAAGAAAAACTTGAACTTAAGCAGGATGAGGAAATTGGGCTGTGCTCTTTCTATTTGATCAGACTCCTCATAGTTGAGACTGCTCCTTGTAAGACCATTTTACAACTATTGTACTTCGGCAGTATCAAGATAATGAAAAAAATGCCTATCAGTCTTCTTACTGGTAAATCAGAAAGTAGATAAACTCAACCTCAGATATCATATCAAGTTTAGTGTTAAGAAACATACAGAACACTGATCAAATGAAAATAAATATGAAAATTTAACTGTATAAAACTTTGACAGCACTATCGACTCTATTCTCTAGACTCTTGTCTAAGTTTGTTTTTTCAATATTTTCATTCACTGAAAAAACCTGCTATGAACCTAGCCAATAAAATCATACTACAAGCATACTTGTGTTCCTGAAATTGCAAGGCTGCATTTAGATCTCAGTTCTTATTTATCAGAAAGAAATAGGTTAAACTTCTGCAAGTCTGAGAATATTTTAAACTATAAAAATTAAGTGAAAGTCAAGGAGCTATGTGTTTTGTGTCAAGCAGCTTTATTCAGAGTCCAGTTCTCTGGAGAGTCTAGTCACTCTGGGCAGAGGTACCTGTAGTCAACAGTGCGGTCAGACTCCTGGTTAACTGAAGGAGATCCCCACCATCAGTGGCATATAAGTCTAAATATCCATTCCTATGACTCTTCATCAATTTTGATATAATTCAGTGTTACAAGAAGTAGACAAACACCTGTCAGTGCTGATCATGTCATAAGAAGCAGAGGATTGGAGCAATAAATCTCAAGTGAATTGGTCTTATTTAGAGTTAATTAGCAGCTCTTTAAGACTCATTACAGAACATGACTCTATGGTGAGAATGGTTTATGTATTCTTGCTAGTGCCTTGGTAA
The DNA here is from genome assembly GCA_035583235.1 of Hafferia zeledoni. Classification (NCBI taxonomy): domain Eukaryota; kingdom Metazoa; phylum Chordata; class Aves; order Passeriformes; family Thamnophilidae; genus Hafferia; species Hafferia zeledoni. The sequence goes on from JAWWEV010000083.1 coordinate 109,901,294, forward strand.
ACACGTCCTGTAAGTAACTCTGGATTAAAAGGCACCTTAGCATCTTTCATTTCCTCTTCTGTGTTTATAGGACTCTAAACCTGTACTTACACTGCTTTAATCCTGTATCTATACTGCTTTAGTAGTTCCCCATGGCATGTAAACTGTATATCCTGACACAGACCAATGAATTGCATCCACATTATGGCCCCTCTTTGGTGGGACGCTTGTGAGTTTTCATTGCAGAGTTTGTAGTATGTTCGCTTACCTAAGCCTGTCTGCCTCATTCACATCCTGGAACCATGAAGCACATTAAAAAGAAGTGGCCCTGTCCTCTATGGTTACTCTGGATTTGCTGAAAAGAAAGATAAGATCTTCAGTTAGGAACACTAGGACCTATTCTATGATTCTATGAAACATAACTTCTTTCCTGCCTTGAATAGAAAGAGAGTAATTTTCCACTAGTTTGACCAAATGGTGTAACCTTCAGATCTTGGCTCTGGCATACTGAAACAAGATACCTCTAACTGTTAAAACTAAGTTTCCAGTTTAAAAATGCAGTCTCCCTCTGGACTATGTTGCTCTCTCCTTCTCTGAAAGCCCTTCTCATCCTTTTGGAGTTCCTCATTCTTTTCTTTATGCTGTCTTCTATTTTTGGACCCTGAATTTCATGGGAGATGGCTGTGCTGCCTTGTAGCAGCTAGTCATGTAAGGAGATGAAGCCTTAGGAGTCCTAGAATTACTATGAAAGGCAAAATAGATCAACTGACCTTTAACAGTTCAAACATGTTTATCCAAACAGGATAAGGGAAAGCTAGGTCAAAGACCAATAACAAACTTAGGAAAGCAAAACAAGATAGGAAAACAACATGTAGATAAGATGTACAATACATCACATAACAAACAAATAATTTCAACAAGAGCTTCCAGACATAAACATGAGGATGTGTAGACAAGGGGATGTGAAGAAGTCCCTCATCATCTTTCCTCAGCCCCAGGAAGTGCTGCCAAATATGCCTTCATTGCCAGTGAGATGAGTTTGTATTTAGTTTAAATTCTGCTGGGATGCAGGGCATTTTTACCATGTGAAGTGTTCATCTTGGCTACCTCTCCTTTTTCATGAAGGCGTCTTGAAGTGCAGTGTCAGTATGTCAGGCTTAGAGGCTCAACACTGGTGTCAGTTAGGATTGAGACTGGGAAGAATGGTCTCCCAAAGAAGTTGCTTTTCTAGCTCTTTTCTCTCCCTGTTTTTTTGGTGTTGGTTTTTTGTTTTGGTGTGTTTGTTGGGTTTTTTTTCCTCCTAAATCTTCACAGAAGCAGAGATTGGCAGTGCCTGTTGTCCACTTTTTTATTGTTGCATATTTAAGGTGGAAAACCCTCCCGGTTGCCTGAATGGGACTGTGCTCCAGGTCTTCCTGGGATAAAAGGCTTGGCAATGCAGCAGCCTGAGCAAAAGACTTCCCACCAGCAGCATCTCTAGAGATGGAAACTGCATTAGATTCACTAAGATATAAGAAAATACAATAACTAGACCTTAATTAGCCACCTACACCCAAATATTAAACATAGTAAGTTTGTAAATGGATACCCAGGAGAGACTCATTTGTTTGTCAGCTTATCCAGCTCTGAATCTCTTACACCAGTCACCACTGATGTCACATTAAATTAACTAACCCTTGAATTAATGCAAGGGAACCTTATCAGGAAACAGAACATGATTGTCCATGCTATCAAAATATTAGAAAGGTCCTGGAATGGCTTAAGGTTTTCCCTAGCTGCTTCCCAGAAAGTTCCCAAGCAGCTTGGGATTTAACACAAACAATTTTCCACAAACCATTTTGGCTGTAACCATAATATTTTGCAGTATAAAACAGTGTGGCTAGAGACCATGCCATACCACTTATCTTCAGGGCCAAAAAATTGTACCAAGCATATTTAAACTAATAGTTCAGACAAACTCTAAGTGTGTGGGACTCTAAAAAAAAATGGCAGAGTCCTGGTCAGTCCTAGCAGTGTTTGCACTTCTGAGGTCAAAAGATAATATTGTGGGAGAAGGAAAAACAAGTATTATGAACTGAAGATCTGACCTGATGTTGTTGTGTAATAAGTCCTGCACAGCCAGCATTTGTCCTCTGCAAGCTGGTGGGATTTGTGGGTGGGTTAACACTGCATGTTCTTCAGGTGTCCCTGTAAAAATTGGAGCAGGTATCTGAGATGTATATATGGTATGCTGGAGGTGGTTAATGAAATGAAGAAGATTGACACGTACAAGTACATGCTATGTGTGTTTACGATATAGTGGCTGTGGAGCAGACAAAAGTGCTAGGAAGGAGAACAAGATGATAGAAGAATGAGCCAGGTAATTTGGTCCTCCTGTTAACACAGATTTCACTGAAATCACCAGACATTTGTATCATATGTCATTATTCTTGTTCTTAGGTGTGAGCTTCCATTCACTGCAGCATTGTAAGCTCCTGCAGCAGTGTACATATTAAAGTTTGATTCCTTCCCAGAAACTTGTGCATGAACAGTTTCAGACAGGTCTTTCAATACCTGCAGGACAGTTGTAGAGGCTGGACAGCAGGTTATTCTGATCTAAGTTCTAAAGCAGACACTTCCTCAGCATCCTAAACAGCCTCACCGTACACAGTACTGTGGTACAGGAGATGAGACAGGAGAAAGGGAGATGAGAAGGACACCCCCATCAAAGAGACCATGGATCACCTGATCTTATGGCATCACAACCTCACCATGTAGGTGTAGCTCCTACACACCTTCAGAATGTGACCTGTCTGACAGTGTGTTCTAACTCAGGTGTACAATTATACTGTCTGTGGCTTCTTGAATCTGAAACAGTTCTGCTCTGTGATGTGGTGGATTCTATCCTGGGTCAACTGCGTTTCTAAGTTAATGGGACATTTTCTAGCTGAAAAATGATGAATACATGCTTCTTGTTCTCAAACCCTCTGATTCCTTTTTTGCACTTCATGCTGCTGCGTTCTGAGCATCTGGCCTTGTGACAGAGCCACTAGTTAAGAAATGAGGGTGTCAGGGGTGATGGGTCTTAATGCTGAGGAAGAGTGTCTATACACTGTGGGGCATGCTGGGTGACAAGCACCTTCTAAGATGCCTCTGCAGAGGCATCAGGTTGTGTCTAATCTCATGATGTTGAGTCCATGCCACTTGCAAGGACAGAGAGAGAGTAGGTACAAAAGCGAATCAGAGCGGAGTCTGTGCTTGTACATCAAAATGCATAGTGCTGTTTACAGCAGTTGAAAAAAGTGGATACTACACAATAACATGCTCTTTTGAACCAAAATAGAGAAGAATACTAAAATAGACATGGTTCGGCCCTGCATCTCTGTAATGGATGTGAAGTGGAATAACAAGACAACTCTTCTTGTCTCTGTAAATCAAGAAATTTCCAAGGACATACTAAAAGGGTATTTAAACATGTCTAGTTTCAATTTTCTATTATTCAGTTACCTTGCAATCACTTACATATACTATTTTATAAGGATACAATTTATTACCCCCATATTTGGTGATGCTGGAACCTTTAGGTTACTTCTTTGGAATACCTGAGAAGCAAAAGTAACAAAAAGTCCAAATATTCATACACCTCCTTAGAAAGATGTAAAAGATGTAGCTGGAATAAATTTATCAAACTTGTGCAGCTTGTTGTATATGGATCCAAAGAAAAACATGTTTCAGTTAAATGCTAAGATAAAACTAACATGACACCTGTTAAAATGTCCTTTTTTTCTTATGAATGCAGTCTACATAGGGCACACAACTAAATGAACTTTCAGCTTTTGGAAATTTGTGTTTAACTGTAAGTGCACAAAGATGTGCTAACAATTTAGCAATGCATATAGTCTTTGTCAGTATTTTGGCTGTGCAATTTGTATGTAAAAGTATGTGTTTTCCCTACTTTTGCTGATATGTCAGCAATGTTCATCATTCAAGGTGTGCTGCATGAAGTCTACAGTTCAGTAATTACCCTTTGTTTTCAGTGTCATCCATTATTTGAGATGATCAGGAATAAAAAAAAAATTCTCATAATTATATGCATAGTTTTGTTTTGTTTCCCTGAGTATTACTTTCACATTTGTAGCAAAAATTAAAAATAGTAACATGAATGAAAGTCCCATAACTCCCAGTAAGAAATCACTTTCACTACTAGGAATGGTCATTACTACAAAGTTGATGATTTGCACCGGTGCCACACACTGCAGTGGTGAAGAATAAAGCCTTTTTTGTCCCTTCTATGCTCAGATTCTACTAAGCAGCTTTATGGCACTCTGTCTCTTTTGCAGGTCACATACAATATAAATTCCATTCCCCTCCCAACTCTTACTCTGCTATTTAATTCTTCATCAGCACCTCCAATCCTCTTGATTTTGATAGATGAGCCCCGCACTCCTGCTGAGCTGCTTGGCTTGGAGGAATATTTGAAGAGTAAAACAAATGAATGAAAATAGTAAATGATGGCACTGATCCTTGGAAGTAGCTAACAAACAAAAGAGTTTTTTATAATAATTTTTTACAAAGCAAAGTTTTGTTACTTTACATAGTGGAACTACTTAATTTCTTTAATGCAAGCCTCTTTTATAGATTCCTTCCAGAATCTGACAGAACAGGTATGCCAAATAATTTGTTGAGATAATTAACAATTACAGTTACTAAAAGATACACAAAGGAAACATTTCTGAAAGTTCTCAAAAAATGTTAATACACCTAGTACAAAATATACCCAGGAAAATTCAGTCTTTTTATGGAGAGTTATATTGTCAAATTAAGACAGAATTCCCTTAAAACGTGATCTATAATTTCTTTTAAAAATTAGATTGAAATATTAATTGCAGATGGGCAATAAGACTTATTTATAACAAGATGCAAAATCTGCTCTTCCAGAAATTTGTGGGGTGGGATTACTCTATTCTGATGTTCCAAAACGGTACCTTTCTGCATATGCATGTGGAAAGATACTTTCACTCAAATTGTTCACATCTCTCTAAACATTGTCAGAGGATCCATACAATCATTCAAAGAACACAGCCATAAAGCAATACTACAATTTCTAATGCCACACTACTCTTACAGAAGGTTAAGTAACAAGGAAAAATAAAAAAATTGTCATAAAATTGCATGGAAATAAAACACCCAAAACAAGTCCCCAGAAAGACTGGCATCATGCTCACAGATATTCCAGGAAGTGAAAGAGTAGCTAAGGTCATAAGACAAACCTTGTCTAGTGAATAATTAACAGGCCAGCTTCAAGGTCAAGCTTAATATAGATTGTTAGTTTAGTTTTATTGTGACTGTGATGTTTTAATGTCTAACAAAGGTTTATACCAGGTAATCCTGGCAGAATTAGGTGGGAGATTTATTTATTTAATGGATCATATTGATTTAAATTTAAGTTACAGTTTTGATAAGTGTCTGTGTTTCATGGGATGACAAAGAATTGAGTGTTGTGTCCATTTTACAGCTAAGCATACACAAATGTTAAATGAACACTGTTGTTAAGGTTACAATATTAGCCAGCCAAAAGGCTGGAAATGTACCTTCTGTAAATGCATTTATATAAAGTTGCACATTATGTACTATTTGTTTCATAGGGCCTTTGTCTCTTTTTGCATAAAGTATGGATATAAACTGAGTTTGTGATGTTAAAGAGATTATGGCACGCATTTAGTAGGATGTCATCCATATTTCTGACAGAATTTGAGTAGTGATGCAGCAAAGGCTTCCAGGGAGAAAAGAACAGGTCCATGGATAAGAAAATTGAATGCTGTCTTGAAAGCTAAATTGTAACCTTGCCCCTGAGTTTGTAATTGATGCTATGTGAGTTACTTACATTTATCATAGGTGACCACTAACCAATTTTTTCAATGTCTGATGAGAATCTGATTTATCAACACACTGAGTACTTAAATCTGAACCTGAATGACAGTTATAAGTGGATAAATGAAGTATGGCATAGTGCTAAATAGTTATAAAAAATAAAGGCCCAGACTGCTCTCATATGAGAAATCTAAGCTTTGTGGATTCTTTTATCTTAGCTGCTTTGGATCTCAGAATTCCCACTTGTCAACTGAAGATAATAGGATGCCTTGGTTTTGTAGCCATGCTTTAAGATAAAAGTGCTAGTGTTTTAGAAGCACTCTGCCAAAATGACCATGTAAAAAGAAAAAAAAAACAACACTGGTGAAATTTGTAGTTCTGTATTCAGAAAATTCTGTATTCTTACTTGAAGAAAATGTAAGAGATAAGACATAATGTCAGACTGAGTAAGAGAAGTGGTGGAAAATTTCTCATTTAATAAGTACTTTCTATTCCACTGAAGTGCATGAAACAGGTCTACAGAACAAAACTGGTAAATGGCCATGTATGCCAAGTGATACAGTAAAATGACACGCATGCAGCCAGGAAGCAATTAAAAGTTTCACAGACATGGTGTTCCCCAGCTCTTGAGTGCTTTGGCATGGCTCCAAAACAGATGGATATTTGCAGAGTTTGCAAGAGAACAACTTAGGTCTGTGTTTTTGCCAATACAATGCCTAGACCATGGGCATGTTAGAGCCTAAAGAGCTTTCCTAACAATGTCCTTGACAAATGTATGAGTAGAATAAAACAGGATTTTAAAGCTGAAAGAGAATGGTAGATACAATTATTGATAATGTTACTAACTGTGTCTGGAACACCATGAGAAGTGACCACCGTCACAGCCCCAGAGGAACAGTTCCTATGGCTCTTAGGGGAGAAGCTTCCCTTCTTTGAGGAATGGATCCGCCATTTCACAGAGTGTTCAGTGTGAGGGCATTTATGCTGCCAAAAACAAATAGGATGGTGCAAAAGTTTGTTGCCCGCAAATAGAATGAGACTCAAAATGGAAATTCATTATCATAACAGGAAAGAGGTGACTGGTATGACCAGCTTATAGTTTGGTAACATTTGGGTGCCCATAAAAATGAGCTGGAACAGTGGGTAGGAATATAAAAACTTTCTATTGTTACAGTGTTTTTTGACATAACACGATAAACATGTAGGATAACTGGTGCCAGTGCTTGGTACCAAACCATCTGCAAAGTATTTTCTGTGTCAATCTTGAAGATTTCCAGATAAGCCTCCAAGCTTTGCTTGGGAGAGACTGCAATGTTTTCATGAGAGAAGGTCAAGAGAAAGGCCTAGGAAAATACACAATGCTTATCTGTTACAACTGCTGTATCAGTATTATTTCACAGACGCTCACCCTGTGCCAGTTTATACCCTTACAAATATTCTAGGAGCTATTATGAACTATGTCCTTATCATTTGAGATAGAACACACTATTGAAGCAGATATGTGGCAGTAACATGGTATCACACACCACACATGGCTGTGCTTTTACCCACAGCTTCTGATAGGAAACAAGAAAAAAGACAAAACATTTTGTTGCAGAGCAGGAGAAAGTTAAATAGCCAAAGCTGTTTGTTCCTTTTTCTGTTGACGATTCTTAAAGGAAAGGATACACACTGTTGGACTAGTTTTGCCATGACACAGGATTGCAACAACATAAAGAAGCTGTGCATTTATTCAGGGGAAGGGAAAAGTTATTTTGTTTTCTATCTTGGACTTAGTTCTAACTTTGCCAAGACTAGATAATCACAGGTTTTGCTCATTACCAACAGTGGTGATCGCTCCTTTGGCTTCACTTTCTTTAGTGTATATGCATAGTCATGTTCTAAATAGCCACGTTTTGGCACAGCAAAAATCTCTACCGAAACAGATATGTGTCTGTTCACCCCACTTTTCCCATTCCCCACAGAGAAGAGAATATCTCAGCAGCTCTTATCCTGCCTGTCTCTCTCCAGAGAAGTGCTCAGAGATGAAATGCAGGAAGAGGGACCAAGGGCACTGGGGCAGGGACGCCGGGCCCGCCGCGGACTGTCCCGGGATGACCGGGGCACGGGCTAGGTGACACCGAAGGGGGCTCTGTCCCGCCCCCGCCCCCGTGCTCCCTCCCGTCCCGCCCCACCGCCCCCTGGGCGGGCCGCCCGCCGCGGCCCATATAGGGGCGGCTCGGGGTGCTGGCGGTACAGCGCATCCTTCCAGCCGCGGGCTGCTGCTGGAGAAGAGGCGGATTCCCTGTTGCGCCGCTGCCATGGCCTCCGTACCCTCCGCCGGCTGCCTCCTGGCCAAGAACCAGTACTACAGAAGTGAGTGTCGGGGGGCCGGGAGCTCCGTGTCGTCCCCAAACACACGTCCCGTCCTTCTCCCCTCTCTTCCCTTTGCTCGGACTAGGGAGCTCCTCTGGAGGAGGGATGCTTAGCTGGCCAAGCCTCTCCCGAGGGAGATATTCAGATTGTTGACATTCAGGAAAAGTCAGAAAGCGTTTCAGGTGATGTCTAGGTGAGCTGGAGGCAAAGAGCTGGCTTTTCCCGGTAGATTTTAATTCCTTTGAGAGTTTTTCATGGCTAGGAACTAGTAATTTTTTTTTTTTTTTTTAATGTTGTTTACAATTATTAGAGTTTTCTTTTTTTTTTTTTTTTTTTAAATTATAGAACATGACATAGAAAAAGTGTTAGCCTAGCAGCTCTTGGCTTCTAGTTGTGCTTCATGTTTACTTTGCAAGCTTAGATACAACACAAAATCAATTCACATTTTTTTTCTAAATATGTGGAATAATCACTGGTTTGAGAGTACACGTGTTGTATTAGGATTCCTCTGTAAAGGATGGACACTTTTGTCAGAGTCTAGTATATCGTTGTATTACAATGGTAAGTATAGCAATTAGATTTGAACTTCAGTGCTCAAGTACAGACTTGCTTGTTTTGGTAGCAGAGTGTGCATGATCATAACTTTTTTTCAGTGATTTTGGGGAAAGCTATGCAGACAGTATGCTTTCAAATGAAACATACGTAGACTAAGAGGTCAACTGATATAAAAGTTCTTATAAAAATAAGTGTAAAAGAATGGTGTATATAATATAGAAGTTATACTCTGTAGGTCAATAAACTCAATTCCTCCAATATAGCAGCAGGTCTGAAAAGCTTTCAACGCAGAAACAGTGTAGGCTCTCAAAGCATTTGTTTCATTATGTGTCTCTGTTTTCCATGAACAGCAAGGCTGAACTCTGAGTCCAGTGTTTCTTCCAGCTCCTCCTGCTGTTCAGATGCTGTGAATGTTACAGACCAGGAAAAAGCCTTTCATGGTATTGTTCCCTTTAAAACCGTCTTAATTTTTTCTTGTTTGTTATTCAGACAGGATTTAATAGTGTGGCCTTTTCCATCTTTGGCAGGGTTACCTGACTTAATTGATAAATATTGGTGGATAAAGAGCTTTTTCCATAGTGAACCATCTCCATCAACTGTTGGCAGAAAAACACTATCAGCAAGCAGGTGGGTCCTGTTTTTACAACGGAGGGTTTAACTTGTTGCATTTTCCTTTTGCTAAAACTGTTACTCAACAAGTAATAATAAACTAAAACTATCTGGGGGTTGCAATGATTTACACTTGGAGTATCTTTTGTTTAAGGCTATAGAAGCTTCCCATGTTTTTATTTTAACAAGAGGAATCATATGCTACTTCAAATTATGCAGGTGTTAGTGTTTATTTAAGTATCTACCTATGGAACTTGCACACCCATTTATACAGTTCACCCATTTTACTTTATGTTAAAAAGCAGATATGAATGCATTCAAAAGTACTTAAGCAGATAAATATCTTTGAGGAAAACACAATGAAAATTCTACTAATAACCTTTTTATATGTATTTCTACAGTACCAACAGTTGAAAAGGACAGCATGATGGTTTTACTGACTGAGATGCTACGTGCAGACTTGTTTTTCCAAGAGGCTTGGGATCTTCCTAATGTCTGGGTTCAGCTGCAAGAAGAAAACAAAACCTTTAGGAGCATGGAATAGTGTATTTAAAAATATATTTGTCAGTAGCTTAAATTATATTGCTTAATGGGCACATCCATGGTCCACGGTGTTCTTTACAGAGTTGCATAATTCAAGATGTCTCTCTAATGGAAGTAGCCAGCATTAAATATCCAGATGAATTGAATAATCAGAGAAAAATGACAGTAAAAATAAGATATTGTAGGTTTAGGAGAAGCATCTGTATTGAATGACTTTGCAATAGGTTAAGTTACCAGCTCTGCAGGTATTCACACTGATATAAACAAGATTCAGTTCTATAGTTCAGAGCAAGACTGCTATATGGTACATGCCTTCCATCAAATATTTGTGTACCAGTTACAGGGAGTAAGTTTACAAGAATGCTTGTCAATAACTTTTCTTTCAGAAAGACCAAGTACATTAAGAAACAGTAATCAGTTTGGTCTCTGATCAAGTGGGGTGCATAGATCCCAACCTCAAACATCCAGGTACCACTTTCATTCATATTTATGGGTGTTGGTATTTGAGGACAGAATAGAAGAGATGGACAAGGAACCAGTAATCCTAGTTGGATACTGACATTTTCCAAGGAGAAAAACAAACTTAATTGGAGTTCATACTCCCAGCTCTGTTTTAGATTTCTCTCACCTGCTTTTTTGTTGCTTAAAGAGCTACTTGTTAAGTGACTAATACTATCAATATTCTGCTGTCAGCTTAGTTATGTGCTAGATCTGACAAAGTGTACCACTCAAAGCAATGAAATTGCTATTATCCAAGTCTACCTTTGTAATGATTCATACTCTTGAAAGACACTGCAATATTGCAACACTGAAGACCAAATGAACCTAATTAGTACATGAGATCATTTTTTCCAGAAGGTATGACTGAAGTGTCTCAGAGGATATGAAAAATAACAAATATTTTGTTGGATGACTAAATTTGTGTCAATTATCCATGTAGCTTTTTTTTGTGTACTATCAGTAAACCTGCCTGATGTTTGTCCATTCCTGAATGAACTAATGGTAACAAATAGTAATATAGCCAATATGTTTTTCTTATGGGTTAATGGTTGTCATGATTATGCATAACTCCAAAGTGTATCAAGTGGTTTCTTCAGGAAGCTTTTACAGTCTTGATGAAGACAATAAATGCATCACAGATGACAACAGACAAGAATACAATTCTGAAAACATAATTTCAAGAGTCCCTAAATTGACTTATGTATCTTTACTTTACTGCTCTTGTGTAGTTTCATCTTTGTCCTTTAGGTATACAGAGAGAGCTTTTTTTATGTTAAGATTTTTTTTATTAATAATGATTAGATCAGTATTTGGTCTGACTTATTTTTGGCCTTCAATAACAAGTTAGTGTTCCATGTTGCTTGTGGTGCAGTTGCTGGGTGGTTTGGAAGTTTTGGAATGTGTATGTATTTTTCTTTTTTTTTTTTTTTTTTTTAACATGAAGTATTTGTAAAATTAAAAATTCCCTCAGAAGTCTGTGTTGAGTATCACATTCTTCCTTCAGTCACTTCAAAAGTCTGATGTGAGGTGAAAAAGGAATGTAAGCTAGGAAAAGGACCCTACCAACTTTTTCTATAAAATCATGTTGTAAAGGAAGAGAAAAAGAAAACTTATTGGTTACAGAAAGCTGATTGTGTCTCTCTTTGAAGATGCTTGAAATCACACAAGAAAGAGATGCTGTAGACTTACTATCACATATGAGAAATAACAGATTCAGATAACACTGTGGAACAGAAGTGGCAAACTTCTATGCTCCCCCTTGAGCTTAAGCTATTTTTGTCCTTATGTAGTCAAAAAGTGGGGCAGAGAAGAGTTGACAAGCTGTTAAGACCCACATAAAAATCAAAACAGCACTTTTGTTGTTGCTGGGGGGAAGGCTGGCACAAGAAGAGGAGCAAGACCACATATTTTTTACTTTCAACTGCTTAGTCTCTGTGAACTATTTGTTTTGGTAATTGTATCATGGTGAAACCTTTGCTGTAGATGGGTGTCCTCACACTATCCACACCATCTCTTACTGTGATCAGCTTAGCATTGCAGTGGCACCACTGACAACTCAGTGATCTGTGCCAGTTCTTCAAAGTATGCAATTCTATTAAATAATATCCAATGTTGCTATGACAAACCCCTGAGAGGATATGGGTTAATGGGACATGAAAGTGCTTGCTATCAAAGGGCTGCACTTTGTTACATCACAGTAAAAATTTTATTTTTCGTGATTTAAATGCCAATGCAAACTAATATTGGGAGAGGGGAAACCCAAAATTTAAATTATTTAAAGAGAAGCTGAGACAAATATGAAGACGAAGCTATATTATACAGTTTAAATGCAACTTAGGTTAAGAAAAACAGGAAAATAATACGATTTCATATACCTATTCAGGCTACACAGGTACAAATGTTTGATCAAAGGTTAACTGTAATACAAAAGAAAGCTTTTTCCTGTTAGAAGGTCTATAGGTAGAGATAGTACTTGTGCCTGTATGGAAGTACTAACTTAGATCCAATTATCATAACCAGATTAGGAATGGAGAGCTGGACTTAGAAAGACTTTTTTTTTCTTCTCAAGCTTGCATATACCAGTGACATTTATAATGGAATTTAATGTGTTTCATTAGAGGAAACTGAAGTCATATTCTCTTGATCCTAGTAATAATCTATTCTAGGAGTCGAAATGAAAATATAGTTTATTTTGGTTCAAGTATGGTGAAATTTCCCTGTTGAGCACATTTCATTTTAATGAAGTAATCCCCTCCCCCTCCACCGCCCCCATTTGTTGTGGTATAGAAGACATGCCATAAAGGTACATTTCTTTCCAAAAATTTTCTTGTCTGTATGTGAGGAAAGCAATGCTACATATTGTGGATGAAGAATAGGGAGGATTAAAGACTATTGCAGTGAAAAGGGATTTTTTGGCATAATTACTTTTTCTGTAGAAGCAAGAATGATAAATTCACCCAGGTTAATAAAACTGGTTTTCAAAACAAGAAAGAGCAAATCAAACAGCAAGTCAAACTCATTTTGAGTTGTTCAGAGTTAGTAATATCTATGTAATTTATTTGCTAGGGTCACTTCTCTTTGCGATATTACAACATTCTGATATTTTAAAATAATTGCAAATCCATCTTTATTTTTTCATGATCTTAACTAATCATGTATTATTTCTTCTTGAAAGCAGACTCTCTGTTATTGTCCCTTCTCAACTCTTCCATGACAGAAAACCCAAGCAGGGTTTATTCAGCCATTTCTACCAGGATTAATGTTGTTTGCAAAATATTTCTCGGATTATTACACTTACAACTGATGACTGAAAATGTTGACCATGGCCATGTTCAGTGCCCTGGCTGACTCTTCAGTGATGAAGGGATTCTGTCATATTTCTTTTGCCATGCCCTCTGTCATATGCTATTTTAAGTTGTTCTTGCAGTAACAGATGTGAAATATACTGCATGTAATCAATGAAAGATAAGTCATTGTAATAGAAAGAGGCTATTACTAATAGGGAATAGAATCATATCAGTGGAAGTTGTGGAAATGGAGGAAGTTGTGGAAAAGCATATTTTTCCCTTTCCCCCTGTCTTCCAACTCTCTTAGAAACAGTGAAGAAAGAAATCCCTGTATCCCATTCTTATGCCAAAAGAGACATTCAGCTCCCAATTGTAATACTCAGTGGTATGTTCTGTTGACTTTTTTTTTCAAAAATGGTGTTATAAATGTGCTTGTATTCACAATGACAGCATGGAGATATAATATTAGAGTAACTCATAACAGGAAAAATATTATTTGTACATTCAAAACATTGCTTTTCTCAACTGTGACAGCCACTTCATCTCTTTCAAACTTGAACCATCTTAGGCTTCAACAAAATTAATTTTCATTTATACCTATAAAGCAGAACCTGTAATCTCCCTTTACATGTTTAGTTGAGATAGCACTACTAGGTGCAAAACTGTTTTGTCAGTTTGTAGAGGAGCACCAAGATGTCAGTCACCCTGTGGAGATCATCACCTGGACATACTAAAACCAAGATGTTGAGAAGGAATGCATCAATACTGGAAATAACTTTTTAAAAAGACATTATTCAGATTTTATTTTCCTTTTGTTTTGTTTTTTTGTTGCTCTTTTTCAATGAGGGGAAAAAACAACTCATCCTGATTTTCAAGTAGTCAGTTGTGAAACACCCTAGTAAAATTTTCAGTGGTTGATCACCCTCACCTTTAAAGATCTTCCCCACTGTACCAACTTGAATATCTCTGTGAACACCATTTTAGTGGTTAGTCAGGAATACATGACCCAAATAACAAGTTAAGTTGATTCCGCTTCCTCTTCAAGGGTCTTGACACTGATTTCTGAAGCGATTGAATCACCTCGTTTAATATCCAGCTACACAGACTTCAAGAAGTATTTCAGCACAATAGGAATGGATCAATAGGTGAAAGCAGCTGGAGATGTACTTTTTACTTCTGTGAGTCTAAGCTAAAAGCCAGGCTCCTAGAGTATGTTTTGGACTCTGTACTTTAAAAACTATTGCTAAGTGAGCCAAATGAGAAGGAAAAAGGTGATGGTGGAGTTTTGACTTGGCATCAAAATGTTGCAGGTTTGAAATCTTGGACCCTGAAACACCATTCAGTTAATTTGTAAAAAGAATTTAATTAATAGATTCCTTAATAACTCAAATAATATGTTCAAAGAGTTCCACTCATTGCAACTAACTACTTGTAAGAAAACTTCGATTTTTTAAAATTGAATTTAAAAATACTTTTCAATCCTCTCTTTGATGACACATATTGCACAATTTTTTTGTTTTTAATTTCAGTATTATGTTATGTAAAGGATAGCTTTTTCGTCTTGAAAATAAACACTCTACATTTTGAAGATATTTGGATATATCTTTCTAAGAACCTATACATTTCACACTTCACTGTGCAGAAGTGAAAGGATGATACTAGAGGTAAAATACACAATGAGGTAAATTCCTTTGAATAGGTATTTTCCCATCGTATTGTAACAAGGTTAATTTAATACTGTCACGACTCCAGTTCGAACTCATATTATGTTTAAGTTCAGATGAAATCTAGAATTCCTGTAGAATCATGCTGATAGGATGGGTTAGTGGCTAGATGATTTCACCATGGCAGTAGCAGATTGAGTGAAGGCTTGAATATAAAAGGCAAGGTAAATGTATGTTTTATGTAGTAATCCCCTCACATTCTGTCACCATAAAATGTCCACCTGCAAAATACACAACCAATTTAGGAAAAAATCAATGTAACTCTTCACCTAAAAATTTCGCTTTTTCTCATTTTTTGCTTTCCAGAAACATATTTTTCTAGATGAAACATTAGTTGCTTTGTATTTTTTCTAATGTCATTGCAAAAGACTGACAAGCTGCAATACATTACGCAGACAAGTTGTTACTTTCCCTACCAGTTTTACTTGATGTTCAAATTATTGTCTTACATTAATCTTATGCCATTATTGTTAATGTATTTAGTGGGGGGCATTGTTTGTTCTCTGTTTATCCGTCAGCCTACTGTGAATGTAGCTGCTCTGTGGCATAAACACTTTTTAAACACCTACACACCACTAAAATAGAGCTCCAGTTACTAAGTGGATCAGCTTAGACCTTCTGAGATAAATGTGCATAGGCTGTAACTCTCTCATGTGAGGACTGATTTTTATTCTACATTTTTGCAACATAGCATCAAACATTAATCTTGAAAGGCACCGGTCGCTAGGCATTATAAAATTATATGAGGCCTTTAGGCCTAATTCTGCAAATGGATGTCCCTTCACTTCTCTTTGGTCATAAAGCATCCACAACATCTATTATATATTGTAAAGAAAGATTTGCCAAAAGTAAGACTACAATTTATTGGCAAAAACTTTCTTCAGCAGGCCTTTTTCTGTGCAATATCAGTTAAAAGCTGTGTACTCTGTATATTTACCTTGCTCATACCACTTATTTCTGTCCCAGACAGGAAAGTCATTTGAGAGTTTTTTAAAATGGCAACCCTTCTTCTTCAAATCACGTAATATTGAAATACACTGAAATCAAAAGTGCTTTTCATAATAAATAAATATGAATCCCTTGATGATGGATTTGAAGTAAAACCCCAAAAAGGTCACAAAATGAATGGTTGTGATAGTCATTTACACCTACCTGAAATCCTAATTATATGTAGGGATCAGCATGGCTCAAAGACTCACGAAGGTTAAGTTGATTTCAGCGCCCATTCATTCTCTCTCATCTCCCTTACTTGTTCTCTGCACTAATTAAAAAAACCCAAACAAACAAACCCAGAAGTACAAGCACTGTTTTAACAACTACACAGAAATAATAGAGAAATGAAATAAAAAGGACAGGCACGGCAAACAGCAGTTCTTCTAATCATAGAGTGCATCAGCCTATCTTCAGGACATATATCTTTCTGTCTTTGTTTAAGAAGAAAAAAAAAAAAGGCAACAAAACCTCAAAAGTATTTTGCTGCATCTAGGAAATAATCTAGACCGTATTAGAAGGTCATAAATACCAGGGATTCATATCATTTATACTGACCCAACTCTAAAGAAGGAAAATGGATTGAAAGAATCCACAGTGTGGCTGTAAAACAGGGGGCAGGACTGCAGCACAATCTTTTACCTCAATAAAACCTTGGCTTTTAGGCTGAAAAAATAGCATTCCTGAAATATGTTGACAGAATATGTTCCCATGATGGCTAGTGAGAATTTTGTTTAAGACCTCTTTTATGGGCTAGTCTTCTCAGAAATTGCTTCTCTTGTCAGCATGTTGTCCCATCCCACCTCTCCCTCACTCCCGTCCCCCCCTGTTTTATGCACATTACGTTAAAGTGGATGGTGTCTTTAGTGGGAGCATAGTAGTGGGCTGCAGCCAAATAAAAGGTCCTTGACACATATCCCAAGCGTGTATCTAATTCACAATGTTGTGAATTTCCGGGCAAACATAATTTTAAAAAACTATGTAGTATTTCAGTGAGCGAACATAAAAAATATATGTGAAAACATTTTGACTGCTCATAACAATGACTGCTAACAAGATATAGTGTGAGGAATAAACTGAATTTAACATTGATCTGCAACATCACAGAGAGCAAGAATTTTCCTAATCTCTGATAAAGCAACAATAAATGCAACAGTAAATTTCATATGGGGGCTTAATTCTCTCCTTCTTTCAATAATGAGCACTAGCAGTGATGTCTCTACTTACACTAGAGCCATCAAATGGCCAGGCTGAGAGCAGGGGAGTAGGATGAATAAACCAAACTTTAATTGGCTGCTCAGATTATCAGAAGAAAAATCTGGAGGTTTATCTAGAGTCTGGACCAAACATGACAAGTTTCTCATCACAGAATTACTGAAGGTGCTTCACCATTTTACAGTAAGAGTGAGACCTATTTATTTATTAAACCTGATGAACACTTTAGCTGTAGGGACTGGGATCTCTAACGAGATGAAAATTCTTGGGCAAATGGATGCTGAGAGAGTGATGTCTTTAACTCCTGAGAATTTATGTCTGAAACGCAGCTATATATATACACTATATATAATTATTACTTTGATAAGCATTAGTTTAAAATAATCAAATTCAGTAACTGAAGTTACTTTTTATTTATGTAATTTACAATGTGAAGAATGACTATGCAGTGTATGGCAGAATTTATGTAAGGACATATTTTTAGAAGGATTTCTGCTATTTTAGTGTCCATTTAATTGATGAGCGGGATGCATTTTCAGTGTGAAAAAAAAAGATATTTTCAGGATTGAAAACATTGTACAGCTGCATGTAAATTTCAGTTAATAAACTTCACTCCCATCTCTCTCCTGTGGAGGAGTGGCCTAGTAAGAGCACTGCTTATGTTTGGCTGCTGAAATAGTGTACTGCAAATGCAAGACAAGCAGTTCAGCTCACAGAGCTCCTTATTTCCAAGAAATCCAAGTAACTCTAGTATATACATAAATCTCCTAGGATACATAGCTGAAGTTACTGTACTGAAGCTTGCTTAACACTGTTCTATAATTAGTTAGAAAGTCAATTCAACATTTATTTCAAGTGTATGAGGGAGAAGCGGGTTCATGAATAAATAATAGAGAAGGCTTATTATTGTCTGAACACATTAGTTTTAAAGCGTGTTCTTAAAATATTGTTCTATTGAAAGAGTGCATTTGAAGATCTTAGGTTATTCCATTTGCAAGTCAACACATTATGCGCATTATACTTGTATTAAATTATTATGCCTCACCTAAACAAAGGCCCTCATCCCTGATGCTGATTTTTATGAGCCTCCTACATTAACGTGTGTGAAGGCACATGGGAGTGAAGGAGAAAAAGAATTCTTTGTACTTTCAGTGTTTATTGAAGCATCGGTTTTGAGGCATTTCAATGAATAGGCAAAATTTGAGCAGTAAAAACATAAGCAAAGTCTCTTTTTAGAGAATTTTCTATTGCTACTTGCCAAGATTTCCTTTAATATTGTCTAATTATTCCTGCTTTCTGACAAAGCTGGAAATGAGGACACAAAGAGTTCTCAACTTGTGGGGCAGTGTGGGGCTGTTTCATGACTTGTACATTAAAAAAATTGACAGAATGCAAGACTTATAGTCAGTATTTGAAGATATACAAACTGATAAATTGTTTGAGAAGGGAGAAATAGGAGCAGAGAAGATGGAATATAAACCCTCTGCCTGCCTTTAGCTTTCTTCTTCCTTTTGCAGTTCTCTGAAAATTCTGAAGTGACCATTTGTTATCAATTGATTTTTTATCATGTTATACCAGTGAAGACTCTGGCTGGACAGTAATAAGAATACCTATCATGAGTGATTTCTAGCATACATGTTCTTAAAATTGGAATTAAACCCTAATATCAATGGGTACAAGCTTTTTATTTTAATATCAGATAAATGTTATTGAAAAACCTATATTATTATAAAGTAAAACAAAAATGCTATATCTTACCAAATGCAAAACTCCAATATTTATGGAACTGATTTAGAAATCTGATACACATACATACATTGTAATGCTCATTAAAGAATATAGTATATATCATTGAACTACAGCCTCTCCCCCTAAAATCAGCAATACATTGTTTAGCATTTCTATAGAAACTCTTACTAGCATATGCCAAGTTTTTGGATGTGTAATCTTCAGACTGCACTAGCATTTTTTCTTTTCTTTCATATAAAATATGTAATGTTGCATGTACTTCATACAGCAATCTATTTAATTTGCTAGTTCCCTCTCTTCAGTCTCATACCAAAACACCAAAGCACTGCTAATGATGCCTTTACTTAATTAGTGGCACCTGTATGAAAAAAGGTTATAATGAAGGGCCACTACGTAATGATGTCTGCATTTCTGCAGGGAAATTTGTTTGTGTACATAGGATATTCTTATACATTAGTGTTCTTTTTCCTAGCATATCGTTAAATTTTTGTAAAAAGACACACTGTCATACAAGGTTTGGTGTGTACATATAAACTTAAATTTAGGAATGGTCACACATTGTATATTTTAAAATATAACAATAATATTAAACCCCATAATTTTTATATTTATTATAATGCTTATGCAAGCATTAAAATATTATATAATTATAGCTGAGTTTCAGACTGAAATAAAAGTTTACATTGTACAATTTTCCATGTGAGTTATCTTTTAGTCACCATAGTTAATGACAGCTTTCTTAAAAGCTTCTACTAAGTCAGCTGAAAATAAACAAAATTTATCTTCTGTTATACAGACAAGGTGATATGTTAAAATAATTGTGTGGGTGAAACTTCCTGACCTATGTTATGATATCACTGGGTTTAGAATCATGAATCTGAACTCAGATTTGGCTGCTCTTCTACCAAAGACATGTTGCTTTAGGCTTTCATGACTGATTAAGAAGGCCTGTACATATGTCATCCTCCTTTCATATCTACCCCAGATCCCACTGTGGCTCACGATCCATCAGGAAATTAAATGACGTCTCAGTAAATCAAGTTAATCAGCAAGTCCAGAAATGTTCCTGGTTTTATGCTGATTGCAAAGACATGCACTGAGCTCTGCAGTAAAATCTGCAGTGCTATCTGCAGTAGTAATGATCTTAAGTCATAAGATCATAATTTAGAAAAGCTGGTATCTGTGTCAGAGTATCTAACATCAGCTCTCCTGGCCCAAGATGTTCTCCAGTTCTCTTACCTAATGGTAGTAGCCTGTGTCTAAAGGCTCTGTGCTTTGCTCAAGGTTTAATCTTATTTCTACTAAAATAACAATTATGACCATAGTAATAACAATAACAATGATAGAGACCTCTCTTCTAGCCCACAGGAAGAGATTGCCCCTGTAAAAAGCATATTTCAGGAAAACCAAATCATCTTGGTGCAATTATACATTAAACAGGTTTTAAACTTTAAATTTTCTTTGTCTTAAAGATGCATTTATACTTGAGCATATAATTTGCCCTTACATTTACCAGGGACAGGTATGCCCTTTTTCCTCATACAGTTATACATTTAGGACAATTCATCAAAAAATAAAACCAAGGAGTTTGCAAAGGTGCTGAATTTTGTTAGAAGTCTTTTATAGTGGGAATTGCTTTTATTGGTGGATCTAGGACTCAAGAGTTTCACCTGCTGGGTCTAAGCGGTGTTCCATAACAGGAAAAGGAACAACAGATAAAATGGCAAAGTACAATAGCAGTCCCTGGGATTCACTATTTGACATAGTGTGCAGATGTATATTGATTTTTAGTGGCATAATATGTCATTACTCTTATCTTTATATATATAGACCCTTTTTCCTTTTAGAATTAATGCAGTGTGGAAGTGGGCATTTTGTTTACTGAGCCCTTGCAATTCCATACACAGTTTTTTGAGTGTGTGCGTTTACAAATGCTGCAGAGATGACCGATTTTTATGAAAATACATCACTGAGGAGGCAACATGCCAATTTCAAATACTGCAGGTGTTATAAATGGAAGTGAGAACAGTAGCTAATTTAAATAGCTTCCCATTGCCAAGCCATCTCCCACCCTAAGAGGATTCTAAAGCATATTTTGCCCTAGAATAAATAATGTTGTTCAGTATTTTTCTATGCAGCTGAATTACAAATTACTTTTTCAGCATAGACCAGAGAGGAGAAAAGTAGTCATGTGGGATATTGGCATCCAAACAAGATTTTGGTAAATAGATAAAAAATGTTCAATTCGTGGTTGATTATAGTCACTCATTTGCATTTTTTACTATACACTACATATCAATAATGTGCTCATAGATATAGAAAATGCAATTTCTGCCTACTCTTTAAGGCTAGGAGTTAGATAGTGCAGATACTAAGAAGGAAGGATGTTCATTAAATGCCTAGAGAAAAAAAATAATTGGAATTATTTTGTTTTAATAGTGGATTTCAGTTTTATTTCAGTGAAAAATGCCACATAGCCCTTTAAAGACAAAAGGTGTTTTATAACCTTTTCAGAAGATGTCACTTCTAGTAATGTCATGCCCTCACTTGTCTTGATGAGGTAAATAATGTGATTTTCAGACATCCATCTAAATCTGTCCAGATGAGATGATAGCTGTCCGATTTACTCAAGTTTCCACTCAGTATACGGTTTCTAAATCACAGTTTCTAATTGCCATTTTATGGATCAAAACTACATACACAAATGTCTAACTAAGTCCATATTTCCTAATTTTTTATGTTCTTATACTTTTATATGAGTTTGCATAACAAACTTTTGAATTCCAATCTGAAACAGCACTCTACCCATCCGTGATTCATGACATAGGAATCACTACTAAATAAGCAATGTACCTGATGTCCATGGTTCTGGTTTGAGGCATTCTCTCTCTTTTTTTCTAGAACTTCTATGGTTTATTTCCTGGGATCTTTATGCCAACTTTGAATCAGGATTTATGGCAGTTAGCTTTTGCATCTACGACTTTCCTAAGCTATGTGGAGACATGGGAGTGAAATCTGGTCTGAATCTCAGCCAGAGTCCATGAACAATTTTTCCTCAGAATTTAGGTGATAACTATGCAAATCAAATGGCTTTGAAACAGCAAAGTCTTTTGCCCTTTATGTGAGAATTTTTTCCCAGACTTTTTCATCATAGTAACCAGACAAAGATCCACAAAATTAACATGCAATATCTGAGTTGTCTTTAAGAATGTAATAGTCAATTTTGTAACAGTCACTTATTAAGGTATAAAATAAAAGCCAAAAAACAATAAAAAACACAATTCTGAAAAACATGAAGAATTAAACATTAGATTAGTCAAGGCACATCTGAAGGAGAAAGCTGTAATCATGAATTATTAGTACAAGAAAAGCAAAGTGCCCAATTTTTTATTAAAATTCAGTTCAACTCACACATGATCACAAAGTGACTCCCATATTTCTTCATTTTTGATGCTTCTGAATCAGGACTGGAACCTCTTTCAGCACAAAGAGGTTTTTTGTTTGCATCATAATTTCTCCATCACTTTACTAAATAGTAATCCACATAGGAAAAGAAAGATACTTTAAAATTTAGACTTTGTTCAAAAAATTACATTTTGCCAATACTGACTTGAAACATGACTAAGCTTTGATGCCCTATCACTGTTGCTTGTATAGACAACTTAAGGAGATCAGTTTTATAACTGAAGGCACTGAGTTACATGCCGAAGGTCTGAGTAGGAACAGAGTACTTGTGCACAACAGCACAACAGCAACAAGGCAATCAGAAAGATTCTAAGAAAGGAGAAAAAATAACCATTTTATACTTAGTTTATAACCAACTTCCAACTTCATCTGCTTCTAAATAGTTAGATTAAGTATCTTAAAATATGACAGCATTGTAGAAATCCCTAGAGTTGGTTTCATGGGGTTTACTTCTACTGTATTTATAAATAAGCAGATGGGATATGATACCCTTACTGCTGGTTCCGCTATGTTTTGCTGAAAGGTATGCTTTTGATAGAGTGGGGCGCAGATCTCTCCTGTAAGGTTTGGTGGAGAGAACTGGTGGTAAAGATAAAACAGGAATAATTTGAAAATGAGTTGTTTTTAGCATAAAACATTTTTAGGGAACTGTATTTTTACCAGACTCCCATCAGGGGTGGCATGTCAGGCCATAGTTTCATGTTAAATAAAAAAGCAATGTTTTAAGGGAGATTGAACGCAACAGACTTCACTGGACCTCGGTGATTGTGAGTGAATACCATATGACAGTAAAGGAAACTAAACAGATAGTAGAAGAATAGCTTCAAGTAATAGGAAATGCTATGGCAGTGTAACAAAGTAAGCAGAAAAGGATTGAGCAATCTCTATTGATTTGATATTTGCAAGAAACAGTTGTCATAAAAAATTAGAAAATCATGGGCAGCCTTTTCAGAATACTCTTTGAAGTTGTTGTAGACTTCATAGCTACCCAGAGTGGAAGAGAGTAATCTTGAAAATATATTACATAGCTGTGAGCCCCCATTAAATCATAGACATAAAAGGGACAATGTTTGATAATACTCAGAGAGAAAATACCCATCCTTTGGCTAAAAAAATGGGACATATCATCAAGAGCACTTGGAGTAACTGTGTACCAAGTCCTGTGAGAAATCTTTTGAGATTTTGTCCCAAGGATAAGGAAGCCCTGAACATAAAGCATATATATGTGAAGGATCTTACTTTCATTCATTTTCCCTGGAAGCATTTCCTCCTTTCTAATTAAGAGCTGAAAGAGGAGTAAGCAGATTTCTTGCCATGTTTGTTGCTTACTGATGAAAAATATGATTCTCACTAGTCACTAAACAAAGCAAACCCAGTGAAGTGGCTGACCAAAGGAGACCTGAAATAGGCAGGTTACCACAAGCTCCATCACTTAAATTTAGAAAGTACTAACTCAGTGTTGTTGATGTGGAACCTTGGGAAAAAAGCCACAGAGTAGTTTGGAAGCCTCAGAAAGAGGTTGGAAACAGTAAAGAGCAGTGTTCATACTAACTTTCTGAAGAGGTGATGGCCCAGCCTGAGCGCAAGAGAGAAAGAGGAATTGTACAGCAGTGACATTAAAATATGACATGGGGCAGACACTTTACCAGTGTATAAAAAATAGAGATGGCAATGGAAATAAAGTCCAAGAAACAGCCCTCCCAGGGAGGAAACCAAGAAGGCAACCAACTTCCGTATTTCTGGTTTATGTAGCTGCCTCCAGAAAAAAGGGATTGACTGTAGACAGGAACAATGATTGATATTTGCATGGCTTTCTTTTTAAGATGAGAAAGCTTAAATTGTTAAACCTCAGTGAACATGAAAACATATCAACTGTTCTTTGTTCTTAAACTGTGTAGCAGCTCCTCAGAGCTACATCAACATTTACTCAAGAACTAAAGAGTTACAAATGTTCAGAAGTAGAATAGCTTTCTTCCAGGATGTGGCTTGATGTCAGTGTAGACATGGATCATGATTGAACCAGATCCAAAGTACAAATCACATTAACTTGTTTATCTGGGCTAGACTACTGTTGTTGCCTCCTGGTTCCATTTATTTAGGCAGTAAAAAGCTGCACTATTTTATTTGAAATATTTATAGTAGTTTTGAATATGGAAGTGTTTTATTAGAGTACTGTAATTTTTAGAATGTGTAGTTCTATCATGCCTCCCAAGATGAAATTCTTGACTGATCCTCTCAAAGCTGTTATTTACCTTAAAAATTCTTATTTGACTTGACTAAACTTCCAGTGATTACAAATCTGACTAATAGTAGTCCATGATAATTTGTTTAGATCTGAAACTACTTTCACCTCTGAAAAAACAGTGAAGCTGTAGGCAAAAAGCTCTGAAGACCTGTTCTGTGTCTGTGAAAAGCCACATTCTCCACCTTTGCTCTCATGCATGACCAAAGAGATGGAAGAGGATTAAACATGCTTTAGATTTGAGGTCAAATACTTGGGATCAGAGTATTTTTAAACTGTTTGTGGATGCTAAGAACAATTCTGGTTAAGCCCAGGTTATGACATCTGCTGTAAAACTGATCTTTTCTCTTGCTGATAACAGTATGGTTTTTTAAAACTAGATTTTTTTAGGACTCCTTGAAAACTGTATGAGATCTCTCATTTAAAAAATACACGAAGTAACATGGAATGTAGGCTATTTCTACGTGTTCAAAAAGGGCTTAAACACTACTTTTTTATTTTAGCAAAATTTCAGATGAAACATTTTTTTTTTTTTTGTTTTGTTTTGGTTATTTTTGTGAGAATTCATTCTTATGAGTCTTTCAGTGGTTAGGACTCTCAACTCTCATATTAACACTTTCTGTCTTTATGTACACTGTCATGTTCTGATGAGAAATGATACTCTAGACCAGAGAAATATAACTTGACTTCTCTATTATCCTTTTTCTCATTTCCGTTTCAATTTACTACTCAAATATTTCCAAAAATTATAGTCACTTCAATGAGAGAAGTTAACTTTGTTCTAGCCTTCTTTTTTCACCTTTCTTTCTTTCATTTTCTATTTTTGGAAAATTTTCCATAGGTTTTGTGTTGCTCCTAATGAGAAACATGCATTTTTAAAATGTCTCCTCCTCTCACCACTTCTGTAAGAATCTGGCTTAAGAAAAAAGAAAATGGGTCCATCTTCGGTCAGTGGCTTTCTTGTGTTCAGGATGTGAAGACAGAAATAGCTCATCATTGTATGGTAACTTGAAAATCTGAAGATCTCTAAAATTAAACTTTTTTTTCTATTAAAAAAGGTATGATGCACTTCTGCTCCAAGAAATAGGTTTTGATTTTTTTTCCTGTCATATGTAAAGAAGCCCACTCCCACAATTTATTTGGACTCACACAACTAATCCTGACAACTTTACCAGAACAAGACATGCAGGGTCAGACCTTATGGTTTATTCCTAAATTGCTGTTTTGTTGGATTTTCTAACTAAAGTTAATTGAAAATAGAGTCCTTAGTAATAGCAAAAGAAAAGAAAAAACTACTTTATTTTAGGCTAGCTTCAAACTGCATTTTTAATTAAATAACTCCTTTTTCCTCAGCACAACTTAGTATCTCATGTAAGAAGCTATGGGTACCCAGATTAGAGATAATGAAGTATACTTTTCAAATAAATCTAACCATCATTTAAATTTTACTTCACACTCCTAGTCCAGACTCCAGGCTTCAGTATTCTATATAACTCCAAGTGAAATCTCTCAATCTGACAAAACCTACCATCTATTCTTTGTCAGGCTACTGCCATCAGCCGAAACTAAAAGTAATTATTATACATAAATGAACTGAAAGAAGTTGATTTACCACAGACTTTAATAGCACAACATTTATTAGAAGTATTAAAAAAAATTGCTTGTAAAGCACTGCACAGGAACTAAAAAAACCCCAAAACACTGAACAGAAAATCACATTCTCAGATCAAGCCAAAGCTTTGTTATTCATGCGGAATCTAAAATTACATAAATATATATTAGAAATATGTAATAGAAATTAACTGACTCTTGTAAGTCTTGGAGGCCATCTCGTTTGAAACATTATGGGCTGTTCTATAGTAGTGACTTTAAAGTCCCTCCTTCCCTCAGTGAACTTGTAAATTAAGGCAACAAGAAAGTATTTAAAATATGTTATCAGCTGTGCATGCTTGATGCTACTTATTGCCTTCAGAAACTTCTGAAACAATAATTATCACTTCATTAAAGTAGAATTTTGCTCTATCATACCCTGTATATACATAATCACTGTGCAATACTCATTAAGTTTTCTGAAAAGAAACATCTTATTGGCACACACAAGTAAAAGCTTGTGAGGATTAAATAAAACAGAACTGTAGGCTTAATTTAACTCAGTGGGATCATTACTGAGCTATGAAATTACTGAATTAATGGAAATTTAAATATACTGCAACGCCTGTGCATGTCTTTTTTGGCTAACCAATCATACGAGTAATGACCACGACCCATTATTAGGAATCTTCTCTCTAGAAGATGCAATCAGTTATTTCATTTATATTCACCACAATTCCTCCACAGGTGGATAAATTAGCCATGGGAACGTGTGTGCTGGAGTCTGTATGAGTGGACATTCAGGCTTTTGGGTAGGAAGAAGCAAGAGGGGATGTGGAAAGGAACCTACAACTGGGAGCACACTCAGAGTCAGGATTCCAAACTGGTGAAGACAGATGTTTCATATGGACCTCGTGAGGATGTTATTTCCTGCATACCTAAATGCCACTGGAAGTTGCTGGACTGAGATTAATTTTTGAGCAACCTGCAAGGTCACACTGGCTATGAGCAATGTATGTGTTCCCAACACGTTTTATTTTGATCTGCCAATTGATCAGAAACTTGCCATACTTTGAAGGCTTTTCTATCTTGTGTTCCTTTGGACATGTTCTTCTTAAGAAAAATAGCAGATAGATTCCTCTCAAGGCTTTGGCTGAATTTAGGTCCTGTCACAAAGTATTTCACTTTTTTTCCCAGGATATTATTTACCCAAATTTCAGATATACCCCTTTGGGAGCCATAAATCATAGGTCCACATTTGCAGTCCTGAATACTTAAAACCACACATCTTAAAAATACATCCTGGTCGTTGGTTTGCCACATTAAAGGTCTCCTGAAAATTTCCTAGTGTTGTGTTCCTTCTCTCTTGCAGTGTATCTTTGCAACTGAAAAGCACAATCAAAGTAGTATTGAAGGTTAAATAACAGTAATGTCAATAACTTCTATATATGAGTGAGAAATTGTTTCTGCTGAGTGCTCAGGCACTGTAATGAACTGTAGAGAAGAAATGTTCAGCTCTTTAAACAAGCTTTGGGAACACTGAAGTATTAGCTATTAGGAAGTGAATTTAACTTAGCAGAGTCAGGCCTGGTTACTACTTGGATGGGAGACCTCCTGGGAATACCAGGAGCTGTAGGTTCTAGTCCTGAGGACTTCACTGTCACTGTCCAAGCTTGCTTGGCCATGGCAGATGAACCTCAGGAGTTAAAGGGTGGGGCCAGTTCTGTGCACGCTGTGCCTCACCTAAAACATCCACTGTGAAGGCTCGAAGGACATACCCACAAGGGGAGAGCCCTTTCCAAATCTTTGTTCACAAAGCCTAGCCATGATGATGATGATCTTAACCCATGCATGTAGATTCGTATCACAAAAGCTGAAAACTCTAGACCTTAAGGTGGAAAATGAACACTTATCTTTCTCATTATCTGTCTGTGTCTCTCTTTTCACAGACATACAGAACTGTTGTGAGACTCATAAGAGCCAGGGCACAGAGCAGTAAGAGTTGAAATCCCTCATCTTTCTTTTAGCTGCTAGATGACAGGCATTGCTGTCTAACTCAAGGCGAAAACTGCTACACCTCTTTTCAGCAATTGCCAGAGTTACAAGAAGCAGTAATATTTTAAAGCTAAATTATTAGAGGGAACTGCAGTTATTCCGTACCATTTGGAGCGGCATATTAAAATTTGAAATTCTTTTGACTTTTTATTATAGAGACTTCAGTCACCTGTTTTGGACAGGTGCTACATGGGAAGCACTCATGTGCTTTTCTACTTTTGCACCCATGTAGAAAAAGACATAATTTATCACTAGACACTTTTAATATTTAGTCTTTATCTGTAGTGAGACCTATATAGGAGTTGCACACCACACAGGCAAAACTATACTCAGTCTGCATAATGTCAAGGACATTAAGTTGTTTGTTGTTGTTGTTGTATTATGACAAAAACAACAACAACAATAAAGTTATTGTTCATATTATTAACTTTCTTGTACCTCCAGTAAGTCTTGACTGTTTTAAAACTAAGTCTTTAAGAGCAGGCATAGGCATAGACATCTGACATGTTTTCAGGTGGGCTGATGTGACATAGGATGTGGCAAGTTAAAGTACTTTCTGCTTTAATACATGTTTTCATATGCTCATGCTCCACTTTAGTGTTTGTTTAAAAACTCCCAATCTTAATAATTATTTTCTTTGTATTCCACAACTATCCTTGGCAGCAGAAAGAGTCTTAAATCTATCATCATCCAAAGCAGGGAAGATACTTCATTTTTTCCCCTTATGAGAACTAGAAAAATAGATAGTCATAAAAGTAGCTATTTCGAAAGTGAAATTTTTATTAAAGAAAACAGGAAGAATTGAGTAACAGGTTAGCTCTATACAATCATTTCATGATCAGACTCCATGATCATTTCATGATCTAAATTTAGCTTTGTCTACCTTGACCTGAGGGATCAGGGAGTTTAAAGAAATAAACATAGTGAACCAACCTTTGCTTATTACCAAGATTTCTACTGTGTCATTTTCTATTGTGTAAACAATAGAAACTAATGATACTGATATTATAACATACAGGTTCTCCTAGTCTCATTAAATTAAAATGCAATAAACTAGTGGTTTTGCATATTTTCTATGGCACCTTTCTGGAACAGTTATTGGAATAGAGCTTTTCTCAGTAAATTAACATTCAAGTTATTTTGTATGACTATTAAGTACAGCTAGCAATACAAGCACAAAACCTCCCCCCAATTTTAAAAGAAGTTTTAAATGAATTGAGCTTTACATATGTTTATGCAGGTGCTCAAACTGTTTAGAATATTCCTGAGAATCGGCTTGATCTTATATTCACTATTTGAACATCAGTTGAGAGTATTTGCTTTTTCTCTTGTTGAAAGTATCTGCTGCCGCTGCTGTTGCTGCTGTTGCTACTGTTGCAACAGGCATGATTTAAATTTACTGTTGCTGTAACCAAACATATTTTATTATGTTAATTTTAACGTTGTATGTGAGCACTCTAAAAATGTCTTTATTACCGTGTCTCTAAACTTAGAATTTGATTTATGTTAACAGTATTACTTTCATTTAGAAATTTTATGTTCCAGTGCTCTGTAGGATGTTTTAGTATCTAATTTAAACACTTGTTAGCCATTAGACAAGCAGAAGCTTTTATCTGACATTATGGTCTGGAAGGAAAAAAGATGATAAATTGGTTCTGTAATATTTCTGACTGAGCTAAATAAAGAATTTTGTCTTGAATACACATAATTAAAATATGTAGATATCATTGCAAAATAGATATTTTAATCTATCAGAATTAGACAGAAGCACCTCTAAATTTTTGCTTTATCAGAGCACAAGAACAGGTACAAAAAATAAACTTTTTATTTAAAAATGTGTTTCATATTTTCATTTCCGAATATGCAGTGACCCAAAAGAGAAATGTTTTAAAAATACCAGTAACATAACAACCTTGTATTTTTGTACTTAGAGACTGAGACAGAATTTATAACATTGTTGTTGTTGCAGTGCATCTCCTTGTTCAGCTTTACCTTCTGTTGTATACAGTGAAGTCCCATTGAAAGCTGGTCCACAGTAAACATTTTTTTTCACTTGCCTGTGATAATTAGCTTAATAAAGCATCATGTTTTCCTCTAGAATTAGCAGGAGGTACATTCCACCCTATGCAATATAGATCAAATCTCAGTAGTATATGCATAAATTTGCTCCTTCTCGATTTGATTATGAGACAGTTCAGGTGGATATGAAAAATACAGCCTTGAGAAAAATGGAAATAGAATGTAACTCTGTGAAGAAATAACTGCAGACATTTTCTCTGCTCACTAGCAGTTCTTACAATGCATCATAAAGCTTCTAAACTAATGGTTTCTCACAGGTAATAAGGAAAACTTCAGCCTTTTCTTTCCTTTCTTTGTTCTGGGAGCAAAATACTATTATTTACTGTAACTTTTAAAATCGTGGTGTATCATGAAGTATCAGGACAAAACCCCTCTTAATGAAACAGGAAACCACAAGGAGTGGCTCTGCAAAACTACTTCTTCAAGCAATGATAATAACTTGATTCTGTAGCTGAAATAAATATTCTGCAGATGAAGTGTAAACAAAGATGCCATCTTGTATCCTGAATCTGGAGAACTTCTTGGATCAGCTACAGACTATATCAAAATACACTACTTGTGGTTTCCATTTTGATATTAAATGCACTTCCTGCAATAAGTACTCAGGTATTCACAAAAAATGTGCTCCTGAAAGCACTTTGTGTACACACAGGTATCACTCTTGGAGGAAATGCTTTGCATCCAGAAAAACAGCTGAATTAGCATATCTGCATGACAGGGAAAAGTGACGGATTGCTTTCTGTAAAGTGATTATACAACTCTCACTGGCAACTGTTTGGTATGCTACAGCAGTATTGATCCAGGAGCCACGTCACAATCAATCAGATTCTCAGAGGACTGTGAAAGAATTGCCAATGCTTAAGTTAACTAAGCACACAGTAAAAAGTTTTATTGAAATAAAAAGTGACTGTTTTCAGCTGCAGATACCTACCACTTATTATTTACCTTAGCTTGCCTGAAAAAATAATTATGTGAGCTTAATAACTGTTTCAAAATACTGAGAACATAAACCAGCTCACTCAGGGTGCTGTTCTCTAATAGGAATGTCAAATCACATCAGATTAACAAAATGTGCCAAAACAAATCTCATAAACCATTATTTAATTCTTAGCTTTCCTCAGAATAATAAAACTCTACTACACCATTTATACACTGAAAATCAACGTGTAAGACCATTGGCTACTAATGCAGATCAGCAATACATATGCATATGTGTCTGGTTCCCAGCTCTGTATTACTATTTGTTCTGTGGACACCACCTTTATTAGTAATGGGCTTTTCTTTACATGAAGAACCCCATGTTGAGGTTGCTGTAACTTACTAGAAATGCCTGATATTATCTGTGATTCTGCCCGGTGTCATCAATGTAGACTTATTGTCCTTTTGTCTTCTCTCCACCTCTGCTTGTTTTACAGCTAGAGTAGGTTTGGGCTTATGCCTTATAACACCGTGAAACACTCTGGCTCCACACAGTAATCTGACAAGGACATGTCAGTCTTTTGTAAGTGCACATAAGTCTTTCTCTATTTTCCCTCCATATTAGGTCTGATTTTTGTCAACTGTGGGTGAGCTGCAGGTTATAGAAAGATATTTTGCTATTAATCCTTCTACACCTGTCTATTCACATGTCTTCTCTATTGCAATTTGTAATACCAATTTTAGTGAAAATTGGATATTTTTGTTTAATACCTTTAATCAAAGTCTTACATTTCAGATGCAAATTTATAAGAAAGCAAGCTCTGCTCTGAGTGCTGTATGTTCCAGATTGAAAGGAACTAAAATTCTGCTTGCTGTTTCTAGAAGAAAGTTCTGAATCTTGTCTATAAGCTGGCCTCCCAAAAGGTTATGCAAAATCCATTTGTGGATGTTTTTAAAACTAGGCAGTGCCTGATATGTTGTTGTAAACTACTTTCAAAGGTTCTCTAGAAGAAAGGAATCCAAGATTTGATTCACCCTAGTGGGTTTGTACCATCATCTAATGTTTCTCCATACTTCCTCTCAAGAGCAGACCTGCAGATCAATAGTATAAAATTATTTCAAAGACTTAACAGAAATAATATGAACTGAAAATCAAACCCTCAGAAATTGACATGTGCAGTAAACTTTCATTAAATTTACATTAATAGAACAGCTTCTGTGAAGAATGACAACATATTTCCCATAAGCAAATGTAAACTGAATAAAAGCAAAATGCTATTAACATGTTTGAGTGCTTAAAAAATCATCATGACAGAATTACACTTGCCTTTGAATATATGATTGAATATAATTAATGCATGAGAATTGTTTGTCAAAATACTTGTTTACATTGTTAAGTGTTGCACAAGGTATACATAATACCCTTAATAAGAACTACATCCTACATGCAATTTCCTTTTGATGTCTTAGCCTAACTCTGGTTTAAGCAACCACAACACTTTACTATCTGAAAACTAACATATGAGAGACGCAGAACACATTTTAAGAAGCTGGAAATACACAGAACACATTTTAAGAAGCTGGAAATTTCAGAACCTGAGGGCTAGATAGTGACTCAGAGGATAAGAAATGAAAGCTTCCTTCATGCCTGCAAGGTGTCTTACTCAAATTTGGGTTTAGATATGTGATTCCCAGGAGTTTTAGCCATACCGTCATCATTCACAGGTCAAAATAGCTGTGCAAGCTTTGTTATCCCAGTAAAAGTGGTCCTTTACTGTTACTGTAATGAAGTGTAACTGCTGATGCTTAAAACAGTGATGACCAAGAAGATCTCCTGCGTAACTTGGTAAGTGAAATAAATTTCAGCCAATTCTACTAAGATGACAGAGCTGTTTTGAAATGGAGAAATGTTACACTAACATCATAGCCCAGGAAGAAACAAACTACATACTAGCCCACTGCTGGGAAAGCTTCTGGAGTAGCTTTGAGAGCTACAGAAACTAGATAGAATCAGGCAGCTAGTAAAGAGAAATTAACCCAGTGATATGAAAATACCATTTGCTGAGTCAGTATCAGCTTCCTGCATGTCAGATCATTTGACCCTCTCTAATGAATTTGAGGTATAGCATGATGCATTAAGCTGCATTAATAGGAACAACCCAGAACACACAAAAAAAGAAAAACCCCAGACTTTATTTGCTGAAAACATGAGTGTGTATGAGTGGGGTGTGTGCAGCTGAATCACTGTGACCTTTAGTGAGGTCAGTTTTTTTCCTTATGCAATTATGACTAGGTTACATGGAAAAGAATATCAAGAAATCTCTGGAAAAAAATATGAAAGGACCATCTGGCAATCTCAGGACTTTGGAGCAGTATTACTGATTAAGGAAAAAAAAATCACAAAACAAAAGAATGTAAATGTGTGTACTGAGAGCGAAACTGATGGGGTACATAGGATCAGTCTTTTGGATGGTACAGGGAGATGACACAGCATGCCATAACATCTGTTTCTCATTCATCTAGCTAGAAAGTCCTCTATGTTTTCCTTTAAAAGTACAGTTTTTCATGTTTTACATACAGATTTGCTGCTCAAAACAACAGGAATATTGTTTGATCCACTGTGTAAACTAACTAGACAAACCAAGAAATGTGCAGTGAACCTAGCTTTAAAGGAATTTAAAATAGTGATCAAGTTGTAACACTTTTTTTCTAATGTTGTATGTCCTATTGTTAAAGATGAAAATTAACATGTTTAAGTTCAGTTCCCCTGTGATCCTGCTAACACTTAACAGAAAGATTAAGGATAAAGCATTGCCTGCAGATGTTCAAAGCTTGGTCATCACCTGTCTCCTAGAAAACAAAAATGCTCAACTTCAACTCTTATTTTATGATTTTTCCCTATGTCAGCCAACAGTCCCATTTCTTTAAACAGCACTTTTCCCATTGGTCTTATTCCCATATCTAAGATCTCATATTTTCTGTTGTAAAAATACAGTTCTGTCTGCAATTGGCTGTGACTAACATCTTTACTACAGGGCTGAATTAAAAAAAAAATAAAAAGATAAAATATATTTGTACTGGGTCTTATCAGCATTGCCCTCCGGGCCACTTCACACATTTACTATGTGTCTGCAACAGAGGAAACTGCTCCTGGCAATGACCTTTTTGAATCTGTGGCATATCTGAAATGTGCAGCAGAGCATAGCATTTCTCACCAGTAACCCTTTTTCCCAATCACAAGTGGTTCCTTTCACTGTTTTAATCCTTGTAGATTTATCCAGCACTTTTTGTGTAACTCTCTCTTTCGCGATCTCTCTCTCTC
>JAWWEV010000083.1:109937220-109963315 GCA_035583235.1 Hafferia zeledoni
CCCCCCCCCCCCCCCCCCCCCCCCCCCCCCCCCCCCCCCCCCCCCCCCCCCCCCCCCCCCCCCCCCCCCCCCGCGGACTCACCAGATCACCAGATTAGGAAAATGAGGACAGCTCATACTTATTCAAGTCGTGTCTCTGATGCCTTAAAGTTGGAGAAACAATTCTCTGAACTATTTTTGGGGATTAAAGGCAAAAAGCACTCCCTTATTATGATGCTGAGTGTCACAGGAATATGTTGCACACACCAATAGTCTTACAACTTTGTGCATCATCTAATCAATATATTCTATTTATACTAATTATAATATTTGGACATTACCTCATTTGTTACACCCACTTCCAAAACTGTCCCCCCCCCACAGTAATGGCCTCACCACACCACTGGCACACCTCCCAAATATGAGTTGGAGGTCTCAAAAGACCCCTATCTTCGTCTTCCTCATCGTGTTTCTTGCTTGACTGGTGGACTTTGGCAAAATATCATGTCTTCTGGAACAGTTTCAAGACTTCTGAATAGCTTTTGCTTTGTCAAATGTTAGTCTCTTTTCCAGTCCAGTTTCATAGAGAAACCTTTTACCCCATTGAAATTTCTGTCTGTTGAAATTCTTAACAAAGAATGATAAACTACCTTTTGAAAAACTTGTGCAAAGGTACTAGTAAGCTATGTGATATAGGTTTTATGGAGACATCTCTAGAGACAGTATGGCTGCAGCTGAGTCTGGACACTTGCTTCTATGACCTTGAGCCCAAAAACAAGCAGGTACCACAGAAGATACAGGTGTAGGCCATACATGTTGTAGGAGGCAAGGGATTACCAATGAATATCTTATGTGAATATGTACGTATGTTGGTTTGTGCCCATCTCTAATACATCATTGATAAGCAGCTATTACTTTTACCAGCATGAGAATTTCAGACTGCCAGGAGCGTTAATGCTTGCGAGTGTAGATCAGAATTTAATTTTACCTCTGTGCATTGCTTTTTGTCAATGCCCATGAAACTGTCAGATCTACAAGGGAGAGAGGCAGATCAAATATACACCAACAGCAGGGCTATGTGTAATTGCATCTACAACCCAATAATATAGAAAAGTGATAAAAAGGAGCAGGCTGTTGCAATAAATGATTGGCATTTTGATGAATTTGGAGTGTAACACAGGCTACAAATACATAAAGACACTAATCAAAGTGTATTTATGTATTTGTCCTACAGCATCAAGTGGAATATTAAAGCTGAAATTTAGGAACAGATACAAACTCCTTTAAATAAAACATGCAAATACATACTCACATACTCTGATTTTATCTTACTAGGCAAATACAATTAATTTAAATTATCTCTAGAAATTATGTATTAATCTTACGGAAAGACTCTAGATAATTTGGAGGTTGATTTTAATGACACTGTGGGACCATCAGAGCTTACACAATCACAAACCTCACTTTCTTTTAAAGGAATGGGAAGAAAAGCTACAGACAAAAGGTTTTTAATTATTTTTTATGAGTGGAAAGCTTGTGTTTGAAGAAAGGCTGAAAAGAGATATTTTCAAATAAATAAATAAATTTGCAATAAATAAAATTGGAAATAATCAAATGTAGATTGAAGATAGACTAAAAATGGATTAAATGGAGCATGTTGTAATGTCAGGGAAGAAGAAGCACTGTAAAAAACATTAATGATTTCTTAAAATGGACTGGAAATAGGCCTTCATTCAACACAATTTTCTGGGCTTTTTGTGTCTCCAGAGGACTGGAAGAACCATGGCTTGAGAGAGCAGTCTTAGCCTCTTGCTTAAAATGTCTTGAAAACTCAGTGTGGCTGGGTTAGAGAAAAAATACAAAAACCCAAAAACCCAAAAAGTGAAGTTCCAGTTGCTCAAATCTTTGTAACATAAGGACCTGAGATACAAAATACATGGGCTCATTTTAGCCAAGAGATGAGCACAGTGCAAACTGGCTGACTCTGGTGAGCCGTACAAGGACCAGCAGTGGACAGGAGAGTGATAGCAGAAGCTGCTGGGAAGATACACCACCATATTGCTTGGGGCCACTCTTCCTGGTGTCTGACACTGATAGCTGGATGTGAAAGTCCTCAGCTGATGGTGCATATGTGTTTTTCCTGACACGGATGATCCTTTACTTGGACTGCTTTAGAAACTGAGCTTTGTGGTGTTAGCTTGTTCCATGATCCTTTCCTACCATCCCTGGTATACAGCCTAACATCCTGAGTGAGTACTCTGCTCCACGAGGCCAGGATTTAATTTCTGGTATCTAAGCAGGCACACCTTTGCAGTCTGGTCATTCTTGTAATATAATAATGGGGAAAAAAGAGATAGGTCTAGCGGCTATGCGTTTTGGATTAACAGTTCAAAATTAATTCCCATGTGCAAAGACATAGAAAATAGACAGAAATATCAGCTACTGTTTTTGAAAACTGGTATTTTGATTAAGAGTTGATAATATTTTTGTGGATGGAAAGATGCATTGAAAGGTAACACTGTTTTGACACAACACACCACAATTTGAGAGTCTCCATTATGCCACTAAGAATTATAATTTGCAATTATTCTGTTCTGTTGAGTAACTACAAATGAATAATATTGTGTAAAACATTAAACAACTGTAAATTCCACTTATAATTTTCACAGAAAATGCCTGGATGGCATCCTTTTTTTTGTTTTGTGTCAACTGCACCTCTCAGCATGGCATTATCTGCAAATTTGCTGAGGAATTTTCACATTTGAAAATACCTGAAAATTTATTTATGACTCAGTAGCAAACATCTAGCACACAGAAAATTAATGGAGAAGCAAACTCCTTTTGAATAGAAGTATATATTTCTACAGTACTGTCCTCAGCATTGTTTAACATTGGTATTAGCAAGGTGGAGTCTCCCTCTCTATCACCCCCCACAAGCCCACGTGCATGGCTGCTTTATTTATCCACTTCAACAGGGAAATAGGAGGAATCTGTCCATGACCCCTGCCTTGGTGCAGAAGATGTGATTTCATAGTTTCTTTTGCAATCCTGCTCTCTCCTGGATGATGTTAGATGCTTTCATATCTGGTCTGGCCTCAAGGTTTCTGGTCTTAGGGGGTGGGAAACCTCCTCTCCTGCAGTATGATTCCATCTCCTCTCTAGTCACTCATGCTCCCTATTGCAGGGCAACAGTAAACAGATTGGTATGGATTCCCTGTGAGTGTAAGCTTGTGCTTGTTTTTCCTTAGTTGTTTAGATGTAGTTTGAACACACAGAAATTGGACTAGGCCCACATGTAGATATTTACCATCATAAATCGCAGTTCCATATTGGGTTTAATTTGCCATTTCCCCCGCCGCCCTCATCATCACTCTATACACACACACAAAAAGCTGGAAAATTTGGAAAAAAGCCTATTTCATTATTTCTGTGAAGCTAATATATTGGTGTATTTTTTACCTAAAAATACCTATTATTCTGCTAGAATCTAGAAATTTTCACGTTTATAAAAATAAATATTTTTCTTTTGCCTTGGCTCCATCAGAAGAGAGAGGGAGTGCAGAGGAATAAGGAAACAACAATAGTTTTAATCATTTCAAAAGAAAATATGAAAGCGAGCCTGGAAGCTTGTCACTTAATAGAGTATTATTAATTTTGCAAAAGATTAATTAGGTATTTGGTTGTCACATCTGAGTAGTGGCAATAGTTATGAATAAAAGTAAGTAAGAGAAAGAAATGTAGCCATCTGGGAAGGTTAAGCAATATATTTAAGTGCTCTTCTTACAGTTCCAATTATAAAACTCCATGAGGATCCCCATGAAGGAATTTTCTTTGTGTATTTTCTGTACAAGTGTGCAAAAAGAGACAAAGAGAAACAAAACTTGAGCTGACTGCTCAGTCCTTATAAACAATTTTTTTCACAGTGCAGTATCTGAGCCCTGATGGAAGAACATATCCTTGTTCAGAACACTTCTTAAATATATGCCCATCCTCCCGCTTATTTCAGTGCACCCTGATTAATAGCTGATACTTACCTCAAGATAAAAATATTTGTCTTAAGAGACATATGCAAGTATAGATTAAAATTTTTCCTGGCTCAGGGATAGAACCACAGAAACATAGTTTACGTTGGTACTCCAGAGTGCACCTAGTTGAATTCCCTGCGCAAATAGATCTCATTAATTCAAGGCCATACCACATTTATGGTAAAAATGAAGCAAGCAAACAAACTATCTAATATGTGACTAGAATTTCCTGTATTCCAGCTTGTGTTGATTGTCCTATTCCCATGCACCTCTAGGAAGAGTCTAACTTCAACTTCTCTGATTAAAAAAAAAAAAATTATAAAGCACTAGGTCTCAAATTATTCCTTATTCTCCAGCCTAATTAGAAGGTATGCATTACTAAATTATGGTCATCTTGACCACTGGGACATCCAGTTCCTTGTCTCTAGAGCTGCTCTCCCAACCGTACTGTTGCACTGGATCTGTCTGGGTTGGAGTTAGTGTTCTACACAGCAGCCCCTATTGTGCTGTGGTTTTGGATTTGTGGCTAAAACAGTGTTGATAGCACATCAACTATTTTGGCTGTTGCTGAACAGTGTTTTGTTACATACCAGACCAATTATTATTGGGTCAGAACCACCTTGCAAGGGTGTCTTTGTGTGTGTGTAGGGGGCAGGGATGGGGTGAACCTCACGAAGCTGGAGTGGTGGCATACCCCTCATGGCAGGTCCTGGAGCCCACACAGGGAAGCCCTGGAGCAGTAGCCAATCACAAACAGCCTGGGAAAACTATAATAACCCACAGCTCCTGGAGCCCTGACCCAGCTCAGACTGGCAGGGACAGTGAGAACACAGACCCTCACCCTGGGCTGGGACCCTAGATTGGTCAATGGGTCAGAGGCCCAACTGGGGGTTTGA
Source organism: Hafferia zeledoni (assembly GCA_035583235.1). Classification (NCBI taxonomy): domain Eukaryota; kingdom Metazoa; phylum Chordata; class Aves; order Passeriformes; family Thamnophilidae; genus Hafferia; species Hafferia zeledoni. Next base: position 109,942,121 of record JAWWEV010000083.1, read on the forward strand.
CCACAGGGACCAGAGCAGGTAAAACCAGAGGCTCTGTGGTGCCATGTGCCACAGCCCTGCCATCAGGACATGTGAGAGCTGGTCTTCCACAAAGTTTTGGTGGTAGCTATTTCTTCCTCTTTCACCTCTCTTTTCTTTACTCCTTTCTTGATGCTTTGGGTGGCTTGGATGGAGCTGAAGGGGGTGGATTTAACGGAAATGTGGTGACTTGACTGAATATTGACTTGGGTCTTGTTGATTAATATGTACTGATTTGGTATTGTGGTGGAACATTTGTTTAGCTTGTGTAGTGCCCTTTTTGAACTTTTGTCAAGTTCTCTTATTTTCTCCCCTAAATTAATAAAGAAACTCCTTGGGAACAAGTCCATGGATTATTCACTTGACATTTACTTAAGGTATTAAAGAACCCTATATATATAAGTGTTATAGTAAAACTCTTAGCAGAGCCTCTAGGCCCACAGCTCTGGGGGTGGAGTGTTACATGATTGCTAAGCACCAAGGCTCTCCTTTCTACTCTGCCTTGCCTCCTTCCAATAGTCAGAGGTAGAGAAGAGGCTGGGAAGGGTCACAGCCAGGACAGGTGAACTGAACTGGCAAAGAGAGATTATATGATATATAACATAAAATACTATATAATAATAAATGTCATGCTCAGTATTAAAAAATGAGATAGAAGAAGAAACTTCCTCCCTCACCTCCACCAAAGCAGCTATTGTTTGGAGACTTGCTGGGTATCAGTCTGCCTAAGGGTGGTGCTGAGAAATTTGCATGGCTTTGCTTTGATTGCTTTTCACTTTCCTTCTCCTATTAAACTGTCTTTATCTAGACCCATGAGTTTTCCAACTTTCAGTCTTCCTATTTTCTCCCCTATCCCACTGTGAGATAGGAAGTGGGAGGTAAGCAAGCAACTGTGTAGATGCTTCACTGCTGGCTGCTGTTTACCCACCACATCCATCCCAGGTGCAACTTGCTGTCATTGAACTTCACAAGGTGTCTTCTGTCAAGATGTCTTTGTGATACAGCTCTGCCCAGCAGCTATAGGGCTCTCAATCTTGACAACTAGTTCTAAAATTGAGTTTGAGATAGATTTGTATGGTCAAACTTGTTATTAGCAACATTTTTGCAAATAAATCTTTCAGAAAGATGAATAAATTCACTGAGAGGCACATAAAATGTGTCCAGTAATAGAAAAAAACATGGAATCATCTGAAATAATTGTTGAACAGATGGGATATATAGTTTAAAAAATAATGCCAATAATACTTTCCAGGTAATGAACAAATCAGTTTTCTCAAGACTATAAATTCTTGACATTAACTGCATTAGACCAATACCTACAGATGTTGCCTGAAATCACATTCATCATCATCATCATCATCATCATCATCATGGCTAGGCTTCGTGAATAAAGATTTGGGAAGGGCAGTACCCATGCTTGCTGCAAGTGTGCTGGTGGCTGAAAAGGCTTATGCAGGATAGGCAAGTCACATTAAATGGAAAATAAACTTATATATTTAATTATTTTAGAACTGTTTTTCAAATGAGTCACCCTTTATTTGTAAGGTTTTCTGAACCTTTATTCAAGCTACATTGTTATATGATTTGATATCCTCAGTAGGTGCACCTTGGATTGATGGTTTCTGTCCTATATTCATGAGCGAGAAAACAGGCACTCTAAAATTTGAAGGGATTAAAAGTTCTTTTTGCTTTGAGAGCTAATTTCTTGTGGTGGAAAGAAATACATAAGGTGGTTGGTTGTTCCTCAAAATCTTCATCTCTAGGAGGTTACATGGTAGTTTGAATATCAGTCTCACCTAGCAGGGCAACATGTGCTGCAGCTTGTGACTGCTGTTTTGATAAAAAAAATCTTCCTTTAGTTTTGTCATTTATATAATTACTGCTTTCAATTAACTATCCTCTAACAATTTAAAGTCTTAATGATTTCACAGAAACTAATATAAGCATGAATTGCAAAACAGCCCACAAAACAATGGGAAATCTAGTGCTTAACTTTAAAAGAATTTTTGTTTTTCGAGTAATACGGAAAAAATTTGCATGCACTATACACACCTTCAGGATCAGAAATGCTGTCCCTCTGTAGGTCAGGTTTACCAGCTTGCAACAGGAGGATCTGAAAGGAAAAAAGGATTGCAGTGTATGAAAAATTAAGCTGATGTTTATTCTAGGGACTGTGCTAGAGGCAGTTTTGCCTGATTTAGAGATTATTAAAAATCTAGTGGTTCCTGGTTATTAAACCAGCTCTTAAATGTGATCTGTCAAGCTGTACAGCCTGCTGCCACTTTCCCAGAAGGTGCCACACTGTTTATGTTCATGATTCTCCTTCTCCACCCAGTGATTTTGTCTTGCAACTGGAAGAGAATATTGCTGTAGTAACCTGTTCAGCGTGCTGCACATAGAGTTGCTGGCTGAAATTTTATTTGTATCTGGTACCAAAGCAGGGTATGATAAAGCTGGTTGGAATACAGATAAATCTTCTCTGGTAACATCTTCTATTGCCATGTAGATGTACCATCTAGATACAAATTTTTCAGAGCAGTACTATAACTTCCAAGAAAAGGTTAATTACAATTATTGATTATTTGGTGTTTTCTTTTAATGACAGTAGCTGTCAACACAGGCTATAAGGGTCTGGCACTGGTTCAAATACTTACAAAAGAGTTTTACTGTAAATATTACCCACAACCTCTGCATTCAAAAAGGCAATACAAGCACAGTCACCTATTCCTACAGACTAATGTGATCCCTGCTCTAGAGTGATCTACTGAGTTCAGTTGCCAGTATGTTTGAGTGAATAGTGTTTGAATAAGTGGGTGCGCAGCTGTGATGCAGACATCAGGTGGCCTTCAACACACTGCACACACTACAACCCGCAAGAAACTGTGCATTCATTGATTTATTTTGATCTGTTTAGGACCTAGACTGATGAAATCCCTTACTTTCCATGCATTGCTTATACAGTACTTTAACAGAAGTTCTGAGAGTTGCAATGAGGCACCTCAAATGGGCACACACATTTACACACATTTAAAACTTGGAACAAATTAAATTTTGTTCAGCGGTAAGTGCAGGGTTGACTGGATTTCTTTATGATATCTATGCTCTACTTACAGAATTGAGATTATTTTGCAGTCTAATGGAAGTATATCTGTTAAAAGATTATTGTTCAGACATGATGAGGAAGGCAAAGTGAAAGTCAAAGTATTTTAACTCTTTTGCTTGTTTTACTGAAATGGGGTTATTTATTTATATAGTTATGTTTCTGTTTTCTTTGCTGGCTGTTAAGATTTTGAGAGACCCAATAATACATTTAGCTTCTTTGTATAGCAGTGTATTTTAAGCCGTATATTTTAAGTGTTTTTCTATGAACGTGGGGTATTGCCTTATGATTCTACAAAAAACAGAAATGTTCTCAGTTAGAAAGTAATAAAGTGATCATGAAACATAGTTCAATTTTTTAGTTATATTGAAGAAGCTCCCAGTTTAAAGACTCCTAAAGCAAACATTTAGATTTGCCAGATGGCATAAAGTATTAATCATTACTAGTCCTAATTCAATTTCAAGGAAATTCCACGAAAACTTCTACAGGAGAAGAACCTGATCATTTTGTATCTTTGACACTTCTATTTGGGCAAAGTTTATAAGATAGAAATCTGTTGTTAGCTTTATTCCTCTTTCATAAAAGATCCAGTGTAAGCTTCAAAGAATTCTCAGTCTTCCTACACACTGGAGGCATTTCTTTTGTCTCTTTCCTCTACACTTGTATATACCATCTCTTTTTCAAAATATATTTTATTATGCTTAGCTTTCAAAGTCATAAAGTCTATCAATTGATTCAGTTTTCCTTTCTACTTAAGAATACAAATGCTAATAATTTTTCCCTTTATTGAAGCCTTAGAGACTTCCTAGACCATTGGACTATTTACTTTTCCTACCCAAGTATATCACAAAATATTAAATGAAGTCATTATTTGTGATCTTCATTATATCAGAACCATCTAGCAGGTCTGTTATTAAATCTTTATGTTCCATTTTTTGTTTGTTTTTTGTTTTCCAGGTGTAGGTCAACACTCCACAGTTACTTTAATTAGTACATGATCTAACTCTGTAATTAACTCACTAGCAATACATTCTCCTCAGATAAATGTTTTGCAATATATTCATATATAGATGGCCCTGGAAGATAATGACTGGACTTCGTAGAAAGTACTAGCTAAAGAGAGTATAGCATCTCAAAACGCCAGTGTTTTGTGCTGTTATCTTTCTTTTGTGCCTCTAAAAAGAATTCCTGAAAAATTATTTGAACCTTTCATTCAATATTACAGCCTGTATTGCAGGTGAAGGCTGGGATGTTCATGTAAAGAAAGTTACGGAGCAGCATATGGATTAGCTGAAGGTATATTTGTTATCTGGTACAGCAGCATGCATAGTGAGCCTGCTAATTAAAACATTTCACCCATCCTTGCTTTTATGTCCAAAATGAAGCCAAGATGGAAATTAGTTTAGCAAGTCCACTTTGTTTTAAATGAGAAAAGTGTAATGGCTTGTTTTACATATCCCTCAGTAGGCTATGACTGTTATAATGGACTAGATTACTTCCCAGTGTGGGCAGAGGCAGTTAGAGACTAGAATGGAGTGGAAATGTACAAATATTAGCCATGTCATTTCCACGCATTCTTCCCCCAGAGATGCATATGTAGATGTCAGTGTGGGCTCTGTAGGAGGGAGCAGTTTGGAGAAGACTAGAACTATCTCATGTACAGAGGGGCAGATGCCACTAAAATGGTGCCATGTGTCACTAAAAGTAATTTCAACGGTGTGAGAAGAAACAAAACCATGAGATTCTGCAGACTACTGCATGTCTCAGCTAGGTAAGAAGAATAGTTGTGGAACACTTCAGACATGAGAAAGAAGAAATTCTGTTGACACAGTGTAGACATCCATAATGCTGACCAGGGGATTCCATGAGCATCCACAGTAAGGACAAGGATACATCAAATCTGAAGTTCATGTCATGCTATTGCAGATGATATGGGTCAGAGGAACTTTACTTTAGGTTTGGCAATTTTCCTCAATGAGCTACAGAAATTGCACAGATGACTATCTCACACAAATATGACTATACTGAAGATATCTAAAGTCAGAAAAGGGGAATTCCAATTAGACTGAATGAAAAATGGTTTGTGATGGAGTTCTATGGGATTTTCATGCCTACAACAATATTCATAGTTTCTATAGAGGGTAGTAGAAAATACACATGTGGAAAAACTAGATTTGGATTTCTATGTGGCAATTATGGTGTGTAGGTGACACATTAACATACTACTAAAAACCCTTGTTAAGCGCTACTTCATTAAATCTGGCAAGTAATTCCAAAGTCACAGAAAATGGAACACCTGATGAGAACTTACAGTATGAGTTGGCACTTGAACAGGCGGAAAAAAAAGGAAAAAGAAACCCAAACAAACTGAATTTTCATATGTATGTAATTTCTCATACTTCTCAGAAGTACCGAGGATGACCCAGGAGAAAAATATTTCAATGTAAGAGTAGTTTATTCAGACATTAGATAAAATAGAAATTGAAAAAGAAACTGGCATTGAAGGCTTTATTTTTTTAATGAAACAAAAATTTAAGAAGTCAAACTATGTCTTTAACAACGTCAACTGATAAAAGAAAATGAACTATCAAAGCAGAATACTATAACATGATAAAATACAAACTTTCTCATGAATTTGCAAAAAAAAGGTGAAATACCAAAATGAGCAAAAGCTGGTATCAGAGACATAAAAGGCAGTAAAAAAGGTAAAAAATATAAAACTAATAAATCAGCCTTTTTGAGATATGCCTCAGTTCAGTGGTTGTATTTGATGCTCAGCAGATGCTTAGCATGTCATTAATGCATAAGAGAGGGTGAAGATCCATCTACCATGAAATATCCTAGTATTCTCTTCATATTGTCCTTTGGTGATTTCAGGCTAAGAAAACAATTACATGCAAGTTGATTACTATAATATATCAGCCTGAGGTTATAACGAAGAAGGGAGAATACATGGGAGAAGAAAGTAATGAAGCTGATTATGTTTTGTATTAGTGTAGACAGAAGATAGCTGGAGAGGGGATATTAATAGTAAAGATCTAGATTCACACTTTGTTGTTGGATAAGACTAGTAGCAATGAAGTCAATAGACTGTTTTTATTTTGATGAGATAGAGATCATGGTATAGGATTCAGACTTGCATTCAATATTTGGTTTCCATGGCCAGGTTTATGTAGTGGGGGGGTCACAGTCATGGCTTCTATGACAAGCTGCCAGGTTTCTCCATGTTAGACAAGGCCAATGCCAGCTGGATCCAAGATGGACCTGCTGCTGGCCAAGGACAAGTGCCTCAGTGACAGCTGTAGTGCCTTTGGGATAACAGATTTAAGGAGAATAAACCTGAAAAACCACAGTGAGGGAGTGGAGTGAAAATATCTGAGAGCAGACACCAAGGTTAGTGAAGAGGGAGAAGCAGTAGGTGCTCCAGGTGCCAGAGCTGATATTGCCCTGCAGTCTGTAGTGAAGACCATGGTGAGTCAGGCTGTCCCCCTGCAGTCCATGGAAGTCCATGGGAGAGCAGAGATCCACCTGCAGTCTGTGGAGGACTCCACTGGAGCAGGTGCAAGCCTAAAGGAAGCTGTGTTCCCATGGGAAGCCTACACTGCAGCAGACTCCTAGCAGCACTTGTGGACCCATGAAGTGAGCCCACATGGGAGCAGATTTGCTGACAGGACTTATGACCCCAAGGGGGACCGACACTGGAGTGGTTTGTTCCTGAAGAAATGTACCTCATGGGAAAGACCAATGCTGGAGCAGTTCATGAAGAACTGCAGCCTGTAGGAAGGACTCATATTGGAGAAGTTAATGGAGAACTGTCTCCCATGGGAGGGACCCCGTGCTAGAGCAAGGGAAGAGTGTGAGGAGTCTTTACACTGAGGATGAAGGAGCAGCAGAAATAACATGTAATTAACTGACCTCAGTCTCCAGTCCACAACCCTCTGTGCCCCCAGTGGGGAAAAGGTGGAGAAAACCAGTAATGAAGCTAAGCCTGGAAAAAAGGGAGGGATGGAGGTAATGTGTTTTGAGATTAGGTTACCCTACTCTAATTCAATTGGCAATAAATCAAACTAATTTCTGTGTGTCGAGTCTGTTTTGCCTATGATGGTAATTAGTGAGTGATCTTTCCCTGCCTTTATCTCAGTCCATGAGCCTTTCATTCTATTTTGCCTCAGGTCCAGCTGAGGATGGGAGTGATAGATCAGCCTTGGTGGGCACCTGGTGTTCAGCCAGGGTCAACTCACCATACCTGGATTTAGACACACAGCATAAAATCAGGATGACTTTACAGAAAGTACTGCAATTCATTCACTGAAAATTGCACACTTCTCAGACTGTGCTCACTAGCTATAAGAATCCCATCATTCCCATCTGAAAGGAAAACAAATAACAGTTTTTCATAACTGTGACAGAACTGCAGATATTTTCAGATATATCTGAAAATTGTCACTACCAAAAGTTCCTTCCAGATTGATTCTCATTTCAGTTTAAATCTGTTCTGCTGTTATCTGGACATAAAGTATAAGAATACCAATTCAACCAATTGCCTCTGAGAACAAAAAATTACTTCTTTCCAAATTTTCATAACATGTATTTGATTCAGGTCTACTGTAGTTACATTTTCTTACCAGTTTTAAGTATTTACATGATTCCAAGATAAAACTGAACACACAATTGAAATTACATCAGTTTAAAAATTCTACTTGTTGAAACTCTTGGATCATTTATAATAGTCAAGGGAGAGGTGTTTTTCAGAGAGTCTGACCTAACTACTTTGAATGGCTGTAATTTCTTTTGAAATTAGTAATGTGTTAAACTCACCAAAGGATCACTTTTCTTTCTGTGACAGGAAATGAAGGTGTACATCTCTATTAGCAAAATCCTATTAGATTGTCCAGACTGTAAAATGCAACTCTTAATCAATGGCTGTAAATAAATTTATAAAAAATAATGAAAAAGAAAGCCCAGCCAGGTCAAATAAGAACTCTGACTGTCTTTCATTTAAGTTTTCCCAAGGACATAATGAGAAATAAATCCACTCCCTCCCATTTATGAAGCCTCAATTAGAAACAGCAGAAGAATATCAATGGTTCATGTCAGGAGGAAAATACCTCCTATGAGATGAGTGAGGTTTCTAGCACAGAAGTCTGCATTTGCTGAATTAGCTTCAATAAAAGAACATTTACGTAAAATCATATTAATTTCAACAGAGTGTTTAAATGTTTCTGCTTTTGCTGGATCTATCTGACATAACAAAAGTGGCGTGTAATAAAAATGTGTGTTGAAGTCACTCTTGGAATCAGAGCAACATTAACTAAGTTTAACTTAAATGTTTCAGTTTCAGCTCTTTGATGGAATTACAGTCTTGCTATGAACTGTTAAAGGCACATTATTCCAAATTTTTAATTGAAACTTCCCAAAACTTATAGCTTGTCAACCTAAGAAAAATTAAACTTTACTTTCCTAATGCCTACAGAGAGCTATATTTCACTATCTTCCCTACTCCCTGGGCACTGCTGCTGTCAATTATAGGCATTTCTGAAGTGCAGAACAAACACAGGAATGAGGAATGTTTTGTTCTGCAGTACTGTCTGTCTCACTGTTTGAGTAATTCCCAGATGACTGCACTGCATTCTAAGAGGACATATTGGACTGGTTTTGGAGCAGGAGAACAACTATATGACTGTGTTTGAAACAAAAAAAGTTTCATTTCCATCACTGTAGTCCTGCCTGAGTACCTCTAATAGTGTGCTGTAAGTTTTCTAGAGATGTTTTTCAAATTTTTTTGTGGTAATTTCTGTAGTTGCCCTGAATGTTTGCTTTATTTATCAGAAAATTCTTGCTAAAACATAACTGTTCTTAGGTAGAGCTATTTCCAGAAGTAAATAAAAATTGCAACAGAGGCAACAGAGTTGAAATTCATATAATTCCTATGTAAGTTTGATAGTACAGAAGGAATCAGTAATGCATGCATGTACAAAAATAACCCCAAACCTCTCCAAATGGACTCCTTCCTGCCCTCATCCATTTTCTCTCATTTACAAAGCATTAGTCAAATCTTTAGCCACAATTGAGAAATTGATCTGTGATATACAGGTGATAAACAGAAAAACACAAGAGTTTTTTCTGATTCAAATCACAGCTATTTAATAATCTATTAATCACCACCTGTAAAAGTTCATGACTACAGCTGTATTGTAGAAGGTTCTGGATATACCTCATTTGACTGGTCCAGGATCCCAAAGTGGTAGTTGACAGAAGTGCTGCATCTAAACTGTGGGGCAGGAAAGTTTTGTGATGTTCCCCACCCTTATGGTTCCATGCCTTTGCTCATGATAGGAGACTTGTCAGAGGGCACTTGCTACTTCATACTTGTGTTTTTATGCAAAAGAAAATAGGGCACTGGAAAAGTACAGGAGAAAGGTGGACTAACATCAAAGGAAAGATGGTGCACTCCTGCATCTCTTCTCAACATTTACTCAGGATGCATCTGATGTTTATTTCCAGGATCGAAGGCTGGGGAGTTTTTTCAAGTTCATTGCTTACCTACTGCATCAAAGTTTTGTCTGTCCTTTCCAAGCTGCCAGATAACTCCTCTCCTTTACATAGGCACTATTATAACAATATGTGCCTGAGATGCAGCAGAGGTACCCAGCATCAACATCTGTCCTTGCTTCTCCAGGGCAGAAACAGATCATAAATCAAAGACAAATATCAAAGGCAATTGCTAGTCATGTTCTAAGCAGAGACTCATCCCTACAGGGACTTTTCACTGAATACTCAGGAATAAAAAATTCCTCACCAACGAGACTCTTTCTTTCTTCTGTCTTCTGTTTTGAACTCTGAATCCTTATCTCCACCTCACTGATATCCCAGAATTTCAAGTCCTATTCAGAAATATATTCCCTTTAATAATGAAATACTACAAGTAATCAGTCTGCTAAAAAGACAGAGTAAATCCACTTCCATAGCCCTAAAGAAATTAGTTCTATGTTACAGCAAAGTACTTACATGTTTTTCACTGTATCTCCAATCAAAAATCTTCCACTAATTATCCCAAAGTAATGTGCAGATGAAAATTCTCATGAGTTTAGCAATACTATTAATGTTAACACACTAACATTTCTGCATGGGGTGTAACCTATGAAGTGAAGGGTGTACACTATTTCCCAATATGCCAATGAAAATGGAGACTTTGTGAATGGCAAAGAAAAAGGGAGAAGCATAAATAGCTATCTAGGTTCAAAGTGCCTTGTCTATTAAGGGAAACATCTTGCAAAATTTATATTAACTTAGTTTTGTTTTAAAAATAAGATGGTAACAACAAATAATTCAGTATGAAATTGATGACTGGTCTGATAAATTTCAATTATTTTAAATATATATATTTAGAATGAAGGCATTACAACTGCAAATAGCAATGCTTTGTGTTGTAGGGGGTTATGTTGCTTTTGCAAGGTTATCTGCTTAGTGCACTATTCTGTATGTAACTATATGTGTATATAAAAATATTATTAATGCAATTTTAGTAATACAAAGGTCCATGCAAATACTAACAAATGTTAATAATGAGATCAAGCTATACAGGGGACATGTGTTCATACTTCCTTTTATGATTTTGATGGGTTTGATATTATCAACATAAACATCACCATCTCCATAAAATACAAAGAATTTACAAAAAATCAAGAGATATAATTGTTACATTTCCTTTTGTAAATGTAGATTATTGTGGTTTTATACCTCAGGATGCTTCCTTGACACAAAATACTGGTAAAACCTTCTGAATAATTTTGCTATTTAAGTAGTAGATCTTGGTCAAAATGATTGTGGTTTGGGAAGTATCAAGCATTGTACACCCATAATTACCTCCATGCTGCATCTTTAGCTTTCTAGTTTTCAGACAGTATATCCAGGAAAGTTGCAAAGAAAGTAGTTAAAATCTACAAGAAGTTACGGTAGGAAGCAGGGAACTGACAAAAATTTTTCAAACAATATTGTCACCTACTTAAATTCTCAGATTTATAATGAAGAATTACCAACCAGTGGATAAATTATCAGCTTTTCAATAAAGTATGATTTGCACATTTCTTTTTTGTCCATTATCCTTTTTGATTCTTCTGTATAAGCGTTTAGCTGAAATCATAAAGTAGTACCATCTGAGAAGACTATTTTCTTCCTCTTGCAAAGCAGTTTTAAACACCATACAGATATTACAATTCAAATAACTAAATATGTAGGGTGTCAAGAATAGATAATCAAAGAACAAATAGCTTTATAGGTCAATTTCCTTCCGATATGTGCCTGAAGTCCCCTCAAGCTCAGTTTCCCATAGGATTCCTTTGTATTCCCTCCCAAACTGCAGCCAAAAAAGAAAAATTCAGTTCTCCGAAAACCACAAAAAAAGTTTAAATGTTATTAGATCAGTCATTGGTACAAACTGAGTTTTTTGTTGAGGAAAACAAATTATTAACCTCCCTCTCAGATGATGAACAGTCTATAGAAATCATGCATTATATACCTGTACACATCTTCACATATTTGCGGAGAAAACCATTTGTAGATTCAGATCATAAAGCTGCGTAGTGTGTGAAGCAAAAGGCAGACTTTGACGCAAGAACTCACTAGTGCACATCAGTACAACATTCCTGAGCAAGGTTACTGCAGGTTTTTTATTGATATTTGCTTGGTTTTTGCAGTTATAATAAATGTTCCATGTTATAGGGGGAAAAAAAAAGTGAAGTGTGTTTATAGTCATAGAATGGTTTAAGTTGAAAGGGACCAAAAAGATCATTTAGTTCCAACTTCCCTGCTTTGGGAGGTGGAAGATGCCACTAGACCAAGTTACTCAAAGCCCAATCCAATCTAGGTTTGAACACTTCCAGGGATGAGACATCCACAACCTCTCTGGGCAACCTGTTCCAGTGCCTCACCCCGCTCACAGTAAAAAATTTCTTCCTAAGATCTACTCTAAGTCTGCCCTCTTTCTTCTTGAAGCCATTCCCTCTTGTCCAATCTAGCATACTGAGCAGACCATTGTCTTTTCAGGAAGGATCAGGTTAAAAATACTGTTCCTATTTTTTAGCAATTTTTATAAAGTCGTTTTAAAATCAACATAATTGAATAATGAGTATATACTAGTTATAAGTGACCATTATCTAGAGACTTTTCCACACCTCTTCTTTGCAGAGGTGTGACTCCTTTAAATTATTCCCTAATACTTGAAGAAATAACTCTTTATCTCTTGGAATAACTTTTTTAAAACCAGTCATAAATTACTCTATGTCTTCAGTGACATGAGACCTGTGGTCCAACATTCCAATATTAATCTTTTCATAAAAAGCGGATTCACAGATATTTTAAGTATAGTCATTTTAGAATAGGTTGAGAAGACATAACGTCTTCTTGAATAAATGTAATGCAAATTAAAAGAGAAATGGAACATACTACCTCTTAACTACAAGTGTATGTTTTCAAATAACAGAAGGTACCTCTTTAAATTTATTTTTAGATGGCTCCTTATGAAAGGAAGATAATAGAATGCAGAAAACAAAGAGAAAAAATGAAGACTAGAGGACAGTGATGAAAAAGAGTCTTAGAGAAACAGCTTATTTTGCAAATTAAACATTTTGCACTTGTGTGGAGCCACAGATTGTAGAACAGAAAAAGCTGAAATTAAGATGACCAAGGAACTATCATATACATCAAATAGTTGCATCACACAGTATGACATTAAACATATCAAATCCATTGAGTCCCAAAGACAGATGCCAGTAGCAGATGAATACTTTCCTTAAAATGGAAGTAGAAGAAAAACACAGATGAGAAGACTGTTGAAATAATGCCCCTGACTTTAATAAAGTTACTGAGGTTATAAATGTAGGCTCTGGAGATCTATTTAGGTCATATCTGAAAAAGAATTAAGTATCTCTAAAAATTACCTAGATACTTTGAAAGTGAGGGCTGGCTAAGGAGATACCAGTAGTTGTTGAACATTTTAGAACAACCAAAATAGAAGAAAAAAATCAATAAAACCTCATATGAAAGGTGATATTAGGAAAGAAATTGGGAGGCTATATTTTGCTGCAGTAACTCTGACATGAAGTTTTATACTTGCACTGATATTCTTTCTAAGTTACGCTGCAAAAAGATTCTCCATTCCAGCTAGTGAACAGCAAACCTACAAATTGCTTTCTAAAAAATCTACCTTTTGTTTTCTTTTTTTTCCTGCAGGTTTTCTAAGTGGCCTGCAGTTAGAAAGCTGCTTCTCTTTATTCAGTGCAATTGCTTTCCAGAAGCCTGAGACATTTCCAGTCCTGTCAGCAGAGATGCTGCCAACAGAGTTGGGTACCCTCTGTGGGTGCCCTATTTTGTTCTGTGGGATCTGCAATGTCCTGTATGCTGGAGAGGTGCATGGCAGCAGGAAAGGCACCTTCCTCCCTGCTCCTGAATATCCACAGACATGGTGGCTGGGAGTGCCTCAGAGCAGAAAGCCCTGCCTGGCTGCAGCTGCTGCCTGCTGTAAGGCAGGTCAGATGGGCTGGATGGTGTTTGTACAGGTTGGTGGGCCCAAGAGAAGGCACCTGGTTGTGAGGGAAGCCTCACCCAGGTTGATGGACACCTGTGTACAACTGGGTTTGGTGACAGTTTGGCATGGTTTGTAGGTATGGGCATAACCTAAGAGAAGGCGGTCTAGGGTCATGTTTGGACATTGCAGCTCGGTATTGTTCTTGACACTTGTATATGTATGGAAACTTACTGGAATGTAAGTTTTTGTCAAAACTTGTGATGGGATTTGCGTATCTTTTGCTTACTTGTCTAAACTTAGCACTTTGCAGTAGAAGTTAGTTCAATTTGTGCCTGTTTGTCATGGAAAACAATAGGGAGCAGGGGTTAAAAATGCTAATTTTGATTAAAGAAGGCAGATGTTCCCAGATTTCTCACCTCGGTGGAAAAGTTGCTTTTTAAAGTCTAAGCAAAAGCAATTGGAACTTAGACCTTAGACCTGTCCATGAAGAAGTTAAACTCTGTCTGTAGACTGTGGCCCAAAAACCCCTCCACAAGACAGACAGTCCTTTTGAGTATCCTGTTCAATGTTGAGTTATATGTTGTTCCCCTCACAGACGAGTAGAGATCATGAAACAAGCTTCAATATGTACCAGAGACTTAATAATAATTCTGAAGCTGTGATGGTTAATATGCCTGCCCTTCCTGTTAAATTTTGAGCTAGCTATGGTAGTTAATCATGCCAATACCTCCTCAGCTACATGCAGCTACTCAGGCTGATGTGTATTTGAATGGATTGTCCACTTTCTTAGATGCAGCACTGAGTTTCAGCCAGGGAAAAGATGTAAGGTCAGACTATCTTCCACTGAAACAGTTTGACGGGATGAGAGAACAAAACACTCTGGAAGCTCTTACTTATGAAGGCATGTTGTTATCTGCTGAATAAAATAAGAAAAAAAAAAGTAAAAACTGCAGTGAAGTTTTGAGATACGTTCTTTGGTTTTGTTTTTCAAAGTAAGAAGCAATTATTCTTTCAAAATATATTTCAAATGAAAGCTCATGTAACCAAACGCATGACTCTAATTTGGTAGATGATAATATTTCTCAAGCATAACTAAGTAGTGGAAAAATTAATCTTGAGTTTGTTTTAAGTTAATAGTTTTACAAAGCAAACAAGTGATTGGGCAATGAAACAAGATTAGCTGAATATGCAGTTCAAGGAAGTAATTTTTGTTGTCTTACCTCCTCAAATTAAAGTATTCCTTAATTTCTGTAACATTTCAACTGCTCTGGTAGACACAGTGTCTTAACTTTTCACAGTTAGAATGATAAAATGGTCTCTGCTCTTCATTCACATGGCCACTTGCACTGTATGAGATCTGACAGAGGGTAAGTTTGGTTGTCTCAATTGTTTCGCAGACAAGCACTTATGAAATTAAAGTCACTGTGCAGATAAACTGTGCAAAGTAAGGAGAAGGATTTGACAGAGACAGTTGGCTAAAGTAGCTCTTTGAAGACAACACCTACATATAGTTCTTGAGAATTCTGGGATGTAAATAGTTGTCTGATAAACTTTTACCCTGCTGTTTGCCTCACTGATTTCTCATTAATCTTCCTTAAAAGCTGAGGTGTGTTAATTTACTATGTGATTAAAATACCATTGGGTTTGGGTTTTTTTGTTGTTGTTGTTTTTAATAACTTATTTTGTGGAATTAATAAAATAACAGATAATTTTTTAATTTAAATTTTATTAAATTAAAGGTGGTATCATAGATTGTTTAACAAGTATCTAGGTGCTATGTTGGTAAGAATAGTTAGTAACTGCATAAGCACCTAACTCAGATTAAGTCTTTTAAATCTTCTGGATATATGCTAGGTTCGCCAAGCTTCAAAATAGTCTAAGAATTCCAAAGCTATTATTAGAAACACACAACTTTATTTCTACAGCTCTTCCAGTGCTATAAATTTAATGCCTCTTTTTATTTGTGAAGTTGCCTCCACAATGATTTGCAGACCAGCAAGGCAATACGAAATGCACACAATAAAGATGACACTATACTTTACCTTCTTCCATTTACTGGAGCAGCAGGGTGGCTGTTTTTAAAACTCAAAGCAAAAAAGATATTTGGAACCACATGGGTAGGATCATTTTTATGTTTAATATAAATAACTGTCTAAGAGCTGAACCAGCAGTGTGGGTCTCATTACACCCACCCTCTTCAAGAGGGGTTGTCTACAAACCACAATCCAGCCTTCACTTCCCCCATTTTACATACGTGTACTCACCTGGTTGACCACAGTGACTGTGTGGGATTCAGGTGTTCTAAGGTGCCTGCCCTCTTACTGGTCTCCAGCTGGCTTTAGATATAGCACTGGATTTTGTCCAAGTTGATGAAAAGTAAATCTACACAAATAAAGCTGTCTTCTCGCTACTATGAGTTTAAGTCCCAGAGCCAAGAATAAAAGGTCTGTTGCTGTTCAGCTTCAACTTCATAGCCTCTAGGATGGTTTAAGGCAGAAATCTGACATTTATGGAGTCTTTATAATTTTTGAAGACTGCTGAAACAGTAAAAGTAGTGCTTTTGAAGCCATAATTTTTTGCTGAATCCCCAGGGCTTGTTTCCCTCTCTTGAATGCTGTATGCCTTTCCTCAGTGCTGGCGTTTTTCATGTAGAAGAAAAGGCAGTTTTGAAGCATGCCTTGTGCTGAAATACATAATACAACAAAGCGCCCTTTAGATGGGGAAGAAAAACCCCAGAGACTGTGATCCTAACACATGTACATATTTCCTTGCCTATTCCTGTTTTGAGAATGTTTTAGATGAGACCACAGAAAATGTTATGCTGAAAAATTTAAAGATGTGCAAAGATTGTGTAAAGGTGAACAAAGAATTGTGAATTTTTTGTTAGTGACTATACACTAGAGTTTTCTATACATGAGGGTGGCATCCTATGAATTATGTTTCCCTTGCTATTCTAAGGATACCATATTATAAAATGTGAAATATGTAAAACTGAACTAATTTTTCTCCTTTACATATATGGTTGTTTAAAAAAGTACTGAATAAAAATGGTTACTTAGGTGTATCGTAAGAATCACAGCTCTGTAGACAGTGGATAATATTTAGTGGTTTGGTGAGGCCTCTAAAATTAAAAGTAAAATATTCAAATATTGAAGAAGTGTTGAAAAACTAGAATAAAAAATTCTTCTTTTGTTACTTTCAGACAGAAATTTTTGTAAATTTTATGAAAGTCTATATTCAGTATTTTAGCCTGGTGATGTAAAATGTTTAGGCAAGTGAGAAAAAACATGCTGAATATAGAATTAAAAATGGTGGAAATCACCACTATTTTATTATAAAACCTTTATGTGAAGTCTGAATAGTTTAGAAAATTAGCCTTTTGTACATAGGTGACTTGAATCAAAGTTCTACATCTTGGGATGAGCCTTGAGAGAGGAACTGTCATCAACAGAGTTATTACCTTTGATTTGAGATACTGTGTGCTGTAAGAATGGGAGCTGGACTTATAGGAAGCATTTCTGGAAACCTAACGGAGACACTGATGATTTCAATTGCAGATCTCTTGAGAGGAGGAAGACTGATTTAACATTATGAAACTTCAAACCTACCTAACCTTGACTTCTCTTTGTGATTTTAACTCTTTTGTTGTTGCCACAGTTTCAAACAGCATATCTCACTTGTAAACAACATATTTACTCAGCTTGTTTATGTAAAAATAAATAAATAAAATAATTGAGTGTTTCCAGGAATTGTCTGTCAGTATAAACAAAGTTATTCCTTCTGACAATTGTAGACATATTACCTACTACAACAGATCTGTTTAATACATGAAAACTTTTAAAATAATTTTGGGGTTAGGATGGCATATTTCTAGCTGTTTTTCTATTACCATTTTTACTATAATGGCTACCTTTTACAAAATTTTAGTATAGTCTTTAAAAAAACCACAGACGTGTCAAACTTTAATTTTGAAAATGTTTTTGAATTAAATCCATTTTCCAGTATTATACAGAGAAAATAAAGGAACAATAGAGGACCTCAGTTTTCTTGTGAATAACAGTTTATGATTTGGAACAAACACTTGCTAATTCAGGAAGGTAGAATGAAATGTTAACACTTAGGTATATTGGAGTAAGAAATACTATAAATATCCAGAAAAGTAAAGTGTGTTGTTACATTATTTCCCTGTAAAAGTTAATCAATCATGTTCAAATTCAGGAGACAATTCAGTAACTGCATTATTCAGCACAGTAACTTGGAAAGCCCCATTCAGCTTTATGGATTTAGTATATTGCCCAAAATGGAATCCTGAAATTCATTCAGTCTGAAATAAGGAAAAAAAAAAAAAGGTTCTCTTCATACTTTAAATGGATCATCTACAAAATTCATCCAACATTTTATGCTGAGTTTTATTTTCAATTTCTTACCACCTGCAAAGAGTCCCTGAACTGAATTTTAGTGAACTCACTTACATGCCATTTGCAATCACACTTAGTTGTAGTTATAAAAGTGTAACTTGTATATCTGTTGGAAATGTGCATAAATGAAGAAATGAAGGTTGGAAAAGAGACCAACAAGGAATAAATCACATGTATTTACACACACACCCACCTCACATGTATATATATTTACACATGTATGTGCATTTTTGCACACACAACTACACACATATTTATATGTTCATGCACCTATATGCTTATCTGCATGAATATTGATATAAATACACATGCCTACACAGACATGTATGTTTATGTGCCTGCACACACATGTATACACCCATGCCCATTAGTGCACAGATATGTTTGTATATATGTGTGTATATTTACCTTCACATGTGTGGATATTTTGGTAATACTACAGCCAAATAGTATTTAAAGATGAAAGTAGAATAATGAAATATTTTGGTGAGGTCTTCCTGTCCATAAAGAGAAACAGGGAAAGATGAATAAAGATAATTATTGGGTACCATGATCTGTGAACAGGGAATTTGAACACACAGAAACTGTAAAAGATGAAAATTTGGTGGCAATTATGAGAGCTAGGAGTGGCATTAATCACTAAGGAACTCCTAGATTACAAACAACCTGGAAAGGGAATCAAGGCAACGTAGTCAAATGAACAAGTGAAGAGGTTAGTTCTTACAAGCATTTTGAAAAGTTATGTTAGGACATGATTATCTTTGCCAAGAGGAAGTGATGATTCAAGAAACAGAATACAATAGGATGAAGATGTAAGTAGCTGTTTTGGCTGAATAGGGATACAGAAAAGGTTATTTAGCAAACTTACAACAAAAAGACTCTGAAAGATTTAGACATACCCTGCATCTGAGGATTACCAGGGTCAAAAAAAGATGCCTGGAATTATATGCCTGACAGGCAATATAGCAGTTAATAGGATCTTACAGTTTTCCATTGATGGATAGGAGAGCGGGCTCAGAGAGGGAAGGACGGAATTAAGAGCTTTGTTTAATCAAATTGTACATGAGCTAATAGCTAGACACTTAGGAAAAAGTATTGGAAAAAGAAGCCAGGTTTTTTGTTAGTTTATTATTGCTGCACTTAAGTTGAACTTCAGCTATAGAATGTTCACAGACATTGGTAATTATGAAAGAAATTTTTTTAAAGCTTGTTATACCAGAGGGAAAATACATCAAAAGATGAATGGGCTACCTCTCTGAGGTAAGGAAAAGCAGGAAAGATTAAGAGAAAGGGAAAACCAAGCAATGAAATGAAATATGAAAACAATGGATTTATGGGAGCAGAGGGGATATAAAATAAGTGAACTATGAAAATGTCAAATGAGTAATTCAATCAGCATTTTTCAGTGGCTTGCTAGTAACACTGGGCTCATTCTGTAGAAAAATATTGAGGTAAAATAAAGCTAGAGGACTTGATGAACTTTCTGTAACATATAAATGGTGCAGTGAAAAACTAGTTTTAGATCTTATGTCTCCCTTTGCTGCAATCTGCCCTAACATTGGTACCATGTGAAAAAACGCTATGAAATACAGAAAGCATAAAAATGTGCAAAAAAGATATACTTTAAGTGAAGACAGGCAGAACAGGTATAAGAGATTGATATATCAAGGAAAAACAGTTAAATGTGAATATAAGAAAATGCGCAATTACACATTGCAGCAGTGTCAACAGAATCCTGTATGTTTGTCATCACACACTGAAGTTATTAGATTTTCATATATATCACAATCTATAGTAGTCTTATGGCTTAAGTGTCTTCCAGAAATTTGTTCAATGTATATGCCACGATAAAAAAGGTAGGAAATCAAAAAAATATATTTGTGGACCTATATATCTATGACAGTGGCCCAGTAGGAAGCTTTCGGTAGACATGAGCTTGGGGAAGGAAGGGAAGGGTGGGTGAAGGGAAGAGCATTGTGAAAGCAGACATGTAGTTAAGTGTGGATAGAAGTAGAAGGTAGAATTCCTCATTAGATAGAGGTAGGACAAGCAAGAGAAATATAGGCAATGACTAGCAATAGAAAAGTCAGTGGAATAACTAATGGTGAAAACTGAAAGTAGGATGTTTAACAAATAAATATAAGCAATAATACATCCAGGAAAGGGGACTGATATCTGACATACCTTATAGCTGCTTACAGAATACTGAATAACTGTGTAGCTGGGGCCATAAATAGAAGAAAAGGAAAAAAAAAAAAAAATGAAGAGGGCAAAAAAAGCATGTTTGCAGAACTGAAAAGTTGTGCAACTGTTTTTCTGCGATCTACTTCTGTTTTACTATAAACTTGAAATTATAATTTTGAGGGATATTCTTCCAGATTAATTACTGTGTCTTACATGCATTGTCCTTCTTTGAAAGTAATATCCCTTAGTATGAGAAGAAATTCCAAAATTCCCTTGGTTATTGGCTTCTGGTGGAGCTAGTCAGTTCTAGAGAGCAGCAATGAACTAAAGACTCAGTTTTCAAGTGTACTGTGTTATGTGGCTCGAAAGCTATTTCCATGGGGAGGAAGCACATAGCTGTAGCTTTTTATGATCATCTAGTGATTTTGTCTTTATTTTCTTTCAGGAAAGTGACACCCATATGTTTGAGTAACTTTAAAAAAGGGTGTTTTACAATGTTTGCCAGGCTAGATGTACCTGTTGCTGAGGGTTGTATGTAGCATTAGTAGGTGGAAAGTAATTTTCTTTTATATAATTTCACTGCATGGATTTTTGAAAGTGTATAGAAAGTGGTTTTCTGAAAGTATGTGTCAAATCCCCTTTGCTTTTTTGCGAGCAACAGGATGCTTCAGAAAGTCCTATACTTGGGAATAAGTACAATTTTCACAGTCATAAAATGAAAGCAAAATTCAGTTTTGAATCTCAGTGGAATATTGGATATTTTCTTCCTATTTTATGTTGGGCACATTAACTGTTGACAAATAATTAGAGAAATAGTGTTCTCCTTACTTAGAAAAAAAGTTGACTTTTTAATTACTTTTCTGTTGATGAACTTGATGCCTAAAAGTGTGATTTAATGTAATTTTAGAAGGTTTTAGAATCATGTAGTCTCTGTTCAGTAGCCCTGATCC
>JAWWEV010000083.1:109980647-109992025 GCA_035583235.1 Hafferia zeledoni
TGGCGGTGGTTTGTGCTGCTGGTAGGGTCTCCCATGCCAGACAGGTCTCAGCTGAAGGGTCAGACAAAGTGTGTCCATGGGCAGGATGAGCTCGCTAGCCCTCTGCCAACCATCCTAGGAGAAGGACAATTCTAACTCCAAACCCGGGCAGATGGAGGTCGTTTAGCCCTGTAAGGCCATCCATCTAAGAGAAGGATACTCTAACCAAACCTACATCCTGAGGTATTCACTGTCACTATCCAAGCTCCCTATGTGGTTCCCCACACAGAACTGAAGTGAAAAGGCTGAGCAGCAAGCCACTAGTCCTATGGGAATGCTGAGAGGGTATCTTCAGTCTAGACTGCGCTCAGCTGCCTTTGATGCTGTGGAGCATCTACTGAGGATTTATATACCAGAAAGATCCTTAGAAAAGAAGTCCCTATGACATGTCTTTCAAAAGAATTATGCTTTAAACAACCCGCTTTTTTGTCTATAACTCCTGTTTGTTTGGTTTTTTTCATATTTCTTTTGTTAGTCTTCTACAAGATCTGACTTTTGATTCCCTTTACCTAATAATATTCAGCTCAGAAACCCTGAAAAATGTTTTAAATAGAATATATATGTGACTTCAAAGAAGGTGTACTGTATTGGGACTTGTTTGTAGGTTTTGTAGAGCTGTTCTCAATTACTTAAAACTGACTTAAGATGGGAAGAGAGAGAAGAAATAACAGGCTGTTTTCTATATATCATTCTTCCTTTTGAGATAAAGCATATTTATTTCATCCTTTCTTTGGAGATAATTTTCAGTATGTGTGAACTATTGCTTTGACTGCATATAGATACATTTTAAATAAAGTTTCTTCATTAATTTTTCAGTGAAGTTTTCTTTTTACATCATGCCCTGCAGGTTTTTCCCACCCCTGTACATCTCTCTGTGTTTCTTCAGTGATTTGGCATCCTAATGTACCTAGAGGGGATGCTTGATGTTGTATTCATAGTAACAGCTACAGCATCTGCAAACAAACTGCAGCCTAAACCAGTTGATATTCCAAGTTTCTGTTGGAGTAAACACTTTTAGGGCAGATATATATGTGCTTTTTCCTGTCCCTAAAGAGTAATCACTTCCTTTTCAAATTGCTCATAGAAACATGCTCCAGTAAACTGGCTTGTATCTGTGCAATCAAGTGCTTACCCAACAGGAACCTTGCTTGCAGTCCAGGTGTGCATACACAAGTGGGAACAAAGTGTTCTTCCCCTTCTGGTGTTTTTCTAAGGTTACTTTTAGTTGGTTTCTGAAATGTCTAAAGGCTTCTAACTTTTCTGCAAGATATATGGAACTTTGGTACCCTATTAAGGTAGGTAAGGACAATTAAGGGAGCAATTACTATGTTCTTTGATGATTTGAATTTAACTTGATAAGCTGAATTTTGGCTTGGCTGTCAGAAGCAAATGTTTCAAACCAGCTGTAACTGTACTGGATTCACACAGGACTAAATTTTGGCACACCTCAGCTTCTCAAATAATTTGCAAAGTAAAGTGGTTCATGATGAAGACCAGAAAACCAAAGTCTAGGACTAGGAGCAAGTTGTTCCATATGTAGAACTTGAGAAGAAAGAGCTCCTTGCCAGAGTTGATGTTCAGTGCCAGAGCTGCAGTGTCAGTGAGCAGTCTTCACTGTCTCCAGACAGTAATAACTTCTGCCAGTGTGTCTTCCTCAACCTCTACCCAAAACTCTTCTGCTTCGAGGCAAGCTGTTTGACTGACACTGTCAGCTGTCATAATACAGGTGTGCAGTGCCATCAGCAGCATTCTGTCTTAGAATGGTAAGCAGGGCAGGTGTTACTGAGAGCTTTGTCAGTACTTTTCTTCCAAATGTGTAGGGGTTGTATACTGGAATATGAATACCATCTGTTGCTCTTTTGAGGTGCGGAGTCTATAAATAACTTAGAAAAGACTGCCATTCTGCTGCTGTAATTTAAGATATTTCATCTGCCTGTAAGACTTTTGTATCTTTGGGAGTTTGGGGCTTTTGACCTAGGTTAAGTCAGCTTTCTGTTCACATCTGCAGGCAGGAATCTTTATTGATCCCTAGCAGCCAACTGACTCTTTTTGTAAGCAGTGCTGATTCTGTTCTGCTACCATACATCTCTGCTCAGGCTGCCTGCTAAAGACTCTGTCTGTGTTAATTAACAGTGAAGCACAATTAATTGACTAGATTTTTAGCACAAACAGGTACCAAGAATGTAGTATCAACACTGTCTGTGTGCTGTTCTTTACCCTTCTAACTAGCTCTGATGTGGTCCTGTGCACAGAATCATTTCAGTTCATCAGCCGTGCTCCCGTCTCATATTTGAGTTTCTTCATCCTGAACAGTTCTATTGCACAAGTATCACAGTGTATATCAAGGTGTGGTAAATGGCTGTGGAGCTGTGGTCCAAAAGTGCATTTCTGCTTGTCTTGGTTTGAGGGGAAAAAAACAAAATTTTTGCCAAAAAGCAGAGGAGAGGATTCCTCCACAATAATCAAGTAACTCTTTATTAAATTTAAGAAAAGGAACATTAGAAAATGGATGTAAGAAGGATAACTGTTCTTAACTACCATGTATATATATATATACATATGTAGATATAGATATAACTGTAAACAGACCAGAGCAAACTGCTCCCCCAACACCACAAGCAAAACCAAAAGAGAACAACCCCCAAAAATGGTAGGCTCTTCCTGGAGTTATGGACAGTGTCAGTGTCACACCTTGGCTAGCTGCGGGGTGAGTTCTCAGTCTTTTCCCAGCGAGGCGGAGACAAGCGGTGAGCACTCAGATGAATTCTCTCTCTCTCTCCTTGTCCTTTGTCCCAAACGAAGAAGGAAAGCTGGGAGTGGAGAGCTGCAGCGTATCCCGAAAGGCAGCTGTGACTCCTCTTTCTCGGGTTGCTGCCGCAGTGGGGTGGGCGGCTGTGACACTGCAGGCGATGGTGAGGCTGGAGTGGTGACTGTGGCCCCGATGCCAAAACCAGGAGAAACAGCAGTGGCAAGGAAAAAAACCTAGCTTACTCCACAGGAGCAACGATGAGCAGGAGAATAGGTTTCTCTTCGACAGCCAGCACATGCAGCTCCAACCTTCCTCCACAGCTGTGTGATGTCCCACCCAAAATGATCAAGAAGGAATTAGTAGTAGTTAACTACTTCTTTTGTTAACTAATGGCATGGGGAGTTAGTGGCAGGGAGAGAATTCACATCAAAACTACAACACTGCTCCAGACTAGAATTCTATTGTTGATGTATCCACCAGCTCTTCAGTTAATTTATCTGACAAAAATGCCATGGTACTTGAGATTTAGTGACTGAATAAGCAAAGCATGGATTTTTACTAGACTCACAGTGAATGGACAACTGTCAGGGCACCAAGCATTACACGTGTCATTCATCCCATAGAATCCTTTATGCTGGAAAAGATCTTTAAGATCATCAAGCCCAGCTGTAAACCCAGCACTGCCGAGTCCAACACTGAACAGTGTCCTTAAGTGCCATAGCCACATGTCTTGTAAATACCTCCAGGGATGACAACTCACACAGTGAGTGCTTGACAACAGTTTTGGTGAAGAAACTTTTCCTAATGACCAATCTAAACCTCTTCTGGCACACTTTTAGGACATATCCTCTCCTCCTATCACTTGTTACCTGGGAGAAGAGACTGAGGCTCAGCTTTCTGCAGCCTCCTTTCAGGTAGCTGTAGAGAGCGATAAGGTCCCAGTCCCAACTCCCTCAGCTGCTCCTTGTGCTCCAGATCCTTCAACAGCTTCCTTGCCTGTCTCAGGACACACTCCAGCAGTTCAATTACTTTCATGTAGTGAGGGGCTGAAAACTGATCAGTGTATTCAAGGTATTTTGCCTTGGACCTCTGTAATTGAAGAAACTGTGATTTCCTGAGTTTCTTTAAAGAAAACAACAGTTTTTCATCTTTGTGTCTTCAAGGTAGCATTTCAGTTACATGATTTTAAGAATTCTGAAACTGGACTTGTTTTACAAAAATCTACTAGTTTCCATAATGGATTTTATCTTTCACACAGAAGCTCGCAGCTTTTCTGTATAATTATGCACTCTTTGTTTCTGTCCTTCTGTCGATGTGGTCTAGGGTATTCTTTTCTGAGTTAATCTTGGGGAAGCTTAATTCAGGAGAAAGTATGTGGCAATTTCAATGAGGCAAGTATCCTTAGTCCTTTGGGTTCATGGTAAGATTTGATAATGGAAGCAATAATGAGACTTGAATGTTTTCAGTCTAATATGTGTTTTGTCATAGTTAAATAACCAAGTTAAAAAAAGTGAAGAGAAAAATCAAGTTTTCTTTTATGTTCACTCTATTGACTGTTCCAAAATGTCTTCAGGAAAAATCCAATTAATTGTTTAGGCATTCAACAAAACCCTCAAAAAAGTATTACCATGACACATGGTGGAGTATCTTGTAAGAGTTTTGATTCTTCCTATGTGAAGTGGTTGCTGTCTTTAAAACTCAGCTTGAGTGAACTAGTAGGTAGCCCATATAAATAAGTAGGAAATAAAAATGTGTACTTGCATATAGTGTCTTGGTTTCAGCTAAGGAGAGGGTTCATTTTCCACAGTAGCCATGAGAGGGTGGAGCCTGCAGTTGTGTGGGTTGGGCCAAGATCCTAAAATTATTCCATACCACTTTACACTGTTTCCAGGGGCAAGGGAAAGGGGTTCTAACTCTTGCTTCCAGGAAGAAAGGGCATTATTTTTCAGTGGTGGAAAAGTGTGATGGGAGGAGGGTCTGTCTGCCACTGTTTTTCATTGTCCCAGGCTTGGTGAGCATTTTGCATGTAAATCACCTTCTCTTCGTACACTTTTGTTGTTCGTATTGTTGCTGTTACTGTTGATTTTATTATTGCATTGCTTTTTCCAATAAATTGTTCTTATCTCAATCCTTGATCTTTGCCTTCTGTGCTTTCAACTGGAGGGGAAGAGGAAGTGAGTGGGTGCAATTTTGGTGGGAGCAGCTAAACTGGGGAATACCATCCCTAAAACATGACAGTAAACTAAATCTGATAAGCTGAAATCACTGTGGACATAGCTTTAGATGTCTGTCACATGAAAGGTGAAGTGCTATCACTCACATCCAATCTCACAATGAGATGTTAGGAGCTACTCAAAGCCTACTCTAATTAACCACTGTCACTTAGTTACAGCTTTTTGTAAGAAGAGAGAAGATGTCTGCTATCCATAAATATACTTGCTGGGAAGGAAGAAAATTGATATCTTACATACATCAGTCATATGAATTGGAGGGTAAAGTCTAAAGTAAAAAGCCTTATTACATCTTTTTTGGCTTTTATTCTGTTTTGCCAATGAATGATGATAGCGTTCCAAACAAATGACAAAAAAGTTAATCCTCAGAGTGTTCTGTACAATTTTTAAATAAGGATAATTGTCAGAATATCTGATTAATGGCTAGTCAACATAAAGAAGACAGGATAAGAGACAGGGAAATTAATACATTATATCCAAAGACATGCCAACCCTGAAAAAATTAATAACAGAGATAATCGCAAAGACCAAAAGTCAGGGCACTCAGATGGATGGACCATTAGAGGAGTCACTCAGGTATATCTTTGAAGAAGTTGAATCAGAATTTCCTAGTTGATAGAAGGGTGAAGAATGGGACACACAAGACTTCTCATATATTTCATGGGAAAGAGTTAATTTAAAGGATAGTTGACAGGGATTGTGTGATTATGTTCATCTGCAGAAGACAAACATTTTGTCTCTACATCTTTTGGTCAGCAAATAGCTTTACTGTCTTGAAGCTTAGTTTTTTATGATGGACTGAGTTATTCAAACAACTCCTTAACAAGGTTTTTATCTATTGTGATGAGCTCATTGCTGTTCTCTTTGGATGAAATAACATCCTGTTTTAGGGTACACAGTCCTTGACACTGTGTAAGAACTGTTCAGCAGTAAATGGAACATCCCTGTATTATCAACACTATTTTCAGCACAAATACAAATTAAGCTACTATGAAGAAATACAACTCTATCACAGCCAAAACCAGTACATGGAACTATAAAAAGGAACAGATTTCTGAGAAAAGCTTTATTAAACCAAATACTTGTCTTGGTTAATAGACAAAGATTTTTTTTCAGAGTATTATTCACTAGAAGAACACATCTTAACCCTGAAGGAAGAGGTTTTGTAAGACGGTCATTCATATTCTGAGATGCCTGGCCTACTGGGTATATGGACACAACCAATTTACATTTGTCTGTACCCACTCCCTCTCAGCAAACTGACAGGTGATAAAAAACTAGAAGGAGTGATTGATTGACCATGACTGTACTGACATTCAGAGTGAGCTTGATGGGCTGAAGAAATGGGCAAACAGAAACCCCACCAGTTTCAGTGGGTGGAAATGTGAAATCCTGCACCTGTGAAAGATTAATTCCATGCCCTGGTATATGCTGGGTCCAACTGGTTGGAAAGCAGCTCTGTGGAAAGAGACCCAGAGTGCGGATAGACATCAAGTTGAAAATGAACCAGCAATGTGCCCTTGTGACAAAGATGGCCAACAGCTTCTTGGGCTACATTAGGAAGAGCATTGCAAGTTGAAGGAAATGACCTTTACTCACTGCTGACAACAGCACACATGTAGTGCTGTTTCCAGTTCCAGGCTCCCCTGCACAGGAAACATAGGGACACATGGGAGTAAGTCCAGCAACGGACCACAGACATGATTAAGAGACTGTAGCATCTCTCATATGAGGAAGGACTGACAGCCGGAATTGTTTACCCTGGAGAAGTGAGAAGAAAGCTCAGAGGAATTTCATCAATGTGTATAAATACCTCATGGAACCATGAAATGGAATACAGAAGATGGAAACAGATTCTTCTCAGTAGTATCTAGTGAGTGGAAGAGTCAATAGGCACAATATTAATTAAAATCCCCAAACCGTTCACACTTTTTTTTGTTGTTAAGTAATTGTAGAAAAACTGAGCAGAAGCACAGGTTGCACGGAAAAGTTGTGGGTTCTCCATCCTTGGAGTCATTCCATACCAGACTGGACAGTCTGCAGGCATGGACAACCTGTCCCAGCTGGCCCTGCTTTGAGCAGTGCTTTGGATGAGACTGTCTTCAGAGGTGTCTTCAACCATTCTGTGATATTGTGACATGTACTGAATTTTCTAACAACCAAAGATGGGCTCCTCATCTCATATAATTTCAGGGAAGTCCTTTTAACTTTGAAAATCCAAGGATTCACTCTGGCTGATGGTCCTAAAGACCCCCTTATGCATGGGTGCTGCATGCAGCTTAAGACTTTGCTTTTAAAAGATGGTGTGTTAAATTAAATGCAAAACAGCAAGTTTTTTCCAGAACAGGTAGGAAGTCTTTTGTATTACACAGGTTAGAAAACTAGCATCCTGTTTCTATCTAGTTTGCATGCGGGCAGTAAAGGGTCTGGGAAGACAAACATTTGGCTTGCAGCTAGCCTAGCTGTCTGTCTGTAAGGGTGTCAGAATTATGGTAAAAGGCACAGCACAGACTAACTCTCACTCTTGTTAGATTTTTTATACATTGTTCCTTGTCCAATTAGGTATGGTCATATGTAATTGTCTTGCTGTTTGTATGACTTCTAGTTCTTCAGGCTTAGGCAAGGTCCCTAAATTCATGTCATTTGAAGGAAGAAAAACACAGGTCAACTTCCAGTATCAGTTAATTCATTCTCTATCTATTCTCTCTTTCTAGTGAGTAATATGCACATGGCCTCATCTGAATTCAGAACTACTGGCTAGCTTCTGTTCTGATGAAACTTTCCCAGGCATTAATGTAGGCTGACTTCTGCAACTGGCCTAATAAGTAGCATCTTTATACATGCTGCTCTGTGCTAATAGCAATGGTTTACTCTGCCTTCCTCTTGACTGTGGCCTGCCTGATCCTCCATCTCCTGGACAGGTGTTCTAAGCAAAGCAGGTCTTGATCAAATCAGCCATATGAAATGTGGACTGTTAGCAGAAGATTGATCTGTTAAGATGATTATAGAAATTTCTTTCTGCAACCTTTCTTCCTGTTATGAAAATGGTGTTTCTTTTACAATTGCCTACCTTTCCTCCCTCCAGCCACTCACAGAAAAACTCAAGTTTTCTGATTTTTTGTTTTGAAAATCCTTTAAGTCAAAGTAGTTGTACAACACATAAAACAGAATTAAGAGGAAATTATATCATGGAAGAGTGTCATTAAAGGTGAACTGAGTATTATTACTTGTGGAACTTAGAAGATCTGCCTTTGAATACCTGAGGACTGACAACAGTAGTTTGTGAAGCTCTATTCCTTGTTTTGGACACAGTCCCAGAAAGACCACTGGTGGGTGAGACAATTCAAGTTGTTCATCCAGACAGGGTTTTTATGGGCTTAGTATTTTCTGTGTTGATGGAATCAGTTTAAGGCTTTTCCATAATATGACCCACTTTTTCAGATATTTGGATTACACTTTTTACCTCTCCTCTGTCATGCCCAGGTAACAATTCCAACTCTGTTTCAGTGTGCAGAAGCCCCTTAGCAAAATAATTAGCAGTATTGTCCAACAAGTCTCATAAACTGAAATAGATAAAGTTATAAATATGTAAAACCTAACATTCTTTCAAAAAACCAGGTTATTCCTCCAGTGTCTTTTTTTTTTTCTCAAATAAGTTTCAAGCACTACAAATTAAATTTCCTCCTACTTCTCTTTCTAAAAGCTCCATAATGATCTAAATACACATTCTTTGCTCTGATGTCTATTTTTTTTGTAAGTCTTATAGACTTCTGCA
Source organism: Hafferia zeledoni (assembly GCA_035583235.1). Taxonomy (NCBI): domain Eukaryota; kingdom Metazoa; phylum Chordata; class Aves; order Passeriformes; family Thamnophilidae; genus Hafferia; species Hafferia zeledoni. Next base: position 109,989,442 of record JAWWEV010000083.1, read on the forward strand.
AAGCTCTTTATGTCACTAGACATTTACTGAAGTGTGTATAGGTTGTTCAATAAGAAAGATCCTGGTTTCAGCTTTGTAGAAAAGTCATTGGTTCTCTGAAGAAATAAAAATAACTTCTAATGGTTGACTGCCAGCGGTGGCTTTCAGGATTTCTCTTCTAAAAAAATCTGTTATTATAGTTGTGTGTCAAGAGAGTCTTGATGAAAGAGCTGTTAAAAATAAAAGGCAATCACTAACACTACAAAAATTCAGGATTGAAAATAACCTCTCTGCTCATGGGACTGAGGGACTAAGAGTAAAATGCAGTATTTCAGGACCTGAAGCTTGTGTTATGTGGCCTTTTCTATGTTTTTGTTAATATATAATATTCTTCACAAATAATTATTAAATGAGAATAATAACCCAAAGTTTAATTTACCTGGGAACTTTGAAGCTAAGTGCTCTTAAGGTGTTTGAAAATCTGAAATGAAACCAAAAAAGATAAATCCTGAGTAACAGCATTAAAATATTACAGCATATGAAATACATTATTTTTTTACTGAATACTTGCCTTATTTTTCAAAAAAGCCTTTTTACTCTCTAGTTTTCACCGTAATTTAGAAATAGACTAATGCTGTGTAGACTCAATGGTAAGCTACATAACTTCTAAATTATACATGGTCAAAATATATCCTCAAAATCAGATTTTGTAGCAATACAAGAAAATTAGTGGTAAAGGTGTTTTTTTTAGTCATAAATTTTGCTCAGCATTTGAAGCTCTGAAGTACAAAAAACTTCTGTCAGACAGTTTTGGTTTTAACTTGACTTCAGGCTTTTTTTTTTTTTCCTGACCTGTGAGTTTCCATCATATATCATTAGTTACAGAATACCATCTTATTGCACTGGATGAGAACACTCTGTATGCCATCTGGTCCAGTTGATCTGCCCTTGTCAGTGAGGACTTCCCAGAATCAGAGAATTTTTAGAATTTTTAAGCACAGCCACCTAGAGTAGGTTACACAGGAACATATCCAGGTGGGGTTTGAACACGTCCAGAAAGGGAGACTACCTGACCTCCCTGGACAGCCTGTTCCAGTGCTCTGTCACTCTCAGTGTAAAAAAGTTTTTCTTCATGTTTACCAAATCACAGAATATGCTAAATTGGATGGGACTACAAGGATCATCGAGTCCAACTCTTAGTCCTGCACAGGATCATCCCCAAGAGTCACACCATGTGCCTGAGATTATTGCCAAATGCTTCTTGAACTCTGTTGGGTTTGGTGCTATGACCGTTCCCCTGGGGAGCCTGTTCCAGTGCCCAACCATTCTCTGGGTGAAGAACCACTTTCTAATATCCAACCTAAACCTCCCCTGACGCACCACCTTTTTGGCCCTCCTTTGGGCACTCTCTAATGGCTTAATATCTTTCTTATAATGTGGTGCCCAAAACTGTACACAAAATTTTATGCCAGGCTTACTCCTGTTACATATGGTGAGAAGCTGAGCTCCGCAGCACAGGTAGTGGCAGGTAGGAGAAGCAAGGCCTGGGAGAAGCACCCAGACTGTTATTGCCTGTGATTCAGAGTTGTTAATAGGTTGAGGAAGTTTACCTGTTTGGAACAGCCAAAAATTTGAACACAACTATATAACCAGACACAGAAAAAAAAAGAGTGGGAAAACTCAAATATGCTTGTTGAAAACTATGATGTCATCTTTCCTCATACTAGTTTTGTACTCCGATATTCAACAAGCTTTTTTGTCATTGAAGAAAACGTAAAAAGCAAGAGAAAACCTTAGTACGGGTAAGAGATATTTCAAAAATAAGTCAGTATGTACTTCTAAAAGTGATACCAGATCTGTTCTTTAAAATCGTAACTAAAATAGGTCTTCAACATGCAAAAAAAAAAAAAAAAAAAAAAAAAAAAAAACAAAAAAAAAAAGACCAAAAATGTAAGTAGAAAATCTGTACTCTAGTTTCTCTTAGCTAACTTCTGAGCAGGATGTTGGAAGAGTGTGATAGCTGGTCACTAACAGATTAGTAACGTGTAGGGCCCATCCAGCTCATGTTGCATGTCAACTAATTTGAAGTAGGATATGAGGTAGTTAAGTGTGATCTTGAACTCTGATTTCTTGCGTCTGAAACTAGATTTGCATTCATGGGAAAATGAACTGACACATAACATATTGTTAGCAAGTATACCCAGGTGCTCTTATGGGTTTGTAATAGGGTGGGTTCTATAATTGCTGGAAAAGTGAAGCTGAGCACGGTAGAGAGTTCAGAAAACAGTATCTTTATTAACAGGAGTGACTGAATAGCAGGAACCCAACGAGAAGGGAGAGAGAAGGAGGGAGACTAAAGCAATAAGTCCAAATGTGTAAGCACCCCAGTCACCAAAGAGTTACTCACGTAAGGTTGTCTTACCAACTCAGAACACTTTCCTGAAAGCAGAGGCTACATCTTCTAAGCATTGGCAGACAGCAGGCATCCCTATTGTCTTATTGTCTTTTTGGGGAAAAAAACACCAACTCCAAGAGCACAAGCCTTCTCGCCTTTTTTTATTGAGCCTGGTGGAGATGTCTGCCTGGGGAGGTGAGGCCACCCCCC
>JAWWEV010000083.1:109999890-110011946 GCA_035583235.1 Hafferia zeledoni
GGTGTGTCCTTTTCAGGGGGCTATCAGAGGCCACATGGCCTGGGTGAGCTCTGAGCACTCACTTCTCCTTGGTTAATAGATTCATAATCCAGGCCCAGGGAGAAACCATATCGTTGCAGATTACCTTCAGCATAACGAGGCTACAGCAAGAAACCCCACCACTATACATAATCTTAGCCACAAGACTGTAGAGCATTTTGGCATAGAGTTCTCATTCTCATCTTGCAACAGTTGTTTGTTTGTTTGTATGTTTGTTTTTGTCGTGAATTGATTATATTCAATTATTGCTGAAATAGACAGGTGGTGTAGTTTTCTTTTTCATGTGAATGCCATAGTCAGTGAGGGACAGGCTCTCTTACTGTAGACAAAAGGATAGTTCATTATTCCATGAAAAATGAAAGTATTTCAGCAGGGAAAAATAAAAGTCTTAAATTTAAATATTTTATATCTGTTACTAGACCTCATTTAAGTTGCTTCAAAGTCATCAATCTCCTACTGGCCAGGTACTTGTTTTTACATCAAATATGACAGTCTACATACTCTCTGCTGACATTTCAGTTGAACTAAAACTAGTTCCATCATGTCCTCTCAGTTACATTCTGTAACATGAGATGAGAAGGAAAGTAGTTATTTAATGGATGTCATTGAAGGTTAACCAGAAGGTAAAAAGAATTGTGATTCATTCAAGCTATAGTGCAGCAAAAACTGCTAGCACACTTTATTAACAGAAACATTCTTATACGTCTGAAAAATACGTGTAGCTGCTAACAAGTTTCTTAAAGTAAATCTTCTTAAGCAGATGTGATAAGGAAATAAAATAGATTGATAGGAAGCTAGTGAGAATGTACAGGAAGGTGACATGCATATGATATATTTGACAATTTTTAAAGATTCATTTGTAAAAAAAAAAAGTCCAACGCTTGAGGGAGAAACATCCATTTCCTTCATCAATAATGCATCTCTAAGTTCTTTGTATTATATGTTTTTATTCTGTGAAAGAATGGTTAATTCTTTTGAATAATTTTTGTGGACAGGATTGTTGCTGTAAATTAGTTACTCAGTATACTAAATCTCAAAACTTGCATCTCTTCTTGATATAATCAGCTTTTTAAATGTGGAAATAAACAATAATCTCCAATATTAAAAAAAATGTTTGTAATTTAAAAAGTAAGATTTCATTTGTTTAAAATATCAGACTTTTTAGAGTATCTTTCAGTTGCTTAAAGCACAGTCTTCAGATAATTTCAAATATGATTTTGTTACAATTTTAAATTTGAAAATATAAACCTTTTAATTAAGAAAGATAGATCATTATTTAATTTTTCAAAAACTAAGTAAATTTTTAGGTTTTATTAAAATAGATCCCTCATTTTTTGAATCATCAAGTTAAATGGAATCTACCCACCTCTTAGAAATAAAGAAATAAAAAGAACCCAAAACATTGAGCTGTTTAGCCAGATCTCAGGATTCAAGGATTTTTCATGTTTTAATAGAAATACTTCTACTCTAAAAGCTATTTTCCATGAATTACATTTTTGCCTTTAAAGCTTACCTCGACAACAATCTTCGAGGCTCTTGTGATCTCTGAACTCAAGCAGGCAAACAACCAAAAATTGAGGTTAAGTTAAAAATGATGATGTAGCACTGCTAGTTAATTGAGAGGGGTTCCAAAGCTCTGGCAACATAGAAAGCACAGAGTTTGAATGGAAGAATACTTGACACTTTTTTCTGTCTTTATTTTCTATATCAGCAAAGGTCATTTATCAAAACTGAAACCCTAAACTAACTGGGCGAGTCTTCTTTGTGCAGGTGTATACTTAAAAACCAGGGCAGATTTAGAACTGAAACTGGCTTAAAATGCAGGACTCATGTTCTGGGTTTCTCTGAATGAAAGGTCAGGCTGCAGGCTAGCAGATCAGTTTGCTGCCATTTCCCTTATTCTGGTAGCTTGAGGGTAGCCAGCAGATTGTGCTAGAAAATATCTTTTCTAATCATAATGCTTAGAACAATTTCACTCACACTGCTTGGAGGGTAAATTAACAACTGCTATTCTACATATTAATAGCAAACTATTTATTAAATCATATTTTCTGGGGACTTTAACAAGTTTTATTCATTAGTGGAGCCCAGCTGCAGCTTGCATTGATTCACTAATATGCGTATATATGAATACAAACATATGGGCATTTGAAAATCTGTTAATAAGGAAACATGGAGAACTCATGTCAGGAAAAATCAAAACAGAAATTGTAAGTGGGATAACTGGAGTCAAAAGGAGAGTGTCTGAATATAATAGCAGTCTTATACCTGTATGTGGCAGCATCAGAACACCATAAAAACATCAGGAAAGTAAAGTATAAACATAAGCAAAAGTAAGAACTTAATGGGCACATGGTTCATTTATCTACTTTGCACTGTCAGCCTCAAGAGTGAACATTATGCCATGGATCATCTGTTCATGACTCCTGCAGACAGCTTTCCTGTCCTTACAGAGCATTTGAGAGAGCTCTGTTAGGCACAGCACCAATAGTACATCATCTGGGACTGCAGCTGTTACCCAGAGAGAAGTCAGAAAGGAAGATGAAGGGAGGGGAGGAATAAATCAAAACCAGCCTGCTTGTGGCACTTAACACATCATGCTCATTTATTTCTCTTTGCTGCAATTTTAACATCTATGGGAACGGAGAGGATTATCTGCAGTACAAACATTCCTTATGGATTTTACCACAGGGACATACCTTCTAGAGCATCTGAACTCCCTTTTTCAGATAAGTCATTTAATTCAGTCCATGTTGCAACTGACAGTGCAATACTTACAGGATCAATAGAAAACTCTTATGTTTAGCATGTGGATACATTTATAAAGTTATATTAGGCTAATAGAATGCCTGTGACTAACTGCTTTAATGCAAAGAAATTCTCATTTGTTCAGTTTCACCGCTTGACTGCTTACAGGAAGGCAAACTATTGTCTGTATATGCACCTGAATTGTGAAATGCCCTGAGGGTTCACCTGGGACATAGATTCAGGTGGGCTGGTTGAGCAGTTTCTTTTAGAAACTACAGAGGTACTTAGGAGCAACAAAACTATTGGCAAAGCTTTGATAGAATGGTCTTTAAAATGATTTAGAGTGTGCATGAGTAAGATAAATTTTCCCCAGAATTTTCTCTAACATGGTTTTCTGTGTTCATTTTGTCATAGAGTAACTTCTGAGCTATGTTCAGCTAATTGTGATAAATAGAAATGTCTAATCAGTCCCACTTTTGTCTACACAGAACACAGTCTGGAGTAGCAGTAGACATAGCCACATACAAACTGTATGTCAAGCCTTATGGAACCACAGATGAAATGCTTTCCTGTAGTAGCTACTCTTCAAGCTATTATTTTTGGTGTCCATAGCACAGTTATAAATTTATCCAGGTTGGAAGTGACTTCTAGAGGTTTTCTACTGCAGCCTCCTGCTCCAAACAAATCTAGTAAGGGAAGGTTAGTCATGGCTTTGTACAATCAAGAAATCAGCATCTTCAGGAACATGGATTCTTTGACTCCTCTGAGCAGCTACTTCCTGTGTTTGACCAACTTTATGGTAATTTTTCCTTTTTCTTATACTTATTTGTAATTTCCCATGTCTCAACTTTTACCTCATGACTTGTCCTTATGCCCTGCCCCTCTGAGGACAGCCTGGCTCCATCCCCTCTGCATCTTCCTATTAGGTAGTGCTAGGCAGAAATATGATTTGCCTCAAGAAACTGATTTCTCTTGATGTCTTCTTGTAGGTCGAACGTACTACTGACTTGTGTTTATAATAAAAGAACCCCCAAAACATTGCTATGAACATTGACATCTGTCACAAACACAGATTGCTGCATGTATCCTCCCTTTGGCTGAGTTATTTAAAACTGAGAGTTCTGTTCTGTTACCCAGCTTTACTCGGGAAAACTCTAAAGGCATTCAGGAAAGCTCTATGGACAGAAAACTGGTTGAATATATTCATTCACTTTTTTTACTTGGTTTGTTTACTGTGATTCTTTACCAAAAGCATCGTAGAGGGGGAGAATCACCTCCCTTGACCTGCCGGTCATACTTATTTTGATACAGTCTGGTATATGGTTGACTTGGTTTCCAGGAGTATCTGCTCCATGATCTTGAAAGACACAGAGGTGAACCTGAATGGTCTGCAGTTCCCTGCATCTTTCATTTTTTGCCTTTTTAAAACGTAGTGTATGCTTCCCCTTTTCTAGTCAGTAGGAAGTTCACAGAACTGCCATGACTTCTCAAAGATGGTGGAGAGTGTTGTAGCAAATTCATCTGCCAGTTCCCTCAGGACCCACAGATGCACCTCATCAGTTCCCATGAATTTGTGCCCCTTCATGTTCCTTAAAGGGTCTCAAAACAGATCTTCTCCTACCATGGGTAGTTTTTTATTCTCTCAGTCCCTGCTTTTGCCTTTTGTGACTTGAACAGTGCTGCTGAAGCATTTGCTGCTGAAGACTGAGGTGAAAAAAGACATCTCCATATACTGAGTAACCAAGGCTCCCATTTCCTACCAGAGAGTGCCCACATTTTCTCTAGTCACCTTTTATCACCATCACACCTATAGAAGCTAACTCCTGTTGTTTCTTTCTCATGTTATGTGCCTTTTCATAGAGACATATGAGTTGGGCTTCTGACAACTTACTCTCTGGAGTGGCTGGAATTCCTTTGTGCTGCTCCTCAGATACTCTCCTGCTGATCTGTGATCCCTTTCCAGGCTATGGGCATATCCTGCTGGCACTGCCATCTGACTGCCAGGAGTGGGATGAGCAGAGGTTCCCTTCCTTTGGCAACTTTAGTTTAAAGCCCTCTTCACAAGTTGGCCTATGACTGAAGATTCACCTTTTCTAGAAGACAATGATTCAGTGAAAATCACAGTTGTCTTATTTCCATAGTATGTTAAGTAATACCTAATCAAATAATATAGTAATTTTTTATCCAGTATGTTTCTTAGGGTATTTTAGCTGCACATTAAAGGTTTTAAACCAATTTTCTTTTCTCTCCTCTAATGTAATACCTGTGTCAAATAAAGTCTCCAAGAGTGTAAGTACTGTATCTAGCCATTTCATGAGTAGCTACAAGTCTGACAGTCTGACTGAGATTCCCTAAGCTGTTATTATCTGCCATTTACTGCAGAGACTAAGTACGGTTTTAAGTTGCAATATGTGATCAGCTAACTAATAGCAATAATATTGCTGCAAACAGCTAGATCTTAGTAAAATGTAGTCTAATTACATAGTGCTATAATTACTACTCATTGCAGTCTGAGAGTGGTAGAAGAGACATATTACTTGGAAGCATGTATTTAGAGATTGTGATATATCTCCAAATCAAATGTCATTGGGTGAAAGTGGGTATTAAATATACAAAACTATATATAAATAGATTCAGTTTTCTCTAGTACATTTGAGGAAGTCACCTCTGTTGTCCAAATTGGAGAATGTTAAATGGGAGAAAAGCTGTATATTAGTTATATGGAATTTACTACATTATAGGTGTTCGCATATATGAATTCAGTGAAAATGTAATCACAGTGGTAGTGTGTGAAATTTATGAAGTTTATTATAGGGAAATGACACAAATCTTTCCCCCTCTTTTTGCTTCTAAAATGCAAATTGCTGTGCACCAAAGGGAAGAAAGACATATCTCAAATTATTTTGTTGTATTGTTATAAATACCCATTTGGAAACATATTATAAGCAAGCATTATAAGCTCATGAACTGTCGTCAATGTATTGGAGCTTTTGGTTGTGCTCAGGAAAAGTAATGCTGTGCACTATTTTAACAGAAATAGAGCTGCTTCACAGATGTCTGACACCATAACCAGCTTCTCCTTGGTAACAGAAACAATCAGCTTCCCTTTAAGTTTTCGATTAAAAGCCTAGGTTACAAAAGGGAAGCTTCATTTTATTGGCACCTCTAGATAAGAAATATGAGCTTCAAGACACACCCTGGAGTCATAACAAAAATGGACTCTAATGGATTATTTTGGACAGTGAGATCTAAATTCATCGAAGCGTTCCAACACTGCCAACAGCACTGCTGAATTTAGACTGAGTAATCTCTGACTCCAGTATCTCTGATGGTCAGAAATGTAGCATGAAATAGTAAGCCAAAAAGGCAATGACTCCCCCTAACATTCAGATGAAAATATGCTTTATGATTTATTGACTGAAAACAGCAGTACACTTTTCATCTGTAAGTGAAGAAGATTCAGGTTAGATAGACTGCTGGTTTTCTTTCAATACTCAGAGGAAGTAGAAGTATCTAGAGCCAAACATTTTAAAATGTGAATATTCATGTAGTTAAATTCTAATTGTTTCTTTCCTCTGGATAGTATTTTCTTTACTGGAACTGGAATCAAAGAAAGGACAAACCCTTCAGTTCATAACATTAGAACCAATCCAACTCTGTTGCAACTGAGGGCAGTAGATTATGTAGAGATGACTGTGTTTTCTTACAGTTCCATTCTGAATTATATAAGCAGGAAAAACAATGTAAAAGGAAAGAGGGCAATAAGGCAGAACAGACATCCTGGTATTTTTTAAGCATTACCAGAATTGTGGTTTACAGAATTAAAATTCTGTCTTTTCAACTTAATTTCTTGTTCTTAGCTATAGACATTTGAACAATTCAATAAATGCTGTGTTTAAGGGACAGATATACGCCATCTCATCTTGGCTACATCAAGGGTCAGTTTGTAAATTTTCAAAGAAGTTGTTATCTATCAGGTAAACAGGATCTTCAATTATTTACTACTGGAGGCATGGAAAGTAATTTTTAACCAGTTTATACCTCCAGATTAACAGAATTGTGTAGGAAATAATATTTTCCTTAGTTATTGTTGCTCCCACTGTGTAATTAAGGCAGGAAGTGAGCACAATGCTGCATCTGTGCAATCACACTGAAAGAAGGGTGGAACTGTTGACAGTGCTTACTGTGTTTACGATGGTTTTTCCCTTACTGCATGTCACTTTGCATGTATTTGCACAGCTTCATTTCAGCCTTCATTTTCACTCTTAGAAAAAAGGAAAGATTTTTCCCCCATGTTTTTATCCAACATGTGATCTTTCCAAAAACATGTGATCTTTCCTTTGCTGGGTTCCAGTGCAAATTCTTCATGAAATCCACAGGAAGTATGTTACCTTCACTTCTCTCACAGTTAGTTCAGGTCTTCTCAGTTATGACTGAGTGCTGTCAATGTGATTGAGAGTATAAAAAACACTCGTCGTATCATTATAACTCAATTTAACCATGCTGACCACTTAGTTAAATTTAACAGCAACAGGAGTTACCTAATCTAATGTTCATTATAACACCTTCCATTATAACTCTCTTTATCCTTACTGATGACTAACTTATGTTAATCAAGCTAAAATATTCCATGTAGTCCGTCTTGATTTAGAGTTCCTGTAAAAAAGTATTGTGATTATGTTGCTGGTTGGTTCATGACCTCTATTCAAGAGAAAAGTAACTACATTAAGTTTAGTTATGGAAAAGAATTTTTTGTATATTCTGTTAAAAAGTATCTTTTTAATGGATGGTGTGTTACTCTGCATGGAATTTAGTAGGAGTCATTTGGATGTCCTCTTTTGAGTTTGTTCACTGCCAAACTGGGACCAGACAGCATATATAGACAGGATGGGTTGTGGAAGAAAATGAGGAGTATTGCAAGTAGCACACTGGTGTGGTAAAAATGTATGAGTAAGAATTTAAAGTAGAAAGGTGCCATATCCCATCTCTTATGATGCAAGTATGAATATCAGTATTGAACTTCAAAATAAAGTGAAGAAAAAAAATATTAACAAGATTGTGGTGTGAATACTAAAGGCTAGAGTAGCATGGACAGCTGAGGTGTGTTTAATAGTTGAATATACAATATGGAAAGACAAGGTGAAAACTGCCTAAAACCACATACAACCAGTTGAAATATTTCCAGAACTGTTGGAAGTAGATGTAGAAGTAAGGTAGATGGGGAAATATCATATTGAAATAAACATAAATGAAGAAACTGAGAACAGACAGTAATGTTGGCCACTTGAGACTATCACCTGTCATTGTGTTAAATTTTAAATATGCATATACTACACACTAGGTTCAAACTACACTATGTATTTTATGCCAGTCCACCTCTGTATTTCATAGCTTGTAACTGAGAAATTGCAGAGGAAACCATTGCTGAATCAGTAAGTGAGAAAAATGTACCTGGTTGGAGCTCACACATTTTCCTGCCTGAAGAAACATTGTTAGCAGTTAAATGATGTTTTGAAAAGTATTTGACTGCCAAATTTGGAAGTCTATAAATATTTAGATATCTGAACTTAGTCTTTTCACATCCTGTAGTTGTGATTTGGCGGAGAAAACAAGCACCCAGTAGCCACACAACTTTGTTCTGAAGGTTGGTTGACAGCTCCTATGAAATAAAGTCAAAACAAGGTCTAAAGTCTGCATCATAACCTTGTTGCCCTTCTGAAGCCAATTTAAATGTTGCATATTTGCTACATAAAGAGATTTCATGGGGGCTGAGGAGAAAGTTTAGGTTCCTTACAGTTCAGGAACAGAACTCTACAATGCAATTTCATGAGGTGCTGTAAGTCTCTGTTAACACAGCTGCACTTTCTATGATTAGCTATTGTACCTTTCCTAGAGGAAAATAAGAAAAAAAAATCTGACTTCTCACTTGACAGATGATATTTTGAATTCTTTTCTGCTTAGACATCTAGTATGTTACTTTTTTTTTTTTCTCAAATTTTAAAATATTAATCTATATCAACTTAAAATCTACAGACTGAATTTTTGGGGGGTTTTGGTTTGTTTTTAAATTAAGTACAGTCATTCAGAATGACTGGACTTCTAAGTTCATTTCTAAGCGGGAATCCTTAAGGAGAAGTGTTATATTCACTTTCAAAAAGAAGTTCATGTTCAACTTCTGGAATACAATATTTAAATTGTGTTGTATTTTAAATGCAGGAGTTGAAGGATTTTTTTTTTTTTTAAATCTTATGATAACTTAAGATTTTTGACAATTTTTATACTAAATGAGACAAGTTCTGAATTTCAACTATTTGCATATTAAAACCTAGTTTTCCAGACTGGATCAATCATATTGCTAGATAGGAAATACTTCAAAATGTGCTTTCCAATGTTTGATAAAATGAAGATTCATTAATTTAAACACATCTAAAGACTCACATGTTTTGCTTATTTTTTCCTGATTATCTTTTAAAATATTTGTTAACTGTTAGTAAAGTATTCCTACTACATATGTAAATTAATATAGTCTCTACCTAAAAGAATCTGCAAAGAGGTTTTTTCTCATCTAAGTTTAATTATCTACAGAGATGTTTCAAGAAAACTTCAGGACCATGACTCAGAAGATCAGATTAGATATCTGCATTGCTGTGAGGCAAGCCACAGCTCACCTTAAAACACTAATTCTTCCCATTTACTGTAAAGATAGTCTAGAGGACTAACTTTAAGGCTGATATTAACTGGTTTTGATGTCTAAGGACAGATGAATATTACAATTTAAGTTTAAGAGCACATTTGATATGGATGCTTTTGCTGAAATTCAAAGCTTGCTCTTGAATCTTGCAATTGCAAAAAACCCCCAACTTATCCAATTGTGTTCTCTGACTATATCCTCTAAAATGTATTAATCCAGTCAATTTCAACCCATTTTGAGAGAAAGACAAAAGGTTTTAGGATTCTGCAAATTTGTGAGTATTGTCAGCATAGTAGAGGAGTCTCAGTTAGTGCCTCTCATTAATGAAAATGTAAGAAAAAATAAGCCACTAAGGACTTTTTTTTTTTTTTTGAGAATTAACCAAATGTCAAAATTAGATTATGTACAACCATAGATCAGCCATACCACACACTACTTCCTGCAATTAGTGTGGTGGAAATAGGGAAAGAAATAGACATGGCACAGAACCTGAATCTAGGGAATAAAAGGCATACAATTTTAAGAAACAATTGCCATTAATTGCAGTGCTCACAGAAAACTTTTTTTGTTGTATAAGAAGAAAAGCCCCTAGTTTATGTAATTCAAAAAGTAAAGTGCTTTTGCTGGTATATGTTATTTTCATTGAATAATTACTAGGAACTCCAGAGTCAGTAGAACCCTTTTGCTGATAGAGGCTTGACCTAGAGGGGGATTTCTGTACTAGTATATGCATTTCTTGGATAGGCTGGGGTTGAAAAACTCTTTATTTCAGTTTTCAGATAATTAGTCTCCTTCTAAGTATCTTTTATATCAGGCATTTGCGTCTTGACTGCATATGCTAATTTTTGATGGTATTACTTTGATGTGTATTATGTGTTTTAATACACTAGGCCAGCAGTTTTAAATCTAAAATATTTTTGCAGAAGAAAATGAAAATGTTGTTCAAAATAATAATTATGCATTTTTCAACATTACAGTTCTGTATACTCACAATTGACCATTTCAAACTGATTGTCTACCTGTATGTGCACATAGGTATACATCCATATATGTGTTTATATACACACAACAGACAGACATACATGGATATGCATATATGTCTGTGTATATATATAGACATATAGAATACAAGGTGTGGGGATTTTTTGTCTTGTCTGTTGTCTTGCTTCATGAGAGTAAATGTCTTAATCTGGTTTTAGACATAGATTTTCTGGCAAGGTGGTATCCACCTGAAAGCACACTTGCTCCCTTTTGTCTGAACTGCATTCATTTCATTGTAGTGATACATCAGATGAGATCTCATTTAAACTCTATGCATTTTTAGCCATTTTCATTCATTCCTGATGTGTGATAAAAACAAATGTTTAACTATTGTAAATTTTCTTTGGCATACCAATATTCAGTATTCAGGTTATTTCAAAGTCTTAAGTTGTTCCTGAAATGTTTGATCACTGTCTTCTTTCCCCACACACTTGTATCTAAATGTGTCTTTTTAAAGTATTGTATTTATCTTTTCACTTTGGTTTTATCTTTTCTTATAGCATAGTTTGCTTAAAAAAATTCTTGTTGTCCTGCTGTCTTCTTGTGTTGGTTCACTCCTTCCCAGAATGCAATCCCTGATTTTCAGAAGAGGATACTGAGTCATGCATGCATAAAATACCATGATATAGGGCTTCCCTTTCCTTGCTGTACAACTGTATGCTGTCAAACCTCAGGTCAAATAGTAATCTGGCATTTTTGTGCTGTTGTTTAACCTCATTATTGTTGTATATCTGTTCAGTAAGACAAAGGCACTGTCCGACTGTGTATTACATGTTAAACGGTGTTCCATTGACTACAGTGACAAAATGTACTGTACAAAATGGAATACAAAAATTTGAACTTAGCTATAGTGTGGACTTGCGCAATAAAATTCATAATTGTGAATTCCATTCAATTTTCAAAAAATATGATTTGAGTGCAGGGATTAAGTTGTGTTTGACTACTTAGATAATAAAGATGCAGTGAAACAGATGTGTAAAATATCTTTTATTGAGATTTGTTTTAAATTAATATTATATATATAGTATAAGAAATAAGTTAACATTATTTCTGTGTAATTTAATCTCTTATATCTTCTTTCCTGGTCATTAAGTTATAGTATTAGGAGTTTTTCCTGTCAAGGTGGATCAAATTTTCCATATGATTTTGTCCTAAGTTTTCAAAGTAAAAATGTGTTTGAGAAGAAAATTAGTTCTTCTAAACTAAGATTCATATTTGCCCTATATCAGATTGAAGAAATACAGTAACTGAATTTCTAACATTTGCAGTCCATAGTACAAGAACATTAGGGGAAGAGTAGCACTGTTTAGCTTTTCTAAATGCATATTCTAAGCACTATGTACTAATAGATATAATTTAAAGATGACTTGCACTTTCTATTATGTTGTTCTTCCATATATGTTGTATTAGTTTTCATTGTTAGTTTTTTCTTTTAGTATTTGCTTTTAATTGATCTTCATGTTGTGATAGTTTGGGCTTTAGTCAGCATAGGGCCCCATTTGGGCTTCAGTTTTCAGCAGGCCCCAAAGGATATGAC
>JAWWEV010000083.1:110019090-110030840 GCA_035583235.1 Hafferia zeledoni
TAATTTTGATTAAAGGATCAGTTTCTATTACAGGACCCAAGAAGTGATTTATAATTTTGTAAGAAGGTTTTAATTCTGGTATCAATAAAGGTATGTGCGACAAGGTGTATATTTGCCTTCAAAATTATGCAATTCTTCTTCAATCTTACTTATTTATTTTATGTTATTTATTTTCTTGGGTGATGCCTAGCAAGAGACATCCCTTCAGCATTTGGGGAGGAGGTTAAGCTCTGCATGAAGTAAATATTGTCATCTGCTAATTCTTAATTAGAAATGGCTAAATTATAGATGGGGATAGAGTTGATCCCAACTACTCTCTGATTCATGACTACTGTGGGAAAGCAAATGGTCTGTGGTCAAAATGGCAGTTCAGATTCTGCTGCCTACACTAAATGGTGTGTGGTCTTGGCACCTTTGAAGGAGGAGCCCACATCCAACTTATCTCCCTAGCAGAAGACATATGATGCCTCTTGCATTTAAGTATAGAGGCAGATTATGTTGCAGGAGCCATGTATTATACCCTAGAGCAGTAAAGAGTCAAGAATTTTTCCTTCTGGGGAGTTTCTTCTCATACCATTATCTTTTCTATTTTCTCCTAGTAAAGTGTATGATAAAGAATGTCAAAATTCTATGGACCTAAATTACAGGAAATAGGGAACCTTACGTAGGTCTGTGTCATGGCAGTCTCCACTTCCAAGACAAAGGATAATTAACCTACAGGAATCCTCACAGGATTTTGAGGGAAGAAGAGAGTCATTACTGCCCATTGATGATAGTTCAAAGTCAGCAGAGTCTCCTGTGCATAGGTCTGTGTATTAAGCAGTGCACATCACCAAAATGAGTTCACACATCAACCTGAGTCACATAATTTCATTGTAGGGCTGTCCATTACTCCTTAAGAAAGATACTATCCAGTTATACAAGTACCATTTTAATACCATTGATAAAAATAAAAATTTCTGTTTTCATACATTAGTTGCAGATGATTACACCTTATCTTTGTCAGATCTGTTGTATGTTATAATTATAAAGATAGAGATTCAAGCAACATTTAATTCCTGTGAACCTGTTTCCAGGAGACAGTTACAAAATCTTATTTCCCTTCTCTCTCCTGCTGACTATCTGCCTTTAGTCTTAGTCTCATATTCTCCCTCATTACATCTGCCCTTAGTTTCAGGCTCTGCCACCCCTTTATTCCTTCTCCCCTCTAGTGTTACTTCCCCTGCAGAAAGTAGGATCTGAGGATCTGTGCCATTGTTGTGCTTCTCTTCTCTCTGCCTGAGGATCTGTGCCATTCTTCTGCTGCTTCTTTTCCCTCTGTCTCGTATCAGACTGTTCCAGATAATTGTATCACCTGTCTTAGGTTCATCAGGCTCTCAAGACAGAGTTTATCAACTTTTAAAGGATGCTGAAAATCCTCTGCTTTCTCCACTGCCTTCACAACTATCAGGATTCAGTTAAATTAAAAAAAAATAAACAAAGAAATATTTCTATGAAAATATACTTCAATAGAATTAATTGAACTCTTCATGGTAAAATAAGAAAGGCTGCCATTTTTCTCTTTGTAGGTCTTCTCTTTTAGACCATTAGCATTCCAATGAAATACATTCAAAAGCAGTGCAGAAAACCTTTTAAGAGTACTACAGTTACTTGTGATCTATGTCTGACTCTTTGGAAACAGTCAAGTATTTAATTCAGTCAGATGAATTTAAAAAATGGGTTTTTTCTTTTTCAGAAAGATATTGTGAAGTTTCAAACAAAAATAGGCAGCTTGACACTTCCAGTAGTTCTATGGTTTTAATGGCTTTAATGTTTCTGTATCTTTTTTTTTTTTTTCAGTATAGTTCTTCAAGTTTGTTTTGGTTTGATTTGTTTTTCTGTTCTGATTGTTACTCCATTAATGCATTTTTTCAGTTTGTCTTTTTTCATGGTTTAAGGCTTCTCTAGCTTCCCTAAGTTTATGGTTATAATACTATGTTATGATTTAAGTAGTTAGTCCCATACAGAGGATAATATCACACGTGCCAGTGTTTTAATCTTTCAACTATTTCCTGAATGAAGGCTTTGTTACTTCCTAAAAGGTTCATGGATTATGTTTCATTAAGTTGTTCTTAGCATTTGTTCCACAGAATTTAATCTGATATCTATGAAGAAAAAAGTCTCATTTCTCCTTTTAATTTTTCCCATTTCCTGTCACAGCTTTTTCATAAACATTTAAATAAATATTCACATCTAAGAAACAAATGTCAAATTGAGCTTTATGACCTTTTTCTTCAGTTACATTTTGCTCTTTGAATTAGCAGAAAACACATTCCATTATTTGTAGATCCCCTCACTAATTTTTTTTAATAAGAAGAAAAAATTCCATATACATGAAAGGAGCATCACCTTTCCCAAGTAAAAGTATTTTCTATAGAAGGAAGTTTCTTAGATTAGGTTCTAGTAGGATTTTAAGGGAAAGTTTGTTTCATAATGCAATCTGATTTTATAATTTTTCACAATACTTTCAGTGAATTTTTTTTTTTTTAAACAGAATTTATTCTACTGTGTCCTATCATCTGTCACTGTATCGTGGAATTAAGTGCAACCACATTATTCTCAGTACCTTTTTGTCACTTCATTTTTGCCTCTGTTTATTTTGGAAACTGTGGAGTAGTTTTCAGTAGCTGATTTGGCAACTTGAATTCCATAAGAAGGCTGCTGTTATTTCACCATGAATTATGATGTACAATGCAGAATTTGTTGTAAAATACATTGGCATTCTATCTACAAAATAAGATGGAAAGTACTGTTCAGAGAGACCTGGAATGCACTTCGCTGTCTAGCAACTGAAACAGATTTACTGCTGATGGTGTTGCAAGGGGCACAGTAAGGTAGTTTCTGTTCTAATGTAAAAAAAAAAAAAAAAAAAAAAAAAAAAAAAGGACAACCAATGTTTACGTTACAATCAATTTGATTCAAGATGCTTTACAGTACAATAATTTCTTTAATTATTTATTCTCCCTTGAAAGTAATTTTTCAGGTTTCATCTGTAAATAATAATAACTTGTGAGACCCAATTTTATGAAAAGACTATTAACACAGTAGATGGGAATAAACTGATTCACCAGTAGAGGGAACATTGTGCTGGAACCGTTCAGATTACATAGGATTTTGAGAACAGCTCATGGAGATAATGCCCCAAAGAAAAGAAAGAAGTGACTGGCAACAGAGGTATATTTTTAGCTACTATTCATTTGGTTTCCAAGCATTAGGTCCAAAGTTATGTAAAGTGTCTGATTAAAATTAAACTCACTGATGATTTTAGGAAAGAACACCTGATTACGGAACAGAAGATTCTTGCACCAATAAGTAAGTGTATGCTTATTTTGTAGGACAGTCAAAAAGCCAACCTTAAATGAGGTTGAAAGAAGAATGAACAGAGATGTTCACTAATATACAACCACAGAATGGTCTGGGTTGGAAGGGACCCTAAAGATGTTTTAGTTCCAACTCCCCTGCTATGGACAGGGACACCTTTCACTATGCCAGGTTGCCCAGAGCTCCATCAAAGCTGACCTTAAACACATCCAGGGATGAGACATCCATAACTTCTCTCATGGTGTTCTTACCAATTTCTGTTAATCTAGGCTACTGTTTCCTCATCTTTACACTATAGTGGATTTACAAGCTACATTTGTGAGATTTTTTTTTTTCTCGTGTATAGTTCCAAATAAATTTACCATATTCTAATAGAAATTGGGGCTTCATTTCTTGTGTTCTCTTCAGAAGTAGGTGAAAGAAAAAAGACAAAAATAGGGCATAAATGCCATAATTTTATTTCAAGGCCATCTGCTACATCATTTTGGATGTACTCCCTCTTACTGTCATTTTATTCAAAGAGTGTAGCAGATGGTGTGGAACCATCTCATAAAGTACCTTAGCCTTCTTTTGTTTATAGGTATTCTAAAAAAATCTGTCTATAGATCATTGTTAACCAGATACTCTGTAGGAAACCAATAAAGTTAGGTGAGTATAATTAACAATTGATGACTCACATCCTGATGTCTTCACTTATTTTAATTTATAGAGCCTTTGCCAGCAGGAAATTCTTCCTGAAGCATTACCAGAGCATGGAATGACTAAAAAGACCATTAAAGTTTCAGAATTTTCTCTAATAAACTGTTATGACTTTCACTTTCAGCTTACGCTGTGTAAAATGATTATTGTTTTAGAAACAAACACTAATCTTTGGTGAAATTGAGTTTTATGTAAGTCTGCATGTCTCCTCTTACCTTTGTGTAAAAGGATCTGCAAAAGAATACAGTGTCAGGAATGGCCATTAAAGGAAGGAATTGTAAAAGGCAATATGGGATATTGATTACAAATTCTCCTTGAGACTTTGTCCTCTGATGTTTTAATGAGAAAGTTATTCTGAAGTTGTGTGAGCTACCTAGCCCTTGGCATTTAACTTAAATGGCATAGTTAGGAAATCATGATCAATTAATAAAGAATGAAAGAAAACAAATTAGTCACAAAGAGATTCAGAGGTGCAAAATTAGTCCCTGATCTTACCCCTTTTTTTAGGCAAAGCTCATCTTTCTTAACACAAAGTGATCAGAAGACAAACCAACCAGTGTCAGTGGCTGGAGGTGAGATTCACCAGTCCCTCTGAAGGATATCTATTGAGACAAGACAGAACATGCAACAACATTATATGTCATTTGTGTTTAGGCAAATCTCCATCATCTCATATTTTGAATCAAATTTTTTTATTGCTTATGCAATATGATTGTGTGTGCACAAAAAGAAGGGTAATAATTACAGGAACTATAGTTTAATGTGGTTGAACTGCAAACAAATACAGAAACAGGAAATACCAGCTGAAATAAGTGCTGAAATTAACTTCTGCACAAAGAAGCAAGTTCACCTCACTGTTTACTGTTTTACCTAAATGTGGTTATAACAGCTCTAGGGATGCAATTCAAATAAGTGTGATAAAGTTATGTTTTTTCCTAATTAAAAATATTTTTGTGACTTTGTTACTAAGGAAAGGACTCAGAACATGCTCTAGTAAGTAGAAAGTTTTATATGAATTTGTGTACAAGACATCAAATGCTAGTAGATAATTTAAACTGTAAGACTGAACACATCAATAATATCTATCCAAAAATTTGTACACAAACTCATTGGTATTAATGTGGTGTAGCCTGAGCATGGAGGCATATGAGCCATCAGAAAAAATGGCCGTGCGGTATTTCTGGAGCATCATACTCTGAGGTTAATGTGTTTGGAAGTCTAAAATCTATTATAATGGTGTTTAAAAAGTATGGTTTCAATTTTGGTTTTCTTTTTTTTTTTTTCTCTTTCGAGAAAATAGCAGATGCATGGAATTTTAATCTTACTATTAGATTCCAAGAGATGACCTGTGAGTATGAAAATAAAGTAGAGAATTAGGACTCTTTTTGTAGCTTTTGTGTGAGCATTGGCCTCAGATACACAAGTTTCTGATAACTTCATTCATTTTGACATTGAAGACAAAAACACCCCCAAAGACATATGATGGAGAAAAATGCCAGAAAAAAACTATGATATAAGGGCATAACACAAGAACAGTAGGACATCTGTTAAGTGCATATTACTTCTCATTCTTAGATGAAGCAAGCTGAGAAAAAAAATAGATGCTTTTATAGTTGTGAGATGATAGGTTTCCTTCATCATTCAGGATCAAGTTAGAAGTTAGATTGAATTTTGCTGTTGACTTCAAATACAGACAGAATTTTCTCTACTCCTCTTGTTTATGATGTAAAGAGGGAAAATAAAGGAATGGTTTTAAAGAAATTATTCAAGTGAAAACTAAGAGAATGATGAGCTCATAGGGACCAGGAAAAGTGTTAGATTAATTTAAAGGATTTTAAACCTGTTGTAGACTCTATATTTGTGTTTTAGGAAAATAATTTGTTTCTAGTAAGAAAGTCAATCGATTTTGCTAGCAAAAAATCTTATCATGTGTTTCAGAGACCTTCATATGTGAAAATTGACTAAAATACATGAAAATTGTTTAATTGTGGAAAGATTCATTGTACAGCATTTTATGTTGAGAACACTGATTGTTATTTGCTTAGAAAATTTGTCATAGTAACTAAAGACACTTTTTTTGTCTAACAGAATATAACTAAATCATTCCTTCCATGTTTCTTGTCTTTGGTCTCCACGTGGCATTTCTTTTTTTTTTATATGACCTTTCTACTTGTCATTCTGCTGTTCATTGGCTTTTGCAATACCCAGTTATACAGACAGATGATTAAAATTCTGATTATTCTACAGGCAGCATTTCTATACTCCACACAGAAGACAGAGAGAAAATGCCTTTGATGACTAAAGGCATGTCTATAAAACCTTGTTATTTTGAAATACATTCCAGCATCCCATTATGGAAAAGGTAATAATAGTCAGCTGAGTAGAACAGGTTCTGTTAAAATAAACAAAAATGCCAGTGGGGAATTTCTGTCCTATTTTGAGCCCAGATTGTTTAAAGAATTCTGCTGTTCTCACTTTTAAATAACTTCAATAAGAACTTAATTAATTAGGAGTTTGATTCCTGAATGCATTATCACCCTCAAGCACATCAGCAAATGTTTATACACAGGTTTTTAAGCGCAGGATATAGCTGGTGATGCTATTGGGCAGATACAGGGGGTGCTGCCTGGTTTTTATCACTTCAGAATTTCCTTTTCTTGTAAACATGTGACAAAGTATTGTAAAACATACACTTCAAAGTGTTATAGCTTGCTGTGCTAATCAGTCCCAATTGTTCAGACTGACCAGGCTACAGAGATCTTTCCTATAAAAATTTTCAAACTCAGGTGTTAAAAATATGAAGACAGCATCATAATACATTAATTTCTTTAGTGATGTACACTGTCTCCAGTGATGGAAAGTGTAGGTGGAAGATGATGAAAGCTACAGTTATAGAAAAGGTGTTCTTTAAAACACCTAAGACAGACCAAAGTCCTTATCTTATAAATTTTGACTAATACCATTTGTAGTTTTTAGAACTTAGAGGTATGTTTCAAGTACATACCTGACTTTTGAAATCAGATGTTAATTCTGAGTCTTCCATTAAGAGGAAACACACTGCAAGGATGAAACACAGAATCAGGTAACAAGGTTTCTTCACCTGCTTTCCAATCTCTCCTTCCTTTTTGCTCCACAGGAAATATTGTCAACTTATTCTTACCTGTCACAGGTTATTTGGATTTTTTTGTTTTTTACCTTGGATCCTGAAGCTAGAAGTCATCTTAATCCCACTTTCTGCCTGCTTGCTCTCGTGTCTGTCCAGGATGTGTGAGACACCTGCAGAAAATATTGTCCCTTTGCACTCTACTTCTGATACAGGTAGCTAGTGAGGGCAGAGGCAGGGATTTACTCCTTTGCAGGCAGCCAGAAAGTGGGATTCAACGCAAATATTCTAAATATATTTTAGAAACTTTCCCATTATTTCTACTGTCAATCTGGCAGAGCTCCACAAGAGCAGTACCTATTTTTTCAAGTAAAAACTGCTACTATTTTAGAAAAATAAGTGCAACTGTTGACTGTCATTTCTTAATGAAATCACAAGTTGGTGAGGAAAGACAAGAATTTCACCACAGATGTTTTTCTGGCTGTACATTGTAAGAAAAAATATCCTCCTTCTACTGTTTATTTTCAATAAAAATATTCTTCTGATGAAGCAAGTCAGCTTGTGTAACAAATTGCATGAGTCTGAGATTTTTGAAAATAGTGTTTCCTCACTGTATTATCCTGTTAGGTGCAACTACTGCCAGACTAACCTCTTGTGAATCTTCTTGTTTAGAACAAATCAGCACAGTCTTGGAAAGCAACGTGTGATCAGAGCTTGCCTTTTGTGGGACAAGCCAGGTAATTTCAAGCACAGATATTGTGGTTTACACTTGCCATTCACTATGTAAACTCTAATTGGAAGTACAAATTATGTGAGTTCAAATTGTTTTTGTTAAAAGGCAGTAAAATAGAGCATCTTTCTAGTATTAAAAAATCTGCCAACTCTTTTCTCAGTGAGATCTATCCTCTGGTCTGTTATAGTTGGACAAAAACGAGCATTGCCATAGATTAATCAATGATTCCTCTTATTATAATCTAAGATTAGCCTAGAAACAGTAAATTGAGATCCTACAATAAATTTCACTCCAAGAAAGCTGACATATAAAAAGAGAAATTATAACATTGAACTCCAATATATTTTCATTCCTTAACTTTCCCAGAAAAAATTATGTAAAAACATAAAGCACAAGATGAAATGACCTCAAGCTGAGACAGGAGAGATTCAGATTAGATATTAGAAAATTCTTTTTCACTGTTAGGGTGGTCATGTGTTGGAATAGGTTGCCCACTGAAGCAGTGGAGTCACTTCACGTGGAGGTGTTCAAGAGGCATCTAGATCTGGTGCTGGGTGATATATTTTGGTAGTTTAGGGGTTGCAGTGGTAAGGCTGTGTGAATGGTTGGACTGGATGATCTTGAAGGTCTCTTCCAACCTTAATGATTCTATGATTCTATGATTCTAGTCCTTTTGGTAAATTATTTCCTCTGAAAGAAAATAATGAAAAACACACTTGCCATACTTGCAAAGAGTCTAATTAAAAAATTTATTATTACTCAGGTAATTAATCACTAGGCATGCTAAGGGACTGACAGAAAAGAAGTACCATTTTTGTGAACTGAATTATGGTTCCTTTTTTCCCCTACTCTTACCTTCATTCCCATCATAAAGCAAATGCAAACATATATTTTTAGTACAAATATTGCCATTATTTTTAGCTGGAATATACTACAGGGACATACTCCTGGTATGTGACATCAATTCAAAGTACTGTGATTTGAAAGCATAAAATATCATATTCATAGATATTTCTTTTCAGAGCTTCCTTTTCTATTTGTCTAAATAAAACTTAAACATGCTATTAAATTTGAAATGCTAAATATGGTATTATATGTTAAAATGTTAAATGTTATTAGATGCAAACATTTCTATGGGGATCTAACATACTCTGTCAGTGAAGGTGGACTGTGTAGTCTTTTTGATTCACTTCAGTTTAGTTAGATAGATTACATTTAAGATTGTAGGATTAAACATGGTGTCATGTTCCCTCTTTGGCGAAGTGAGTAGAGATGAAAACATATTCAAAATATCTCTTTTCCACATAGTGGGAATTCATGCATTAAAGACAGAGAGTAATATACATGACTTTTGGAAAGAAATATCTATCTGGCATTTAAAATGAATTCTAAAACATCCCTCTAGAAAATAATTACCATTCATTACTTTTGTGCATTTGATATTAACATAGGTTTAATTTGAAGTGCCCATGGAGAAACCAGTCTTGTTGCTTTTCAATCCTCCTGTCAGTTCACTTCATTGAGGTGATCTCCAAAATCATGTGACATTTCTGGCCACCATTTTTCAAGATCTGTAGATCTTGCCTTAGGAGAAAACATACTGTTATGGAAAAATTAACTTGTGAAGTTTAGCACAGATAGTATGATGTGAGGTTTTTCACTGAAGAGTGGTCTTCCAAAGAAGAGCATATGAATTGAGCTTTGTTGTTGTTGTTTTGCTTGTTTGTTTGTGTGGGTTTGTTTTTTTTTTTTAATTTAAGCTGCATGACCTTTGCTGATATCTTACTTTTTGCATCAGGATAAATAGCAGGGACAGAAACTGATTTATCATTTGTGTTGGCTGGCCAAGGGCACTAGAGAAGATAAAATAATGACAGAAATATTCTTGTAGGTGGTACAATTCTATTTTATTAAAAATTAATATTAATATATTTTCTAAATGGATGTACCACAGTACAAAACATCTAGGAAAACATACTCACTTCCTTTATCATCTGTTTCATTAAAGAATTAATTGAAGTTTAGAAAGTATTTTCACAGAGATAATTCTTGAATTCTTGTTCACCTAAAGCCTAAAGTTTCAATATATATTATGATTCAGAAAAGCTTAATTAAAATCAACTTTTTCCATTTCCCAAAGCTTTTTAAGGCTTTAAAAGCTTTTTTATTTTTATGGGAGTTCGGAAAACTTGATACTTCAGGAGAGACAATGCAGACTCTTCTTTTGTAATTTTGCCTTTAATGCATTTTAAAAGCAAACAAATATAACATTTATTCATAAAGTCTTAAGTAATTTTGACAGCAAGTATTTCAGAGTAAATTGAGAACTGGGGAATTATTAGTCAGAATGGGTGATCAGAAGGTAAAAGAAGAAAGTAAAAGTGACAGATATGTCGCCAGAAATAAATGTGACCAAATTTGACTACCAGGACTGTGATTTTAACAAAGCACCATGCACAGGAAACAAATGAGTGAAGGAGGATTCACTACTTACCTCTTAAAACACTAGGTAAAAAAGTAATCAACAACTCTAAAGAAGGTTTGAATTGCTTATTTATTAACTGCTTTCATTTTACAAATCAAGCAGCAGCATACTTTTAATCCTAGTAGATATATTACATATAATCCAAGCAGTAAAACATACAAATGTCAATGGGAATCTCACTTTGAGCAGATTTGCATGGTTACATACAAAGGCACCCCTATTATGTATAAGAATAAAATAGCAAGTATTATAATCACATCTGCAGAAAATGTAAATTTGTTTTGAAGTTCTTTTATGTTGTAAGCATTTGTTCAATAGCATGAGCGGTGTTCAGCTATTGGAATATTGTACACCAAGAATTATAAAACTTTTGTGTTACAGTTGTTCATAGACATATACATATAAATGCTCAGAAATATTTTTGAAGGAATATTGTGCTGCAACTATACAAAATTTCTGTTAGCACTACTTTTATTATTTTCTTCATGCTTATGTTTTCATCTTGCTGTTGAAACCAAGCACACAGTAAGAGAATTATGTGTATGTTGGGCACATCAGCACCCTATTGTCATCAGACAAACCACTGAGAAACCTAGGTTTACAAACATTATAAATAAACTACTTCCAAACTGCTGACCTGCAGCATCCTGGTGACTTGTATCATCATACCATTTACCACATCTTTTCCTGAACTATTGATAGCACTGGGGTCCTGGGTCAGTGAAACATTCCTACTCAGGATAGCGTTGCAGTGTCCTTAAAAATTATGTCCATTTATGGGATTTAACTGTATGCCAGAATCTTCTTTTAAAGATCCAAATTAAACACACCATTCCCTCAAGTCTGAAACATAACTAATAGAGAATGAGGCAATATGTGAATCAGAGCATCTTTGGAATTTGTATGAATTTGTGTTCCTGTGTATATTCTCATTATAGTCCTGTGGTGGAAGTGTTACATGATTTAAGTGCAAGGATCACAACATTGAAGTAACTCACCTAGAATTATGTAATAATCATGAACATACAAGTAGGGATTTGCTTAATTTAGAATGCATCGAGAATATCTAATTTTGGGGTTTTTTTGCCGAGAGAGATGTGTGCTGACAGTAGTGTATAGCAGCCCAATTTGAAAGGCTCTGTTTTATTGCACTGAGACTTGTAAATGGAAACTACTATCTGTAGGAGAATAAAGCTCAAACAGCTCCCATGGGGATGGAAAGCCAGGTCATGTTATTTGTTTCAGTAGATACTAATTTACATTCTGTAATATTTTAATTTTCATTCTAGTTGTAATTAATATTTACTAGTGTGTGTTTCTAGACCCAGATTTGTCATTGTTTTGAAATCACTGAAATCTTATATAAATTA
>JAWWEV010000083.1:110030940-110044838 GCA_035583235.1 Hafferia zeledoni
CTCAGCACATTCCATGATTCTATGAAATATCTTTTCCCTAACAATTACACAAGTATTCATATTAAGCAATGTCAGCAAAACCAAATAATAAAGTTCAAGCAGTGACACTAAGTTTATCCCTCAATTTTCTGCTTCACTTCTGGGATGTGCACTCCAGGAAAAGAACTTCATTATATTTGAAGTGGTTTAGTTCTGAAGGGTTGAATCTTCCATTTGCTGCTCTACCAGTTGTCCAAAGTTTTCAGGAAAACAACTGTTCAAAAAGAAGCTGAAAAGCCCAACACATGATTTAGATAGGCCTTAAGTTTCAGAGGCATGTAGAAGCAGGTTCTGGCCCTCTCCCTAAATTCCAGTGGAAGATTAAAAATCTTTTTTAGATCACTGATTTGTGTTTCTTTGCAACTGTGTTGTTTTCTTTCTTCATGTACAACATAATAAGATTGCTGCTTGAATAACAGAGATAATGTTTAATTCATCTGTTGGGGAAATGGGAAGAAAAAAAATTTCTCAAAAGCAAAAGGACTTAGTATTTTATATATTTTAATAATATGTATTCTTTTTGTGTATGATTATGGAAAAAAACCTGTACTTTTTCTACCAGTTGTATCTTGCATGATGGAAAACTAGATGATAAAATCACACATCTTCTTTTATTTTATACTCACTAAAAATCCACTGAGTTGTGTAGGAATGTCTGATCCTTTTCAGTTTAAAGTGAAGGGTTCAGGCAGTTTGTACAGGAAATTGCATTTTAACACGTTGACCTTAATGAGATTCTGACCTAACCACAGGTCTTGTTTGGAAGGTGTAGCTTAAGAAAGAGCTGCTTAGTTCTTACTTAGCTCAGTTCTTAAAGAATTACACAGAGCTCATCTGAGATTTCTTTTCATTTTCTCTCTCCCAGTGATGTAGGTAAACACAAAAGAGATCACGCAGAGCAATCAAAAATTGAATTGTGTGAAGAAACCCTCCTCTTCGCACCCTCTTTATGGCGGTGATTGTTTTTCACATTTATAAGCATTCTGTGGTAGTAGGCTTGAGCTATGACAGGGAGAGTAAGAATGGAGCCTAGTACCAAATTAAGCCAATTTTTAAAACCCTTTTTTTTTTTAAGATTTCTGTTGTCCACTGATATGTCAGTGTATTTCCAGTTTGTTGCCCAATCTACTGGTATTTTACCTGAAAATGCCCTAATTCAGTTGCAGCATTGGTCACTTAACATTATAGAAAAGCTGGTTGAACTTCACTCTACTTTTGTTGTCTAATTGTGTTTCTAGGAACATTCTTTGTAGGTTGATTTACCCTTTATTGCTTTAGGCACTTTAATAATAAAATAGGAGTGACTGCATTAATCTGCAACCTTTTTTTGAAATTGCCAATGAATCCAGATGGTTTAGAAATAGTTCCACTTCTGTCTTGAACTGGCAGACAAGGGACAGAAAGCATAGGCAAAAGTTCTAGAAAGGTCTTGTTATTAAGGCATACTAGACAAAACTTAGTATTGTTGGCAAGTGAGAAAGCCTCCCATGCATAAGTAATCTCTGCACAAGTAACTCCCAAAGATCCATCTAGATAATGAAGCTTTAACATTTAACTGTACATGAAGTAGAAAAACAATGTTCTATTCTCTTCAACTCAGTGTTCTGTGTAACTGTTTTGTTACTGGCTGCATCAGTAATGCAGCCAGTTGCAGCTGTCTTCATGTTCTACTGAGCTTTCATTGGCTCAACTATAAATTCATTCAAGCTTATAAACTCTTTTTTATTCATACATTGAGTTAGAAAAATTAATTAAGTTTTAGTTATTTCTTCTGTACAAAGGTTTGCTTTTGCCATTGAAACATATATGACTTATGTTATTCTATTTACACTCAAAATCTAACTAAAGCAGACAAACCTAACCAATCACAGAAAAAGAAAAGTATGACTGGAGAGATGTAGGAAACCTGGTATTTACATAAAATTTGAAGGAATTTGGTGAGTGAGACGCTTAATAATATAATTTTTAGGATGATAACAAGAGAAAGAGAAGTTCAAATGAATGGTTTGTAAACTTTCTTGAGTGTGAACCAAATATTTAGAGAATTATTATCCTATGAATTATTACTTTGACATATACTGATTCCCCAATCACTGAGCATTCTTTCAGAGCACTTTCTTTACATATCATTCAAGTACCCTTTAATCATTTTTAAAGTATCATTTAAATTTGGTCTGTAGTAATTTAAAAAATATAGAATACAGCTACCTTGACTAGAGATAATAAAGGCAAATTTAGTATTTAACAGTGAAAAATAAATGTGTTCTGATTTTTATAAAGCAACCTGTATTCCACTGTAATTATTATTGAACCCATTTAGCAAATATGAAGTTTTGTTATGTTGAGGGAAATAAAAACCCACCACAGTCTTTACAAAAGTCTCATACAAGAAGATATGGAATACATACCAAAAATGTGGCAGCTTGTGTGGGTTTACTGAAGCTCCCAATCAAGCTCTATGGAAATATACAGAGTGCTTTGAACTGAGTGACTCAGAGTCCTGAAATGTCTTTTTTCTGCCCTTTTTTCTGCCTTAACTTCCTCCAGTGTTTACTAAACTAGAGTTTTACATCCCCTGAATACTTCTCTGCCAAAGACTTTTTGGTAAGAATTTCCATCTTATACTAAAAGGAGAGAGGATTAATTTAATACTAGGTTTTTTGAATAGGTTAAAGAAGTGCATGCACTTTATTAGACTGGAAACAAAATATTTTATTATTTTGCTATATTTGTGGGTATTACTTCAATGTTACATGAAGATTCAATAAAGGAAAAAGAATGAGAAAGAGTAAGTGTTGTAAACTTGGTTATAAGTCACAAAATTAGTTTCTTATTCCTGCTTTCACTATGCTGGTAACCTGGTTGTGAGACAGAGCCACAGATCAGGAGAGAAGTAACATGGGCTTTTACTATCATGCTGAATTCCTCACTCCTGATCCAAACTATTTCTTCTGTGTAAAGAATCAGAAGTTGATTCTGGAATATTGAATGAATTTGGCCCATTTTTTTGTAATTACTTTCCAGTAAGTATGAGCTTCTCTCTTACCCTTTCTTCCCAGTTGCTCTTGTCAGTAGTTTATTTATCTGTAATCTTGTTCTGAAATAACCCCTCCTGTTACTGGAACAATTGCTCAACTTCCCATGCATAATAATGCTTTCCTGTAAATTCTGGAAGGTTTATTCAGATATTCATATAGACCATGAAACAAATTTCATTTGAATTCTGCTAGTTAGTATGAATGACAGAATGAAAGAGTCTAATTAAACTTTGCTTTGGATTTTGTTCTAAAAGTCTACCACAAAAAAGCCCTACCCTGCCAAGGAATACTTTAATCTTCAGGCCTGGGTGGAATGTCAGGGGTGGCCAGATATGATGCTGACAACATTGTTCTTCTTGTGTGCTACTGATCAAAGAAACTGTAGTGACAGCTGTTAGTTCTCTGTACCCATGGCACAGACCTTTTATTATTACTATTTTCTGTATTTTTTACTGGTGCATCTCAGAGCACTGTCAGCTGTTAAGAAAGTTAAATACAAAGTTTGCAGTTATGTTCTTGGTTGAAAGAGGACCATGAGGAATACCATACCACACACCTTTGAGTTTATGTGGCTCCTATCGCTTAGAACTTTAAACACTGAGAGAATAACTCACTAATTCTATGTTAGCTGCTATTTTGGCTAACCTGCAGGTGTGCAAACTAGGCATTGTTGCTGTGTTTAAGCACTGATACAAGAGCAGTAAAGGAGTGTTTAGCCTGTTCTTTGCCATTTAGCAGTAGCTGATGAAATACTGGCATGAAGAGTCCTGCAGAATTGGTTCTGGAGATCTGTATGCTGCCCTTATGTACTGCCAGAGTTTCAGACTATTTGTGGAGGAAGCACATGCAGAAGCACATAGGATATACATAAATTTGTTCCTTCTATGTATCTTTTGAAAACAGAAAGCCTGTAATGCACAAAGGGACAAAAATACTTAAATCCCAGGGAAGCTTTTAATAGCACAAATCGACACTGAAGAACAACCTGAACAATAGGTCAATCTGACTGGAATTAAGAACCTATGATTTAACTAGAAGAGGTCATAACAGTTGGGTTTTCTGTGGGTCATGCATAGATTCGAGTACAGAAGAACCAATTATAGATTATACAGGCAAGAACTTCAGTAGTTGATGTTGTATTTTCCACTTATTTCCTCTTATTTACCATATATTTCCCTGAATCCGGAAGCTGAGTCAGTCACAGAAAGTAAGGCAGGTGGGCAAGATTTTCCAGAAAACTAGCAGCTTGTTTAACATAGCACAAAATATGTGTGATGGATTTTGGACTGTTACCTGCAGAGACAAATACGTGGAAAAGAGCAAAGTTAGTCCAGTAAAAGGAGCCTGAGATATGGACATAATTTCATGATATGGACATGAGTACATTAGAAATAATAAGAAAATAGAATATGCTAGTAAGGTCAAAGGATAACCTTCCAATGGGAAGAACAGAGGACAAATAAATAATTTTAAGATAAAAAATGATAAATTTGTGAACAAGTTGCATATGACAAGTTTGCAAGAAAATTATCACAAAGTTCTTCTTTGATTATCTGTAACAAAGAGAAAAATCTTATTCTTAGCTTCAGGAGATTCTGACTCTTAACTAAGGTAGTTTCCATCAGTGTCATGTGAATTGCTATTAAGTTATGCTGTGAAAACAACTGTTGGCTTCCTATGGTGGGGGATTTTTTGTAGGTTTGCTTCTTTGTTTTCATTTGCTTGGTTTTGTTTCGGTTTGGGGGTGGGTTGTTTGGTTTGGTTTTCTGGTACAAAAAATATAATTAAAGTTGAATCTGACAAAAGGAAAAACAAAAAATTAAAAAGAAGGGAAATAGGGAGAGCTGATCAGAACTTCTAAGAAGCAGCTGAAAAACTGAAAATCTAATATAAAGAAAATAATGGAAAGTGAAATCACTTAGTCTCTACATACACTTGCAAAATCTCAATAAATTTAAGCAGAAACAATTTGGGACATTTTTATTTCTGTTAGGAGTTCTGTACATCAGTATACCTGCAAGCTATTTTGAATTGATGACAGGAATATTAACATTCATTATCCTCCAGTATATAATCGAAGAACTAAATGAGTATACTACATAAACCTCAGAGAGATTACATTGATTGTGAGATATAGGACAATTACAAGGTGTTTAAAACATGAGAAACATTGAAGCTTTTGTTATTAGAGCAGAATTGTGAAGAGATACACCAACTCAACATCAGCAAATTGCTTTTTACTATAGAGTAGTGTGAAATAGGTGCTATTTTGCAAAACAACCTGAGGAAAGAAAACAATTTACTAATAGAATGCTGTGCCTTCTTTCTTATTTCTCAATATATACTAAGCATTTCAAATATCCTAAAGACCATGAGCTGATAAACTAACTTTACATTTGTAAAGAATATATTCAGGAATAAAATCTAACTGAAAATCACATTGCATGACTTCATAGAATAGTTACATGACTTACTTCCTCTTTATAATTTGTTTGAGATCTGGCTTTTGTGTCATGGCCTAGTTATGTGGCCTTTTTCATCAAACAATAGGAGATACACTGTTATTTTTCAGTGAGATAGAATCAAGACTGCAGGTAGCTCTTTGGCTATGTGAAGTAATGGATTACTAGGTGGTTCTTTTCTGCATGAAATATACAGACTGAGTTATGTGTATCTCAGTAGGCACTGCATGGAAGATCTGACGATGGAATTATTTTCTATTGGTTTCTTTATCTCTGAGTTATCCATGAGGTCATACATTCAGAGCAAAAGCATTGATCAAAAAAAGAGATGTCTCCCACTTGTAACACTGTAGGCTAAATACCAGACTCAGTACAGTCTTCACACTAAGTCCCTGTGCTTTCCCTATGCTGAACAAAACTATTTTCTGGGAGTCCAGAAAACAGTTTATGTTTCTGACACAATATCCAGTAGGTCTTGTGAAATCTGCTGTTCCCCAGTAACTTAACCCATGAGCCATAAAGAGAATTGCAGAAAGGAAGAAAATATGGCAGAGGGAAAGGCAGGATTTCTATCCCATATTGAAGGACATTCAGAGATATGGGAAAATCTTGGTTACATTGAGCTTTTTTTGAATGACCTTGGATGAATAGACTTGGCATTTGAAAGGTATAATGGCTATGTGGTGAATCAGAATCCCTGGATATCCAGCAACTAAATGTTTTGGATTGTTTTTTAAATCTTGTGCAGCACTTAGGACAGGGAATTTTAACTGTAGTAAATATATTCTATACAGATGTTCAGGAAGAAAATTTAATAGGGAAAGTAAATATCAGAAATATATCTGAGATAAATAATAGCTATTTATTTTAAGACCAGCCTAGTGAGTGACCTACAAATGCCATGTGTTCTGAGTGGCAGGAACAAGCACCATTGTCAAACAACTCATTTGGAAAAAATACAATCTTTTTTTTTTTTTTTTTTTTTTTTTACATTTCAACAGCAAGGTTCAAAATTATTGAATTTGCATTTTTTTGATTGAATGCAAAATTTTAATTTATAACATGCATCATAAAAATTATTTGGTTTGTTTTGGGTTAGATTGATTGAGGGAATGCTATGAAACACCACTTGGAATATTTCATTACTTATGATGCCTATATTCTGTCCTTCATGTCTGTTTAAAGAGATCACTATATAGAAACAGTTTAAAAAGACTTGCATAAATTGATCATGTTCAAAATATATTTTGTTAGTGCCAAATTTTGGTCTATGGAAATAACCTACTGAGGAAAACAATTATTGCAATTTTCTTTATTTAATAATTTTAGAGTGACAGTTCTGTCTGTCAGGAAAAATAATGAATTGAAATATTCAGATGGGAAAAGACTAACTGTGTCCTCTGTACTGTTGTGTACAATTGTTTCTGGTTTATGCCAATACAGAAATCACCTCCATTTGCTCTTGTTTCATTACCATATGTGTTTTACAACCTTCATCCATGTGTCTGTGTTGTAAGAGTACAAGATGGGTATTTTAATGACTGCCTCTGGTTTCTTATTTTTGTAGCAGATTACATCTTTTTATAAACTCTTTTAAGCTCATTACTACATGTATTTCTTGTCTTTTATGGCTCTAAGTAATGACAATATTTTAGAAGTTATGACACATGGGATTCTCCTGTAACTGCAAGTACCTGACCCCTGTCTCTTGATTCTAACTGAGCAATGAATTTTTAGATAAGCCTCTCCAGACTGTAGGCTATTTGTTTGTGCTGGGGATAGGAGAAGCTTGGTTGGGTTTTTTGGCCTTCTGAAATATGGAAAACTAGAGAACTCAGAAACTGAGAAATCTAAAGTAGACTGTGTAGACAGGGTAGAGGCTATAACTACTGCTGAAACATAATCACTATCAGCACATACATGTATTGTTCATGGAAATTTTGGGATAAACAGTCATACTAGGAAATCCTAAATATTCATTTTTTGTCATAGATCACACAGATTTACTTTGACCAGTTGGACCTTCTGATAAAAAATGCAATTACCATTATACCTTGTGTGCATTCTGAAGAATGAAGATAATGTAAAAATGTTTTCAAAATCACTGGAGGTCAAATAGGTGCATTCACATGAATTTGGCTTATGTGTAAACTCGTTTGAAATGCGAGGCAAGTTTTCCATAGAACCTTGTCCTTTCTAAGGAATCCACATCAGCAATAATGAAAGCTCAAAGAAGTGTTATTAAATATGGTAAATGTGTATGCATGCTAGCTATGCAGGAGGATGGAAAGCGGAAACTGTCTGCAAATGTTTGTGTTGCTTCCTTGATTATGCTTAATGTTAGAATTATGGGTATCAAATTTTTTTATACTTTGTAAATTTAGTTATTAAATAAGTAGAATGCTTAGGGAAACAGAACTGTTGCAGGTTTTATGACTATTGTTCCTGGTTTATTCTCTGGTCTACACAGGATATAAATTTATACATTGTTTTACCAGTCACCATTTTTAAGGGAGTTTTTCCCTCCTTATGGGTCTTGACCCTTGGGAAACTCAAAATGTAAGCATTAAACTGATTTGAGCTTTTGATATTTTCATAAAACCTTCCACAGACCTGTCTATGTCATTCCATGCAAGACATATGACAGCATCCAGGACTGCCTGCAAAAGCAGCAGCTGTCTAAACATCAAGTAGCATGAGAAAACAAAAATTGTGTATTCAGAAGAGCTGCTTGTAACGACTTGTGCAAATTTTCATGCTTTTGTATTTTTGTGCTCCTTGAAGGTAATTGGAGACACCAGCAGAAAAAATTAAATGGAGAAAGAGGTAAGCAGCTTCCACTCCTTAAAATAAACCTTGTAATAATATTTGTTTTCCTTGGTGTCCCATTTCTTTTTCCTTCCTCTGGATGCATCACATGTTCTACATGATTACTTTACAGATGGAAAAAAAAATCATATAGAGCATGGTGACAATAAAATTAAAAACTTTTAAAATGAGCATTGTATTTCTGGCCAAAAGCAATCATAGAACTCTAGTTTAGCTTGTTGTATAGTAGGTAATCTGTAAGAATTGGTTCTTTACAGGAGGTGAACAAGAGAGCCCCTTCAGAGAGTGTAAATAGCAATCCTGTCTTACTGTGATGCTTCAAAGTATAAAGAGAATGGCATTACAGTGAACATGTAATTTTATTATCAAGAGCTACAGAATATGAACATGTCAAACTGTGCTACATCTACTACACAGAAACAAAGATGTGGTTAAATGAGATTTGATCAGATTTTAAGTACTGGCATAGGAGTGTCTGAATTCTCATGGTGGTTTTGCTCTGGTATTCTTCAATTTTGTTAAATCAGGACCTCCTTTTGATTTCATTTTTCACTACTTCCTGTTCCCCTAATTCACTTTTCCACAGTTTATACATGTTCTGCAGAGCTGATTGAGTCACAGAATTTGTCACCTCATGTTATCACATCTCCCACAGACACCAACAGTCATTTGGTGTTTCCTCCTACTTGTTGCAGGCTTCAGACCATTTCAGTGTGTTTTTTTGTCATTGGATCAAATGCAAGTATATAATTCTTTGTAGCAAGGGCTACTTTTTTCTTTTCCTTTTTTCTTGTTTTGCTTTGTTTTGTATTTTTAAATATTTATCTATTTTGGTAATTTTCTGACTGGGTTTTGAGGGAATCCAAAATGCTTTCTAAATAACAATTCCTCTCACTGATTGCATAAAACAAGTTGCAACTGATGATGTGCTACAAAAGGTTTTAGGAAAAACTCTCTCCATTTTAGCCTTGTGATACTGCTGCATAGGCTCTTTGATCCATTTTAAACACTGGAGGTTAGTTTGTTGACCAATTCAGCGTAGAGCTTATTTAGCTCTTCATTCTCTAGATAAAATTATGGTGTGAGAACCTGTCCTCCAGATGTTCCTCCTTCTAGCTGCCCAGTGTGAAGGTTCTTGTTACTTGACAGAGCAGGGGTTAGTTATATTTTTAGAGCCTAGGGCAGCACAGAGTGAAATGAACAGATAAAAAAATAAGTGTCATATATTTTAGAAATGGAGTGGCTGGATGCCCACGGGAGCCTTGTTACTTCCAGCAATATTTCAGAACAACCCACAGAATCATAAAGTTGTGAAAACTCTAATGTAACCTGCAGAAATTCAATAAACAAATGTAAGGAAACACTAAACCACAAGTTCAGGAAAAAAGTCTACGATATTGATACTGGAAAGAATTCAGAAAAGGGCCATGAAGATGAATAACGGACTGGAGCATCTTTTCCCTGAGGAAACGCTGAGAGGGCCAGAACTGGTCATCTTAGAGAAAAGAAGGCTCAAGAGGAAATGTCTGAAGAGAGGTTGTAAAGAAAGCACACCCTGACTATTTCCAGTGCTGTCCAGTGACAGGATAAGAGGCAATGGGCACAAACTGAAAAATGGAAGCATGTCTAAGAACAATTTCTCTGTTGCCCGGGGAAGTCATGGATGTCCCCTTCTAGGAAGTTTTCAAGGCCAGGTTGGATGGGACTTTGAGCAACCAATCTAGTGAAAAGTGTCGCTGTCCATGGCAGAGGGATTGAAATTAGATGGCCTTTAATTTGATCCCTTCCAACCCATGTCATTCTATGATTCTATGATCAGCAATCACTGTTTTACTGTGGGGGTGACTGAACGCTGCACAGGTTTCACAGAGAACATGGGGAACCTCCCTTCTTGAAGATATTAAAAAACTGACTGGAAATGGTCCTGGACAAATGTAGTAGGTTGCCCTGCCTGAGCAGGGAGTTTGAACCATATGACCTCCAGGGGGCCCTTTCAGCCTGAACCAGCCTGTAATTTTTTGATTCTACTTCTGAATTATTTTTTCACATATCATTCATTCAGTGTCAATATGCATATATTGTGAAATTCTCTTCTGCCTTTTATCTGTGAATCCTAGCAGAGAGGTGATGGGCAGTGATTGATCTGGCTAACAATTAGTTTTAGAGATTTTTAATTATCCAGATAAAGAGCTGAAACACCACATGGTAGAAACTGAAGCCCTTACACATCAGTACACAGCATATTTTTTAGAGGTTTGTGCAAATGCCTTGCCTCTCCATCTGTGTTGTAACAACAAAGGGATGATCTATTATCATGATTTAAAAGTAGCAGCAGGCCGACATTCTTTTATTCAATTCCCTTTGCTTCTTGAGTCTGGTGAACTTGATAAGGTAAAGATCAGTACAAAGGTTTCTATTTTATGAGCAAGGCATTTTTAAACTGTTCATTTTGCATTTTTTTTTAATTGTCAGGGTGCTAAAGAGAGACTACATCATTCATTTCCCTTCTCCCAGTCTGGGAGATGGGGAGATATAAATAGAATTTCTGACTTGTTTTCACAGCAACTTTAAATTTTATCTACAAGTGACCGTTTCCATTTTTCATTTGTTAATTTTTCCCCACCACTGCTTAAAAAACTGCATTTACATCTCCATGTACATCTGATGGGAGACGGAGCATTTTTTATTTTAGGCAGATGTTACCTACCTGTTGTTACATAAACACACTCAAAAGCATTTACATTCCCCAACTCAATGCCAAAAGCAGTTTCCTTAGCTAATTGTCTATTTCCCATATGAGTATTGGTAACAACCCTAAGATTAGCTCAGTTAGTTAGAGCATGGTGGTAAGAACACCAAGATTGTGGGTTTGATCCCTATGTGGGCCATTCATGTGAGAGCTGGACTTAATGATCTTTGTGGGTCACTTTCAACACAGAATATTCTGTGAAATCTGTGAAACTATATGATCTATAATATGTTTGAAGTCATAGCCCTTGCTGAAGATGTAATAGTGTCAGAGGATGCATCTGAGAAAAAGGCTATAGCAAGCAGTCTTCAATATTCCTTTTTGTCCCTAATTGACCTGTACCCTCTAAAAATGAGGCAGCAGTGATTGACATTTATGTAGGTTCTGCTTCAGAGTTTCTCCTCAATGAATACTTTGTGATCTTTCTGTATTTTCGGGGGAAGATATTCCCTTAGATGGGATGCAATTATCGGACACATAAAGTTAAAGGTTTGTCCCTTACATAACTGTACTCATTTTTCTTCACTCTTCACAATGAGTAAAACTGTAGACAGCTGTGGAGTCTTTCAGTCTTTAAGAATTACTGGTGTCTCTTGCTCTTTTTGCAAGGTCCTTTATATGTTTTACGGTCAGAAAAGAAAAAGGTGTTGCCAGTAACTGCTGCCTTTTATCTGAGAGGCCTTATAGAACTTTCACAAAATATTCATTCTCTCCAGGGGCAGCTTTGACTTCTTCTGGCAAACTGACTACAGTACAATGTAGTAGCATTTGAACTTCACTGGAGGGAGGTATGAGTAAAATTAATGTGTAGCTTCCAAAAGTAAGGCTGTTCTTTATGTTTTCCCTAGTTATTGGCCTTATTCCTAATCTATAAAATGAAAATGTAAATCTAAGTGTCATTTCATTGCAAGGGGAAACTTGTGGTGCAGCTCAATCGTCTTACATTTTGCCAGCAAAAGATTGTGCCATATAGATACATCAGTGTTAAAAAGTGTGTGATAAAGCTAGCAAGACCTAATTTTCATAAACAGGAGTTGAAAGATGCAAGCCAGACTAAAGCTCCTACAGAAGAAAAAAAAAAAGGCTATTATTTTTTCTTGTATGAAAATACAAGAATTACAAAGGACAAAGCATACTTCCTATTGTAGCAGAGACAATGTTATTAAATTGAATATTTTGATGTATAAAAGTACTTTTTGAGGCCATTTATTAACCTTTTTTGACCTCTACTATCTACAACATGCTGTTAAGGTGTTAGAAAATAAATACATGGTAGAGTCATCTGTACTCCAAATAGGAAAAGTTTATAACAGAATGCCCACAACAGAAGCAATGGTCTTCAGTGCTGCCAGAAACAGCAGTATTTATTACATAGGCCAAATAGACAGAGTTATCCTGTTGCCTATGTAAGATGTGTTTCTTGATGAGGGTCAAACATTTGTCCTCATAGTCATAGATATTGCTGCATCCAGCAGGATAACTTGATAATGCTTCAGTTCTGGCCAGGAAAAGTTATATGGTGAACAAAGGAATTCACCTTCAGTGTTGTCAGAGCTATACACTGGCACTGCCTACAGCTTCAGTTCCAGGGGAAATGCTGTCTAAAAGTATTTTGTTTAGTTTATTTTTCAAATAATGAATAAGATGAAGTCAAATTTTTCAGATAACTTGAAGAAAATGAATTAAGAAAAAAAGACTAAAACGTCCAAATGAAATAAGCCACTTGCCTTTTTTTTTTTTTTTTTTTTTTTTTTAATGAGGATTTTGGAAAATGAGACATTGTAGATGGAAATTCAGACTTCTGCATTTATATTTTAAATAATATTTTGTCAGACTGACTGTTTAAAGAAACTTCTTTTGAGTCAATGGAACCTGAGAAGAGTCTGAAGTCTTACCATGTTATATATGCCCCAAAATTATAGGTCATATAAATGTCTAGAGAGAGCATATAATCCTTACATTAATTACCAGAGCAAGTAAGTAGACCTGAAATTCCACAAGATTGAAAAGCCCAGAATGAATGTTCAGAATTACAAAGAATTAAGGTAAAGGAAGTACACTTACATCTTAAGGCATCTTTTCCAAGTCATATACTGGATTCAGAGCTAATTAATGCATTATGAAAACTCCTGCTGTAAAATTGTATAACTATGGTGAGAAAAATTATCCATTCAAATCAGATTTTAACACATTAAATTTTCATTTTTTACTATTATAAGCTTTAAGAAGCTCAGAATAAAATTTCAGTGGCAAGTCTTGTCCTGTTTTATAACTCCAGTTTGCGTGTGTGTCTGGCAAAGGCATTGTCCCATTCTCTAACTTGTTGATTTCTTCAAGGAGTGTGTTCACTGCTCTGAAAACCATGTACTCTTTTCTTTCATGGAGGGAGACACCTTGTTCAATTCCCAATTAGCAACTGAGTACCACTATGCAAAGGAAATTATTTCATCTTGTCTCGCTCAATAATCTTTCTTTAAAGATGCCTGGTTTTTTCTTCCTTTTTGTTTAAATTCACAGATTTTGCCTCTAACACCACCCAAACTGAGAGCAGGATTTATCTCTCATATTACATCAGTTAATGTAATATAATGTAGAGTGTGAACACCTAATCTACTCCCTTCATAATAAGAGGAGTAGGTGCTTAAAAGTCATAATTCAGAAAAACTCTTTTTGGCTACTGTGGTAGTTTTAGCTAGGCCTCACATTAGCAGGCTCAGAGAATCTACGTAGATTAGGAGAGACAGGTATCACCTGACTTAAGTAACCAAAGAAATATTTCAT
>JAWWEV010000083.1:110044938-110079321 GCA_035583235.1 Hafferia zeledoni
CAGTGGAGGCAGGACATGCTGCTGCTGCCCTGTTGTTCTGGGCCTTGCTCCTGCTGCCATTACATTGTATTTTGTTTAAGTTTCAGGGAAGTAGAAACATTTTGTTGTTATACTTTCTGTTTCTTGCTGGGTGTCTTTTGGGGTGCTAATGGATCTAGAGTGATAGAATCTGTTTTCAGTGGGAGGTAGAAAATTGTTGTTGCATCTAACTTGTGTAAGTGTGTGTTATATTATAGTTTTAATTTTCCCTTTTCTGTTGGGATAGGCCTGGACTTTGTGAAGTGGCAGGAATAGTACAGAAGATGGACAGATGAAGATGCCAAGGTCGAGGAGCCTGGTTCTGGGAGTGTTAACATTTCGCACCGAATTTAGAAGAACTATAATTGTGATTCTTTTTACATAAATGTTTCCCCTGTTTAATGTTTGTTATGACAACATGTCTATCCATTGTATTTTTCCCTATCATAGTCCCTATCCAAGTTCTTCTTCCCATAAACCACTAGGATTTTCCCACCAACCCTACCCTGATTAGCCCTAGTTGGTTCATTGCAGTGGTGTTCCTTATATGGTTATGTCCCGATCCCTGTTTCCCATTGGTCCTTTCCTTGTTCCTTCCCTCTGTTTGCGCGTGGACTAATGGGATGCTTCGTCCCTCCCCTTTCTCCTCCCATGCTTCTAGAACCATCCTTCGAACCGTTTATAAATTGGGCACTCAATAAACCTTGCTTCCTCTGTTGCCACCTAGCCTCAAGTGTGGTCCTTCCTTGGGGGGCTGCGCCAGGCTGGGTGTGGGGGGAGCCATCCCAGGCTTCGAGAGGCGGCCTAAAGGAGCTGATATCACTTCAAGCCTTTGGCCACAGTGCCTCTCGGATCTGAAGACCCGCGCTTCAATTTTCGGAGCATTCACCATCCACTGACAATTTTCTGTATAAATATATATAGTTAGTTTAAGTTTAAACCCAGTTTGAGTTTCCAGAGTCTTTTCTTTTCCTCCCTTTTCTTGGCAGGGGGGAGAGAGGCGCTGACTCTGTGTTGGGCAGTTGGTATTTTGCCAGCTCAACCCCAGACACATAGTTATAAATGTTATATGAAGTTATAAGACAGTTATATAATTTATATAAACTTATATTAAAAAAAAAGTCCCAAACAGTTTTATAGATGTTGCAAAAGAAAAACATTTAATCTCTGCCATCCAACCAGAGGCATGTGAGTTTTAGATCTTTCGTTGTTTCTGAGATTTTAGTTTGCAGCTCTTTTTTGTACAATCTAATGTGTCTGTTTAAAAGCCTGGACAGTTAAAATCCTCTTCTCACAAGAGCCTGAAGATTGATTCAATAACCTCATTGTTAAATGCATATATGCATATATGTATTTACAAAAATTCTCAGTGATA
Organism: Hafferia zeledoni; assembly: GCA_035583235.1. Lineage (NCBI taxonomy): Eukaryota > Metazoa > Chordata > Aves > Passeriformes > Thamnophilidae > Hafferia > Hafferia zeledoni. Next base: position 110,046,332 of record JAWWEV010000083.1, read on the forward strand.
AGTTTTTACTAATTTATTTAAAGGAAACTTGACATCTTTCATTTTTTGATACTGGAAAGATGTGACAGCAACTATGCTTCTAGAGCTCTTCAATTATTGGAGTTGCTGCAACAACTGATGGAAACCCTGAGAGCCTTGAAGATGTAGCAGCATTTTTACTGGATTTTTGTTAGCTTTGCTCATTGTTGACTCTGGGGCCATAAGAATGTGGCTCTAGTGTAACTTTGTCTCCCCAGTAATTGCATGGCAAACTGCTTTCTCTCTGAAGAGAGTAAATGGAGTAGTCTGCCTGTCTCAGCTCTGTGTGTGCTGTGTTCCTAAGATAATTTACAGGACCTACTATCTATTGTTTGGTTTCCTTTTCCCTGGCTGGTGGGATTTCCTGGTGTTTTATTTCTGACAGTATTTCTTAATCTTTGTGTTTTCTAGCCATTTCTTGTCAAAAGTATTGAATCTCCCTTTATGTCTCTCATAATCATTCCGAGATTGAAAAGGAGTATTGTACATGAGACAGTGGGGGAGAACTTAAGAGGTCCTCTCTTAGAGACTGCAAAGCTCCATTTTCCTCCTGGTTTGGTCATTTCCATCTTTATGAAAAAAATCTTAAAAATGCACTGGGTAATGGGAAGTTCATAAAGGACTAATTTTCCTTTGGCAATACATGACATTGTTTTTAATAAAGAGTAGCATAGAGGCAATTCTTTCAGTTGCCATCCCATTACACTGTGTAATGTGCAATGCTGCACTGTATTTATTGCAATATCACACTTCCCTAAAGGGCCTAAATAACTTCATTTCCTAAATGCAAAAGATCATTTTGAAAGTATGTGTTACAAGTTTCATCATGACTTCTAAAATTGCATCAAAGTCACTGAAGAGCAGAGTTCATAATTGCCTGATAACACCAAAGTGATACTTGCTCATCAGAAATGTAGATTGTTGCTAAACTTTTAGCTTGTAATTTTTAGGTAATACCTTCCCTATTTCTGGAATCTGTTTGATCAGAGACTATTTCTACATTTCATTCTTCTAGAAAAATATCCTTGCTTTAGACCCAATGTAAGGGAGTTATTTGAGGATAAAAGGTGCATAAATTCTCTTTTCTTGTCTATTGCTGGGAACTTATACAGAGAATTGCTGGTTGCCAACTGTCATCATCTTGGAAAGACCTGCCAACTTTATATGTAGGACTCACTTTCAGTAGGAAAAGTAGTCCAAGTTAATAAGCATGAAGTAAAGCAGAAAGTAATGTGGGTACTTGTAACAACAAAGCCTATAAAATTAGTGCCTTCTGGTTTTAAGTCCTCGAAGATGAAACTGCACTTCCAATGACATAATCATTGCTGAAGAAAACTGCAGGATCTACACTGAATTGCTGAATCACAATGAAATTGCAAATAGCTTTTTTTCGCTTTGTTTGGTTAAATTGAGTATATATTTGGTATTTTTGTCTTATTTGCCATAGATTAAGCCTTAGTCTCTGGAGAGACCATGGTCCCAGAGAGGAACCTCTCCTTGATTCTGTGTCTAGGAACTGCTCATCATTCTCCACGGGGTTTAAGAAACTTCACAACATGAAGAGAATAAGAAATGCATGCAACAGGGTTATAACTGTTCATGTGTCTGTAAGGACATCATGGCTTTCTGTGTTATTTGCAGCAATGCTGTATCTCTATGCCAAGTAATTTGGGATTTTTTGTCTTCCAGACTGTATTTTCTGTCAGAATGACCCAAGACTGAAAGCGTCATCGAGCATCCTAAGGCATCCAGTGGCTGCCTAAGGGTTATGAGGAGCTGGAGACGAGCAATTCTGTGGCATTGCTGGTGTAGGGGCTGAGAGCCCTCGGGACTAGGATCTGGATCATGAGGTCTTGGGATTCGGGCAGGACAGAGGGAGCACAAGGATGGTTGGGCAGGGACAAGAAGGTCATTCTTTCATTACTTTGATCTAGTTTTTTTGTAAACCTGATTGGCTTGGATTATATCTGTCATGAATCTAATTCGACTGCATCTCTCCGAAGTGAGGAGCACCAACAACTTACTAAAGCTTTCTTGGGAAAGGGATGTGGGTTCTTCCATGTCTTGTCAAAACCCTAATTTGTGTCTTTGATTATTAGGAATTGTTACAGGCTGTTATAGGTTTGAGAGCAAAAGGGTTCTAAATCCAGTATTACAAGACGAAACTCCAATATTTGGCAATTTTAGTCTCAAATCTCTTCTCATTTCTCTCCATCTAACATCAATAAAGACGTTCCATTTATATCAGTGGTGAAGTGGTTTCCTTCATGGTATTCATGTCAATGTAAAGCCTCGTTGTCTGGATTTTAGTGGCAACGTAACTACTATTCATAACTTGTGCCTTTGTTACAGTAAGCTGATGATATGGCCAATTAAAGCTGACCTTTTGTCAAATAATAAAGTGATTACTCATGGTCAGTAAACTACTTGTTCTACTTAATTCATTATACAGTTAGGAAGATACAGGCTTCTCTAAATTTCTTATACTGAATCAGGTAATGGTTAATGGTAGTCTTGTCCAAGTTGCAACTTAGTATGTGCTATAAAGAAAATTGAAGAGAAACAATCAGTGCAAATCAATGGTATGTTTTGTTTTTCATATTGTTGAATGCAGTAAGTTATTTTTTCCTAATAAAAATGATTTTTCAGTCATAACCAACCAACAATTCTACAAGAAAACACCCACCTCTGCTTCTAGAAATACATATTGTGCATTTTAAAAGCTTTTACAAACATTTATTTTCACAGTGTTTCTGAAATCTCTACCTTCTTGCTAATGGTGCCTGTGCTGCAGTGTATTTTGTTAGTCCTTTTTTTATTTAAAGAGAGTTAAATTCTTTTGCATTGCATTAGATACAAAGACACTGTGTATCTAATGGCTTATTAAAAACAAATATGATATGAAATCTTATACATATGTGTTAATTGCCTGCATTACAGTATAGGGAAACCCCATAAAGCAGAAGGAGCTATAGAAACATGAAATAAATTTAAAATTAGGATGTGAGTTTAGCAAACTGATAACAAATACAAAAGGACTATAGCTCTATGCTATCTCATGTGCATATATATAAATATGTACACTTGTATTTTACATAGTAAAAAAATCTGTAAACATCTTTGTATCAATATTATGACATTCATGAAATGTCTGTGCATTGCTTATTAGATTTATTATTAAAGGCTTATCTTCGTGCTTATGCTGTCTCTCACTCCTTTTGACATGATGTTTTCTTTTTGCAAGTTAAAAATTTTATGCTTTGTTAATTTTTATAACAGCTATGATAAAAATGACAAGGTTTTAAAATCAATGCATTAATCATAATACCTTTGGCAAAACATCATTTGGAATACTTTCACTTAAAAACCACAAATGTTGTTTTTTCTATATATCCTTACACTGTACTAAGTCCAGAGAAAGTTTTAAAGCCTTTTTACTGCTTTATCTCCAATCTTGGAAGGAAGTATGACTTCATGGAAAAAAGCATTTCATATTGATAGCATAGAGACTGGTCTCAAAGGGTATTAAAAGGTGCTCTATTACTATTTTATGAGAGTTAGCCTTGTTGTAAATAATGTTTTTCAAATTTTATTTTGATTTCTTTGTAATTGCTGAGTTGAGTTCTTATGGTTACTCACTCTGTGTAAATTAAACATCTTTCTGGATTGATTTGTTCATGGTGTTAGGCTTCCAGGATGAAAGGATAATTCATAAATCAAAGCTAATAAAATTGTCTGCTTTTATTTTGTTTTTCATGCTCAGCAATGAGCTGAGGATATAAGCAACAGTTTCCCAAATACAAACACGTTTACCCTGTAACATTTCATTTCTTAATACTGCTCAAATTCTTGATTTAATGTTCTCTGTTGTTATAAAGATTGAGAAATGGGAAACAGCAGGCATGCAAAAGGTCTGCTCTTCATTAATTTCACTCTTGTCATATTGTTTAATAACTGAAGATTAAGTATTGATTAAAAATATTTAAGTCCTGTAAAAGTCTTTTAAACAGCTTAAAACTTTTCTCCTCTTAGGATGCCTTTGAAAACTGAGAAGCATAAGCTAACATAAATTGTCACACTACACTTAACCTATTGCCCATTTTAAAGGATTTATTTGAAAGACTTAAAACCTTTAAAATGGCTAACAGGTTAAATATAGAGTGACAATTTATGTTAGCTTATGCTTCTTAGTTTTCAAAGACATCCTAGGGGGAGAAAACTTGTAAGCTTTTAAACTTGCTTCCCAAGCAAAGAGCAGCCAGGGAGAAAGCAGAATTCTTGTTTGAAGCTTAAGAATTGGACAACTGAGTTTGGCAAATACAATAAGAAAGGCAGGAGTTTGCATCATGACTATGAACATGAGATATTGGATAAAAAAGGGACATACTACTGAGGACAGCAAGTGGCCTAGAAAAAAGAAGCAGAGAAAGAGAAATCAGTGGGGTAAGGCAGAACTTACATACTCAACAATGTTATGGACTGGAAAATTGATTTTTAAATCAGTATTCTGAACTAAAATGATTTGAGCAAAAGGTTTGAATGCAAGGGCAGCAGCCCAAGATTTCACAGAAGAGAAGATATAGGTGTTCAAATCTTATGTAAATCACTGTAGACAGCTGTATTAAATAGAAAACTCCACAGAATAAAAATCTTAACATGGGTCTTTAATCACTGTCCTGTATCACATGAGGGTATAAATTTCATTAAACTACATAAGGAAAATGCTTTGAATAATTGCTTGTTCTTTATATTTGTTTTTCTCTCCCCCTTTTGAGTGTGTGTGTGTATGGTTCTAGGTAAAACCTGTACATAAATAAGCACTTCTATAAAAAAATGCAACATTTCACATGATATAAAACACTTCTGCATGTTTTTGTAACAACAATGCTGTAACTGACAAGAAAGCTGTACCATAGGAGAACTTGTTGATATTATTTACCTGTGTGCCTTACATTGATCCAGTATGCCTGTCTGGCATCAGTGAACAGCTGAATCCTAATTTTATTATTCCTAGCAATTTAAAGTAAATGGTAAAAGACCTGAAACACACACATATATATTACTAGTGAATGAAAATCTGTTAAATGTCAGATCTCGACTGGACAGCTTGTGACAATATCACAAGGGGAAGAAATATCAATAAAAGAATCACCCTGTCAAAAGCTATAAGCACATCTGTCTTAACCTTCAGTGGAAGTGTTGCTGAAATATTTAGTGGCAGAGATAATACCAGAAGGTGTCTGATGGACCCTTTATTTTCTGATCTTGAAGCATCAATTGATAGAATCTGAAAGGAAATGGACCACTCCTAAAATCCTCTTACCATAAGACCTATTGAAAACACCTCCGCTCACTGAAGTTGAGTAACCATAAGTGAACAGAGTAAGTAGCACAATTTGTATTCCTGATCCTTTCCAAAAGGAAAGTCTGACATTCATACATGTTTTTGCACAGATCAAACAATTTAACCTGGTTACATCCACTTGCAGTTTCTTTATGTCATCAGATATTGCATTTAGAGATTTGTATGTGTGTTTTATAACCCAGTGGTCAAAAATCACTGCTGCTAGGAAAAAAAGCTGGGATTTTATGGCATTGAAATTGCTAAAAATGGACATTAATTTTTTCCAAGGCTGCTAAAGGAATACTACAATAGAAGATTATTCTTTCTGAAACCCCATTTTAATTTCCATTAATTTCTGTAATAGACACTCTCGCCTCGAAGCCCAGAAAGAGTACTAGAATGTTGTTTACAATTCTGCACCAAGCCCCCAGATACATTTTTGTAGCATTTCAGGCACAGGGATGTATATATCCAGCTTACTTTTAAGCAACACGCTCTCATTTAGCATCAACAGCCAAACCAACTGTTCAGGTGGGGAGAATAGGCTAAAAAAAAAAAAAAAAATCAGTGTTTCCTCGGCATCTTGCTGAATTAGAGCTTCCAACTTCTGTTTCTTACTTTTTATTTGGGAGCTTTGACGGCCCAGTGAAATTTGTACAGTATTTTCTAACAGAAACTGAACAACTTTATTGACATAAAGTCTAATCATATTGGCATAAATAGAAGAGAAAAATGTAAAAAGAGTCCTTTTCCATTCCACGTTATAGAGTTATCATTATAAGAATGGATCTGTTTGATTTATGGTTGGGATTGTCAGTTGTAAAATCTGGAGGATGTAATGGTGTTGTAACTGAAAATGAAACAACTAAAGATTTCAGGAAAAAATATTATGGCTTTAAAAATGATATCAAACCTAGTGTCTTTGCTCTGCTTTCCTCATTTTTTCTGTTTCCTTTTTTTTTTTTTTTAACTCTTTTTTTTTTTTTTTTCCTGGTCTATCTTTCAATTTATTAATACTGTTTGGGGTTTTGGTTTGGTTTGTTTTTTTCCTTCCAGGACAGCTACAAAGGCATTGACTCAAATCTTCAAAAGGTTTGCACTTACAAACTAAGTAGCATCTACATTTGCAATGAGGGATCTTCTCCTCAGCTGGACTTTTGTGGTTCAGCATCAGTCAGTTTCTAATTACACAGTGAGATAAAGAAATCCTGTCTTAAAATAGAGTACTATTAGGGCTAGGTCCATTTCTGGTGTGACATTTGTTTAATGGTTGAGCTTTTTGTCTTCTATTTTAGTTTTTTTTCCTATACATGTCTGTAATTAAGGTGAGTTTGTATTATTTTGAAATCAGTTAGTTAAGGATTGGGGAAAAGTGATAATTTATTAAAATGGATGTTATTAAAATGACTGTTATTAAAATACCAAAGGATGTAAAATGTAGAAACAGTGAAGATCACCAGCCACTAGAATGCTTCTAGGTAGGTCTAGGCATACAGGGTCATGAAAGGTGAACAGTAATTTACAGACTCTTTTTGATGCACATATTTATGACTACATATAGTGAATGTTTACCAGCCATCATTTTTTAAAAGTTACTGTTCTCCTTGGAAATTAACCATGTGAATATAAAAGAAGAGATAATTTAATAAGTACGTCTCATGATCTTACAGTATATAAAACCTACATCTTGCTTTTGGACATACTTATGAGAGAATTTTAAAAACCATAATTCCACAAATAATATTTAAGTCACTTGCATGGGCTTTTAAATATCAGCACATGTAATTCAACTGAAAAAATAAAAGTTACATTCTTAATACCATGGAAGCATATAGAAGACTGGATCTATTCAATGAGCAGAAGAGGAAATTGATTCTCACATTTGAACCTCTTTCTTGCCATTTTTCCCTCCACCTGGATCCTGCTCAGAAGTGGAAACTCTGCCATTTCTGTATTTTTTGTGTTCACATTAATCACCATGCTTCAGTGTTCTTTTGGCAAATGAGGATACTATAAATGTTGTACTCCTATTGCTAAGCTAACTCCCTTTTTCTCAGCATTTTGAAACTTTTGAAATTAAACTTAATAATATCAGATTTCTGCTTTCTATGAGAGAATTACAGCCAGAATCATCAGCTTTCTCCTCAGTCTAAAATATGCATAAGTCTACTTATTTGCTACTGAGTTCTTTAACTGTCAACACTGAGTGGCTGCGTATTGTGGGGGAAGCTTGTAGAGTAGGAGAGTGCTTTTTCACTCCATTGCATCTTGTTCACTCCATTGTTTGCTTGCTTAGTTGTTCTAGACACTTTAAAAGTGAATCAGTGCCTTCTGAAGAGCAGAAGGGCTTCTGGTAACTTCTGCTTTTATAATAAAGTAGGAAGTTTATAACACATGTTTTATCATGGCTCCTGTCTCGAAAGGTCTACAAAAGAGGGTATACTGAACCATTTTGCAAAGTGGTTGTGCAGAAACTCTGGAGTGTTACAGTATTAGTCAAAACAAAAGTATATTCTTCTGCTAAAAAGACTTAGAATATTTTCTTTTCTCAATTTGTTCAAAGCTATGAAGTAGAAAATAGACATTCTTTAAAATACTTGTTGATTTTGTGCAAGCAGAGGTGTTTCAGGGAACTTAGAGCAGCACTGGCATAATGAATTAAAGGCAGCAGGTCACCCTTTATGTGCCCAGCAATGAAGACTCATACTTAAGAATCTAAAGCATCTTTGACATCCTCAAGTAAGACAGTAAATCAGTAAAACATATATCATTATTAGATTGTGAAAAATGTTAACTTGGCTGTGGTGGACCAGACTGAATTTTACAGCAAAATCACAGGCACCATCATTTAAAAAATTTCTACAGAATGGTAATGAATTAATTTGATGTACAAGTCTGAGTCCATGTAAGCCAAAGAACTGAGAGGAAAAAAAATCAAAACAAAAATATTACAGTCATAAAGACTCAACCAGGAACAACAAAATACTGGGGAGAGGAGCATGCTGGAATTTTATACATTTATAATCTACCCTGCACCCATGAAACCAAAATTGTTTTGTCTATGTATTCTACACAAATATTTGTTTATTCAAACTACCCAAAACTGTCACAAATCATCAAAGTGACCAGAAGTACAAAGAACTGATGAACTAATGAAATTTCATTATCATACAGACATTTTTTGGAAGAAAACAAAGACAGGCTTCCCACATTTAAGCTAATGGTTCTCTCAAATAACAGGGAGAATGGTATTGCAAAACTACTGATAGAGCCATTGTTACCAGATACTTGTTTTATAACTCAGACTGTCTCTGATATATTAGGTTCCAGTGTGTGTTGGTGAAAGATTAATCATACGCATATATAACTGTTTGAGGAAAATATATTATGCCGGAACTGGCAGCAAAACAGTTCCATGGCAGTTCCATGTCCCCAGGTTAAACCAGTAGCATGGCTGAAGGTGTATTCAAGGTAGGCACATGCACACAAATACAACATGCATAAGCAGCTGCCCCTGGATCCCAATCTCTCCAGTTGCTGGCACCTGGATATATAGGCCCCTGAGATTGTAGGTCCTCCGCAGCTGCTGGTACAGACTGTCTCACTGGTCTGTACTAGTGCGTACTCACCCCTCACAGACATACAGAGCTGGACAGGATTCCCATATCCCATAGCCAACCCATAGGTGGTTTCTGTACATTAAGTTTCCTGTCCTAAGCTACATCAGGATACTAAAATCTGCTGACTAAGTGGCACAGATAAGCAGTGACTTGATATGCTGCAAATAGTTTTAAAACCATTGAAATTATATGTGGAAACAAACAAGATACTGCCTTCTGATAACAAAAAAAAAAAATAATTAAAACCAGTTGATCAGAACTTTGGTTATGTTGCTTTTCCTCTTCTTAGAATGCTGAATAAGGACACAGACTGTAAATTTAGCAGAAATTTCCTGGAACATTCATTCTGGCTGTATTCATATTCCCATTATCTTGATCTGTGTTCATTACATTTTCATACAAACTTTCTTTACTTATATTGCTGTTGCAGCAGGTCGATGCGTGGTGACAGCTTCTGTTCCATAGCTGCAGTTCCTTATTGATGAAAATACAAACTGTTCTGAATCCACGTAGACATTCATTTTATTAACTTGAACAACACTGAAATTTCATTTTGCCCAAAAACCTTGAATGCAGATTGTGTGTTTCCCAGACAGGCATAATCGTTGCATCGCTGCAAGGGGAAGAGCTTGAAGGTTAGAGACTAATCGCTTTTATGGTGCTTGCTTGCTCTGGATATGCAGTGACTTATCTCTGTAGGCTGGCACTTTAGGTAAGATGGAAACCTGAACCCAGAGTTTCCCTCTCAGTCATTCATCATTCCTTGATCAGAAAAAAAAAGCTGCATAGCTGCATGACACTTTAATCATCTACTTATAACATCTGTGCAGCATCGACAATGGACTGGGGACTCAGCAAGTTTAGACTGAAGACAGAACTAAAGTGACTGACACTCTACCCCTTCTCCCCAGATGTGTTCTAACAGGATTCGTGGGTTCTCATATCCTGTGACATACTTTCAGCCAATCAATTACCCAAACCTTTCCTCTTTAACCTGTATTCAGGTTCTACTCTTTATTTCTTTTGTTGGCACAGTTCATACCATTCTAGCCCTTGAAGTCATAACTTGAACTCATTCTTCCTGAAATAATAATAATAAAAAATAACAGTATGCTGTGTGACTCATCTATATGAGCTGTCAGTTCAAAACCATCTTGGGTTGCATTAATGTGCTATGACAATCAAAATGAGCAAGACCAATCATATGGACAAGTCCCACAGTGCAGGAAGTATGCAGGGAGCACCTATTCCAAACTCTTGGTTTTCACAGGGGATTGAATGTGTGCAGGCAAGTTCTTTAACATTGCATTTCTGTCTATTCAGTTGAAGCCAGACTGATTTTTCTATAATTCTTCATATAGCCTAGAAGAAAGCACAGACATAAAAGAACATCACGCAAATGGGGTGCAGTGTATATTATATTTATGTTTTCATAAAACTGTATATGTGATCTTGTTTTCTTTTAAAGAACTATGAATTTATTTGGTCTCATAATGTTACTGGGAATTTGTATGGACAGATGACTTGGAACCTTATGTTGCTATGGAAAAAATTTAACAATAAAAAGATAGAAGTTATGTTGGAACAAGCAGAGAATATTTTGTCTACAAACATTAGTGAATATTGGAGATGACTGTGCTTGCATGCAAACCTAAATATTTCTTTGCCAGCATGAAGATCATAACTTTGTTGTTTGACTGTGCTGTATTGATGAAGAGTATCAAATTTATAACATGATTTTAGCTCAGATATAGGTAACTTTCATGCTTTATTTTCTCAGATTTTTAAATTGTTAGTGATACCAGCAATTGTTATTTTCTATCTCAATATAATGTATTATTTCTTTTTCCTTTCCAATTCCCTTTCTTCCCCCCATTTCACTTTGCTTTCTGTCCTGAACAAAACCATCATAGATCCAACATTCAAACATAGACTCAATATTTAAACATACACCAAATATAAAATGAGATGCTCAAACAACACACTGTATAATCTTCTTCCTTTCCATGAATAGAAAGCTGACAATGATAGTCAGTTTTTGAGAACCAACTTCTCAAGAAAATTGAGGGAGCAAATTATCTTCTTCAATGTTCCACATAGTCTCAATACTCTTTCTAAAGAGAATGTTGCATATTTCCTTATTCCATGTAAATAAGAATATTCATATATATAATATATATTCGAAAATATGTGGAATATTATATCTAAGGTGTGAGAGGTTAATGTATATCACAGCATCATAACATGATGTAAGGTCTGTAAATAAAAGCAACTGTTCTTTATGCAGATATGTGTCCTGGTTTCGGCTGAGATTGAGTTAATTTACTTCCCAGTGGCTGATACAGTGCTGTGTTTTGCATTTAGGATGAGAATATTGTTGATAACACACTGATGTTTTAGTTATTTATAAGCAGTGTTACACTAAATCCATGATTTTTCAGTTTCTCACATGACCCCACCAGCAAGTAAGCTGTGGGGCACAAGGAGCTGTCAAGATGCACAGCCAGGACACCTGATCTGAAGGAATAAGCCCAACCATAGGGTATAATGTTCAGTACATAAACTGGGGGGAAAGATGGTTGGTGGCAGCAGCTCAGGAAACATCTGGGTATCCATCGCTGTGTTGTGGGCAAGTGCTCCGTGCATCACTTTGTATATTCTCATTCTGCATTATTATTTTTCCTTTCTTTTTTATTGGTTTGGGGTTTTTTATTTCTTTGGTTTTGATTTTGGTTTTTTGTTACCTATTAGACTGTCTTTATCTTAACACGAAAATTTTACTTCTTTCTTTCCTGATTCTGTCCCCCACTTGTGGGAGGTGGGGTGAGACAGTGTCTTTGTGGCATTTACCTACCTGCCAAGTTAAACCATGACAATATTGAAAACAGAAAGGGTAAATTTCTGCAGGAAGATGAACTATGATGGTTGCAGTTTGAAGGAGACATTCAAAAAAGGACAGTCACTGTAGTTAAGCTTTTTTGAACTATGTTTTTCTTAGACTGTACATTCCAGACCAGAACAAAATAAAAGCTGCAGAAACTGATTTCTGTATAATTTATATATAAAACACCTGCATTTTTATAAATTATATATATATATATACACATATAACACATCTGATTTTCTTTGTTTGGGATTTTGTTTATTTTAAATAAATTGTGCTAGAAATCATAGAAATTGGGGAAAACTTTTCCAAATGCTTGTACATTTTTACTCATGATTTTTACTTTGTGCTGAAGTGTACTTAATGACAAGAATAAATTAGTCATGACTGCATGGCATTCTGAAAGCCTTGGGATTTAAAATTGGCTATTTCCACCTGAGGACACAAATGAGCAAGGAACAACACCAGAAATGTGTGTTGCAGCTGAACAGAAATAGATATAAAAATGGCTTGTAAGCATAAACTATGGAGACATGCTGCTACATTCCTCAAGCAGAGCAGTTGTTTATCTTCGGGAGGGAGATCTGAAGGGTATGTATACTTGCTCATATCAGACACTTCGTAGAACTTTGCAGTGGAGTCTTGAGGTACCATTAAGCAAATTGTCTGAATTTGAACTTATATTTTCTATTCTATCTTTACATTTTTTTGCAATAAATGCAAAAGCTACTAACAAATATTTCATCATTAATGATGCATTTTACTAATGGAATAAAAACCATAATCATCTACTGAAAACCACCTCCCATGTGAAGCTAATTTAGAACCATTTTGAAGAGTCCAAGGGGAGAAAACATACAAAAGAGTAAGACAGAAATACTAAAAATGTTTTCACAATGAATTATTTTTAAAGACAGTCTTTTTCACAAGGACAGGATATGTCTACCTCCAACATAAAGCTTGTGGTGTTTTACCAAGGTCCAGTAATTTCCCTGTGCACATTTTCCTGGTCTCCTCATGCCTTGATTGGGTGTTGGTCTCTGAAATGTGAAGAATCCTTTGTTCTTCATATCTTCTTTTAATATAGTAAGTTTTAATACTCCAAATCTCTCTTTCTTTATAGATAAAATTTATCTAGATATGGTAAATAACTAAATATTCTCTAGGTGAATAAAATACTGGTGCATGTTTACCTAAATATATTTTTTCTTGACTGACAAAGACTGGGGATGGGTTGGAATTCTTTTTTTTTAATTTATCCCCAAATATTACTAAGGAATACAGGCTATGAAACAGATCACCTGAGTCATTAAGACATTTGAATAGTCTTATTTCATAATTCATCTTGTGGAGATGACTAACAAATACAGTTTACTTTTGTTTATTGCTGTATAAATGCAATGAGATTACTATCTAAGTGTTATATGAGAAATAATATAAAATAAGGCCAACTGACTGTGGAGTGCATAGATATTCCTGCTTATCCTTCATTAATTGCTGATTGTATTTGCCATGGATTTAATAGACTCTTTACACTACAAAGTGCAAGGGAGATGAAAATTTTGGGAGGTTTAATAGATACACAGTAGCTTCTTTTATTAGTTTAATTTATTTCTATTTTTGAATTATTTTTAATTTCAGGAACTTGAAGCTATGTTGATAGAGGTTCTGATTGTAGACTAAAAAAGAGGTTGACACGTGGTAATTTTTCCACACAGAGATTTCTGACCTATAATAAGAAAAAAATAAAAGAGAAAGCCAGGGACATCATAATGAATGCATATACAAATTAGTTAAATTAAATTTTCAATAAATTTACTGCATGAGACAGCTACAACTATAAGGTAAAGATAAGTTTAATCCCTTTAGGCATCCTTTAAACAAATGTTTGCATTGACTTAGGGTTTTTAATATTGTAAATTTGGACTGTCTCCAAAACAAAGGAATTTTCTATATTTCTCACATGATTATACAGGTCCATCCTCAAAAAAGTCTATTTTCCATAGGCCAAAATGAATATCCTACGTCTTCATGCCTCAACTCAAGTCACATTGAGATGATTACAGAATGTTTCAAAATAAGCCAAAATTGAATGCTCAAACTGTACACAGGAATATAAGCACTATAAAATAGCATGTGTTTGTAATTAGAATACATCCTGTTAGTGGAAGTAGCATTGTTGCTCTGCTGAGTAGATAAAAAGGATTTGCCACTAGTCCACCAGTTCCTAACCTACCTGCCTATCCACTCACTTGATACTTATAAAGTGCTTTCACCTAAGCCTGCTGGAATAATGCACTGGCCAAGGAGAAAAGCAGGACCGTGTTCTGCAGGATATACACTCAGTCTTTCCATACCTCTCACTTATCTACCATCCCTTCTGTTAAAAGTTACCCTTAGCTTTCCCTCAGACACCTGTATGTGACTGGAAAACATCTGGCTTAGAAATTAAGGACTATGTACATGATGCCTAGTATGTGGTTAAATAGCATGGGGAAAAGTAAACTAGATGGTGCTGATAGCACGATAAATGCACTAAGCAGCATATCTTCAAACTCTTCATAGTGATGAAATGCAGTAAAGATTCTACTGAAGAAAAGTAGGAAGCCTTTTTTCCCCTTCATCTTTTGATTAAAAATTTATTCAGTAGACTGCATGCACCACATTTTGGGAATCTTCTAGCTCTCCTCAAGAGTTACATCAGTACCTTAAGGTAATTTTGTGCAATGAAAACTAGCTGAGCTAATCATCAGAGCTGGTTTTTTTATTCGAAATCGGCAGGTATTAATCAGTTGGCTTTGTGTAACAGGTGAATCTCATTAACAATGAGCATTTGGGAACAATTTATTCTGTTGAATTTTGTGCATTAGAGATTTAGCTATAAAGGATATTTTAGCTGTTTATTTATTTATGTACAGAATGCAGGCAAACTACATGTTGCTGCTAAAGCCTATAAGAGTGCACTTTCTAACAATTTATGGTTTTCTTTATTTTAAATTTCATGCTTTTTAATGTTTATGAGGAAATAAACACATTAAGAGCTTATTAAAAAAGTCAGTATTATGTGTTTTTAGTGTGATTAGTTGTATAAGCAATTGAAATAGAGCATATGAGAAAGGGAACATTTTATTTGTTTGTTTGTTTTTAATGGAGAGGAGCCTGGTATGGCCTGAGGACTGAACTTGGAGCCATTCCGATAAGGTGATTCAAGGAAATATCAATAAATGGCTACAGCAAATTTAAAGGGCTGCTAATCTAATTGTATGCTTTTTCAGTACAGTTTGAATTCATTATATAAGATAAAAATATAGCTGGGAACAGGACTGAGAATCTAATCCCCTTTTAGCTGTTTTGAAACCTGAATAGTATTGTTTGTTGGCTCACCTCTTAACATGGATTTCATGCAACATGCATGTACAAAGGGTTGGGGTATTTTTTGGTTTATACTCTTTAGAAAAAACATAAATGCTATTCTATTATTCTTTAAAAATGTGGAAGGACTGACTGATACCACACAGATGATCTGGGAATATGAATAAATCCACAGAACTATACAAATATTTTAGTTGATTTAGAGGTAGAGATGAAAACGCAAGAAATGTTCTGCTTGAAGAATTAAATCAAGGGCAAATAAGGCAGCCTAAAAGTGCCTAAATGTGCCTAAATGTTCTTGTTCTCATAACTCCTAATTGAAATTGAGAAAGAAGAAAGAATTCTGAGAAGCCGAGAATGAAAATTGGAACTTTAAAACCAGATATTTCTGCAGGTCTAGCTGCTTTTTCCTTGTTCAAACTCGTGGCATTGTTAGGTGTCAGCATTGATGAACATTGTCTAGTCAGACTAGGAGACCTTGAGAACTTAAACAGAGTTAAGTTTATTAGTATATGGTGTAAGTTCAAGCTCTTTTGGAATATTAAAAATATTATTTATGGTAAACTGGAAGTTTAATTGGTGAACAGGTTTTGTGTCATACATCAAGGTCAAGCTGAGTGACCATATGTTCTGTACAGAATGTAAAAAAAGAGTAAAGATCTACTTAGGTTAAACTTTACAAGTAAAATAAGTAAAATGGAGAAATTTTGTTACACATAAACTTTTACGTGGGAAATAAAAATAAAAAAGTAATTTTCTTGTCTAGACAGCTGTTATTTGAGTTAATACTTAGAGCTATGAAAGGTCTTTACTGTCACTCACCTTCCTATTTACTATAAAAAAGTCTTTTGAAAGAGAGTGGGATCTGTATCTGGTTCTGTCAAATTGTAATACCAACACGTGATTACAGATTACTATATCAAGATTTGACAGGATTCTCTTTAAAGAGTTATTTATCTTTGCAGTGAAAGTAACTAGCATTTTCAGAGCCTGATAAACTATATATTTGTTTTGACTCTACTCAAGACAAAACCAGCACGTCTTCTTCATTTTTCCATGTATGCATACTTGACGTATGAAGTTTGTAACATATTTTGCGTACATATAGCATATCCTTCAGAATTATATATGTAATGTTTAAATATATTTAATAATTTTATGCCTATAATATGCATACTATATATGTATAATCATGCATAAAATAAATTATAAGACGTTATATGTGTATGTATATATATGTATAATATAAACACCTATATACATATCTTGAGATACACATATAATTCAGAGCGCATTGATATACCCTAAATTTGGGTGCCTCAAATAAGGTTGTCTCATCAAATTATGAGAGCAGTAGTGCTAGTCTTGGTGCTGACAAATTTGATTTGGAGGCAAGAGTGTTTTACAAATCTAACTGTAAATAAGTGATCAGCTGGACAACAAGGATCAGTAATTTTTAAGACCAGATTTAATATTCCTCTCACCTGCAGTTATGGCTTTTGAAGACTCTATGTGCCCAAACCTTTTGACTAGGTCCATGGGAATAATTTTACATAACACGGCAGTATGAGAATGTCATCGCTTTTCCTTACCTAACACTTATTTGTTTAAATGAGAAGTAATTGATTGCTGTTCCTGTTGCAGTGCAAGCCTAGAATTTTTGGGTAAAACCTTTCTTTACTGGCTGCAGAGCAAGGTGGTCTCAGTGTGAATGTTATTCAATTATAATTGGTTTGCTCTTTTTTTAGTTATCAGAAATATGAAGTTAATACCAAAGGATTAAATCAGAAATACTATGAATAATGGAAGGATTTTATATACATTTTTACACGTTATGTGCTTAATACTGTGCTATAGAACTTTCTGTCACAGACACCTTCACATTCTGTCATACTAAAGGGAATTATTCCACATAAGGCAACAGCATTTCTTTCTCAGTTTCCTCAACTGTCTCATTCAGAATGATTTTCCCAACTTCTTGATTCTGAATTAGATCATTGTTCAATATTTACATAAATTTTTTGAAGTTACCAAGTCAGTATCTAAAGCTGCCTGTTTTGTATCCCTTTCAGTAGTGATGATTCTGAGCAGTGTTGGTATTCTTGTGTGCACTTATGGCCTTTAGCATTAATTGCTTTGAAAACATTTTGCCTCAAACATCTTATGTGAGATGGTGCATTTGCATTAAATGTTCATGGGGAAAGCTTCACCAAAACGGCTGTGGTTTTTCTTTTCTGCAAACTGGAACATTTAGGGAATTTATTTCATTTCTCCAGGCACTGTGAGGCTGTAGGGGATTTACACTTTGCACCAAGGATTTCAAAAAGTACAAAATTCACCTTATGGACTTGCTGTTAAAAATATTATTTCTAAGACTAAAAGAAATGTCGTGTTGTATGTGCTGCTTATAGTTTGAGAAGAAAACTTGCAAAACTTCAGCCAATGTTAAAGATATTTTATACCTGCATATTATGCTGGAAAAGCCTTCTGTATGTCATCGCTTGCTTTTTGAGTTTCACAGCCTCTTTGCCTAGTTGGCCGTGTGGAAATTTCCATCTGTGCAAATTAAGTCACTGCTTAGCCTTTTATACACTACTCAGTGCTCTGAAACACAGATCCTTCGCATAAGTTTTCACCTAGTCTCTCATGTCTATATCCTTAAAGATATTTTGGCAGCAAAGAGTGAAAAAGAACAGTATTTAAATTCCTGATTGATATCATTGTGTTACAAGCAGTAAACTGGGAAATAAAGTGTTTTTTGGTTTTTTTTTTTGTTTGTTTGTTTGTTTGTTTTTCCTTTAGCATGCTTTAACAACCCAGAGAGCATAAGATCTGAGGTTTTCAAACTGAAGAAAGAGAAAGATCAGTAAAGTTGCTATTGACTGGGCACTCCTTTTGTTGTACAGAACTGCTGTGGTTGTGGAATTAAGTTTTCATCCTAATGCTTATGCAGAAGGGAATGAGGTCAACATGTTACTGTTTCTGAGCAGTTATTTAAAAAATTTTGTGTTCTCTGAAGAACTATTGTGTGTAAACACAAATATAGCATCAGATTAATTATACAGGTATGGATAAATAAATGCATTTGAATAAAGCTTCTTTTGTACTTCTTATTGCTTACTTGATATACCTGTATATGGAACAAGAGGAGTGTTATCTAGACAGTTAAATTACTACAATGGAAAGTTTACCTGCAGTTGACAAGTGTAGCTTGAAAACTACTGTATGTGAATTCTTGACAGATGAAAAAAGTTAGTTTTGTGTGAAATCATAGAATCTATTATTTTTTAAATTTAAAAAGTCCTTATTGCCATAGTATTTTTGAATATGTACAAATATTTATTCTTTATTAATTAATAGAAAAAATAAGGATTTTTTCCAAGGCAAATTTATGACTAGTGCTTTCAAAGTTTTTTATTAAATGTAATCTTCTTTTCAAAGAGCTAAGAACAAAATACAGTATGTGAAAACATCTTTAGCAATAAAATGAATTACACTTTGATTTGAGTTCCAATTAATCTTCTTTTCACACAGTGTGAATTATGGAATTACTAACTTCTTTGTATTCATAAAACTATATTCTTTAACTAAATCTTGCCTAATTGTATGTATAATGAATATCATGACCAAAACACACATTGACTTAACTAGATAAGAAATGTTTATGGATGTATTTATTTTGTTTTGCTTTCCATTTTTTGGCAACATGTTGCCAAAACCCCTAAAAATTAAAATATCACAGGACGAGGTGTGATAGGGCCCTGAGCAGCCTTTTCTAGTGGAAGATGTCCCTGCCCATGGCTTGGATGTTGGATCTAGATGATATTTATGTTGCCTTCAAACCAAAAACTTCTATGACTGTGATTTTATGACCATATGTTTATGTGAGTTTTCCCCATTTAGCTATTGGAATTAATTGTTTACAGCTTCATATAAGGTCATGGAGTGCTCATGTACATTTAACTCTGTGTTGAGTGAGAAAAAATAGTCAAGGGCTTTTATCCGTGAATATTACTGTCCTTTAAAATACAACTCCATTACAAAATTGGAACACTTCCTCTTAAAATGAAGTTCAATATAAGAACATTATCTTCCTGAAAAATTTACTATAAAACAAGGTCCTTGAGGATATTTATTGGATTTAAAAACTTAGTACAAGTAAGGACTTCAGTTCCTGCTCCATCTGTCCTCATGACCTAGGACTTAGTCACCCATCTAATCCTATTTTCGTGGAGCTTCATATTCTAAATTATTTTCTTCTTTGATATCAAAGAGATAAATGTTGACTTATTATAATGTCTGGATATTGATGTCTGAATTCTGAGTTTGATTTCCAGAAATAGAAACCAGTAGAATTACCATCATGGATTCCTAATTGCATACGCCTGACTCTAGGTTTGCTTATTCTTCAGGCAGCTGCAGTACCGAAAGTAAAAAATTGGTTAATTGAGGGCTTAATGACTAGTTTTATCTCTTTCCGTAAGAAAACTCAGTTCTCCTGGGCTACCAACAAAGCAGAAATAGTTCTGTTGTAGTAATCTTTGGTTTACATCTACTAATGCACTGCCTTTAGAGGCAATTCAGACAGTCCAAAATTACTGCTGCAAACCTCCACTGTCCTTTTGACTTTTCCACATAAACACCTCCAAAAACTTAACATATTAGTAAATTACATAATTAGAAAAACAGAATTAATATTAACTTTATTTTCATCAGTCTTCTCTATAGACATAGTCATGAAAATTT
The DNA here is from genome assembly GCA_035583235.1 of Hafferia zeledoni. Lineage (NCBI taxonomy): Eukaryota > Metazoa > Chordata > Aves > Passeriformes > Thamnophilidae > Hafferia > Hafferia zeledoni. The sequence continues at coordinate 110,066,316 of JAWWEV010000083.1, forward strand.
CATCTTGTCTACAGTCTGATATTGAGAGAAAGTCACATAAACATTTATATAATTAAAGTATGTGAATTTTAAGGCAGAGAATTCTAACTTTTAGAGTGCCTTTTCTTGAATATATTAAAAAATAATAATCTAATTTCTTCTTATATGTAAATGTCTAAAAGGTGATCAGATTATATTTAGCTAAGATTGAAAAGACATGAGGTTATTTCTATATAAAATATTCATTCTCTTCTGGCTTTTTGGAGTCTGACTGTTAACAAGTGTCAGGGTAGCTTTGGCAGAAACAAAAAAATCTTGTCTTACTACAAAAGTATATATTTTTGCTTTCTAGATCTAAAAAAAGATCAACAAAACCCAAATAAAAGAAACATTCTGGTTCTGGCTACCATTAGAATCTGCCTTGATATTTGGAATAAACATGTTGAAATAGTTTAACTCACCCTTCTCCCTTAATCCAAACAGTGAATGCTGAAGACAGAAGAGCTCTAACCAACAAAACTCAGGTTTTGTTAGAACAGAAACAGGCATGAGTTATAATTCTAAGAAGCTCACTTTTAAAATGCCTGTGAAAGCTCAAGGTGAAACAGAACAGGAATAAAAAATTTTATATATAAATATTTCCGACTGTGTTGTTCTTTTGTTCATATTAACTATGAGGGAGGTTAGGCAATAGAAAAGGTTACCTGGAGTAGTTGTGGATGTCCCATCCCTGGAAGTGTTCAAGGTCAGGCTGAATGAGGCTGAGAGCAACCTGCTCTAGTGGAAAGTATCTGCCCATGGCAGGGGGTTGGAATTAGATATCTTCAAGGTCCCTTTCCAACCAAACCCAAATGTCCCTTCTGATGGGTCTATTCCTAGTCTTATTGATTTCTGAATTGCAACAAACTTGAGTTCCTTACATCTCAATTAACTTTTTCTCTCTGTCTACTACTTTGCTGTATGTAGCAACACTTCTTCCCAAGGAAGTAAGTGACCACAAGGGGAAGAAAGCAGTTCTCAGCTGCTACTGTATGGAAGGTGGTCCTTGACACCACTTTTCAGTCTAACATGTCTTCAAATATAATAATGAAATTGTTATTGTTCACCACAAAGATAAACGGAAAACCTGGATATTTTCTTCTAAATAATCACAGAAATATTTTCCCTGGAAAAAAGTCCTTCTCATTTCTGCTTCTCAAATTTAGATCTTTATTGCACTTTAAGTGCATTACTTATAACTAACTTTGAAGCTGTAGAGAAATTAAAATTGAAACTTTTGCTTTCCTGCCATTTGCTTCACTGTCTTCAGTACAACTAAGTCTTGCAGTGGAACATCTGTGTTAATGTAATTTATATCAAATGCTGATGGATGATTTAGCTTTTTTGGTTTGGGTTTGTTTAGCTGGGTTTTTATTTAAAGGATGATGATTATTAACACCTTAAGCAAATTATCAAGTTGTTTTAAATGAGAGTCAAGAACTTTACATAATTTTTTATAGTACTAGGAGATTGTTGGTATGATTAATTTATGTGTACCTCTGCTTCTACATCTGCCACTGTTTGATGACTAGACACAAGCTTGATTCTCTGTGACTTTTAGGAGTGTTGCCAAAGAAGATGATGATGATATCAATTGGAGCAATTTAATATATCTAATGCTGTAAAATAGCCTGGCAGTTTTCCCCTTTTTCCTCCTTTAGTTTTTGTTCAGTACAACCTTGCAGGAGAAAACAAGGACAGCTGACAAAATCCTTGAGGAGGGGATTTCTTTCCATGGAGTGTGAAATTTAAATTTAGTTTTAAAAGATTATACAGCTAATTAAATGGAAAAAACTTAGCTGTCATTGATCCTAACATAAACCTAAAATTTTTTAAAGTTTTTTTTTTTCTCAAGATCATTGAAAATCCAAGCACATTAGCCACTTCACTGTGCCCTTTTGACTAAAAATTTCTCACTCCCTTTCGATGACACACAGAAAAAGATATTATAAATCATAGCTATACATTTCAATGTCTCAAAATAATAGTTTAGAGCTTCTCTTTATTGCTTGCCTATCCAAATATGACAACTTTAAAGACAGTTTTGGTTTTAGATATTCTGGAAAGAAAAATTATTTTGAAAATAATTAGATGCTTGGAAGCTATTGTCAAAGTAAACATGTCCTGCTGATCTTTAAGTAAAATAAAATAAGGCACATAGATCATATTACACTGGAGTGTTTGGAAAGGAAGCTTAAGCTTGCTCCATATTTTAGTAAAATTAAGTGTTAATGGACATGTTTCAATCTGTAAACTTTTTGTGAAAAAACAAGCAATATTTAATTTACAGTCCCTTTCCGTTATTCCTTTAACTTGGATTTTAATTTCCAGTTGTTAATATTGATCAATTATTATGAGAATTAATAGGTGAACTTAAAAACCTGTGATAAATTTGTTAACATCCTTGGTCTATCCAAACAGCAGGTATAAGTGAAGGAAGTTATTAGGACCTCTAGTCTGGCCTTTCCTGATTGCAATCAGGCTTCTTATGCTGAAAGAAAAGGGGAGCAGAGAAAAAAGGAAAACTGCATGCTCTCAATGAAACTATGATTTTATGATTTCTTTTTTTCTGCACACGATCTGTTTATAAAATGAAACTTTCTAATTTTGTGTTCGTAATGTTACATACCTTAGTCTTTTACTAAACTGTAAGTCACCATCTAAATCTACTAGATTGTTTGGGGATTCTGTAGAGATTCAAGATCTGTCAGTCGAATGCAGAAATAAACCCTAAGTCTTTCCCACTGATCTAAGTAAAGTGCTGATAAAAGATCAGGAAAATTGCCACACTAGTATGAAAATTAAAGTAAACTTACAGTTTCAAAAATTTGTTTTAGCTTTGAGCAAGTCCTTCTCAGCTCAGCACAAACTAAAAGTTTAGACTATGAGGCAAAGCAGCCAAAACAGTCATTCCCTTAGTCAATGAGATAGATCACAGTCATAAAAGTAAATGCATTTTTAACTTAATCAATCACTGTAAAAAGTAAAACCTTATGTGCATTCATTAAGTAAACTATATTCTTCAAATACTGTTTCTTAAGTGACAAAAACATGTTACACTGTGCATGCAAGAAATAGCAGGTTAAAAATCTGATTGTCATGTATATAACATAAGTCAGTGCAATGTCAGTGCAAAACAGCGAGTGGTAAAACTTCTGGAAGTTCAAATCCAAAAAGCAAAGCATATGCATTCATAAGTTTAAATTCCTTTCAACCTGTCTTTCCTCATGCCAGCAGGGAGTAGCTGGTTTGTCCAGTACCTCAGATACTAGATGATCTTTGATTACCTGCTAATTAACCGAAGCATGCTTTTAATAAAATTTACACTGTTAGGAGCATTTAGGCTGAACTCATTTCTTCACAGCAGACTTCAGTTTGCCCCATACTTTGAGGAGGACTGAACTCTTCTCTGGTGTTATTGTTTATCTTGTTTTATTGTTACATACTGGATCTGTATTTAGTAACACTAAGTGAAACCCTATGGTATAGTGTGAATCCCATGCATTCTTCATGACTGTGCTTCATTTTGTAATTTCTTATTGTTTTCCCAAAACAAAGGTGGTACTTGATGCAACACACTTGTTCTTCATGACCCAGAGTTTTGCCACTTGCTTTCTCCTTTGAAAGAGGACCATCTCCTGCAGTCTAATTAAAAGAGCAAACATGAGTGCAAGATACTTCTTTCAGTTTTTAGAGAAAAGTCAGGGTGGGGCAGGGTTGGGGAGGAGGTGGGAGTCACATTCCCTAAAATGAAAGAAAACAACGACTAATCTCACAAGAACTGCCTTGACCTGAATGTTTTGGAATTGCTTGTTTGGCAGGGAAAGGTAGGGAAATTTTACTGTAAATGCAGCTACCATAACTGTTACTTGACAGGCTTGGATAAGATTCCACATGCATACCATATAAACAGATTTATCTCTTTGTGGTTTTAGTTTTATAGTCTTTATTTATTTTTTCTGTTAATCTGCTAAATTTTGCTTATTCACTGCAATATAGTTGTTATAACAGTTGCCGTAGTCTTTTTTGGTCTGAATTATCAAAGTTTCTTGAGTGTAGATTACCAATATTTCAGTACTTTTTGTTTTATTTTACTTTGTGTATACGTTTTGCACAATAACGGAAGAAGTACAAAACTTTTGGTTGAACATTATGCTCATGAAGGAATGCCTATTGAGTTTCATCAAAACCATCAGAAAACACAAAATAAAAAATGCTGCAGAAAATATCAAACCCAAAAATATTTGAAATTTTTTATGTCTCGGGAAAACAAACAATGTTTTGGACCTAAGTTTTTATTGTATTAACAATAAAAATCTGTTAATATCTCAGTCTTATGTGTAAGACATTAAACTGTCTTGCTTTCCCTTTTCTGTGGTATCCCTTTCACCCATGTAAATATCTTTACACTTACCACACTTAAGATTCAGAGAATAAACCATATATCTAGCAAAGTTTATCCTCTGCTTGGTTTCAAAGTCTCTCTACTATGAACATGTAGACATAAGATCAAAGATATCTATTTTATCCTTGATGTATGTGCATAAATCCTGTAAAGTTTATAAGAATTATGTGCATACTAAGTGAAAACTGCCCCTGTGGGGTAGCAAAAAGGAATCTAGTAAGCTCAGTGGAGAGAGAAAAGTCAATGCCACACATTTAAAGACTTCTGAATTGTCTGGAAAAAATATATCTCACTTAAAGAATATTGTGAATTTCCACATTATCAAACTCCATGTTTTCCTTCTTTAGCAATGATTTCCTCAAAGTGACTTTTCTCTGCAACTTCTCTGAAGGAGGTAATCTGTATTTTGACTTTACATCCAGATTTCTACATCACATAAAATGAGGTCATGAATTGTTCAGTGCCATCAATTTAATGTGTATTCTATTTCTGCAGGAGACTGTCACTTTCCCATCTCCGGTAAGTCACTCACCAGTATAGCAGCAGTAATAAAAATAATAGGTTTTTATTCTCTTTTTATTCTATTCTTGTCATATGCTATCTTTTGCCCTCATGTTACTGAAGGCAAACTATTTCTCAGAGTAGTGTGGTTTGCAATGTTCCATTTCACCATTTGTTGGAGCTTAAGATTTCATTAAAGAGACTCAACCCAAAACTTGGTGATAGCTTCTGATAAATAGATTGGGTCATATGTTGTTTTTCCGTAAAAATACATCTATAGTTTCTTTTATTTCAGGGTACCATTTATTTTTTTTTCCTATTGTCTACTGAAAAATAGCTTATATTACTATGTGTGACACTTTTTCAAAAAAGTTATTTTCTTTTGGCATTCTATCCTCATTATACATTATTATTGTCTCTTTTTGGCATTTCTTTTGCATAATTCAACAGTCCAGTCTGTAGCTGGTAGACATATTTCAGCAACTATCCAACAAAAGCACCCAAATTCCCCTGCACAAGGATGTTTTATAAGAATTAAAATGCAGGCTGGGTTCTATAAGTTAAAATCAGGGAATGCAGAGCAATGGATAATGGTGATCATAAAGTACATCTAAATAACACTTTCCCACTCTACATATCAGAGCCTCGCGCAGTCAGTGTTGCCCACATTGCTTTGGACAGTTTGTGTGAAAGAACCTCTACACATGTGTACCTTGCCCAAAGTTCTCAAGCTGAAACTTCCCTGTAGCCATTATCTGTTTGGTTCAACACACTCACAGGAAATGCCTTGTAGATGTTTGGCTGGAGGACAACTATGATGCTGATGCTGCCCATTTGGGAGATGCACTAGGGTATATTTGTCATGTATTAATATGTACCAAGACCTTTTTCCCTTTACATAAATTGGGTAACTTTTTATGGTATACATGTTGCTGAAGAGTCAATAAGTAAGGACACCTAAGAGCAAGTGGATTTCTTATGCTTTGAAAGGGGATAAGTACATACCTCCCTGGAAGAGAATCAGAGTGAATGTAGAAGTTCAGTAATGTTCTCCTGAATTTTTACCTTCCTAAGCTAAACTTACCATAGTATTTGCTTAGGCTAGTAAGAACAAACCACACAAATTTGAAAGCTGATTCCTCAAGGATGCAAAGTACAGACTCAATCCTCCTGCATCAGGCTACTGAGGACACAGCAGAATACCACCAAGTTGCAGCAAGGACAGGCTGCTCTGGAGAGCAAAGTCACCCAACAGCTACAGATGACAATGAGGCAGGCAAGGACAGGGACATGACTTCCAAGCTCAGTCCCCACAGTCCCCTCACATGCTCAAGGTGAGCAGAGCAGATCTGGTGTCAGCCAGGAGTTGAAAGCACCACACAGGTCTGTAGCAGAGACACCCCAGCACCGCTGTGGCACAGCTTGGCCAGGGCAAGGGACAAGTAGCCCACCTAAACAGAACTGCAAAGCAAGACAGGGCAGAACTTGCTCCTCATAACTCATTCTCACAAAGCTCTCTCCTCACAGCTAAAGTTAAGCTCAGACAGCCAAACCCCTGAAAGATTGAAGGAAGAAGAAATTACACTCTAGGCTTAAAGATATTTGGATTTAAAAAGTTACAAAAAATATTTAATCTCAGTCATGTTTGTAGATACTAAAACCAGAACAAAATAAAATGTATCATGTCCTTCAGCTTTTATATCACTGTGTAATTCCAACTGTATACAGCGTGAAGGTGCTGGCAATTTTAGGTATTTTGTGGTACTTGTTACCAATAGATGGCAATAAATAGTGTGAGGGGGGAAATATGCAGCTCTACTTTTCAAACGCAAAAGGGAGAACATTACTGTGAAATCATCTATGCAAGTCAAGCCTGAAAATTCTTATACAAATGTACAAGTTAGTAATTATGGAATATATAAATCTGCTATGAAGAAATCTACTTTGTCAAATTGTATCATTAGGAGAAAAAGATACATTGTTTTCGCATATGTTTCATGTTTCAAATTAATAGGTACAAAGCAATCACAATACTTGTCAGAGATACTGGATACTTTGTGATCAAACTGGGATATTTTGCCCAATTTGTCTGAAATACAAATTCAGATAGGATTCACTGGCTCAGGGAAATAGGACTATCTCTTCAGGGCTGCATAACATTTTAATATGTGACACTTGACTTTTTTCATCGCAGAGAAAGATAAGAACTTGTATGTATTCCCTTTGACATATTTAAAAAAAAAAAAAAGGAACTTTTGCCAGAGCTATTCTAAAAGACGGTTGAAATTCAACTAATCTGCATACCTGTATAAAAGGAACAGCTGATATCACTGAATGTGTTTTTCAACTCATCTGTTTCAACGGATGAAGCTGATTGCAGCCAACTTCAGCCATGGACTCAGCTATGCACCACATGCAAATTCCCAAGCAGAGGTTTCAAGAACATTCATACAATATGAACCTGTTTTTCACAGTCCAGTAAATTTATTGCTGAATAACAGATGATAGAAGGAAATTCAGGCACTGTGGGCCAAGGCTGGATTATCAGCTTCTAAAACTGGCCTGGGCTGTAAGTAGTGCAACCATGTTCCTGCCAAGTCAGTGAATGTATGATATGCATTTGGCTTGTGCTCAAGTCTTACTATGTGAAAGCCAACAATCTATGTCAATCAAAAGACTGATGGATAGCAAAATGGTGTGCAGTTTTAATTTTATGAGAAGTTGGAGGTGAATTTTGATGTCTGAAGCATACATTTACTGTTTTAAGGCAATGTAACACTGAACAGGAGAGCATTAGGAAGAAAAATATGGAGGTGTTCAGGTAATGGTATACTAAGATAACTGGCAAGTCTGTGCTTCTATTAATCTTTTATGAGCCATAATGAAATTAAATGTAAATGGAAAAATATATTTATACTCAGATTAGGAAGGGAGACTGCCACAAAAAGTACTACTGCAACTACCAACTACTAAGCTTCCCATCATTAACATTTTCGTAGTAGTGTTGCCTTGAGAGACCGCAGAAAACAAGATCCACCCAACTTAGTGTGTGAGATAAGATTAAAAAGGGTAGGTCCTTTAATTTCAGGCCTGAGGCCTAAAGGAGTACATATAGACATGCATGCCCAGACATTGGCTTCATGGTTTTATAATAATGTCCTTCCAATCCCCATTCACCCATCCCTTGGTTCTGCCCTGTTTCGCCCCTTGGCACACCCTGTCAGGAATTGAGTCTGGGAGAAGTCTGGGACCCCTCCTTCATCATCTTCATCTTCCTCACAGCATGTAGGGTACTTGGAAGTTTTCCATCATTCTGGGTTTGGAGGTCACTTTGCTTATATTTATGTCTCTTGGTGCAGGCCTTAAGATATTTTTAGCACTTCTACCTTGAAAAGAAGACTAAACTCAGGAATTTTGAGGGATTGATATGGGTATGGGGTTGGTATGTCAAAACATTGAACTTAAGCTATAGAAATATTGGTATACTAAAATCTACATTTGCTACAATTATTTCCCAAATCTATAAAAATTAAAAATCAAAAGTGAAAACCCCTGAGGTATCAGTAGGCACAGAGTTTTGTTTAGATACTGCTACATTTGAAAATTAATCCTGGAATTTGCCACTTCACATGGCTGATTCTGCTGCTTTTGTTCAGTGCCCACTTTTATATACCTTCATTGTATAGAAACAATAGAAATAATTTTGATGCATTTTTCTACTAGCACTTCTTGCCATCCTCCAAATTGTTCCTTTAGGATTTGTTGCCCAGAGATCCTGTTTGGGAATATGTTTTCCAGGCTGTCTTAGCTACTTTCATTAGTGATATGGGGCCATAATGGAGAACAACAGAAAAAAATGACCCGAAATCTGTGTGTATTCTCACTACTGAGGAAAGTTGACTTTTTGAGATTTTCAGACAAAGGCAGTTTTAAGTACAATATTTGTATTTCTGATTAGGCATAAGGCTTAACTATGAGTCGTTACATCCTTTCACTCAGCTTGTATAGCATAAAAAGTGCTAACAGGTGACCATGTATTGCAGCTAGTAGGTTTTGCAGGGGGAAGTGTGGATGAGGACAGATGGTTAGATTGCTGAAGGTGTAGAGAAGAGAAGAAATCCATTAGGGAGTGTAATTTTCTATCCCAGTTGTTTTGTAATTATTGTAATGAGAAAAAAAGCCCAGTTTACTTTACAGTGCCTTGCAAATATATCCTCATGAAAAAAAGTTCACCATTAACTATGCAAGCAGTAATCCCACTTAAAACATTTGATAACAGATTTAACAGAGCTTTTAAAAGGTATCCTTGTTTTTTAACTTTTCTGCTGGTTCAACAACAAATCTGTTACAGAATCATAACTTTGGTAATTCACACATCCATATACCAGGATAAGAATATATAGACTAAGAATTTTTTAGGCTCCAGCCTAACTTAACTATACTATTATAAGAGTACAGTATTTGCATTTTTCAAATGCATAATTCAGCACAGGCAACAAATAATTGAACTCATTGATTATGTTGTGTTCTGTTGTAATGATTTGGGAAAAGCCTCAGCTAAAATATATTGTTTTAAAGAGGTTCTCAGTTATTTTTGATGAAATAATTGCTCTACGATATTTTAGGGCAAAATCTTTAAGCTATCTGCAGTTAAGGAAGTTCAGATATTTGCTTTGTTTGCTTTGTTTTGGACTAGAACCCAGTTAGAGCTATAACTCAGCTGGAAGGGTGTGAATTACCACTCACTGCTGCTATGGCCTCAAAACTGACAATAATTAAGATACTGTAAACCCAAACTCCTGTATGTTAAGTCTACAATCCCATGAATTAGCATGTGATTTGCTGGCTAATTACATAGCTTAAGTAAAGAATTTAAAATACAGGATATATTAAGAATTTCTTAAGGAAATTAATGAAAATACTCATAAAATCTCATACAAGGAACCAAACCAAACAATCTAAACCTTATATTTGAAATGGTACTGCTCAGCCTCTCATCAGCATAGGAAAAAAACCCCAAGCAAATCACTCAATTTAAAATGTTCTTTACTTTATACCACCATTCTGCTTTCCTTTATAACATCATTTTCAATGTGCAGGTATTTATGTAAAGATACACCAAAATTTTTTACTATATGTATACAAAATTACCCTCTGGGTAGGTACTTTGTTACTGCTCTTCATAGACCAAATGTGCAAGAGCTTGTCTAATTTCAAGTACTGTCTAGGGATATTTTGTAAAATACTTTCTCCAAGTCCTCATACAAAGATAACAGCACGCTCTGTTTTAAGAAAGACTCTTTAATAAAGTGTCTCCATGTAAGGACCGAAAGATGTACACTTGGGCAAGAAACTGTATTCTACAATTCTAAAAACGTTGCTACTTTTGTAGACAAGGTAAAGCAAAGTCCAGTCAGGCCTCAAATGTGTTTCATTCAAGAGATGTAATGCTATTGGATGAAAATGCCTGAGATGGACACAGTTCCTCAGTGAGCTAAATTCCAAAATGGAAAAAGTTATATTACACTCAGAAGGACTCACCTTATCAATCTGATCTGCCTGGGATAAAAAGATTGTTGACAAAATAGTAAAAATTTACAAAACCAAAAACATACCCCAAATAAATTTGTTCTCAGTAGAAACTATAAACTTCCGTATCTTATTTAAAAGCAGAGTGTAATTTTCATTTATTGGGAGGAAACTGTATTTTTTTATATATATATGTATATATATATATACACTTAGATATTAACATTATATTATTCTGGAAACAATTAATTGCAAACACATTATGAGCTACGCTGAGGTCTTTTATTAAAGAATTATGTGCAGTACATGCTGAGGTACATTGAAGATAGTCCGAGAAACAGAAATATAGGAGCCATTAATTTAAGTAAGGAAGTGTGTTATTTTTTGATGGTTTGTTATGGGAAACTAAAAGTAATAAAATTCTCAGGTATCTACCTTTTAGGTTAGTTCACTGTATCACTCAGCATTAGACTATTTTGTAACATGGTTTTATTGAGCCTTTTTAATTACTTTTCCTTACACTGGAATTATTCAACTGATCTTCTGGTAATTAACCTCTGTTTACCTTTCTAAACTTCTGCACTGGAATTTGTGGCAAAGAAAAGTAGATATTACCTGTCCCTAATGACTGAGTATCAGTGGATAAGCTATTTTAAGTTAAGTACTAGATGTAAAATGTATGACAACTTAAATTTAGAGCTATCTATTCAGAAACAATAGTATGAAGTCAACATTTCAAAGAAGTGTTCACAGAGTTATTAAAAGGAACATATATTTTGAAAGAATAATTTCTTTACAAACATTCCTGAAACTATGAATTAGCAAAGGCAGAAGTTTTAGATCAGTTTACATCAAATTACTGGGGCTATAAGAAGCCAGATCAGGTGACAACCTGGAACTATTTAGAGATTAAAAGCTAGATTCACTAATCTAAAAACAGTTCCTTGTGTGCCACTCAGCTGATCATCAGGGGGTGAGATGCAGAAAAAAACTGTAAGCAAAGATCCCTGACATAAGTCAAACTAACTAATGTCCTCAGGACTCTTGAAGAGGTGGGGTGCTGTATTGTGCATGTGTGTGGGTGAAGTGTAGCAATGTTTGTCAACCCTTCTTTGCATTGCAGAATCTGGCAGTCAGATGACAAAGGGTACTTTACGGATCCTGCAACACTCTATAAGCAAAGCCACTGAATAAGAGCTCTAAATGGTGGCAGAACTTGTTACTGTATTTCCCACTAAGGTCTGAGCACAGGCAAATATCATGCTGCAATGTAGTAGTTACTGTTCTTTGTGTTTTAACCATTGCATTGCTCTCTTGCCATGAATTTTAACAGATCAGCTGTTAATGTTTATTCTTGACATTTCAGTAGAATATATTGTAGCTGAAAACATCCCAGACATAATACATTACACTTTTCTTGAACTACTTACTTTCTTTCTACTACTTACCAGTACTGTAACACTACTTATTTTCTTTCTTTTTTTCCCCCCTCCACTCCCCACTCCTCCATAATTATCACTTAAACAGCTACATATGGTCTGTTCTCTCTGCATTTCCTGAAATGGACTCATAGATTTTCTTGGTAGTGGTTCTGAACAAGTAAAAGCTTTTTAGATCTTCCCAGTGTCTGAGGGAATGTATTAACTTAGCTTTTTCTGTGCTTTTGAATGCTTTCACCCCCCTCCTGTGATGGAAGGGAGAAGGAAGAATGACAGAAGATGGATTTTGGTACTTCAGTGCTATGAGAACTAGCATTGATTCTATCCTTGCGCAGGCTTCCTTACACCACGCTGTCGGGAAAGCAGCAGACATTGGTATGTTATTATTGCTGATGTTATTACAGCATCAATTATTTCTCCCTTGTTTTCTAACGGCCTCCGGCTGCAACTCGAATATGATTTGATTTTCACCTCACAGCCATGAAACCATGTGAGTTACTCTGAGTTTCAAGCATCTTTGCTTGCAATTGAAAGTCATGTTGGTTTTGACAAGAAGACATTTTGAAGTAATTTTGTTAAAAACCAGTAAAGCCCTATGGATATTTAAGAAAGTTTTACAATATTAATTTAAACTGAAATTAAACTAAATTGTATTGATATAACCTAGATATAGATTGAATCATAATGTTCATCCAAGGTTCCTTTTGCTGTAGGTGTCTTCAGCCTTGTGTTTTTTGCCAGTTCTTTTGGGGTCTCATGTTATAAAAAAAAGTTCATTACAATAAGACAGTTAATTTTCCCTTTTTGGAGCTCGCAGTCCCATTTTAATGTAGAAAATTAATAGATAACATTATTACCAGGAGGTAGAATTATAATTTAGGCCCTGATTCAGGGATAAGATCTTACAGGCAGGCTATAATCAGAAAGATATGACGCAATGTTGTTTAATCATTGACCTTTGAAGCATATTGGCTCCACCACCATTTCTTTAGCCGAGCCAGTTCTTCCCTAGTTGGAGAACAGAGAAGGGCAGGGATATCATCATCATGGCTAGGCTTCGTGAACGAAGATTTGGGAAGGGCACTACCCACGCTTGCTGCAAGCGTGCTGATGG
>JAWWEV010000083.1:110081597-110098282 GCA_035583235.1 Hafferia zeledoni
ACCGCCAGCATAGCTCTCAACCTCATGAGGGCACGCAAGCTTCTCCCCCGCGACAAGGGGGTGTCCCCGGAGAAGAGGGCAGGGATGTATAAATACAGAATATCACTTAATATTCCCAAAGGTAGTGAGGCTGCAGGGAGTGTGGAGTGCTGTTGGGAATCTCACGCCCCTTGAGTCAGAATAATATAGACTGAAAGCTGTAAAGACGCTTTTACTGCATGGAGGCTGGGTGAGCAGGAAAAGATGATCTCAGTGGGAAAATTACTGTTACTATTTTACTATGAGGAGGTAGCCACCTTCAGAAATGTATTACTGTCATAATAGTCGATATCAAAATAATACTTGATTCAGAGAGAATTGCTGTCATTAATGTCAATTCTGAGAATGTAAAGGTAGTAAAGTCGTAGAACTTACACAATGATGACTGCAGAAGGTCAACTACTGCCACTGCAATGTCTGTTATCTAATGAAACACATAATTTGTTAGAATATATTAGGTCATTTTAAATCCATTAGGTTTATTGTGGTTGCCCATAATCTAGCTAACCTATAACTTGACTTTCAACCTAACCTTGTTGTACAGTGTAGTATAAATCTACTACATTAAATAAGCATCTATTTGAAACACAGTCTCTAAAACCAGAATAATTGAAAATGGATACATTTCTGCTGTTGGATATTACAGCTTCCTTTAGAGACAGGAACTGTACAGGATTCATTCTGAACTTGATGTAAATAGGAAGCTGACCTGAAACCTAAGTGTCTAGAAAATCTGAATCAAGCAGTTACTCAGCAAACTGTGTGGAGGGGGAGGTGGGGGTGGGGAGCGGCAGTTCTCATTAATTAATTCTCTTTAGCTGAGGTCTAGCCTGCGGCAGATAAATATCTCTTGCTTAATGATATTTCTTTTTTTTGTCATTCCCAAATTTCATCACATCTGGCACTGATACATCTAGTTCACCAACATTTTAACCTGGGAAAAGGTGAGTTTCATACAGAAAATGTTTCTGGTGCTCTCAGCAAGCTGCAGCATTAAATAGAAACTTCCTTTCTGTAGTAGTGGATGATGCTCTGTGCATTTAAACTGCTAGTGCATGCTAGGTGCAAATTAGTACTGGTGAAGTGATTTTTTTCAAGAAAATTTCTTTTACCAGTAAGAGAAAATAACAGCAGGCCATCTCATCATGACAGTTAAATTTCTCCTTTTATTTCCCCTGATGAATAACTGCTATACATCTGAAAAATATCTTGAAAGGAAAGTTCTCTATCCTTTTAATATTTTTATATAATTTTACAATTCTCTGCAGTATGCCTTATTTTTCAAAGGATACCCAGGCCACAGTTACAGCTCACTTTCACAGACTGATGTTAATTATAGTTGTAACTAAGCCCATTGGTTATCCCAAAGAACAGAAATATCTACAAAACACCTATCAACTGCAACAGTGTGAAAAGGCAAAGTTTATACTGCAGTATGGTGAAAGGTGAAAATTGTAAAGGATGTAAGTAAAAGGACTTGATGGATATCAAAGAAACTACAGGGTTTTGTCCATGTGAAGACACATTTACCAAAGTTCACCTTTGCACATTCTTATTGTGACTTACTACTTTGCTAAACTCTGGCTATTCTTGATACAACATTGCTTACTAATAGTAAAGTTTGGCTAAGCTTTAGCTGCAATCAGAGCTATATGAGGCTTTCACATTCTGCCAGTCACTTCTTTTGACTAGGGATTTGTTTGTAATCCTGTTATCTGGTAGCAGCCTAAATAACCACCTTTCCTTTAAATAAAATGTTAATGACATTTCACACCTTCTCTCCTTCCCTTTTTTTAACTCAAGTTGTTCAAGAAGGAGGCTAGGGATTCCCCTCAGAGCAGTCCATTTCTTCTAACAAGGCTGGATGAAAACAAACTCAGTGACTGCTTCATGCTTCATACTGATGACAAAGGATCTCATGTCTGAATGTTGCCATGTGTATTTTTTTCTCCCTGGTCAGGATCATGCAAGATCATTGAAATCTTAAACTTTCTCATGACATCTCCTATCCCAATGATCCTGAATGGATTCAATAGCATCTTTTTAAAATACTGAGAAGTAAGTAAATCACTCTTAAATCCTTATCCTGGCAAGAAGGTATATCTTTACTATATATAGACTTTGTCTGTGATTTCAGGATGTTGGAATGGCACTTTTTAACTTTTTTCCTTAATAGATTTACTAGACATATTTGTGTCATACAGAAGTATATTGAATTTGTCTTGTGTCTACATTTCTTCACTATTGTTATTATAGGATTTGTTACCAACATTGCTGTCATGTTATTATACCTTATTGATTTTCTCTCAGTCTACAAGTTGTTCAATAAAACTTGTCACATTTAAAAGATATTCTTCCAAGTACAACATTTCATTGAACCAGACAAAGTGAAAGGACATCTCTATTTTTGATAGCACAGTAAATACATTGAACAAAAAAGACAGTATAAGGTATCCAAGAAATGAAGTAACATTCCATTTCAGTAGTGTTTTTTTAAAACTACCCTTCAGTTTGACCAAAAAAAAAAAAAAAAAAAAAAATCCAGATATGTTCCTGCGTAAAGAGAGAAGGGCGGCAGCAACCAAAACTCTTAATAATGGTCAGATCTCTGATAATGATATTTCCAGGATAAAACCTTGAATTTCTAATGTTGCTTATAAGTAAACTATACATTATTACTTGTGAATAATATATATATATATTTTATTGGCATAAATGGGAATCTTTATAGTTTGCTTGCAATAAACCACAAAATTGCAAAAAACTGATTTCAGATTTCTCTTCTTGGAAACTTTGGAATTATTTATGTGTGAATGGCAATAATAAACATTTTCTAAATTCCTTCATGAAATAATACAAGAATATGATTTGAAATATTGGCACCCACTATTTCTCTTATAAATTAACCTTCAAGGTCTTGGTATTGTTCTATGAAAACATGTTGGTTTTATTTTTAACTGGGAAGTTCATTAGGATCACTGAATATATGTCTCTGAAAAAATAGGAATGCCCAGCTACTTTCAAGCAAAGATCTGTGGGATCCTTAGTCTAATGCCAAGAACATCTGTCATAAAAATGCTCAAGATGGTGGGGATTCTGCCTGTGAGAGAGGGAAAAATTCATTGTGGGGTGATGGCTCTGATAAGCCTGGATGGGTTGATGAAAACACCTCAGCCTCCTGGAGGGGTGCTCCCAGCAGAGAAGAAAAGCTTTCAAACTGATAAGATTAACAAAGGATGGAGTGTTATTAAAGAATGACACGGCCCCCCCTTTGTGATATCTTCTATAACTACTCAAGGAGCCACCACCCTCAGGCATCTGCATCACCCCCTCAAAAGATTGACTTTAGTCACACAACCACCTGAAGAAACAAAGGTATAAAAAGAGATGCAGTTTAAAACTGGAGGAGAGGGGGGAAATGCCATGTCTCTGTGACGTAGCTGCTGGCAGCCTGTCTTGCCTCCTTCTCCTGGAACAATGTAGGGGTAAGGAGACCATGTGCTTTCTATTTTTCTGTACTTTACTTTCTTAACTTTAGTTTTTTACAAAGCTATTCCTTTATACATTCTATCTTATATCTTATGCTAACAGCTGCTTTACTTCTTACTTTATAAGCATCTCCTTTACTAGTTGTGTTTTGCTACCTTAATACTAATAACAGTAACTTGCTTTACACTTTGCTACTTTATATTAGTTATTGCTTTCTCTTGCAATGTGCAGTTTCTTTTTCAACATGTGTGTTGATAAGAAGCAGCTCTTTTCTTTCATTTTGCTTTATGTTACAGAGAGAGTGGCGTGCAAGATATTTCATTGTCCTATATTATTGAAAGAGTGTCTAGAAAAGTGTTTTAGGTGGCTGTGTTTTAGTTATTAGTTCTTTGTCGCTAGCTTCTGTCTGTTGTGAAAATGGGATACATTGCTGTATTGTAACTTCAGTTTGCTGTGTTTATCTCTATGTAAAGTATGTTTTGTGCTGGTTTCTTTTGGGGTCTTCTATTATCAATTAAATACAATCTTGCAGCTAAATGTTATCACCAGGAAAGCGAAACCCACAACAACTGTCACATACTTGTATTAATAAATGATATTTCGGGAGTTGTTGTGGGGAAAGTTCTTTTCTAACTATTAAGTGTTGGCTTCAAAGCAGAGGTTAGAAATCCTTCCAGTCTGTGTTCTGTTCATAGTCAGCAGGCAGTGCTGGGTTAATAAGGCTCTAATTTTCTGGAAGCGCTTATTTAGCTGATAAGTTCTCCCCAGCTTAAGTGTGGCTTCATATCAGAGGTCAGAAACCTTCCAACCTGTGTGCTGTCCATTAGTTGACAGGCAGTGTTGGGGACATAAGGATCTGATTGTCTGGAAGTGCTTATAGCTAATAATTTCTTATTAATACAGTTAAGACTAGAAATCTTTGCATTTCTGTCTTCCTCCTCCCTTTCATGTGACACGGATTGAGATTTATTTTGAAGTCCTGCTTTCAATGTAGCATGTATCTGAGTTTTGTTGAATGCTCCAAGCTTCTTTCCAGAGTTAACCAGCTCTGACTGCTGTTTCTGTGTTGTACCATCCTTGGATGAGCTAATGCCTTTTAGGGAACTGTGTCTGCTTGAGAAAAGTGGGGAAATATATTTAACTGAACTTCTGTTCATGTGTAACAAAGAATTTTCATTCCAGTTTCCTGAGATTTTTATTCTTCACTAAATCTCCCCCTGTGCTTTCTGTTTGTTGTATCAACATTCTGTAAAAGGAGCTTTTTTTTTTTTTTTTTTGTAAGGTCATGTGGAGAATTTAGTACCTTGAGATTTTAATTCATTATTTCTCTTAATTATTAGATCACTAATCAAGAAAAAAAAAGAGAGAAGGGACATCAAAGGATCTCCATGCAACCATTTCAATTGGCCATCCTAGAAAAGAAGGACTATGATGAGATATTAAGTGTCATTTGTCAAAAAATATCCTTGTTAAAGTGAGGATGCAATTTTAGTGAAGATGACATAAGTATACTTATATCAGAATGTGAACTGCTTCAATAGTTTCATCATTAGGAGATGAAGTTATATACATGATGTGGTAGATATAAGGCATCATGCCAGGTATAACAAATCATATTATACCTGACAATTAATTAATTCAATATTGTTACGCATTATTATGAGGAATTAAAGAAAGGGCATTAGTTCCAGCTGTCACCCACATCATTAGGTTCTAAAGGCTGCAATGACCAACCATGAGATTTCTTTATTCTTTGGCTCTATAATTCTAATGTGAACACCATAACGAAATACCTCCCTTCTTGTATAACATAAATGCATAAAATAATAATACAATTAAAATCTATAGACAAATAACACTATGAAAATACTAATTTGCAACTTGAGTAAATAATATGAGGAAGTTGGACTGTTGTAGTTTTCTTGATATTTTCTCTTTTCTTGGTCATAAATCTGCTGCTATCATCCAAGTTTTTTGATTTTTTTCTTGGTATAAACAAAATTCATCACATTATGACAACAGTCATAAATACATTTGACCATATATTATAATAGCTTAAGGAACTGTATTTGCCATTCTGCATAAAATAGTTTTTCGTGTTTAAAAAGTAACAATTTCATTTATATACATTTTTGACACCTTTTACTTAAAGTTATCTCATTTTCATTAGAAACAATTCTTAAGGTCTAAGGGCCTAACTGTTTTTAAATGTGACTTCTTGTTCATAATTTCTTGGAGTTTTGTTACTAATAATGTACTATCACAAATGCATCCTACTAGATCATCAGTCTTTGATCTAGAAAACAAATAACAGTAGAGATATTTTTCCATAACAACTGTTTAATACAAAACATGAAGAACACTCAATGTTTAGCTGTGGAAGTTATTCAGTAGCTTGCCTGAGTGATCATTGGTCAGTTTTGAGTCATATCTCTAATACATTGTACTTTCTCAAAATGAATTAAAGTTTTATAGTTCTTTATACAGAAGTTTATCTATAGCAGGTGAAATAGCGTATTTTCCACAAGGTAATTTTTAGTTCCTAATATCAAATCACTACTTCCTATTTTTAAAAGTAACTTATTCTGGAAGAGAATTATATGAGGTGACTCAGTGGTAAATTTTATCTCCTCTAAGGGTGAAGTGCTTTCAAAAAGAGGTAACTGAGAAGGTGTAATTACATGTACTTTATTTTTAACCCATTTTCTTCTAATTTCTTTGCCCATACTTCTCTGTTCTGAGTAAGCACTGTTCCTTTTATACCACCCCTATCTAATCTCTTTAGGATCTAAATGTTAAAAAATTTATCACAGGGACCTAGGAAAAGTTTCTTAAACAACAGCTCTATGACCTCTTGGGTTCTGGGTGAATGCTATGTTACATTGCCCAAATACTAACTTTGTATCCACTTGTTTATTTCAAATAACACCCTTGGTCTTGAGCTTTATTTATATGGGTTTTTTTTCTAATATTTTTAAGCCATTATAAAAAAAAGAGAAATTTAGACTTACATGGAAAATAGTATATGGTCAGCATTTATATTTAAATATAATTCCAGGCTTTTGGGGATTGTCAAATATTCTTTAATGGCTGATAATTTCTTTCATATGCATCCTCTTGTAATTGATCTTTGCCCTTCCATTTTCACTAATTTGAAGAGTTCCAGTGGTTTTCAAAGGCTGCTAACTACTACCTCTATGCACAGGTAGCAATGCAAAAATGCAAATTTTCAACCTAAAATGAATGAACTTGCCTGTTTATTGTTGTCTTTTATAAATAGAGTACATCTAAATTTAGCTGTGCTTTACATAAGAGCTGGCATGCCAAACAAGAGGATTCCTCTGGATAAACCACCTAGTAATATCTTATCCTTTGGAGATGTCTTGGATTGATCTGAAAAAATGCCAACTGTCCAAGACAGAGAGAAAGGGTTCCCCCCACCCCAACCCACCAGCCAACGGAAAAAGAGAGGGAAAAAACCTCCAAACTACATTTATGCTTAAACTAGCTACATATATTTATACACAAAAGAGAAAATGAAAAGAGTAACTACAATATAACATACACACAAGTTAAAAATAGCAAGAAATAATTTCCCACGCCCCACTGATAGCAGATTTTACCATTCTAGATCTATAAGCACCCTAAAACACACTCAGCAAGAAAGAGAAAGTATAAGAACAAAATGTTTCTACTTCCCTGAATTCAAACAAAATACAATGTAGTGGCAGCAAGAGCAGCAAGGCCCAGTACAGCAAAACAACTCTAGCATGTCCTGCTTGTACTTTGGCGATGATGGAACTGACTTAACACCTCCCACTCTTGCACTCATATCTCAGGTTTGCGTCATCTGGTATGAAATATCTCCTTGGTTACCCAGTCAGGTGATAGCTGTCTCTCCCAATCCACGTAGATTTTCTGAGCCTGCCAATTTGAGGCCTATCTAAAGGAGAAAAGGCAAATAGTGATGATTCAGTGAGTCAACCCTATCTTGACTTTTTAAGACTGAACCATGAGGCAATAGCAGTAAAGTAACCTTGTAGTTTTCTGGTTCTTTCTGCTTTTCTTGACCTTGTGACTTCCTAAATCTGTATAATTAATGTTACTTGTGTTGATAATGTAGTTGCGCCTTTAAAAGATTGCCTTTAATATAGCATTATTCCTGATAGACATGTGATTACTAACAGATGTGAATAAAGAAGTACTTTTCTGCCTCACCTGTTATTTCAACATATAATAATAATAAAAAAAGTATCTCTGTGAGAATTTCTCAAATCAAGGTGAGACCCAAAGTCATTCTAATTATCTTCCCCAATGCTGTGTGCTTTTAGCTGATAAGTAGTTGAGTATAGCTGCTGAAATGGTCAACTAGTCTGCACATAAATTACTGAGCCTCAAGAAAATGTATCTTTACTTTTACATATACTACAACAGTTGTAACAAGTAAACCTTGGCATTTTGCTAGATCCAGTATTGCCTAGGAAATGTACATGTCTGACCTTCCTATTGTACTTACTGAATACCTTGTTATCTCTTACTTGACACAGATCTACTTATAGTCACGCTGATGGCACCTCCTAGGTAGACTACTGCGTCTGGCTCTTGGCCCTCTTTTGAGATTGAAACAGCAGCAGTTTTAGGGTAATTGCGTGGCTTCCATTCTATTTCATCCTGGAGGCGGCATGCTACACTGTTCCACACTGTTTCTCATTTGTGTCAGACGGCTATCTGTGATTTCAACAGCATGGAAAACGTTACAAAATTTCATCCACTTCAACAGTGCTTTTAAATATCAATTTCCAACTAAAGTCTGCTAGATATTAAGAAATTGTTCACCTTCTGGTGTGTTGTTAGCTTGTATCTCAAGTCTGATGATTGTCTTAAGTATGGGTGAAACTATATTAAATGTGACAGACTTTAAAGATATTAAATGAATTACTGTTCTTCCTATTCTCCATGGTCTTGGCTGCTTATCAATCAGAATCAACTAGTTCAAATTCTCCATTTCTTAAGTCAAAAGCATTAAATGAAGATATTTCAGGGTTAAAATTCTTCTGTATAAGTTTGTGACTTACTGAACTCTGCTTCCCTGTCTTTCTATCTGCTTAATGGTTCCTGACATGTCCCATCAATATTTCTAGCCTCCCTTGGCCAGTTTTGTTGCTTGCCTCTTGCATTTCCTCTGCATCCACCACGGTGTTTCCTTCCCTAATTTTCTGCATTGATGAGCTGCCCATTTCTGCCTCACTAGTACCAAGAAAATCCCACTCAAGTGACTTTCCCTTTTGTCCTGTGCACCTACATAGAGAACAGAAAGAAAACTATTTCATTTCAAATAAGTAAAATAGTGGGTTATTTTAATACACTGATAAACTGACAAAGTTATCAGTGTGTATGCATGACTTAATACAAACATGAAACCAACCTCTTAAATACCTGCTTTACTGCTTCACTTTTATAGAAATACAGTATGAAGGACTTGTAACAATTGTCAATGCAAGTGTATTAGTTCCTCTCAGGGACATGGTTTTTTGGTTTTTATCTCAATGTTTTATGCCTTGTGAAGAACAGATGAACAGTTTTAAAAAGTTGCAGTTTCAATTGATGTTTAGATACCATAGATGCTTGAAAAAAAATGTAATATTCAATTATTTTTTTTTCTCATGTATGTGAGATTTATTGCCTTGAATTTTTTTTTCCTCATTATGTTATGGAACATGGTTCATGTATTGGTTTTGTGCATGTAAACCTTCAGAAAGACAATGGTACTTATTAAAAAATAAAGTACATTTATGTGCCATGTTTTCTCAGTTAAAGCTTCCCTTGCCCAGGAAGAAGTTTTAGATTCACTTTCTCCAGCATTCTAGGTTCTCTTTAGTTTGTGAGGTTAAAGTGCAAGGATGTATATTAATGAAAATGTAAAAATGTGCTTCTTCTTTGGAGGGGTTATTTTCATCATCTTTTTCAGTAGAGATCAGTATGATTTAATGGCTTAAATTTGAGTTAGGGAAATGGAGATTTCAGCTGATAGCTAATGACTTGTGCAACTGACTTGAACAAATCTTTATGATGTCCCCATGACAACTCTTGTCTTTAACTATGGTTAATGTTAACAAGTGCTTTGGAAGGATGTCATTAGATTACTGACTGTGACTGTGAAGGAATTTGGTAAACTTCACTTTACACATCTATCTCTACTTATTGACTGCTGACCAAAAGACTGGCTCAGAATCATAAATAAATAAGGCTATAAGGAGGTGATCAAGAGTTCTACCTTTGAACAATTCCTGTGGACCCTACAGAACCCAAAGCTGGTACACAGACCAAATGCACCTCTGGTCCAAAAGGTGGAGCTTTAAGACATTCCATCCTATCACCTGAAGAGTACTTCAACTGTGGGACATGAACTACAGCCCCTTGTGATTGCCTTCATTTTCCACTTAAAAATCAGTACCTAAAGATATTTCTTCTGTTTTAGCTTTTATTAGGTGGGGAGAAATACCACTGAAATGGAATTCTGATGTCAGACCAATAAAGAATACTGTCATTTTCATACCATCTTCATTCCAGGTTCTTATGTTATAAATCCTTGATCTTTCACTTAAAAGTGCTCATATAACAGGCAGTGCAAGTTCTCTTTAATTTTATATTTGTGTCTTGGCCTGCAGCTGTACTGAAAAACCACTATTTGAGAATTAAAACTATTTTCCTTGGTGGCACTCTTTAACAGCTTGTTTCTTTGGTTGGCAAAATATCTTGTATATGAACATGTAATTCTAGGTGAGTCTTCACTCAGTTGAATGAAGTTCACAATCATGTGAAATAAGCAGTGGTACAGCTCTTTGATAATAGTATTTCTGGAAATGCATTTTGTATTTCTCTGTCAGTCAGTGTGCCATGAGATTTGACTAGTTTGCAGTGCAAATGACCAGTTTAGAACTTGGGTCTTAATTTCAGCTGTGGCATAACTAACACTTTTAAGAGTTACTGGGAGTACTACATTGGAGAGATGGAACTTTAATGTGACAAAAACTGGTTAATACAAAATATAGTCTTGCATTTGTTCAAATTAGCATGTGAAGAGAAGAAAAAATGATTAATTGGTATTCAGAATTACTTAGGTTACACCAATCAGGGCTGGTAAAGTCACATGATAGACATGAAAAAGATGTGCTGCTTCTGAGTCCAAACTGCTGCACTAGCTCAGGTGTTTCTACAGCAGCTGGGCAAGAACAGTGCTCTGAATGCCCTGGTGGTGGGGAATGCTTGAATGGAAGAATGGGTTTGTACCTTTTTTCTTTCTCCAATTTGTTAAGGGAGACTTCTGTCAGCATTTATATTTCACCCTTGCCAAATACACGACAGAGCACTTTGTGAGCCAAAGTGGTTAAGTTTATTAAGTTTCATAGTTTTAAGATATGAGATTCTGAGAAATCTATAACTATCAAAACTAGATCCAGGCTGATTTGTCTTGTTGGAGTGATGGAGAAGCATGTGTTGAGAGGGTGTAGCCTAGACTGTCTGAAGAAAAGCTGTGTGCTTTTGACAAGGGCCAAGGTTATGAATAGAGCTTCTGTGACCCTCTGATGCTTTCAAAGACTGTGTTCAAAAGCACATTTAAGAATTCCACTGTAGGCAAAAAAGGAAATAGGAAATAATTAATTCCTTGGAAAATGTGCAACCTATGCTGACATGGAAGATAGTTATACTTTGCCACTTTAATAACTTTTATTATATTTGCTGCAACCGTTAATGATAAGAGACGAAATGCCTTCTATATTGCAAAAAGGTATTATTGTAATAACTCAGACATACTTTTAGCAGAAATATTGAAAGTGCAAGATTTTTCAGTGCAGGTAATTGTCAATTTAGCTTAAAACAAATACAATTTTAATAATTAGGTTTTCTAACTGATAGTGTGGAATGAATTATGAAAGAAAATTTGAAAACTGAATAAGAAGTTATGCAAAGCCCTTTGTATGCAAATCCTTACCGATATGTAACATTGTAGGCTCCGTCTTTTCAGGCTCTGGCTTTTGAAATCACTGATCCGGAAATATGATAGTGACTTTTTTTCCTAACACTTAGATATTCCATGCATTTCTGATAATGTTGTAAAATCTCTTTCTAGAGAAATGGATGAATAAATATTCCAGCAGTCACCTGACTTTTTTCCTGGATATAAATTACTGAAAAACAGAATAACACCTATTCGCATTCTTCTAAGAGTGATGAATTTCAATGGCAGGACAAGATGTCCGTTTTAGCTCTGTGGTTCAGTACCACTCTTGCAGCTGACTTCTGCTCTTTCTGCCTGTATTAATTTTGTTTGAAAATCACTTCTGCCCTACAAAAATGTTTCTTATTGGCTAAATTCAGTCTAGACACAATATTTTGCCACTGTTGTAGTCAAATTAGAGGACAGGGTAATCATCAACAGTATGAAGTTCAACAAAAGGAAGTGCAGGATTCTGCACCTGGGATGGGGCAACCCTGGATGTTTGTACAGAATGAGATGCTGGAAAGCAGTGACACAGAAAGGGGCCTGTGGGGCCTGGTCAATGGCAAGTTAAATATGAGTCAGCAGTGCCCTGGCAGCCAGGAGGGCCAACCGTGTCCTGGGGGGCATCAGGCAAAGCATTGCCAGCCAGTCGAGAGAGGGAATTGTCCTCTGCTCTGCACTGGGGCAGCCTCACCTGGAATACTGTGTGCAGTTTTGGGCATCACAGTGTAATAAAGATATTAAGCTATCGGAGAGTGTCCAAAGGAGGGCAATGAAGATGGTGAAGGGTCTTGAGGGGAAGCCACATGAGAAGTGGCTGAAGTCACTTGGTCTGTTCAGCCTGGAGAAGAGGAGACTGAGGGAAGACCTCATTGCAGTTACATTGTCCTTGTGTGGGGAAGAGGTGGGGCAGGCATTGTGGGTACTCTTCTTTGTGGAGACCAGTGTCAGGACCTGAGGGAATGACCGGAAGTTGTGTCGGGAGATTTAGGTTGGATATTAGAAGAAGGTTCTTCACTCAGAGGGTGGTTGGGCACTGGAACAGGCTCCCCAGAGAAGTGGTCACAGTACCAAGCCTCACAGAGTTCAAGAAGTGTTTGGCTAATACTCTCAGGTACACATTGTTGACTCTTGGAGATGGTCCTGGGCAGGGCCAGGAGTTAGACTCGAAAATCCTTGTGGGTCCCTTCCAACTTGGCATATTCTGTGATTCTGTGATAAGATGAAACCATCAATACAATGCAAACAACACACAAACTACAAATAAAAAACTTCATAAAGGTGCATTCAATTTTTTTTTTTCTCTGGAATTTTCACTGACACCTATTCAACAAATAAGTTATTTTTCAAGCCAGCATCAGGCATGAGTTGTCTGGGAATATTGAGATAACATCCATAGATGCCTGGAGGAACTGTAGCCATATTTTTTGTATGTAAATAGCTGCTAAGAAGCCTTTCAAGTTCCCTGCACCAGTGACTCTTGTGGATTAGTAGCATATTTTGGATGTGTTTTAAACCAAAAGGTGGTGATTCCTCATGATACAAGTAAGAAAAGCATTAAAACTCTGTGAAGTATCCTTCAGAATGATGGGGTTGTGAGCTAACACTATGAAGAGAGAAAGGTGTATATTATTTTGCATCCTTTTAGATACTGGGAACCCTGAGTTATGCAGCATTGAATCGTTTAACTATCAGGAAAACCCCATCCATAAAAAGAGTTATCCAATTTTCATAATTTGAGCTATTACAGGATTTTCTTACCAAAAAAAATAACTCTCTTCACCACTTCTACTGTCAGACAGAGTGTTCACATAGGAACTTCTTGCTGCACTGTTACATAAAAGCAAGAATAGCAAGGTGATGTACCTGTCTGTATCACCTGGGAGCTACATGCAGGCTCCTTTTACAAGTGGCTGGCTAAGCTCATCCTGAAGACAAGGGCTGTGGAATACAGAACACAGACTGAGGGCCAGGGGCAGTGCAGCCTGGGCCAGGCACAGAGGTACTCCTGTTAATTGCTGGGTGGGTCATTAACTCCGTGATGAAAAATGGTCTCCTATTCAGGGTCATTGCAACATTTTAGAGGGATTCATGAGACTCAAACAGGAGAGATCACGTGAATGCAGAGGGGTTTGTATTGAATAACAGAGAGGTTCGTGTTCATGATAAAAAAAAAAAAATAGCTGTGGTGAAGAGTTATAGGAATTCAGTTTTATGGTAAGTGAATGATTTGTCTAGTGGTTAGAACAGAATTTATAAGGGAGGAACTTAAACAAAAGAGAAATTAAAAATATCTTTCACTCTAATAGCTGTATGTAAAAGCTTCTGAAAGAACAAGACTTCCCAGCATTTCTCTATCCTAAAGTCCTGGTGATTCTGTTGCTCTTTATTGGGAAAATAGCTATTGTATTAATAATAGAGAGTGAAATAAGGGAGAATGGGAAGATCAGAGCATCAAGAATGCCAGAACTTGTAAGGGATCACTATAACTTAGTGTATATTTTAATATCTTTGTAGTCAGAATCAGATCAAATAGGAAATAAACATTGTCATGGTTGGCTGCATAACATAATAGTGTTGTGTACCTAAGAGGTACCACCTAAAAGCAGATTCTGAACAATAAACTTTCTTTCAAAAATTGTTTGTAAGATGATGTGGCTTTGGAAAGTCTAAGTTTTTGTTTCAATTTTGTGTTCACAGACCTGTTTGGGAGCTATGCTGTTAGCTTTCTCCAGCAAAGCTCCTACTGAAGTATCTTCAAGAGCCAAGTCTGTGACCACTTTAATATGTTAAAACTTCTTGTAAGCAGTTTCAAGCTCTCAATCACTATCACAAGTTCTGATTTAGGTGTGCTCTGCAACTTGTAATTGAAAATGAAATAAATATGCAATAAATCATCACATGAACAACTTTCTAAGTAATATTGTTATATAAATATGTTGAAACAACCCCGTAAACAACATTTTTTCTATTTTATTTAAATTTTATTAAAATGTGGTAATTTTCTTCTGAACAGCTTAACCCTGAGAAAGAACTGCAGAGCAGCTGCAAGCAATAATTTTTAAATTTAAGAGCCATGCAATTTACTCAGAAACTATCAAATTACTTCTGAAATTAAAATCACATCTATGGAATTTCAAATTAACCAAATAAGACAAAGTTTATCATCTGTTAGACATTGCTTTTAAAATAGTAACAGGTAATTTGTGTGGGAATTTTTGACAGAAATTATAAAGAAATTACTATTTCATTGCCCAAGTAAGTGCTGAGGGGAATAGATGACAAAAGGCATGAGTTGAAATAAAAATTAAACATCTTCATCTTTTCTGCTATGATCACGTGTATCACAACATAGCTTGGGAAGTGAGATCTCCGTTGCTACACTAGGTATAAGTAAATAGCTCCTAAACTACAAAGCCTGCCAAATGAACAGAAAAGAAAGACCTGAAGAGAGTTGTTAAGAAAGGGAAGGTATTGTGAACATTTCCCTGACACATATCTCAGTAGGTGCTTAGAACTCAAGATGAGACTTTCTAGAGAATGTAAGTGCAGGGGGAACTTCTTCAGCTTTCCTGTGATGACTTTTATGAATGTTAAAGACTTCATGGAAGATCAGATGTCAATAACACTAGAATAAACCCTGAGTAATAAAAAGTTATTTCCATTTTATGTATGTGAAACTCTGTATGTTTCTATTATTTGCTGTCATTTCTAAAAGCATATACACTGCTTGAGTAACAGAAAACAAATACGAACAAAATGTTTGTGAGACAATGCAGCAAAAATTATGCTAAATCTATAACTGAGAAACGAGTTCAGATATGGTAGAATCACAGAAGACACCTATATTTAATAATAATACCTAGGGGATTTTGTGTCTCAAACTATATGATAATTTGATAGGAAAAAGTCATGCTTTCTTTATATATGGTATCTAATTCATAACATAGAAAGTAATCTGCATTTGTAAGCTTCCAGATTTTCTAGATAGAGAGTAATACAAACACTGGAGGAGAAATTATAACATAGATTAAGTGCAGTAGCTGGAGTGAGCAAGAACGCAAAAAATGTAAAATGGAAGAACAAGCAAAAGGTCCTGTTCTCTGAGGTACAATGTTCTTTCCTACTGCAGAAGCAATCTGAGGAATAAATATCCACTTACCACCAGGAAGGTGATCTTTATTTAATTTACGTGTGCGTCAGAAAGGCATCATGTACAAGGGATATTATAACTGGAGTATACTAATGCTTTTTTTCTATCCAAGCTTGGGAGAAGGCAAGAATCAGGAATTCTGTAAATCAGTTCATACAAGTATCATTAATCCAGAGGAAATGGGGAAAGACAGAGGAAAACATATGTCCAGACCACTATCCATGCCTCATACTGAGTGATAGAAAAAAGATTCTCAAAAAGTATTTCAAGAGTTATAAAACAAGAACCTTCAAGCATTCAAGTTTAAACTTCTAGCTTCAATATTCAATTAGTATAAAAGTGAATTAAGTACAGATTTTCAAACTTTTTACTTCAATGATGCTTTTTGCAGAAATTATAATACAGGAGCATATCATGTCTTATTCTCCTAAGTTATTTGCAAATTCTTAACATTGTCTGTATTAGCTATGCATTAGAAAACAACTAGGTCTACCAAAACTAGGCAACAACTTTTTACTTTATAACAACTTGCTACTACCTACGTTGATAACTAAAATATCTGGAACCTGATGAAGCTCCTGATGTAAACTCTTAGAGTAATAAGGCCTGATGATTTTGGCAAAACACCTTGTCCTAGTTCAGTGTAACTGAACTGATTTTGCGCCCTTTTTTTTTTTTTTTTAAATGACACTTATTTGTGTCTAATTTTACATGTCATGTTCCACAGGAGTATTTCAGTCTGTTCCATTTGTAAACCTAGGAAAACAGGTGTTTGTTATATTCTTATACTACAAAGTTAAGATTCCATTTATTTGAGTCTATAATTTGCTTTGATTTTATGCTACATAATTCTCACTGGTAGGTTTCTTTGAGTGCTCATTTTTAACTCAAGAACATTATTTTTTAATTGAATGACTGTAGGCTAGATGATTATTATTATTATTATTATTATTATTATTATTATTATTATTATTATTATTATTATTATTATTATTATTATTA
>JAWWEV010000083.1:110098975-110115887 GCA_035583235.1 Hafferia zeledoni
TATTATTATTATTATTATTATTATTATTATTATTATTATTATTATTATTATTATTATTATTATTATTATTATTTTAAACAAATTGTGGCTATTTGAGTTTTGGTCATTTAACACAAATAAGTTATGTATAAAGATCACTTTTCTGAGATGGTATCCACAAAGGGGTTTCCCTGTTGAGAGAAAACCAAGCAACATTACGTATTATTGAGGGACCACCTGTTACACTCAATCATTTCTTGTTTAACATCATATGTAGAAGTACATAGGTCAGAATTGCAAAGGTATTTGTCCAATATAGAAAATGGTAATTTTCTTCTTTTTCCTCTTTTTATAATGGTTAGTATTTGTATGCAGATTTAGTCTTACCATTCGATCTTCTCCAACTGGTTCACTTTATAGATTCTTTTCTCTTTGTAACAACCTCATTGTTCCCTATAACTTCCTTAGGAGGGGAAGTGGAGAGAAAGGTGTTGATCTCTTCTCCCTGGTATTCAGTGACAGAACACATGGGAATGGTACAAAGGTTCATCAGGGGAGGTTCAGATTTGACATTTAGGAAGCATTTCTTTACTGAGAAGTAATATGTTGGAACGGGCTTCCTAGAGGCATGGCCAATACTCTGGGTCTGTCAGTGTATTACAGGGCTTTGGGTAATGGCCTTAACTTTAAGTTTTGCTCATCCTGAAAGGTCAGGCAGTTGGACTAGATGATTGTTTTAAGTCTCTTCAAATTGAAATATTCTAGTCAAGTCTAGTCTACCCTATTCATGTATTCTTCTGCAGTTCTGTTTATTGATGTAGACACAAAAGGTGTTCAGTGGTCCTTAAGTCAACTGACAGAATGTCCTGATTCATGGTACAGGATGTTATTCTGCTTTACCATCCAAAACATAGAGACTGCCTCTAAACTTACTCCTGCTAAATACCAATTGTATACAGGAATTGCTTGACCACTACTAGTTCATCTGGATAAAAACTGTGTCTGGGGAAATCCTAAAAACTGAACAGTAGAGATGTCCCAGTGCCTGGAAAGGTTTTCTTGCATTTCTAATTTACGGATCTAAACAGAACTTTAGGTAATTTGACTGGATGTGTACTGGAGGGAACAATTCCATAAGATGGTTCCCTCTGTTATGTACTCTATTTTGAGGCTGACAACTTATTTCTCAGGATTAGTTGTGGAGATATAGTTAAATGACCATGAGAAGGGAAGGGAATATGTCAGCAATTCATAATGGGTGTGAGAAGCACACTGTACCAAAGGGCAGACCATGGGACTCCATTATACTACTGGTCTTTTAGCTCTGCTGGAATCAGGGCAATGAGGAGGTTAAGGATCTCATATGATGCACTTACCTTTATGAAAGACCAGATGCTTAAATCAAACATGATTGCTGTCCTAATATATATTGTTGATCTGTTTATTTGATTTTAATAAAAAGTTCCTTTCAGATAACAGAAGACTGACCTGTTTTTTTTTTTTTTCTTTTCTCTTTTCTATTTTGCTTTATGTCTACAATATTTCTTATTTTGTTTTGTTACAAAATATGCCGTTTGGGACATATTTTTTCCTGATATCTGCACGTGAAATATCTATTATTTCGAGATCCTGATTCTGAGGGAGATTTTAACACTCGGGTGTTTGCTACATAATTCAGTGTGGATGATGACCCAAAGAATGGAGATTTGTGTCAGAAAAATGCCTATTTAAAAACAAAACAAAACAAAACAACAAAAAACCCAGATGTCAAATGATGTTCAGAATCATGTTTATTTATTCAGCGATGGCACTTGCCTGACCCTGAAGTATTCAGCCTCTTGATTCAAGTTATACAACAGTATGACTGTTGATATCAGGAGGAAGATCTCTGGTACATGTGAAGAAGAAGTTTTATATACATGTGTGTGTATATATGTATATATATGTATCCTACAGCATTCAATCCTTTCTTTTATGAAACAATCATTAACAGAAAAGAATAACACAACACTAGACAAACTAGTAGTGTGGTATAGTATGACAATTCTCAGATTTTGTTCCTTTCCCCTTCCTTTATACAGTGCAATACATAGGAAAATAAAATACTTCCAAATCCACACATACATAACTTTCTTTTGTAGGCACCAGACACTTGCAATGGCTCTGCTCCCATAAGTGATTCTAAACACTCATAGGCAACCATTTCTTTGCTCTGTAGAAAGCCACTGGCTGATTAATTTCCTTGGTTGTGTAACTACTGATTGGCATTTTCAGTAAAACCCTTTAACTTAGCCTTTTTTCTCTGATTTGTGATTTGGCCCAAAGAAAAAAACTCCTAGTTTCATTCTGACCTACTTACAGTTAAACTGACAGCTTGTTCTTTGCATGGGTTTCTTTATTAAAATAAGAGTGCCCTCAAGCCACAAAATTTTGAAGCAACCCCTAAATCTGTCTTAGTATCATTGATGAAATTACAGGGCAATTTCAGATATGCAGCATTCCTAAAGTATTTTGCAAGACAGCAAACTTTAGCCAACTCAAAAAGCCAATATGCATATCATAAATATTAACATAGATGCTAGTCTCTTTGGAAGGATATTCTTTGTAAGAACATCAATATAAAATATGTCATAATCATTCTTTCAAATGCAAAGCTAGCAAATATCCTTAATTAACATCGTTGATTTTTCTTCTAAAGACCATGACTGAGAGATATTATAGTACTGTTTTCCATAATCAAAATTACTCAGTTTTTAAATCCAGTTTTTGTTTTCATCTTGTTTCAAAAAGTATCAAATATGACAATTTTCATATTTTAATTGTTTTCTTGTAGGGTAATTTTCTATTGACAGAAAAAATAAAAAAGATTCCTCCCATCAAGTTATTATTTTTTCTTGTATGTTAGCAATATTTTCTTTTTTGTTTCTTTTCCTTTTTCTCTTCTGCAACCTCTCTACATGAAATTTTATCACTAAAGAAAACTGAATGCATAAAAAAAGAAGTGTATAATGACCAGGTGGTGCAGTGTAAGCATATTCTTCTTTTATGCTTGGATTTTGCACTGCATAATTCAGAGAATTTTTGAATGCAGATTGATTGGCATGATATTTCCTTTAGTGAGCTAAGCCTTTTTTATTATTTTTATCCTATAATTTGCTGTTTGCAGCTGCATATTCAGTCTCCTGTCAAAGAGCAAGAAAAGAAGCATTTTGTTGTTCTTTTTTTTTAACTCACTGTCTCAACTGCAGTTGAATATTGAGGTATCTCAGTTACTAGGTTGAGAGAAACTATCACTTTTTATGATACCATTTCAACTCAGCATCCTGTTCACTGACCTCTTTTTAGGAATAGTTTAAGCTCCATAAAAGTGTATTACCTATTTGTTTGGGACTTTTTATATTCTTCTGTAAAAAATGCAAATGCAAGTACTGTGTCTATTTCTAGAAGTGAGGGTTTCCTTTTCAGATATTTCAGTGAATTTAATTGGTAGTGTTACCTAAAGTCAAGGAAAAAAACTTTTGAGACAGTATTAGTATAGGTAGAGAGCATTTTTTTTAATGAAAGCTTTCAGGTGCAGAGAATATATAGATGCACATGCATAGTGTAGGGTTCTTACAAATTAATAACTCTACTTAATTATCTTATCTAGTGGGTACATCCAACCCGAGAACCTTTTGCCCCTGGTACCACCCTGGTACCATCCTCAGAACTGCCCCATTGGATTGCTTCCAAGGGTTCTGGGCTTTCTAGCTTGTTTTGCCTTGTCAGTCCAGTCCAGGTGCATGTGTCCCAAACACAATGTCCTTACTGCTATCTTGTCTGTTGAAAAGACAGTTAAACAGAAATTCAGGAATGTGGCACAAACTGTGAGAAACTCTTAGGAACGGTTAGCTCCTACTCAAGTGTCAGAAACTATGAGGATATATAAAAATCCAAAGGCATCAGGAAAAGGAAGGACAGGGAGATGTTCTGCCCTGGAAGTGATGAGGTTTTATGGTCCTTAATTTCTAGGTAGGTTGGTTAATTAGTCTTGAACTCAGAAAACCAAAAAATTCTTCATTTGATTGTTGACAAAACATTCTTGTTATGAATAGTCCAGAAGTGCTAGGGAAACATAGAGCTTAAATTAGGCGGTTTTAGAACACTCAAGAGTCTTCCAGGTAATCTGGATTTAGGTTTTGCTAAGTTGTGGTCCCTACTCTGGTTGTAAATTAAAAGGGTAATTGAGGAACAAGCTTCATACTAGCATAGTGCTACAGTGACTGAGGAGGGTGCCTTACTAATGTGGAGGAGATGGCCTAATGTGTGTGTTTAATTAGAGAGCACAAACTTGTGGGTGTCCCATGTGGTTGTGACTACTTGTTGCTGTAGTGAGTGGAAGAGTGGGAATCGGAAAGCAGAGACACTGTTGCATTCTGTCTTATGGAGGTTCCAGAGGGAGTAGAAGTAAAGTCAACTTAAAACACACTCTACAAGGAATAAGAAATATTTTAGCTTTTAAAAAATTCTAACTTAAAGCAGCAATGAGAACTGTATTGACATTGGTTGGGGTGCCTGACACTTCCAAGGATATCATCCACTCAATTTTCAATAGTTCTTTTGTTCACTGTGTGGTGCTGCAAAGGCTATCTGGGCTTTGTAGGACTCTGCCACTTAAGGAATTTGAAGTTTTCAAGAAGATGAAAAAAGGCTGCTCCAGAGTGGTTCCCCCAGAGGGTCACAAGTCCTACCAGGAAATCCTGCTCCAGTGTGGGCTGCTCTCTCCATAGGTGTGCAGGTCCCTGTCAGAAGTCTACTGCAGCATGGGCTTCTCAGGAAGTCACAGCCTTCTTTTGGGCATCCACCTGCTCTGGCAAAAGTCTCCTTGACAGGCTGCTGGTGGATCTCTGCACCCTTATTGACCTTCATGGGCTGCAGCCTCACCATGGGCTGCACCACGGGCAACCTCAGCTCCGGCACCTGGAGCACATCCTGACGCTTCTTCTGCACTGAACTGGAGGTCTGCGGAGTATTTCCTCTCAGATATTCCCATACCTCTCTTCTCTGGGTGCAATTACATCTGCACAATAACTTTTTTTTTTGTTCTTGAATGTATTATCACAGGGGTATTGCTACCATTGCTGATGGGCTCAGCTTTGG
This sequence comes from Hafferia zeledoni, assembly GCA_035583235.1. Lineage (NCBI taxonomy): Eukaryota > Metazoa > Chordata > Aves > Passeriformes > Thamnophilidae > Hafferia > Hafferia zeledoni. The sequence continues at coordinate 110,104,094 of JAWWEV010000083.1, forward strand.
CCAGATGCAGGTCTTGGAGCGATCTGGCATTGGCTCTGTTGGACATTAGGTAAGCTGCTGGCAGCTTCTCAGAGAAGAAACTCCTGTTGCCCCTCAACTGCCAAAACCTGGCCATGCAAATCCAAAACACAGTGACAGAAGCCAAGATGCATATTGCTGCTACTGTACTTGTAAAGTACCAGACTATAAACAGCTTCAGAAATATTTATAGCACCAATTTTGTTTTTCCTGACAAATTCCACTTCCTCCAGTTTTTGAGAGTAAGGAAATGGTTGTCTTTATTGTGCCATCTGTTCATGACAAGGGATAGAAAGAACTTGAAAATGCTGAGCTTTTGTTGTAAGTGTCAACCTAATGCTACCTTGGGGAAAAATATTTTGAAACTATCCTTGAAGTTACCTTGATGGATTAGAATTGTAACAAGAGGAAAGCTACATGAGAGAGATGAAAAGTTGCTGACCTGCTTTGCTGAAATAACAATGATCAGAGAAGCTATTTTCAGTGGTTAATTTAATTTTTTGACAGGTATGAAGTATAGATGTTGAAGGTCAAATTCTCCTAAGAAGTTCTGGTATGCTGCTTACATCCAGAGATTCACCAACAATTAGGGATTAAACTCCTATGTCTTTCTCTCTGACAACAGTCTCACACTAGTGAAATTCAACTAATTCTCTATTTTTTTTTGCAGATAGACACCTCAACGTTATAGAACCAGTCATCTGTCTAAGCACACGCAGAACTTTGCTGCACCACATGGTTACAATATCACAAAAGTATTGTCTTCCCCCTGAATTACATAATCTTATTTCTATATTGCTCTGTTTTTATTTCTTTGATCAGTTAATTTTCAATTTCACTGCAGCATGAACCGTATCCAGGTGTTATTTAAGAGAGATCATATTTAAATAAATAATTGGACATTACAAGGTTGCTGAAGTTAGGCAAATATGTATTTCATAGTTCTTTTTGCCATTTTTTAACTTGTTTATAGCAACACTCTAACCAGTTTTGTAAAACTACAAAGAAACTAAAATTTGGATAGGAAATAAATAACAAGATATTTTTGAGTAATGCAAAATCATGGAAGTTTTTGTGGAGTAGAGAAGCAGAATCTAGTCTTCTGTATTGCTTCATGTCCAGGTGTGGGGTGATAGGCCTGACATGAGTTGAGGAAAACGCCTCAACCCCCTGGAGGGATGCTTGCAGGAACCATTACCTCCCTGAAAGTGCTTATTGATGGGGTTGCAGAAGAATGGAGTGTTATGGAAATGACATGGCTTTTCTTTGCTGCACTCTGTGGCACCCTACAGAGACTCAAGGAGCCACCCCTCAGGCATCTATCACCTCCAAAATATTGACTATAATCACTCAACCTACCTAAAGGAAAAAAGGGTATAAAAAGATATTGGGCATCAGCAAAACCTGGGGAGAGAACTTCCACCATCTCTGGGAGGGCCACCTACGAGCTATCCTGTGTCCCCTCCAACCCCATCAGACATTGAAGGGGTGAGCAACCAATTCTTACTCTGTTTTCCTATGCCTTACTAATTATAATTTGCTATAACTCACCAAGTATATACGTGTTAGTGGGAAGTGGCTATATTCTTCCTGTTGCTTTTGCTTTGGGTTACTGAGTGTGTTTAAATGTGGTGTTGAGCTGTTGTGTCTCTAGTTAGTAATCTTCTGTTAGTTAAGTTTGCCACGGGAGGGGTATACTGCTGGAGTTGCCTGTAGAATGTGTTTTGTGCCAGTTTCTTTTGGGTTTTTTTGTCATCAATTAAATACAATCCTGCAGCTAAATGTTATCACCAACTAACGCTTATAGCTATTAAGTTCTCCCTGGCTTAAGTGTGGTCCTCACAGGAAGGTCAAAATTCTTTCCAGCCTGTGTTCTGTCCAGTGTTTGACAGGCAGTGCTCGGTTCATAAAGCTTTGATTGTTCCGAGGACACTTATAGCTGATGACTTTATATTAGGTGGGACTAGAAATCTTTGCATTTCTGCCCCTCTCCCCTTTTCACATGACACCAGGCATTTTAATATACTTACATCATCATGGCCAGGCTTCGTGAACGAAGATTTGGGAAGGGCTCTCCCCATGTGAGTGTGTCCTTCGAGCCTGCACAGTGGATCTTTTAGGTGAGGCACAGTGTGCAGGGGACTGGCCTCATCCTTTAACTTCTAAAGTTCATCTGCTACGGCTGAGTGAGCTTGGATGGTGACAGTGAAGTCCTCAGGACTAGAACCTACAGCCCCCAGCATTGCCAGGATGTCTCCCATCCAAGTACTAACTAGACCTGACCCAGCTTAGCTTCCAAGATCTGATGGGATTGGGTGTCAGGGTGGCTATATAAATGATACCAACAGATAAAGGAGAAACAAATATGTCTGTTACCCTATTGGTCCAACATGAGATACATGACAACAAAAATGAACACTAAGTCACAAAAAGGAAAAATACACTTCAGCCCTCCTAAAAGAACAAAAGCATTCAAGTACCTGGTCAATTACTTATCAAGCAACTTCTATTTTTAAAGAATTTACAAGGTATTTGCCATATTTATCTTAAACAATGTATACTTACATATATAAGGTCATTTATATCAGTTTGAAATAGTGCATGTTGTTTGGGGTTTTTTTTTGCTTTTTTCAGTGTTTTCTAGGCCTCTCACAAGTCAGAGAGAGACAGAGCTCATGCTTAGGAGGTAGGAAAAAATATCTACAGAGCATCCTGTTCTGATACATATTTCATTATCGTGAAGTATAAGCTTGAGGGATGGATGCCAAAAGAGCTTAGGCGTTTTATCCTCTTCCCATTTTTTTCCTGAATTTGGACCTAAACTGTAATTTCCAGCTTGAGGCTGCAAAGATATTTACAAATGAATGCCCAGATAAATGTTAATAGCACTCCAGTCTTCATTTTATGTTTTACAGGAGAATTATTGAGCATATATTGAATCAGTACTGAACACTGAGAGAAATCTGCACTGATAATCTGTTCCAAGCCTACACAAATGTGAAAACAAATTTTGTTTCAAATACAATTATTTGTTCTAGGCAACAAATCACTATCTCTAAGGCTTTGCTTGTGAGGTTGGTTTTACCTTTTTACACTGGTTCAATTCTGTCAAGCAAGTAAGCCTCTTTTCTCTTAGAAGGAAGGTTGCACAAGCTTCAGGTATCAATTACAGAACATCTTTACGTCTCTAATTAAATTGTCTCTATTGTATTTATAAGATATTTAGAAATAAATCTTGCAAATGTCCTTGAACATCCGTGAAAGATTCAACATTTTATTAAGAGTTTAGCTGCAAGTTATTAGAGATTCTCGACATAAAGAATTACACATGGCTTACAACAGAGTAGGTTAATAAGCAGTCCTGTGTTATACTAGATACATACTTAGTAGGTACACTGCAGAATGATGCTTTTCTTTCTCATTAATTTTCTTGTCAAGATAGTTTATTCCAGTGGTGACTTTGTGACCCTTCTTCCTGTAGACAGAAGGTAGCTCTAACTTATGACACCATAATGGAAGAGATGTAGGCATACTGCAACTGCAGTAGTACTCTGAGACTAATATTTTTAAGCTAGTAAAAGTTCTTGAAATAGTAAAAAAACCAACCAAACAAAAAACCAATCAACCAACCAAATAATAAACCAACCAACCAACCAACAACAAAACAAGGGAAGAACCAAATCCACATGTTGGGTGAGAACAACACCCATCTAGCCCATCTAGTCTACAATCCTGCCTCTACTTCCAATGTGTTTCAAAAAACCCTATGAGCATATAGTGGAACTTTTGCATGCTCTGGTAATTTGGGCTAAAGGAATTCATCAGCAGTGAATTCTTTGTGTTTGCTTTTTAATAAAAATTTAATTTGGTTTAATTTTTAAACACATGTGTGCATGAGATTTTGGTGCATTTGGTAATGGACTATGCCCTATTAACCACTTTGTAGTCCTTTAGGTCCAAGGTATTTTTAGTGTGAAGTTTACATGACACAAAGAGCTATTGCGTTTTACGGGCTAACCAAAACTCTTTACTAAATACCTTTTAGCCCTAGTGATTTGCTGTTGATTGTTTTATGAGTTTGCTTTAAAGACTTTTCTACTTACGTTTCAATCTGATACAGATTTGTTCTGGAAATAAAAGCTTTTGGCATGGCAATCTCTCCAAATTTCAGCAGACCAAAAGGGAAGAATATTTCCCCTAATACTCTAGTGTAGCTTACCTCCTCTGAAGGTTTTCTTTTACTTTGATAATCTACTGGTACTCTACACTCTGATAGACATTTTCCTTCCAATGCATTTGGAAAAGGATTTATCGTTTCCTTGGCTTTCTTAAAGGCTGTTCCTCAGTACTTTTTTTTGTTTGGTTGGTTGGTTTGGATTTTTTTTCTTTAATATTAGTGTACTTTACTTATTTTAATGTAAGGTTCCAATATTTGATTCTCTTTTTCTTGTTGAATGACGGAGGGAAATATGTCTGTTTTCCATGTACACATGTGTATATTTTGCTCGTATATATGTGTTTAGCTATATATGTGAGGGTGGTGAGTCAATGGAACAGGTTGTCCAGAGAAGCTGTGGATGGTTCATTCATGAAAGTGTTTAAGGCCAAGGTGGAAGGAGCTCTGAGCAACCTGATCTAGTGGAAGCTGCTTCTATCCATGGAAGGGGGATTGGAATTAAAGGATCTCTGAGGTCCCTTCCAACACAAACCATTCTATGATTCTATAAAGATATTATCCCCCAAGAATGTTTTATAATTTCTAAAAAGCTTCCTTATCTCACTCATTAATGATAGTGACAGTTTTTGGTGTGAAATCTTTTCCTGAAATGTGTGGTGTATCACCTCAGAGATTCCAACATCTTGATATTCATTTATATATATATATCTTTGTCAAATACTGTAAAAAGAGTACTTTACTGAGCAATCAGTCAGAAAATCTGCAGAGTAGTAGCAACTCTGTCTGATTTATCAAAAAATACAAAAAGTTCCTGACACTGAAGAGGTGGATTTTATTTTTTTTAATATATTCCATTTATAGTTTATTACACAGAAATAGTTTAAAACCTTCAGTAAAGTATAATAGATTTAAAGCTATATGTCAAGACAGAAAGAAGCTTATTTTATTTTTACTGGTACTTAATAGATGCTATTTAATCTGAATGGGGAAGAACTACTTAACACATGTAGCAGATATTTCATAACATTATTCAATGCGGAATAATGCTAAATAACTCTATAAATAATACCATTAACTTAGCCAGTGAATGGTACTCAACTATGTTCGAATATGAACTCTCTTCTATAATTGCTATTCTGGTTGTTAATGGTGTTTATAATTAATTACCAGTCTACTCAGTGGTTCTACTCAGAGGCTCTTCCTCTAGTGCCTCTTAGATTATAATTTTGCCAAATGACTTAGTATGTTACAAATATACTTCATATCTTTACAGATTGCTTTTCTTGCTACATCTGACATGCTTAGCTATAAAATCACTTTACTTTTAAAATACAGTTTTTTAGTTATTTTTTTTCTGCATGCATTGTATTTTCTCATAAAACAGAATTTAGAAGTAATGTATTATTTATAAGAAGCCAAAATTTGTTACCAAAGGTGGGAAACAAAATATTAGTCTTGTAGAAAAAAACCCTTAATTTTTTATTCTCCTGGTTTGCCTTCCATTTCAATCACTGTCATTGGGTAAAAATGTATCTTTCCAAAGAGAAAGAGATTACTCAATAACCAGAATGTAATGTTTATAATTTGCTAAGTAGAAAGTATAAATATCAAAAGAAAATTGCTGGCTAAGTTTGCCATAGTGGAAAGAGCATTATTCTGTTTTGCTGTGAAGTACTCCTGGTTTAATGCAGCTTTTTTCACAAAGACAATGAAGTCACTGAAATTTAATTAATGCAGAAGACCAGTGAGGAAATGTACTATTAAATACTCCATTAAATGTAATTTTGGTTTTGGTTTTTTGGGTTTGTTTGTTTGTTTGTTTTTGTTTGGTTTTTTTGGAGGTTGGGTTGGGGTTTTTCTGTGTTTTTTCTTGTTTTGTTGTGGTTCTTGTTTTTTAATTTTTAAAATATTTTTCCTAATGTGCTAAATGTAAGTTGAGGCAATGAGTTCTTCAGCCTACTGAATTCTGGTTTGAGTTGTCGCAGTTTTGATTGGTTGTTTATTGGTATCCTTGATTATTGTCCGGTTTTCTATAGAGTTTGTAAAGAAAAAAATCTTGTTCACAATGACTGGAATACTTTTCAAGTTGCAATGAATAGTAAAGTCTTAGGTGGTTTCAGAAAGGACTGGACAAATAAATGGAAGGGAAAATTCACCAAAACCTATATAGCATGAAATCATTACATAGTTTATTTGCCGATTGAGACACACAGCAGAGGGTGCAGAAGGGGAGTATTGTTTATCTGTATTGTACACTCTTACCTATGTATCTGCTATTTGTGATCTCTAGATACAGCAGGGTTTGCTGGCTGGACTTGCTTTCTTCTGGTAGGATTTGTCCATTATATTGTTGATAGAAATTATTTGAACACTTTTGTGGAAGTGTTTTTCAATGACAGTTTTTTGGTGGAGGTTTATCTTTAAAGTGAACATCTTCTTCTTTATTTCTTTTGTGTCCTATTCAGTTTAGCTTTCTGAACATTTGCAAATAGACATAAAAATCAAATACAATTACCACTAATTCCACCTTTCCTCATAGTCTGTATGAAAAATAACCATAAAATATCTCAGACCCATGGTGCTGGTGTAACACAGGAATATTGTACTTTTAAGAGGATCAAGTTGTGGGGAGAGTAAAAAAAATACTAAATATTTATACCTTTGAAAATGCATTCATCCCATTTTCCCCTCTTTAACACAGTAAAACATTTCATATCTTGTATCTCCACTGACATTATTTTATTTTTTTTTACTCCTAGCTCTAATATTTATTTGAATTTTACTGGAATTGAAGAACTAAATTAATTTGTGTTCCTGTTCCCATTCATAATCCCAGATTTCTAATGAAAACTCAGACCTGATACAAAATAATTGAAAAATCTTGGCAATGCTTTCTTCCCTTTAATCCTTGTTCATTCAAGTATAGTAGGTCCTAGACAAATAGGAACAGACTTAGAGTCCTTTATCTCAGTTGGAAATTTTCAAGAACTGCTTTCTTTGATGAAGTTTCATTGGGGAAAATGAGGAGAATCGTGGAACAGTGGAAGGATTTGTGGTTTTTCTTTTCTTTAAAGATATTTATTTTCTGCTCTATATTTTAAAAGGGACATCTGCCCTAAAAAGGGTAGTTGAAATTTTGAGAGTGACAGCATAAGGAGAATTTAGGGCCTGAATGGCTGTTTTCCTATTCTGTCTATTACCAAAGAAAGTAAATTTTTTTCTTTTGTGATTTGTAGAGATACACATTGTTTTCTTGACTTTATTCTTACTTAGTCTTTTCCTCTCTGACTATTTTAGAATTGGCACTATTTAAGAACAAGAAGGGGGCAAGCAACTATCTCCCTTTAAAAGAAGTACTCCAACAGAAACACTCCTCAGAAATTCCATTTATTTTTCTTGCTTTGTACTTTCTTTTCTCTTGATTACAAAATTATATCAAATAGCCTATTCCATTCCTTAGTTCAGTCACAAATATTTTTTGAAAGGTCCCATCTGCTTCATGTTCAAAGACATGTCTAATTATGATCTTATATCTTATATAGGCATTTGTACACATATAAGTATCTGTGTATTTGTGAATAATTTTGGGGGAAAATATAATGTAATGGTTCAATTATTTAATTGACTTGGGTTTCTATCCTACTGATTGTTATAATTTAAAGCACCTGCTGCTCTAATCTTCTTCTGAAATGGAAATTCATTTTAAAGCTTCAGTAGCTGATAAAATGACCCACTCATTCTCATGCAGAAGGAATATACAATGCTCTTCAAAAGATCTCACGAATTCCTGTCAACATCTGACTTGGAACTGTGGGAAAGGATTTTCAGCATAGCAACTGACTGGCAAAGAATTCCAGGGGCCCTCAAAGAACTAAAATTCTTCAAAAATGTATAGTTATTATTATTTTGATGTCTTAATTAGCAGTGAAGCATCTAAATATTGTACAATTAAAAGGAACAAAAATGTAGCCTTTGAAACCCCAACTCTAGTTTCAGACTTCATAATCTAAACTATACGGCTCTTTGAAACAACTAAAAATCAAATAGACTTCAGAGATATACAAATATTATCTTGTATATATAGGATATAAACATGCTTGTTCATGGGTTTAATACTGTTTGTTAGGTTCTTTATATGTAGTGCTTTATCAATTGATTGGAATCTGCATCTCTGAAGTAATGCATACAAAAATATATTACTTAAATTTATTGGTATCATCCAACAAATTCTGCTAAGGTGCTTAGGAAGTCTTTTAAACAAAATTGTGATAGGTATTCCACAGCATTCAGGTCCAGTGTGCTTTGCCATATAATTAAGAAAAGCAACATGTATATAATGGAACGCAGATCACAGCCTCACCTGAATTAGACCTTCACAAAAGTTTTCATGTGAAGGTGGAAAAAAATATTAACCAAGTGATCTCATTACCTTGCTTTTAGTGCCTTTGACCAATTACTCATTGATTCTAGCTTGTTTATTATATAATTGTTAAGTAGGTCAGATTTGTGTATACATAAATTATCTGTGTGTGGTGCATGCTGCTGGCTCCAGCTGAGTAATGCTGAACATCTGGGTAGAGTCACTTTGTGCTAGTCTGTTGCACAACAGATGCAGAAATGCTTAGTAGCAAATAAGCTCTGCCTGAGGACAGTGATGTTGATGTTGACAGTATTGGTCTGCTCAGAAGAATTAGCATGCTTTCTTAGACTCTGGTCAACATATTTTTATTCATATGAGTAAAATGTTCTCACTGGAATATTCCTATGTTAATCAACAAACCTCATGGCAGTAAAAAGATAATATGGCTATTTTCTGTTAAGAAATCCCTACTTTTAAAATTCCCATGGTCAAGAGATGGTTATTCATGTGTCTCGCTAAGCAGAGGGAATTAAGGCTCATGCAACCATGCTTGCTCTTTCTCTCTCTGTCCCTGGGGATCTTCTTCCTTACAGTTTTCAGTCCATTCACTATGTTGGTTGATATTAGCAGGAAGGGCAAAATGTCCCTAAGTATTAAAGGCTTTATAGCTATAATCAGCCCAGTAGAAAAGAAATTAATGAGTCTGAGCTCATACCAAAACCTTCACTTCAATAAACACCAAAACTCTATACGAGCAGGACATCAAGAACAAAAATCCTTGCTTGGTACCTACTTAACAGTCATGTAAAGCTAAAAAATTTATTCCTAATATGGGAAAACAGTCATCATTATTTCTCTTGCTCACTGAAATACTTTGTTTGCTTAAAAATAGGCACTATGTGAAATAAATTGTATATTTCTAACTATGAATATGCTGAAAGAAATTTTATGCATTTCGATTTTGTCAGAATTGCAGATATTCTCTACACCCTCTCTACATTACTGTTGTGGAATCATCACAGAAGACAGGAATACCTTAACTGGAAAACTATATATATAATACAAAAGAGATTTTCTTTTACAGTAAGCCCTACAATATTGATAAGGAATAGAATAAGGAGTTTAATATGGTGATAAACTATTAATGCAAACTAGACTTTCAGCTGTTGTGGATACAGGATATAAAGGCAGAAATCCTTACACAATAATATCTCATCTCTCCACATGCAATTTCCGATTCTGACCATACCATTTCTAGTGTGCAGGTGCATGTGTGCAGTGGTGTATTGAAGCAACAGCGAGTGATGTGCAATATCTACAGGGTTTTCAGTCTGGAGAATCCACAGCTAGTTGTGGTGTGGATGCAATGATAGAGTAGGGTCAGCACAGATTGCAGATGCATGCAAACTTGAAATTGTTGTAATTATATGCAGTCTTTAAACCTTACTATACAGGTATGACATACTCCTACACAATGAGTGAGTGCAGTGTTAGTCTAAAAGAGAACTGTCCACGCAATCCTGGATTCTGGAGATGACTCTGAGTAGTACTTACAAGCACAGTTCTGAGAGCTGAGTATTGTAAATCCTGTAACAAAGGAAAGTGCTTTCAAGTTCATAACTATATCCGTGGCTTAGCTATATTTGAATGCCCTTTCACTATCAGAAAGCATAATTTTCATAAAGCAAAATGTGTGTGTTGGGGACACGGGGCTTCACTACAGTGTGTCACTCTTGTAAGGCTTAAAAATAAACAGACCATAGAGAAACACCTAATAACTACCCTGATTCCATATAGTGGAAAGCTTTTACTTGTCCTAAAAAACCTCAAAACATCATTTTAAACTCTAGTTCTCTTTTGCTCCTTTGCATTCTTTGATTCAGTCTTTAAGAATTGCCTCTCATTCATGCGCTTACATGAGAGTGATTGAAAATGGTTCATACTGACTGTATTCCTTAAACTCAGCCTGATATCTTAGCAGATTCCAGAGTGAGCAGCAGGACTGCAGAATATAGAAGTGGAGAAGAAGTGCTGGTGCACAGAAGATAAGGCTTGCATAACGTACTGTAGTAACAGAAAAACATGGTTGTCAGAATTTGTTTTCTCAGTGGTGTGAGTATAAGAAGACAAAAAGGAGCAATAATCAGTTTTTATATTTGTTATTGTGCATTTTGGTTTCCATTGCTTTGAGCATATTGGACCACATGATTTGTTATTTTTCAGTATCTCTAGACTTGAAGGAGTACAGAACATGCTGTATTGAACAATATAGATATTTATACATCTTGTGGCACTTGCAAGAATGTTTCATTAGCTAACAGGCTTAATTTTAAAAAGGAAAATTACTTTTTTGTGGGGTGGGGGGGAATGAAGAATGAGAAAAAAAATGTGGAGAGAACTATTTACTGTTTTCATGCTTTCCCATATATGAAAATACTTTTTCTGAAAATAATTGTTGAATAAGTAGCAAAGCAAGGTAAACCTCCAATTATGTATGCAAATTTCAGTTAAAAAAGTCATTAAAGGGAGCCCCGTGAACTATCTGAAGTGCTGAGAGAAGCGAACCAAGGGAATGAAACTCTTTTACTGAACAGTTTGCAGCAAAACCAGGCCAACATACTAGTCATTCTAGTAACATTTATATTTCAATATCTTGATATTGATTGTCAAAGAATTCAAGCATGATGTTTTCCCCTCACAGTATTTTTTAGAGACTATTACTAATCTTTTTTACATTAATATTTCTGGGCATTTGTCATACCCATGTAAGTGGAAAAATCTTCAAAAGCATGGAATTTATTTAGTCAGTTTAGAACATTTTTGGGAAAAAAACAAAGACAAGATCCCCTTACTGGAACTCATTTGAATTCAAGTTCTGTTACACGGTTGCTAAGATAGAGAACGAAGACAGAGACAGCATCATTGCACTATAAACATTGCACTATAAACATTGTTTGAAATCAATATAGTAGGAGTCAAGTTCCAAGAAGACAGGGGACACAAGAATTAAAGTTATTTGTGAAGTCTTATGTAGCTTCTTGCATTTTCCACTGCTTGCAGTGGCTATATGTTATGATATAGCCATGTAGTCTTGTAACTGAAAAAATTTTTCTCTCCTATTTTTCATCCCAGTAGAGGATTTGTGCCTCCTTTAGACTGCATAAAAGATAGAATGCTGTTAATGAGTAGATATTTAATAATTACTTCTTTCAGTACTTCTTCTATATCTTTCTTCCTTC
>JAWWEV010000083.1:110121018-110166849 GCA_035583235.1 Hafferia zeledoni
TCGGCCATGATGGAACTGACCAAGCCACACCCACACACTGCATTCTACTCCCTTTGAGATGATGTATCATGGTACGGAATACAATATCATTGGCTAGAAGAGGTCAGCTGTTAGCTAGCTCAGCTCAGCTCAAGTCACCTGATAACTTCAGGCTTAATCTAAACTTTAAAACCTAAATTTAGCCCACCTGGCTAAACCCATGAGAAATATGTATAGCTGCTTTTGAGCATGACACTATCCTGATTGGTCCCTCAACCTGGGGCAATTAACACATGATGGGATGACTATCGCACATCACAGAAGCGTTATGTTCCTTGACAGATTCATGCAAGGGCAAAGCAAGCTGGATTCCTTTAATAGAGACAGGTTCAACTTCACAAAGATTGTGGCAGTGATGTAATAAAAAGCACAGCTTTTTCTTTAGAACCAGTGTTATTTTTAGATGAGGATCAAAGTGCAAGAACCAATTAACACATGCTCTTAACTCAAGTGTTGTTTTACAGACTTACAGAATGTTGGGGTTTTTTTAATGTCAAATGCCAAAGTTTATCCAGGTGCTCTCAAAGCAAATGATAAAGTAGGCCATTTCAGGAAGATAAACTCAGTTTTTCCATACTGCAAGCTGCTTAATCATGCCCTCACAAATGAGCATGTGTCATCACTGAAATGTAGTATTTACTGAGTGACTTTATTTTTTGGGAAATCTGAAATATAAATATGCATCTAGAGAACACCTTTGTTAGAAAATCTGGGTATCTAAACAGGAATGGTATTGTTTACCTTTATGTTGACTTATGAAAAGTAAATTGTCTTTTATGTTTGCAATATGCCTGCTAACTCATTCTCTCTATTGTGCAACTTACTGCAGTGTTAAACATTAGAGAGGGTAAAACATGGCTTTCCTATCAAGAAAATATACACTAACACACTTTCATTTTGCCATACCAGTGCAGGATTTTTGTCCATGACCTTGTAAGAAGCAGTTGCATTTCTAAATCCCTAAGAATACATTTGTTGGTGCCCTCCGAATGCTCCATGTACTTTATAGAATAAAATTGTAGAATTGACATCTTTGGAAAATCTTTCTTGAGGCATTTTTTAGAGCAAGTTTTAGGAGTTGCAGTGTTGCGTATGGAAGTACCTGCTTAGCCTTACTGTGGGACACTGTGTACCCTTCTTATTTGCCCTGTCTTGACACATGATTGATATCCTCACTTACCAAAATGCACACCACTGGTACCTTTGAGATTTTTATATTTCTTGGCCTGAAGATCAAAGAGAGTTGTTGCCTCACACTGAACCATGTCAATGTATATCAACTTACTGCTAAATGTTAGCTAAATAGCTAAAGATATTATTTTGCATAGTTATATATATACAGGTATCTTTAGGCTTTTTCTTACTCTAATGATAAGGGATAAATCAAGCCTTTAAAGAAAAAAAACAGGGGAGGGGAAGTAATTTGTGAAAGCATTTGGTATTTATTATTGACGTTCTGGAATGGATTACTTTTGTTAGTCTCCTTAAGTGTATGAATAGAACAAAATCTTTATGCAATAAATAAAAAAAATCACTAGCTAAAGAAATAAAATTAATAGTTGTTCAGCAGAAAATGGTTGAAGTCATGTTGCTATTCTAAATACATTTATAAACCCAATTGTTCTTATGTGCAGTTCATTTATAACTTGAATCTTTCCTCTAGTCCCTCAATGATGTTATCATTTTTGGACCCTATATGTTATTTGCTTTGCCAGTGAAGTATGGAAAGTTGCTTCAGAAGAACTAGCTGTGGTATATTAGAAGAACACAGTACAAGTTTAAATGTTTTGAGGAAAGAACGTGACAAAGGAAACTATTTTTGCTCTTTATATCATACTTTTCACTCCCTTTTCAGGCTGCAGAGGAGTGATGTTTCAGAAAAACTCATGGCAAAGAAATAGGAAATACTGGAAGAGAAAGAAGGAATGCAAGATAAAAGAAGGAATGAAAGAGTATGGTGCCTTCCTGAGAAAAATCTCCTGAGAAAAATTATTTCTCAGAGAACTACTATATTATTTATGGTTACCTGAAGTGACAAGGGGTACAAGTTTCAGAAAGCATCACTAGGATAATAGTGATTCCTGAAAGTCCTTTGAATTCAGGAATTATTCCACGTTAATGCTGGGGGAACAGCAAGCAGAATAGCTTTTTAGTGATTTATTTTGTTGCTTAGGCACTACAAATTTCTCTCATAAGAAACACACTGGTATTTTATTTGATTTAAATGAGAGACATTGGCACTCATGGTGAGCATACAGAGCATTTGAATGAATTAGCAAAGAGGTAGTTGCATCCATATGTGTGTTGCTTCAGGGATTAGCTGAATCTATTCAATGAGGCAAAGCCTAGATTTATATATTCCACAGATCTGAGGAGATTTGTGGGAGTTGTCTGTGTTCAGAATGGATATTTACCAAAAGAATAAAAAACTTTAATAACCCAGTGCATTTAAATCTGAATCTGAATCCTCATTTCAGTGCAATGTAACTCATTTTCTAACAGTAGCAAACTAAGATGCCATTTTCAGAACTAGTAACTTAATAAGTAAACTCTGAAGATTTGTAGCTCTCAAAAACCTGCAAAATTTGAATGTTTGGTCACAGTATCCAATGTCTCTTGTATCTTTTCAAAACTTAAGTGCATATTAATGCACTCTCTCATACAAATAAACACACTAACAAAATTTTCTTTTCACTGTTCTCCATTGGAAAAGCTGACATTCACGAAAAATCTAAGAAGAATATGGATTGTTTCACAGCTATTTTGACTAACAAAGTTCTCTGGTGGGGGATTCTATGCAAAAGTTAAGAGATATGTAGAAGGAAGAAGCTGGAGATTTGTGAAGATATTCCTTTGTAAAATAAAGCTGATGAATGATTGTCAAGCTTAATTCACTAATATTTTCAAAGGTCTGTCCTGGGGGAAACCCTGCCAGGTTCCTATGGACCTAAGCACAGATGAGCATGAAGTTCTGGGGAAGTTGGGAGTTTGCGCTAAAGGGATAGCATTGCTAATGCTACTCACTGAAAGAAAATCATTAAAAACAGCAGCTGTTTGTTCCATAATGTAATTTAGGTTCTGGGAAATTCATGGATATTTTACATTTTCTCTTGATTTCCTTCTTCATATTTTGACTTTGTCTCTTTTGTTTCCATATGATTTTTTGCAGTATATCAGTTGCTTCAAAACTCAAACAAAAGAATTTTCTTTCCCACTTTTCAGATTTTGCCTTATGACCCTTTCAAAAATGACATTAAAGTATCTTCCTTTGTATTACTTCATTCAGGACTTTGATTAGGTGTTGACTTGAAGAGTTCTTTAAAGTTTCTGTAGGCAACACTAGCTCTCTAACAACACTTAAAATGATGCTAGAGAACTGGATGTCACTGAAAAAGCTAGAAATTGAAAGCGTTGACATGAAGTGGGTCAGCTCATTAACATAAAATCAAATTCTCAATTTTGAAATTTTTAGATAGAATTACAGGATGTAAATCACTGGTAGTGGTGATTGAATTATTTGAGAGTCTGTTAGCAATTAGTCAAACAGAGGATAAGGTGATGATGAATTGTCTAGGTCTGACTGGGGTAGAGTTAATTTTCTTCATAGTAGCTGGTGGTTTGGGTTTGTGCTGGTAACGGTATTGACAAGATAGATATGTTCCTGTTATTGCTGAGCAGGGCTCACATAGAATCAATGCCTTTCCTGCTCCTCACACCTCCCCACCAGTAAGCAGGGTGAGGATGCACAAGGGCAAGACACAACTGGAATAGCTGACCCCTACCTGACCAAAGGGCTCCCAGAGCACATGGTGTCATGCTCAGCCTTCAGAGTTGAGCAAAGAAGAAGAAAGAGCTGCAATGTTGAGAGTGATGGCATTTGTCTTCCCATGTGTTGGGAGGAAAAGGTTATTTATTTGGCTGCTGTTTATCTTATGTTGGTTTTGAGAAGTAGAATTTGTGTAGAGATAACATGGGTGCTTGGAGAGACTTAAAGACACTCTCATGGATATCCCTGTTTTGAGAGAGAGAAAATCAAACCTCAGAGATGACAAAATGGTAAAAAGCACAGGGAGATCACAGCATGGTGGTAAACTGCATGTGTATGGGTCCTTGATAAATTGATGCAAACAGCAGGCCCACACATGTTAGTACTGGACTAAGCCTGACAGTGCCTGTGTTTCCACTTGTGTGTCTCCACCCAGATGTTTCTTCAGGATCCTCTGGATAACATGGTGATGAAAGAAACTTACTCTCCTCTTCAGCTGTGGTTTTGTGGTTATTTTGGCTGCCTGCCTGTGTTGATTCACACACCAAGTCACTATTACATATGATGGAGCACTCCTTTCCTGGAGGTGCCTGAATACTTGTCTGCCCATGAGGTTTTCTCACTTTTACACTTCTGATTCTCTCCATCATCCCACCAGAGGGGGAGTGAACAAGTGGCTAAACTGTGTGGTCCTAAAACTGCTGCCTGGAGTTAAAACATTACATGCATTCACGGTCATTTTGAGTGTTTGTGTCTGGAATCTGTGATTAATTTGTCTCATTTTGATTAATTTGTCTCATTTTTTTTAATTTGTCTTTCTGAAATGGAATAAATAGCATTGTTTATATGCTTATATGATTTTAATGCTCAGAGGTTTCATAACTTTAATGTTAAAACTGTTCCAAATCCTCAGTGCTAGAAATAGGATACAGTGTTTTTTAAACACGTATGTATGCAAACAATAGAGCTCTTACAGCAAGACAACAGTTGATTTAGAACTTAGACTCCACTAGAAAGAGCAGCTATTATTGTGTTACTTACTTGGCATTGCAGATAGAGTGAACTTCTGCAGACATGCACGTGAGAACTCTAGTTATCACTTACTTATGACTGATAGTGTAAGATGGCTAAATGATTAACCTGATGTTTGTGTGCCTTGGAAACAGGTAAAAGATAACTATGAAATCTAACAGTGTGTTCAAGGCAACACACATAAAATGCACTAATGGGGCATTTAAATTGGTCAAAACTGCCAGCATAGTAAGGGAATGCTTTTCTGTGTCTTCTACATTCTGCCACAACTAAAAGTTTCAATAGTCAATACAACTCTTTATGTTTACATTTAACAAAGGAATAACATTTCAAGATTTGATGCCTGAAGATAATTCTGAAAATTTCTACTAGATAACTAACTGGTGGATAACAAGTAGCTCTTGTTCAAAGAGTTATACTTTAACTCAGTGCAAAGATGGCGTTTGCAGTGACTATAACATCACTATGAAATATTAGTGGAAAACTGAAGACTGGATTGTGTTTGGTTTGATTTGGCTTGATTTTTTTTTTAAGAGACTTTATTTATTTGATTAACTGTTTCTTGTTGGTTTCTTTATCTGGGTTTTTTTAGGTTAAAATTCTTGTATTTTTGTTCAGGTTTACAGATGTAAAGAACATAGCAAATTCTTATGAATTTGAAATCCGTGCAACACAATAGAAAATAATGACACTCCCTGGGCCTTGAAATTCATGCAATTTAACAGAAAAAATAAAATGTCATTCTCTGAGACAAAAACATGTGGTAAGATTTAGTACAGAGTCCTTGTAGTATTTAACCTAATTATACTTTTGTATAATGCAACTGTCCCCATGTTAGAAACAATGTCTCAGTAAATTTCAAAAATATTAAAGTTTTTTTTCATGGAGTTGGATTCTATAAACTATACACTTGCATATCATATGTTGTGCCCAAAACAAAGATTTTTTTCTCAACAAAAAGATCTAAGAAATCTTTTAATTTCAGTTTTTCTCCATATCTGAAAAGTTTCAGGATTACCAATCTGTTTAATGAAATTATTGCCATTTTACAAAAATATATCAGAGATTTGTTATTCTTTTTTTACTCTTTAATCTTGTTTAGTAATTGAAAATCCTCAAAACAGGAAGGCTTTTTCCAGTTGTAGCCTGGTTTTTTTTTTTTATGTTTTTTTTTTGCATTTTTTTTTTTTTTTTTTTTTTTTGTCTAACAGAATTCTCAGTCAATATCTCAAATCACTAACAAATGTCACCTCCAGTCGCACATCACCATTCCTTGGCTATGTATGTGTGTGTGTGCATGTCACTTACATTTTTGACAATACCAGCAAGACTTGATTATGGTAATGAGTGATTCCAGTCTGCCTACAGCTCACTTTTGGTGTCAAGGGAGCATTCCAAGTTTCAAAAGTTGCTTTTTGTTTTAATCTCTAGAGATTTCATCAACCTTTCCTTAAAATCTCTCAGTACACACCATGATGTGGATTTTCAAAGAAGTCTAAAGGTTTTCAAATACCTCTAAAGGTTCAGCACCTACTTCCTTTTAACATTCTTTGAAATCCCTATCTGAATCTGATTTTGTCACTAGGGAGCCTTGATTATCGAAGGGACTTTTCATTTGCGCTCTTTTGTTAGCTATCCAACTATCCAAACACAGTTGTCTTTTCAGGCAACTTGCCCAGAGACAGCTTCATTTTAATCCATCTTCCCTTCCTTTGATTTGGGTGTTTCACACCTCACTCCTCAGACAAATTCCACTCTGTAGTTTTTTTCTCCCTCGTCATTTTTTCCCTTGCCCTTTCTGGTGTCATTAGAAGTTTGTTTGTCAGAAAGTTTGTTAACATTATTTACAAGAATAATAATATTTTAGATGTGGGTTTATGAAAATGAAATTTCTGTACTGATTGATGGCACTTGGAATTTAACAGCTGAAATGTCTTTAGCTAATATTCTGCTTAACTATATTTAAATTTGGGATATTTTTCAGAATAGTCATGTTTTTACTTGTGTCCAGTCTCTTCCAGGATGTGCACAGCACCACTTCCAGGTATGATCGAAAAGGTCTCTATGAACTTTCTGGGCTCCTTGTAACTACAATCTTAGCATTTGGGTAAGAGTCAGCACTGGTTTGTGTTTGCCAACAACCTCAGATGACAAGCTCAACATGTGGGGCTGCCTCATTCTTGATCTTGCTAAAGACTGAGGTTTTTTTTCTGTGCTGCAATATGAGCTAGGATAATGTAAGACTGATGACAAAGTGGCTTAAGTTCTCACATGGAAGTCCTCCCAGGGTCCTGGGCTTGCTTTACCAGCTGTAGGGTCTTGCCCATCATCACGTTGCTGAAAATGCCTTAATTTAAATCATATTTGATTTCACTAAGAAATGCTTGGGCTGGTGTAGATTTTTTTTTTCCATCCAGCTAATTTTTTTAAAGCCTGAAGATTCTAATGCAGCTGAAGAATTAAAAACAAGTGCAGAAACACTCTTTAGTCTTAATTAACTCCTAACTTATTTAAGCCCTGTATGCCAACTAGGTATAACTTCATATTCTGTTCAGATGATGTATGGGTGATGAGAGGGGTTTCAGGTTTCAGCAGTTTCTTAAAGATTCATTCATTTATTCTGCAAAACTGTGGCAAGCTGGTGTTGCTGCAAAGAGGAAACCATAAACATCTGAGAGGCAGAGCTCTGTGGAGAGGACAGGAGTTACACTGGAGATGGCATCAGCAGCTTCTGGTATCCTTGGGAAGCTGCTGTAGCTTGTCACCTCCTTCCTGCGGCAGTCTGGAGGAGGACTTAGCCATAGCACCTGCAGGCTGAAGAATGGTTAGGTAGAGCTAACACATGAGGAAATAATCACAAAGGTGAGAAAAATACTGTCAGGAAAAGGGGTCAAGATTAAAAGATAGATTCACTTAGGTCTGTCTGCAATAGTTGCCGGTCTGCTTTATGTATCTTCCTTCAGGAAAAGATGCCTTTTTTAGAATTTTTACATCAGCAAATCAGATATATTAGCTCCAGGTAAAGCTTTCTGAATCCCACTCTTAAAATACACTCTAAAAAATGTCTAGTTTTATGCTTTTATTTATTAATGAATTTTTCTTTGAGATTCAGTGCCACCAACACAGAGTTTACTTTTCCCTTCATCTGTATTTCTTCTACTGTATTAAATCCAAACCTTAGCCTAGATAGTTTTGATTTTTGTGCTGCCTTCACAATTCCATCAGACAACACAGCAAACAAAGATGAACAAATATGGTTGATTGATTGATACTGGATATGACTTACCAACTTTGTATTCTGGCATAGAAATTGAGCAATGCAAACACTACAAACAAACATTCAGCAAAGGCACTCTTTGGGCTGGGGCGCTAACTTTGTCACAAATTTCTTAAACCTAATGCCACTAAAACAAAATAACTGTCATCTTTAGCAGTATTCAAGATTTTAATTTTGTGCACTGTAGACTTATGGATCTGACAAAAAAAAAATCAAATTATCCTCTGGTGTACGCATTTAATAAATAACAAATATTTGTTCCTGCTAGCAAAATGGCTATAACTTGTATGTATTTATTTTATGAATATCTTCTCACTTGTCTGCACCGATAATTTACAACTAATGGAGTGTTTAGAAATTTTGCTTTGGATTTTTATGTCTTATTGTATGATTGGTAGGCATTATTTCTATACTTGTGCTGATGATTTAAGCATTTTAAAGAGGAGAAAACAATAATGATTATTTTTATAAGTAGCAAAAGAAACAAAACCAACCAAAACACAGTTTGAATTGGGTACCTACTTCTTTAAATTTCTCAGAAAATGGAATGCAGCAGGTACACTTCCATAGGGCCACAGTGTCATTAATGCAGATTGGTGTGTTGTCCTAGTTCAACAGGTAGGACCAGTTTATCACTCTGTGGGGGAGACCAAAGCTATGTATTCTACCCCCTCTATTAATTTCCCAGGAACAATGGACCATTTGGAGTAGCTGCCCGGGGCACACCCAACCCCTCAGGATGTAAACTGGGTGTGAAAGAAGCCTGTGAGATAAGAGCTGTGATAACTCTCCTCCAGGGAGTCGTTAGCACCTTCACACCCAGCCTGAGGTGTCATGTCTGCTAATGGGCCATCAACGATTCCAAAATACCCCATGACTCACAAAGTCAGATGACCCATTGTGTAACTCGCTGCCCTGGGGGAGGAACTGGGTGCTCCCAGTCCCATGGACCTGAGGGTACATAATCTGGGGGTTTGAAGACCTCAGGGAACCACTCACCAGATCCAGAGGAGGAGCAGAACCTCGATAGGAGGAGACAATCACCTTAACCAGATTGTGACCGCCACTCTTGACCAGACTGGGACCATAATCTGCACCAACAGGTTTCTCGCTTCCTTCTACTTTGGACTTGGGGGAGCCATGTGGGGTTTGTACCCCAGGGTGCTGGGTCATACTTCTGGATTTTGTGAGTCAAAACCAATTTCTCTTTGTGCCATTGTATTTATTATAATATTGTTATTAAATTGTAACTCTGACTTAAAATCTCTTTTGTGTTGAGTTCATTTCTCCTGCCGGTTTACCTTTAAACCAGCACATGTGTGCAAATACAAACAAAACTCTCAAAGGAATCCACTGTCAAACATCTGTCAAATCTGCTAGAGCATTGGATGAGAGTTCATGAAGGCTTAAAGTCAGGAATGGGAGAGCAACTGCTATCTGATCTGATGTGAAGTTAAAGTGGTAAAGGCAATCTAATACAGCATCAAGTGTGACAGAAAAAAGTTAAACTTTCAATCATTTTTAATGTCTGCAACAGCCTAGAGGAGGGAACTGATGTAAACCCAGTGCTTCAAGTCATAGGATGCAGCATTTGTGACCTAGTACGGGAAGATTTAAGGCTATATTTGCTATGTTATTGCTTCTAGTCAAATTCAGGGACAATATAAACATAGGAACACACTGCTTATCCCAATGAGTTTGAACCCTAAAGAAAAGAGCAAACGCACATGCATATCAGAATACGAAGAAAGCAATTTTCATGAGAGGGGTGGGCTATCATCCATGTGATGATGTAGGCTGGATAGGTGATAGGTACACAATGTGATGCTCCAAATCCACAGCAGACAGAAAAAGATGTCTTTTATTTCACCAGATATATTGCATCTGAATTATTTTTTCCCTTTCTCTTTCAGTTTTTCAACTCTGCCATTGCTTTTGGTGATATTAGAAGCAGATGAAATGATTTTGTGTGCTCCATTGGATTCCCAATCCACAGTAAAAGCATATTGAAAGGACTTCCTGCATGTGAGATTCTACCTTTGATTACTAGCTCTTAACAGATTTTTCTTCTATAGACTCCTCCCACTGGTTTGGCATCTGCATCCCCTTGTGTCAGGATTCCACCATTTTCCTATGAGCTATGAAGGGTTACTGCTTTATTTGGTGGGTTACTTTTAGCTACATTACTTTGAAATCCAGAGGCGGTCCCGTGCTGTAATGGAGAGCACTCTGGACTCTGAATCCCAAGGTCATGAGATTGAATCTCAGTAGGCACCATCCCCTGGGCAGTTAAATGCCTTTCTGCAATCTGGTCCTGTCAGATCTTGGACGCTTAAGCCAGGGTCAGCTGCCAGTTAGTACCGAGTGCTGTAGACAGTCCCAAGGACTTCACTGTCACTGTCCAAGCTTGCTCAGCTGTGGCAGATGGGCCTTAGGACTTAAACGGTGGGGCCAGTTCTTTGCATGCTGTGCCTCACCTAAAAAATCCACTGTGTAGGCTGGAAGGGCACACCCACATGGGGAGAACGCTTCCCAAATCTGGCCATACATACATACTTTGAAATCCCAAGTCTTTATTGGACTAGTCTTCCCTTTTTTATCTTCTCAGTGTAACATATGACTTTAAAGGGGTGTTTTTTTAGCCCTTATTAGCTGTTTCTTTTCCCAGTTAGAATAACCATTATGAGTGTCCTTGCTCATCTAATTTTTTCCTACTTCCTTTTTGGGATGGTTCTGAGGGTAATAGAAACTGCAAAGAACACCCAGGGATAGCTTTACACAATATCATATAATATCATAATATTTGCTGTACTGTTTTTCTTTTCCATTTTTAAAATTCCATTTTCTTTTTTACTGCTCCTGAGTATTGAGCTGACATTTTCACTGAACAGTTTACTACAGGCCCATTCTAAAGATCTCATTCCTGTGCGGCAAAAATAATCTCAGAGCTCATCACCTTGTATGTAAAATTGGGATTGTTTTTCCTAATGTTTACCAGTGTGCATCTGCCTATGCTGATTTCATCTGCCATTTCATTATCAGTTTATTTCTTCTGCAGCTCAGTTGCCCTTGTTTCTATAGCCTTGAATAACTATCACCAGTAAATTTTGTCTTCTCGTGGCTCACTCCTCCCTTTTCCAGATGATTTATGAAAGTGTTGAAAATTCCTGAGTCAGTAAAGATCCTGTATGGCCTCACTTTATTTATTAGCTAAATAAGCTTGAAGTTCAACCACTAAAACTATATTAGGCTATTTATGTGTTTTCTTGTTGAATTTCTTCCCTTCTTTAACAATATAGGTGCTGAATTTTGTTTAGGCGCTCTTGTATTTCTTAAATACCAAATTTTTGACAACCTTGAACAGATACAATCAGTCAAGAATAAAATTAGACAGATTTTGGCAAATGAGATTTTTTTTTTCTGCTTAGCTAGACTCAGTAATTTTTACAGAAAGAATTTACAGATCTTTATGATTCTGCTGTGATTTTATTGATGTGATATGATGTGATATGAGTGGAAACAGTTACTAACAATATAAATAATTTAGATAGCTAGCACTAGCAATAATTATGAGTTCAGTTTCCATATTGTGTGGTTAAGGACAATGTTCATGTGGGTAGGTTGGTCCTAAAGTTCAATGAAACCAATAGAAAGATTTGAATTATCTTCATTTAAGAAGTGTAATTGTACTTTAGTGAAGAAAACATCTCCCTGTCTATAGGGATGAATAAATTAGATGGTCTTAGGAAATCTACTGAGATAGCATTTAAAATTTTGACTCAATTGCAAAATTGTTTCTCTAAAAATTGTTGCATCAAGGGATGCATTTATGTACATGTTTTTGCTGATAAATCCTGTGGCATTTGGTAACTATGATAATACAAATAGAGTTTACTTATCTATTGATTAATGGACAATTTTGAAAACTCTGTAGCCAAGACGAATGATGAAGGGAACTTGGAAGGATCCTTAAAAGCATGCCTATAATAAAAAGCCAAGGAAAAACCCAGGAAACTTTCTAAAAGAAATGTGAAAATATACTGTGGAAGTGGAAGGGTAATGCTTAAGTGAAGGAGTGTTCAAGGTCAGAAGTAACTCAGAAAGGCACAATAGCTGAGAAAGCAGGAAGAGTGGACATGAGGAAAAATCTTTTTGTCACACAAGAGGATCTGAACTCAGCCCTAAGATCACTCCAGTGGAACTATTAAGTGCATGGGAGTGGTCTTGTGAAACTTTGGTTGATAAATGTGCGTACATGAATGTCCAAAAGGGCTGTGTGTATGTGTGTGGCATGCAACATCTCTTCTGAAAGAGGTAAATGTAGCCTGTCAGAAAGGGTGAGCAGCATAGCAAACAGTCTGGAATATTCCATTTCCATTAAAGGCTCAGTGACTGTGAATATAAAACATAACCTAGGCCAATGGAGGAAGTGCTGAAGGATGGTGAGGTGCAGAGAGTCCAGAAATACATGAGATTCTGGAAACCTAGTAAGTGCCTAGGTATGTAGATCTTCAGCAGATCTGTGACAAAAGTTTATCTGAAAAGGTTTTTTCAGGAAGTGCCTAATTTGACAGTTTTTCCTATAGATAAGTGTTGGAAATTCATATGGTATTTGGCCTAAAAAGCAAGCTGTGTGCTGAACTGCCTATGTTAATTAGGTGATGTAACTTTAAGAACTATTTAATGAGATCAAGAAATGGCTGCTGCAGAGTTTCTCAGCAGATGCATGTGGTCAGCCAATTATGAAAAGGTAAACAACATTGTTAACCAATTATCATGGCCAAAGTGTCATCACCGGTGGAAGGTTACAGTCTTAAAGAGGTATATAATTGTATGCCCGTATGAATAAAGTTGCCTGTTGCTGCTAACTCCTGTGGAGTCGTCTCGTCAGGCTATAAATCTGTCTCCCCTGATTACAGGTAAGAGCATGGAATAGAGCATACAATGACTTTCAGCCAGTTTAGATTAAAGCTCAACACCAGGGCAGGTTTTTTTGGGTGACAGATGAGTCATGCTTTGTATTTTTTTTAGCATTTATGCATCTGGGTTTTAATGCAGTATTTGGCATGTTTGGTTGCACTAGATTAGACTGTTACATTATAGTAGCTCTCTCGTAAGACTTTTCTGTTTACAAGTATAACATGTCAGATAATATCTGGAAATGAAGATTTAAGCTGGTCATAATTTTATTTGAACAATAGAAATAATTGCATCAGGCTAATGCTCTAGGGATTACATATTCAATCACTTTTAATACTTTTCTGAAATGTGCTTTCATATGGGTAGGTGACAGTGCATTCAGTGGGGGAAAAATATAGTACCTGAAGAATCAAGTAGTTTTTATTTTTATTGTGTTTTAACAAAATTAATTTTAAGGTCACTGGGATTTGCCCAAACAATTCCCTTAAAATCAGTCAAGGGCATTGATGTCTGTTGTTAACACTTCTGCAAAAACAACAAAACAGAGGAACAGCAAAAATTTATTTTCACAATAATATTAAGATTGAAACATCCTACAGAAAGATGCTGAACCCATCTAAATTTCAGACAGGAAATGTCACTATCGTTTTTTACTTCTATATGGCATTACAAGATTAGATTTAAAACTGTATGAATGTTACTTATGCTGATGTAATGTTGCATCTTGTCCATGTTTTAATTTTGTTAGCAACACAAAGTAGTTTTACATTATGAAAGTGAATAGTTTCTGGACAGAATTGATTTATGCAAAGTTGATTTCAAAACCGCTGAACTGATATACAGGTGATTTACAGTGGTTTTTACGGAGTCTTTAGACTTTTAGATTTGTGGGTTTTAAGGTGCTCAGCCCAAGACAGTGCTGAAATGTTTTTTGTATATTTAATGGAACACCGACTGTTTTCCACTCAGTTCTATGTCGATAAAATTGAATATTCAAAATATTCTCTAAACTCCTAAAAACTTCACAGTATAGTTAAATTAGTAGAATATGCAGAAGATGACTTACAGTTCCAGATCATGATAACACTCCAAAATTGCTACTTATTATACAGAAACTGTGACAGTGAAGTCCCCATGACTTTCAGTGGGTATCCCAAAGATTTTTAAGTTTAAAACTTAAGGGTTTTCCCTGTATTTGAATATCTGCTAGTTTTGCTGTATCAAGCCAGGCAACCTTTGTTTGGCTGAGACATTTGTTCCATGAAGGCATCCTGTGTTGGTTTCAAGGCATAAAAATTAGAAAAATTCAGAACTCTTCTTATCAGTGACACTTTGGTTTAATAGCTGGCCATGCATCTTGTTAGAAATCTGTGCCATTTGAATTAGCTATCGTGTTCTAAACACTCACTCTTGTCATACCTTTTTCTACTAGACTGAACAGCCTTTTAGTACCTGATATTTTTTATCCCTGATGTCTGAAGCATTAATATATTGCATTCAAGACAAGTCTTAATGTCTTTTTTAATAAGGTAAGTGGGTTGAGCTCTAAGTGTCACCTGCAGAAATGCATTTCTCTGTTTTTTCCATCCCTTTTTTCAAAATGTGGACTACAGAACTTCATATGTTATTCGGATATATCTTATTACTATCACATGCATATAACAACTCTCCCCTTCTTTATACAACTGCAGGTTACATTGTCACTTTTTGCAGCAGAATTACATAGACAATTTGTGTCAAACTGTGTACACATGTGCTATTTTCATGGTACAGTCTTAATTCTGCCAATTATGAACTCTCTTCCTCAGTGTATAAGTTTTCATTTTACAAAACCAAATTAATTCTGTTTCATTCAGTTCAACCTAGCTCCCTATTTAGTGCTATTTCATTTGCTTTTTCTTTGGTGGATTTCATGGTATATATGTGTTGATGCTTGCTTACAGACATGCAATCAAAATGAAAAATAAGACTCTGGTACATGAAACTCTGTATGCAAATTATTAGCTTTTCTGAAAATAAAAATTAAATAGAGTACTTTTGCAAAATTTATTTGTTATTCCATGGCTCAAAAGTACATTTCCATAGTTTTGAAAGAAAAAAATTCTGGAAATCTTCAGGTTTGCACATGAACCTTCTGGTTCCCACACAAATATTCAAGTTTCCAGAGAACATAGCACAGCCAGCCTAATGCACTGAGATACACTGATGATATGACCCTCCACAGAAGGAGAGGGTACCCCAAGTTCTTTTTAATAAGTGTGGATTAGAATGAAACGACACTGAATAATCATAGTTTGTAAACATATATAGGTAGGGTTTATTTTAGAACAATTTTGTTTCAGGGATAAACAGGGATGTTGTTTTGAGTGTTATCATCTATAGTAATACAGCAATAGTAAAGCATAACACTTCAGGAAATGTATAAGGGAGAGAAAGAGAAAGAAAGATATATGGATATATAAAGTCACCACCCACTGGATCCTTCAATGAAACTTCGTAGTCGCAGCTTTTGTGTCTATTGGTTGAAGTGGTGTCATAGCCCTGTCAAAGTAATGGTCTTGATCCACTAGTGCTGGGGGAAGTTCCTCATCAAAATCAAAGAGTTCATGAGTTACTATACACTTCAAGCTCAGGTGGGAATGCTGTGGGATGGGGAATTTTAGAATGGATAGTGTCACAGGATGTGTCATGGGACATGTCACCAGTCTTTGACATCTCATCATGGTCCATCATGGTTCAACACTTGAGATGAGCAGTCCAGGCCAGATGCAAAATGTCTTCAAGTTTTCCCAGAGGGATTTTTACAGCAGAGTAATCATGTAAGGGAGGACATTGGCATTATAAGAATTATCCCACCTCGCAGCATTTGACTCTTATTAGCTTCTTCCCTTATCTTGAAATCCAGTTTGTAGCTTCAGGTATGCACACCCTTTTGCATCTGGGATAATTGGACCATGGCACCCATATATCTGATCAAAGGTCCTTTTGCAGTAGGCATATTCAGGGATGGGTAGGCTTTGCTGGGTAAGCAGCTGTTTCTTTTCAGTTTGCTACAGTGAACAAAAGTCTTTTGGTGACTTACAACGTTTAAGCCATTAACTACTTCAGTCTCTGACAATTGAAACTTAAAAATAGTGGAGTAGGTAAATGTGAAAAAGAATTTAATTTCAAACTTGTGTTTGTAATGCAATAATTTTTCATGTCTTTAAACAATTTTGTCCATTTCTTGTATTTTCTTCCCTGGCATTTGGGAAACACGAGAAAGTGAGAAATGTTTCCTCTTTTTTTTCAATTTTCCTTTGTTGTTTTGCTATTCATTGACTTACTGGCAGTAGCAAAAGGGGAAAAAAAATCCTTAAAATTAGGGCATAAAAGAAGCATTTTTCTCAGATGGGAAGAAATTATTTATTGTTGCACTATTGTTGCAATGATTATTTGAAACTTTAAATCTTCTGTAATTATTTAAAGCTTCTAATTTTGTTGGAAAAGATCAAAAATAGACTTCCCAAATGAGGTCTAACTTTAGACAATTTTTTTCAAATATAATGTTTGAAGCAATGGTGAACATTAGATAAATATGAAGGGACAGGCTTTGGACTCCTCACCATGAACAAACTGTGGAACATTACCGTATAATCTTTTGGTTTAAAGACCTGTTCTACTTTATTCTTCCTTCACTTGGCTTTGTTTTCTCTATTTTGTCACAACTTTTATTAAAATGTCTCCAAGTACTTCACAAAATGGTTTTATTTAACCTCAGATTTAGTCTTTTTTCACAAATATATAACCCTAAGAAGTGAGAAAAGCTTCCTAAATCACAGCATCTGCTGTGGAATGCAGTGGTTTTGTCTGTAAAATTTTTGAGTTCTCAGTGAGATACTGTGGATGCCTGATCTCTGTGTTTCAACTTCCATCTCCCTTAGAAATATTTGCTTCTTAACCCAGTTGATTACATTATTTCTCAGGATATGTGTTAGTCCGGAGGTATCTTGGTGTGTCATTAAATGAAAATGGGCTTTTGTTCACATGTAAGCATCTAAGACAAAAGTAAGCTGATATGGGCTTGTCTTTACAAACAATATTATAATACCATACAGTTTTACCATAATTAATGAGAAGTGCTGTCTTTGTTCATGATAAAGGAAGATACTTTACAACCTTAAAGAAAGTTTGCACTTCAAAATGCATGGAGCCAAACCCTAGATATTAACTAAGGAAGAATGTTTATCTAACGATCTAAACAGGCTTTATGTTTCAAGTAAAGAGTAATATTATATTAAATAATATTGTGGCAAGTGTATGCATCCAGACTCTTTTTCTTCTTTTATCTGAAGGTGCCAAGGAGCCACATGGTCAATACAGTAAAGATGAACAATTGTGAGATTTCAGCTCACTGGAGCAGGACACAATACAAATAGCCTGTACAGTGGAAGTGCCTGAACTCCACTCAGACTCCCTTGTCTAACCGAACAAGATGAATCCAAATAAAAGACCTGTTGGCAGGAATCTCAGTGTCTCAACAAAGTGTTATGAGCCTCTCTCATGCTGAGTGACAGCAGAACACAGGCTTTATACCTGTGCATCTTAACTCATTATATTTGCTGTTTGAAATGTAAATTTTTTATTATTTGAATAGTTAACACTATAGATAAAACTTTATATGTTAACAAACATATGTATTTGTGGATATTTAATGACCAAACTAAGCTATTTCCAGCTATTTCCTTAGCATCTCCTACCTTGTGCAGTGGATGCAGTTCCTATGTGAGATTCTTGATGATGAACTAGACAAAAGTGTTTTTGCATGCAACTAGGAAGTCACCGTTCTGAGTAGTACTTAAGATGTTTTCTTTCAAGTAAAGTCTTCATGCAGTAACATAATTGGAGTTTTTTTGTGGGTTTTTTTGTTTTGTTTTGGTTTGTTTGGTTTGATTTTTTTTTTTTTTTTTTTTTTTTACTTTGCATTTTTGTAAATTTCAGAATATATTACATAAAATGCTAAATAAAATTTTGGATATGTTGAGGTTTCATGAACTTCAGGGTGGTTGCTTTTTTGATGAGCCTTAATAAAATTCATGCTTGAACACTCAAAAGCCTGTCTAAATGCAGAAAGTGTTAAAATTCCACTGATAGCTACTATTCTTATACTTTAAAAAAAGCACCTGCATGCTGTTTAGCAGAATGGACAAACAATTTTATCTCTTATTTTTCATCCATGCATATTACATAACACTATTTGTTAAAAAAAAAATTATTATCTTGAAAAAATGAACAAATAAGTCAAATCCTAAAAAAAAAAAAAAAGGCAAACATTTTGAAATTTCTTTTAGAATACCCACCTTATCCTTCTGCTGTGTGTTTCAATTGAAAGAGTTTCTTGAAGCATTTAATGCAAATCCATGGTGGTTCCTTTGCCTTCAAACAGCAATCTGTTCTCTTCTAAGTTCGTCTTCAAATATAGAATCCCATAAGTCTACTTGGTCACAATGGTATAATGCAAAGTATGCACAAGTTACTTTAGCTCTAAATATAAAACAGTTCTAATACCTTCTATAAAAACAGCTGTTGGGTAATATTTCCTGTGACATGACAATCTTATGTAGTTTGAGGATGCATTTCTTTTGTAATAAACTGTCAAAAAAGAACTTAAGAACACTTAAAAACCACAATCTTTCTCAAATTAATTTTTTTTTTTTAAAGATGGAACTGAATGGGCATTTTTGTTTTGTTTCATTTTGTTTTTTCCTGTAGGAGAACACCTAAAAACTAAACACAGTTTAAATGGTTGTTATCATCCTTCTTTATATCAAAATTTCACTTCTATGCTTTGACCCTTTGTCTTCTTCTTTACTGAAACCAACATGTCTTAACTGGAATCATATATTTATGAATACATAATCAGTCTACCTCTGAACACAGCTTTGTCCTGAGTTGTTCCTTGAAGGAAATGAGTTTAATAACGTTCTGTCCTCACATATGCCAGAAATACAAATATTTTTCTTGATATAGTTTAATCAGTGAAAGTGAAATTAAAGGAATTAGAACATTTGAAGATAAGCATATATAGCTTATTTAGAGTGTCTGGGTTTCTGCCTGTGGTTAATATAATCTTATTTTCTCTTTCATTTTTCTCTGTCTACACATTTCTCACTTGGAAACTGGAGTATGAAGATACTGCATCCTATACAAGCAAGAGAGCATAGGATGAATGTGTATTGAAACTATTCATTATTATAAGCTCAGTATTTTGCCATAACAAATAATACTATGAAAAATCTGCCAAGGATGTTTCATTTAGAAGCCAAAATATGTAGCTGAATTCAGATCTCCTGTGTGAGTATCTTTAATTGCATTTTCCTTCAGGCTGTGCTGTAAGCTATATCATCTAAGGTGGGCAAGCCTCAGAAGTATTATCTTCTTCATTCACTTTACATGATAAGTGATTTCTCTCATTAAAAAAAAAAAAAACAACAAACAAACAAAAAGGAAATGTAAGATTATCTAAAAAAAAAAAATTCTTCATCAATATCCTTAGGTTTTCCTTTAGAATTACAATATGACTTTGTAACAGGCAAGACCATATTTATGAAATGACTGTCTTCCCTGCTTATTTTTAAGTCTTGATTGTACACTGCCTTAAAATAAATTCTCCTGTCATTGAACAAAAGTTTATATTATCTCTTTTCAATCACTATATTCCACTAGCTATAAAATTAGTCAATCAGCAAAATATTTGTCAGTCTATTCAACCATAAAGTATTTTTTATTCTAATCCTAAGTAATATGCAAGAAATTTTCTTCCATTTTGAATGTTGTTATGCAGATGAAAGGAACCTTCCATATAATTTTTTTAGTAAAAGAATAGATTTGCGTGACAGTTGAACAGTTCCTTTTAACCTTAAAATTGCTCAGGGTACTAATACTCTGTTATACTGCAATCAATTTGAATGAAAATAATTTATTCTATTAAAGCAGAACTCTAAGTAAAACTTGTTAACTTGCAGAAATGCATTTAGTTGGTACAAACCATGATGTAAACCCTCACCCAAATTTTTGAATAGTTCAATTAGAGTTCACTGCAAGTTGAAAATTATAGTAAATATGGTTTAGAATAAGGACTGGAAAATACCAGTTGTAAAATACAGAAATTATATGATGAGTTTATAGATAATAATAAGGATTTGATTTGGGGTTTGGTTTTTCCTTACCCATGGACTCAGCACGTGAGATTTTCTCTTAAGGGGATTTTGGCACAAATTTGAGATTTGTGAAAAGTTCTGCATATATACGGGTCATATTTCTTTTGTATACTAATACTAATATTAACATTAATGAAGGTTCATGAGATTAAGCTGCATCTTCATGCTCTATATTCTTTCATTGAGTTAGGTGAGAAAAAATCTTGTGTTTGGTACAGGAAGACCTGCATCAAGACATAGGTTTTCTTTAGTCAGTTAACTGTAGCTGGCACTTGACCCAGACTTAGCTAACCATCCCACATGCCAGTATCAGGTTCCTGTGCATCTCTTAAGTCAGTACACATTTTAGTAGGCCCAATGCCTGTATCTGCATACATTTATTAAAAAACAAGGGCGCTGTATTTGATCCCAACATTAAGCTTCCATTTTCTTTGGTAAGTACTTTAGATGTGTATACATGTACTGCTTTTCCTGAGCTCAAGAAATATTTTGTTTCACTTGTGCACTATGCAGCCTTAGAAAATAGGCTTTGTAGAGAATAGAAATTACTTGTAGGATAGAAATTATTCATGTTTCTATGAATATAGATACTTCTGACTAATAAAGCAAGAAGGAACTGTGAATTGTTTTATCCTCTCTCTGCATGCTTCATTGCTTTTCTTATAAAGTGAGAATAATGATTTTCTACCTTGCTTTTCCTAGGAGTCTCACAGAGCTGAATGCTTGTAATACTGTACTATACTAGGCACTGTGGTGATAAGGTCCATCTACTGGACCCTTCCCTCAACTCAAGATTATCAGTGCCAGAATCATAGCCCTTGTTTACTTTGCATGGAGGCTTTCCTGCTTCAGTAAATTTCAATCTGTTAACCACTCACTGGAAGGATGTATGCTAATGATCCTGCTCAGCCTGATTTATTCTTAATGAGACACCAAGGTGGGCAAGTCGGGCTGGATTCAGCAACAGATTAGGCATAGTCAATGAGTCCTAGGAGGAAGAGGACTAGCTTACATTCAGCCCTGCAACAGAAGCACAGGAAAGACATACATATAGATGGATGCAGATACACTTTAACTTCTCTAGTTTAATGTCATGGATGATCTCTTCAACAATCCTCTCCCCAGTTATCCTGTAGTCCAACTAAATGGGCCTGTAAACAGAAAATAACAACTTGTGGAAATGATGTGCATTTGTATACTAGTCACCAGCTCAGCTCACGTGAGTTTCAAAAGCCTTGTCTGACCAGTGCTGACATATGTAGCTGCTCAGGGATGAATCATGAAGGAAACATATGGATTAAACATTTATGGCATTAAGATTCTAACTGAAGCAGAAGGTGCCCCATGTAGGCCTATAGAGATGATTCACAGAGTCACTCCTATATTTTCTTGAGGGTGAAAGGAAACTTCATTCCATTTATTTGCAAACCACCACTGCTTTTATATCCAGTTAAAAAGTTCAAGATAAGATTGCTTGGAGAAAAGCAGTGTGACTTGGTAATTATGGTACAGGATTAGCTTGTTTAGCTGATGGCATTCCTTCAAACCACACTGATCAAACCTCACATCTTTCCAGATGCGGACCTACCAAAGCAATTTTATGCACAGCAAGGCTACAGATTTATGTACCTTCCCCGGGCTGAATTCTTATTACTGAAGTCATCCAGTCTCTTGCTGTTGATTTTTTTCAAAAATCCTGCTCAACATCTGACATTTCAAAAAAAGGAAAAAATGAGGTTTGCAGAAAACAAGTTCAAGACTCTGTCTTCCACTGAGGATGTGGAAATGTGCAAAGTTAAACCAACGGAAACTCTCATTATTAAGGCCAGTGCTTTTTTTTTACACCATAAGCAATCTATAAATCCCACTTTTCTCCTGCTGAAATAGAAGTGGCTGAAAATAAGAAAAAGGCAGTGACTAATATAAAGTCTACGTTCCTGGTCCTCTCAACTACTCCTGGCTTTCCAGCTGCTGGGGTATGGGGGATGAAAGGACAGGCCCTGCAAGAGTGATTTTCAAGTGGCCCTGAACTGGAATTATTTCTGATGTAAACACAGAAGCTTTTGACAAGGCAGCTATTGGCATGTGGCATTTTTGTGGCAAGAATGCATGAATTCAAAAGCCATTTCCTTTCACCTTTGAGGAGAATCACAAGTGGCAAACTGCTATAACAGATGTATTATGAATAGCAATACAACACACTTGGCTAATTCTTAGCTAGAAATTTCATGAAGCTTCTTTGATATTGTTGTATATGCATATGTGTATACGTAAGTTATATATAGTTCATACTGAATATGTTCACCTAATTCGTATGTACTACTCATAATTCACACAACACACTATACATTCATCTTGTATGCTGTGATAAATATATATCTCACATACCTATGTGGTAATCACAATCATTTTAATTTAGCTTCCACTTTTCTTTCAGACTCTTTCTTGCTGATTTCAGTTGCAGTCATGCTTTTTTTCAAAAAAAAAAAAAAAAAAAATCCCTGAAAATTTTAGGAATCATAAAGTAAGTAACAGTTCAGAACAAATTTTTGTTTAATTCATTTAAAAAAAAGAGAAATATTTTTTATAATTCATTGACTTCATAATGTTCTTGGTAAGATTTGAGTTTAATATTATAACTTTGGGGGTTTGGCTTTTTCTGGGTGTTGGGGGTTTTTGGGGGAGGTTGTTTCTTTATTGGTTTTGTGTTTGTTTGAGGATATGTTTGGGGTTTTTTAATAAGTAACTTAAAACTTCCCACCATAATATTTTAGTTAGTATGCAACAAATTATTTACCTCAATTTTTACAATTCCTCAAAAATCTATTTTATCAAGCAGTTTCCAAAGCATTAGTCTCAACCTTGAAATGAGACCCATATTTTTATGGGAACTGTTAAATTCCCTCCAGAGATCTTTCAGTCTTAGCTCTTTTGTTAGGCAACAATGCAAATATGCTTAGATCACATAGACATGGACTACTATGAATTGTGAATGCATAATTTAATTATTTTGCAGGTGTGATTGTAGAACTGGTAAATTATTTTATACTAATTTGTTCATGTCTCTCTCTGCTGTCCATGGACAGATGCTGTAAAAGAGAATTTTTCTTACATAGGTGAGAAAGTCCATTTGATTTAAAACCAGATTGATTTAATTTGCATAGATGAATTAATACCTTCCCTTCTAGGGAGATTACAGCACTGAATTATGCCTAGTCTTGGACTGAGGGTGGTCATCTAGGAAAGGGAGCTCTTCTCTCTAAGGAGAGGCAACAAGAAAATGGTGGAGGGGCCAGAAACATCTTTGTAACTATAGTCCTCCAAAAAACTCTCAATGTTTTTTTCTTCTGTCACTTGATCTCTTCGAGCTCTTCAGCAGAGCTCTTCAGAAAGGTGTAATAGTTCGAGGTCAAAGAGATAGTGGCTACACCCATCAAACAGAAGTAGCCTAAGGAAGATACAACCTACATATGTTTGCCTTGAACCCAGACCTGAGCATACTAAATAGCCTAAACAGGATAGGTGTGTAAATAACATCATATCCTTATTAGTAGCACTTTGTATCAGTTAAGCACTGATCTTAAATAATATCAGTAACTGCAGAGAGGCAAATTGAGATTTGTAGCAAAACTGCACAGATGAGGTGCTGGAACACATATGCAAAGAGTAAACTAAGGGTGTAGATCAGGCATGAAAGAAACCCAAACAATTTTGCAAAGTTTGGTGGAACCAAAATAATCCTGGAGAATAAGTTAAATGAAGCAGGGGAAAAAAACAAACAAACAAACAAACAACAACCCCAAAAGAACCAAACCAAAAAGCTTTAGCTGTATCAATGGTATTTAAACTCCCCTTTTTCTTTTGAACATAAAATAACAATCATGAGCAAGGAAAAGATGGGGGAAAAAAAGAAATTACCTACCTCAGTTCCATCCCTTTTCACAGGCCTCTAAGCACTGGCCGCCTTGAACCTGGACACTGAAGCCATCAAGGGACCATAACTATCAAGAACATCAACTCCATCATATTGTATATTCACAAATACTTTCAGATAAGCTTGTTTAAAACTATTTCTTTGAATATATATCAAAATAATCAATAAGGAATAAGAACTAATTGTTAGCAATGTACATTGCCAATGAATGCCAATCTAGTAAAATATTGTTTCCAAATTTGAAACAGGCCAAAGTTTTTAGTCTTTTAAACACTACTATCACAGTGATCTCTAATTCTCTTAGAAGAGATGTATATATTTGTATATATATATGTAAATATGTATAATCAGTTGCAATGGGTTGAAGACAACTGTGATTATGAATCATGTTAGTAAACAT
Source organism: Hafferia zeledoni (assembly GCA_035583235.1). Classification (NCBI taxonomy): domain Eukaryota; kingdom Metazoa; phylum Chordata; class Aves; order Passeriformes; family Thamnophilidae; genus Hafferia; species Hafferia zeledoni. The sequence continues at coordinate 110,145,586 of JAWWEV010000083.1, forward strand.
TGCTAAGAAACAGAGAATCTTAGACTGAGTTTAAAATTCTGCTAATGCTGGAGGTTCTGGCTAACTAGGAATGCATGCACAACATGTGTAGGTCTGCTTGTGTAAGGCTGCACAGATATACTTCAGGAATGTTTTCCTATCTCTGATAGATCAAAAGAATACTGATGTGATAAAAATCTTTGTACACCAACAAGAAAATGTTAAATAGGCAACATTATTTGTGGATTTGCTTTGTCTGAATAGGATACTGGACTAGAGTATCTCAAAAGAAACAAAACTAAACTAAAACTACCAAACCATAATTTTTTACTATAGCTTGCTTCGATAAAACTAGGGGTTTTTTTGAGTTAGGTTAATCCTTTTGAACAGATAAATAATAAATATTTATGAAATACAGAAAATAATACCATTAAGTAACTTAAGTAACCTTTTTTGCAAACACATAACTTTCTAATGGCTACATTTGATTTGGTTTTATACCTTTTGTTTTAGAAACAAGATGAACATAAGCTATTAGAGGTCTTCTTGGAAAACAGCTTCTTCTACCATCTTTATATGTTGTCTATTTTACAGAAATATTTTAAATATATTGCTGCTAGTCATACAATGTTCTTCACAGTTTAAAATATTTTTTCCTAACAATTAATGTAATAGCAAGCCAATTTGTAATATTACTGAGTCCTCAAAGTTGCAGGAAGTGAAAAAAACCCAACAACTTTGCAAGTGTCTACGAAAATGCATCTTAGCTTCAATGGTCTGTAGTTTTCTCTGTAAGTAAGCAAGTAGCCATCTCTTAATGAAGGCATTTCCCAAAGTTTGGGGGGAAAAAAGAAAAAGGAATGAACCAATGTCTAACATTTTATACAATAAACTTATTGATGTATTCAACGACTCTTTTATGCAAAATTTTAGTTAAGTATAGATTGGAAGATTGAAAAAAGACAGTTCAAAGCTCTTAATATATAATTAACCAATACATATATTAACAAAAATTAATACAATATATAATTATCCAAGTCTGATTTACATGGAAAATGCTCTTGTATAAAATCAGTGTGACTGCACCCACACAATCATGGTATTTTAGTAACTGGCTGTTTATCAAATATTTCAAATTAAATAATTGAGCTGTAGATGTTGGCATAAGCTACTTAAATTTATACTACAATACAAAACTATAAAAACCTTATAGTTCCATCAGTTTATAAACCTTGCTACTTTATAAAAGAATCTTACATATCATTCATTTTTATCTGATTTATTTTTCTTTCTAAATTAAGACAGAAAATTCCTATTATCCCAGAAATGACAGATGAAAAGGTGCCTGTAGAAGGGTTAAAAAGTCTTGAGTTATGAATTTAATAAACTGTTCTTGTGTTTTTCTCTCTGTATCCACCCTTGACCAATGCTGCACACAGGACATTGGGACAGGTGAGTCTTTGTTCTGACTCTTCTTTTCTCCTGCTCTTTGACAACTAATATCTCCTTACTTGCATATAGCTAGTCTTGTATTCTGTGCTTTTTCAGTACATTTACTGATTTTTTTTTAATTGTTTTTTTTAATAAATAGAGGCTATTTTATGACAGGCAATGTATTGACTTTATGAAATGTGATCATTTTGAAAGGAATATCCTTCCTCTGCACCTCTTATGCTTTTTCACAAATCTGAACAGTCCCATCAGAACATAAGGCACATACAGCACTATCAAAATGTTAAAGGCTAGCCACATGAGCTTGACTTGTTTATGAACTCCAAGTCTTAATTTCATTCTCTATAGATAAAAAGAATAAAAACTGTCAAGAATATGTTTATTTTGGTGTATTATCACTTTGTTGAACAAAATACAATAATTTGGTTCTCTTTTCAGAAGGTCAACAACAATTGCAATTCTACACCATGCTGTGTTGATGCTCTTCTGCAATTACAAATGAAAATTTATGTTCTCTGACTGGCATAATCATAAAAAGTCACTACCTAGCATAACAATAATAAAGTAATGGATGAGGTTATAAAACTAGGACTATGCTAAGCATGGTGAATTAATTTCTGGTTTGTTGGCTGTAAAAAAATTCCCTCTGAATCTTTCATTAAATATTACATCTATTTATAAAATAATTGTAAAGAACTAGTATAAATAGCATTTAAAAAAAAAAAACAACTTTCATGTGGCAACTTATTTGGTTGCTTGTTACAATGGTTTTCATGCCTAGGATAGAAAGAAAAACATAGCCATAAGGAGACACTAAACTATTAAATCTAAATACTCTGAGGGAACATAGCCAGACACCAAGATCTGTATATACAGATGCTGTTTGTATTAATGCATGAACATATTTTTTATCACTAAATGAGCACTTTCATATGAGAAAATACAAACAAACTACCTGTTGTTACTTCAGTTTTCTCTCTGGCTGCTTGTTATATTGAGCAATGGGAGTGAGACATGCATTGGACAATACCCTTAGTCTCTTGCCATCTTCATGTTTAAAATAAAGTACTTTGTTTTCCATACTGTTACAACTGAACTGAAAAATAACCTAAGTCATCCTGCATTATCTCAGATTATTTGAAATTTTGTGTTTTCTGAAATTTTAGTACTCAATCAGCTAATTTTACAAAGAATAGAGTTGTTAAACAGAAGACTCCTTATTAGCATTTTGCAAAATTGCTTTACAGTTACTTGGGGGTGCATGACAACATTCAGCTCACTCCAGAATACACTCGGCAACTCACAGGACTTGGTGTTATAATGAACTGCTGTTTTGACTGTGCGTATTCTTCACTCAGTAGTAGCAATAGTGATGTTTATGTTCTGATTGATTTTTTTTGTAACATGATTGACAGATTTTTGGCAATGGAACTGAGAAAACAGGTTGCATAGGTTTGGCTAGAGTGGGCTTGAAAAGCAACTAACAACTGATCTCTTTTCTGTATTTCCTCCTGTATTCAGTGTTCAGATTATTATTCTTTCCTGTGCATATCTCAAGGAAAATTTGTTCATACCATGAAACACTCTGATTCTCTTGTGATGAATGTCAAGCTTTAAACATTTTAGCCTCTTATAGGTCAAAGATGAATGAAAAATTAAGTATTATCAACTGCTCATACCCTGGTTTTAATTTATTAGCTCAGAGTACATATAATAAAATCCCCTAGAATTTAAGGCCTAATATTTCACAGCTACTTAGTATAACAAATAAGCTGCTATTTTATAAAGGTAGTGAAACACTCCAGGGCCATTACTGGAGATCAATGGCAGAGATCTAATCTCTTCTTTGAAAAGTTTAGTGCCTAAATACAAATTTTAGAGGGGCAGAATTTTGACTGATACACAGATGCCTTCTTCCAGTCTCTGGCTGCCCCAGAAAAACATGACTTCATCAGGACCCTGAGGCTAACTTTCTCCCACATGACTTCTTCCTTGCTGTTCTTTGGACCATCCAGTTCTAGTTTATCAGAGATGAGGTAGGATTTGCAACAGAGGGACAGAAAGATAGGATGAGTCTGCAGGTCTGGGAGAGTGTCTGAGCTCTGAGGCTCTTACTAGTGAGATCTTGAGATGGAGAATCTCTGTCTATTGAGAGGAAGGTAAAAACTTGGAGTTAGTGCTCATTCTTGATGCAGAGACACATACATCTTCAAGTGTCATGGAAAAGAAATACAGTTTTGCATTTTTTACTTCAAAAACCCAGTGTTCTGAAACCCTAAAATAGCTGCCAGAGGTCATGGATGGTAAATTAGAGGCAAAACTGTCACCTAAGCCTCCCTTGCAATACTCAAAAGTCCATAGCCTTGGGCTGCTCAACAGATAATACAATACTCAAAAGTCCATAGCCTCGGGCTGCTCAGCAGATAATCCACGGCTGTTAGGACAGATTTACTTCTTACCAAGAAGGGAATAGATAGGAGTCGTGAAGGCTCAGCCCTTCAGCAGCTTCTCTCTTCCCAGCCTTGCAAAACCGCAGAAGGTGGCTGCCCTCCCCTTTGGCACGCTGACTGAGGGAAAGCTCTTGGTCCATGCCCCAGCTTACTCTGAAGGCAGAGGGCAGGGAATCCCCACAGCATGGATACACAGCAGGCTTGGGTCACCATGACACTGTGATGTGCGGAGTGTGGCACACTGTACTGACAGACAGCTAATGTGTGGCTTTATTTTCAGGAGCTTCTTAATAGCTTCAACCAACTACACATATTACAAAAAAAGCAAGGCTACAGTCAAATAACATTCCATCAGCCCTTTTTTTCTGCAACAGGGGACCCTGGATTCTTCCTCTCCTCCTTCTTTTCTGGTGCTGTTCCTTGATGCAGTTAGGGCAGTAGATGCTTTTGGAGCCACTCTGTCTTTCCTGCTGTCAGGGGCCTGATGACACAACTCTTTTACCCCCAGGGGTCTGGTTGCTTGGGATGGAAGGCAGCTCTAAGGTGGTTCAGTCAGGGGGCCAGGGACTGGGTGAGAGGAAGCAGGGAGCAGTCTGGTGGGACGTCCCCACTTCTGTCATGAGCTTCATTCCTGCCTAGTCCTGGACCTCCTAGTGACTGTGTCTGAATCTGTTTGGCTATTGCTGGGGTGCTGTAGGACTGTAACCATATCAGTGAGGATACTGTCACCCTTGGCTCTATCATGCTTCCCCTGCAGATGCGGGGGCTGCTGCTACCTGAAAACTCCTACTTGTTGGAGCCTTCATACTGTTTCACTGTGTACTTTTTATCACTGAGCTGTGTTAAATGCAAGCAATTTGTTTGTTATTAGAAAGACAAGGTTTTCTCTCTTTGCGTTTCATGGAAACTTCCCACCTGGATTGTTTCGGGACCTGCAGAACTGGCTGAATTCCAATGCCTTCCACTGATCCTGTGAAATGTGCTGCAGCCTGAAGTGTGCTGCAAAAGGCTTGGGAGAATTGTGATCCATCTTACCAGAAGCAGTTCCTGGCTTCTGAAATTCTGGACTTTTACATGTCATGCCATTATTGGAGCTATCTCCGAAGATGATGCGAGGATGTTCTTTGAAGACATTATCTCAGAAAAAATTCCCATGTTGAATCTACTAAGCAATTGCTTTAGTCAGTCCCACACACAGACTATACAAGGGATTCAACTTCCAGGCATTTCTAAAGGCCTCTCAAGACCTAATCATTCATTGTAGTTATTCATCTGTCAGACTCAGGCAAGAAAGGCATAGACAGGTGACCCTATGGGATAACATGGCAGAGTCTGCAAGCAGAGAGGGTGAGAATCAGAGAAGTATTAGGACAAAGAATTGATAGGGATGGCATAGACACATGAAGGCTTTGGGTTCCATCTCTGACACAGCCAGCTGAGTGTTGAGATCAGAGCCATTCAGGAAGCCAAATCTGCCAAAGAGCCAGAGGCAGAACTAGGGCATTCCTCAGAAATCTTCCAGAACTGGAAGTTGCTGCACCCTGAGAGACCTGCAGGTTTTTCACCTGGTTTTCCAGCTAGACACCTGTCATATACAGCTAGAATTGAACAAGCTGCAACCAACTTCATACATATGTATTTGATATGGGCAAAATACTAATACTTTGCTATATATGGAAAACATAACTTCACAAAGCTACTGATGTATTGTATTCTGCAAGTGTATATGAAGTTTTGTGTCTGGAAATCCAATTTTTTAATTTTCTTTTTAGAGGAAGAGTGACTGTTTTGTTCAGTTGGTTACATTCTGTCATGTATTTTGTTTTATAATTTCAGTTGAAAATGACAAGCCTTTTTTCTTCCCACGTGGACTGTATAATGGTAGTAGGAAGGGGAATAAATTACTTTCTTGTAGTAAGGTTTGTGGGATTGAGGGGGGAGAAGTAGGTGCCTATAGTGATTGTTCTTTACTGGCTGTAGCAGCAAGTGCTTTTCTTTCTTTATACTTTATTGAGTAAATGAGATTCATTGATTTGCTTTCCCTCCTGATTTGCTATTTGCTCATATTACACCCTTTTCCTTTCTATTTGCTTTCTTTGTGAAGAGTTCAATTCTCCTTTATGTTCAGAGATTACTTTTTCATGACTTTTAAAGTTTAGTAAGGTCACTATTCAGGTTCTGTCTGCTATTGTATTCTCTAGAAAAGCACATTTCTCAGTTTTCTCATTGTATTTACCATCAGGTTTTACTCTGTATCGAGGATAGCTTTAGGAAATGGCTTGTATTTATTTCAAACGTGTCTGGTGATAGGGAAAGCTTTCATGGGTTTACAGGTAAAAATGGCCTTATACTTAGACTGCTGTTGTCCTTACATTATGGCAGTGCAGTGCCCAAAGAAAGCAAAATCAAATATTGTCCAGAAAATGTAATTTTGAAAAGGGGTGCATTCTGAATGAAACATAGTCATTTGCTAAACCTAAAGACAAGGCTGGAGAGAACAAATTTGCTTTGGGGTTAGAAAATATGTATTTCTGTTGCAAAAAAAAAAAAAAAATCTCAAAAATATTTCAAAACTGGACTGCCACTAATGGACCTGTGACTACAAAAAATGAAACTGTAGGCTTCAGAGGTTTGGGAAGTAATGTATGTAGAATTACCACTGAGAAATTCAAGCAGACATTTCAGTTTGAGTACACATGCTTCAATTCATATTTTATGATGACCTGCATGGTGCCTGATGTGAAATGTAACATGCATGTATTAAAAGGTATCATTCTCTATGCAGTCCTAGTGCTTTTCAAGCAAATAACACCTCAAGGTGGAATTTTTGAGAACTTCATAATGAAAGTGGAAAGTTGAAGCTATGCTCCATGCCTTGTGGAGGGGAGGCAAGGTATACGAAGAAAAGGAAAACAAAGTAAATGGTTTAGTGATAGTGACCACACTATACCTTCCTAAAGGTCATATTTTATGTTAAACATAATCTTTATAATTTACCTTTGAAGTGTTTAAAAATCCAAAACCAATGAATACTTCTGATGGAAGAATGAAAATAAAGTAAGGCAGTAGGTGTGCGACAGGAGCAAGGTTGTAGCAAATTAGAGATATAAAACATAAGCTATATTTCTGGAGTTTTGAAGCCTGTTTTCCTTCAAACCATGTCCATTCTGCTGTTTGGAGGAAAAATAGGTGACTATGTGAATAGAGTAAACATGTGTTCATTTTTATGGGTTACTTGGCATTGCATGTCTCAGCAAGTAGTAAGCTTTCTTGCTGTACAAGTTTCATTTCATGTGTGGCAACAGCAGAATTGCTCTCAGGCACACCAAACTAAACTAGCAATAAAAGTCTGAAATAGCTTATTTTTATTGCACAATGACATATTTTGTTGTGTACCTTCATAAGTGATTTAAAGCATAAAACTCCAAACAAAAAGCATTTTTACTATAAGGATTTTGGTAACTCCTTTGAGTGATCATGAAAGTTATGATTGTATGGATTAAGCAAAGCTATTATTCCAGGAAAAAACTATTTTTCTGAACAATGCAGGAAAAAAAAAAGTTGATTAGAATCTCAGTGATCAGTGAAAGGCTGAAACTACATTTGATCTTCCTTGTTTTCAATGTAAAAGTAATATTATCAAAAGTTATTTTAATATCTCACTACACTGATCGAGTAATTTATGGTTACAAATCAGGTTTATGGAGGGTGTTGAAATACTAGAACAGGTTGCTTAGAGAAGTTGTGGATCTTCCATCCCTGAAAGTATTCAAAGTCAGGTTGGATGGGGCTTTAAGCAACCTGGTCTAGTGGAAGGTGTCACTGCACATGGCACTTGAGTTGGAATTAGGTGACCTTTAAGGTCCCTTCTAAACCAGGACATTATATGATTCTGTGTTGAGCTGTAAATTAGTCTTGTCACTTATAGATGAATTCCTTGTTCCCAACATGGAGCTTTTTTCCTTGTTGATACTAAAAGTGTAGATTCCCAGTTCTTATATCATTATAATATCACTACACTAGTTATGGTGTTTTAGTCATGGAAATGCACAGTCAGATATACTCCACCAGTTCCTCTTCTCCTCCCTATTCAGGCGTTTTCTCACATGACCTTCAGGAGGAACATACCTGTTGTCCTCTGTTCACAGAGACCTACCTGTTCTGTTCATTCAACACAATGTTTTTTCTCTCCAGTCTTCCACATTTCATATCAAAACTCATTCTTTTGCCAGTCTCTCAGCTACCTCTACTATATTTAGCAACTGACTTCTGAGCCACTTGAAATCACATGCCCTGAAATATGTGAAAGATTGCTCATGGGATGCAGAATGGAAAATTCACTTTGGCCAATATGCAATTTTTTCTTTACATAACTTGTATTAGTAAATGTAATAAAAAGTTTAAAATGTGTTTAGAGCTCTAGATCAGGCAGATGCTGATTGATTTCTCTGAAGCTGTCTCTCTTTTTAATACAGAAAATGTTTATATTTCCCCTTTTGTAGTTCATGTTCATTTATATGTGAGTAGATGATAATAGGAAAACAGCACTGAAAAAAAGCAAGGCAATGATAGGTTCTGACCTGCAGAATCACCACAGAATTCAGAAAAGTTTTCCTAATGTTCTTTAAAATGCTGTAGCAATGTGATTGCTTTTTGAAGTCAATTTCAGAGGTAGCTATTTCACCCCATTTACCTTCAATTTTTCAATCGACAGGAGAACCAACTATTTGGCTGGATAGCAACTTGTGAAGAGAGTCTTTCACATGACAGCATACAACTATTTACAGCACAAGTTTAATTATCAAATATCTGGTTTCCATAGCAACAGAAGGCTATTTACTGTACAAAAATAACTTGCACATTCATTTCAAGGCTAAAGCATTTCTAATTAAGATGCAAGCTGCCAAAGCTTGGACTAAACCAGATCAAAGTTGTAGTGATGAAGTACTCTCTTTGCATATAATGTCACCCCCAAACCATGTAAATGTCGTGTCGTTTTGATATTTGTTTTCAATAAGGACCTCTACTGTATTTAAATCAAAAGACAGGATAAATAAATATGCAGTTAGAGAAAATATCAGAAACTTGTCTTTTTGGTTCACTGATGGACAATTCCTTATGCGTGACAATTTGTGAGTTGTTTTCCAATTATTAGTCCTCTGTGGGGACAAAAATGCAGTGAAAACCTTCATTGAAAGTTGTCCTCTAACTTGATGCAGTTATTATCCAAGCAAAATTACTGTTAGAGTATTTTTATTGAGGGTTGGTTTTGTTCTTTTTTTTTTTTAAACTGGAGATTCAGTGTCTGAATTGCTACTTTGCGATGACTTTACATCAGTGATTGCTGTAGGGTCTATAGCCACAGAATATATTCAATGCAAATTCAGCAATTCTAAATTCAGCCATTCTAAGCTTAGAAAAAGGAAAACACTGACTTGAGCTGCTCGGGCATTAATGCTGATTTTATAATGCTAAATGATCAAATTGAATGAATTAGTCCAAATAGACAAAATTTTATGGTTTACACTGTAGGAGGCCATATTATATAACCACAATGGTCAGATCTCAACTTAAAATTCTATTCAGATATATAGTACATTTCTATAACGCACCCAAAAATTAACCTTTGTCAGAATAATATCAGTTAGTTGTAAAACTGTATTTAGGATTTCAGCACTTGGACTTATGTTTATATCCAATTGTGGTAATTTGGGCTTTAGTTTTAGCTAGGCCTCAAATTAGCAGGCTCAGAGAATCTATGTAGATTAGGAGAGACAGGTATCACCTGACTTAAGTAACCAAAGAAATATTTCATACCAGATGATGCAAACCTGAGATATGAATACAGGAGTAGGAGGTGTTCACACAGTTCTATCATGCCTGAAGTAGAGACAGGACATGCAGCTGCTGTCTTGCTGGAGTGGGCCCTGTCACTGCTGCTACTTGCATTTTGTTTAAATTCAGGGAAGTCAAATGTTTGTTCGTAGTCTTTCTGCTTAAGTCTGTCTTTCTGGGGATTGAGTCTCTGGAGTGATTTGTAGTTAGAATGGTAGAATTTGTGTTTACTGGGGAGTGGGAAGTTACTTCTTGTTATTTCTAACATGTGTAAGTGTGTAGTGTAGTTTCTTTTAATTTTCTCTTTTCTGTATGAATATATATAGTTAGTTTAAACATAAACCTAGTTTGAAGGGGGTTTTTTCCCTTCTCCCTTTCCTCGGCTGGAGGGAGGGAAGCTAACTTTGTTATTGGGCAGTTGGCATTTTGCCAGCTCAACACAAGATTCTAATACAGTTCTCTTCCTTTTTGAGTAGTATAAGTCAGTTTTGGTGGTGGTACTGTAGCAACAATTTAACTCTACCATTCCATGTTACCCTTATCTCAGCCTAGAATATTGTCAGGTTTTGAAATGTGCTCTAATGTTCAAGACATCCACACTGTAATGATCAGAGTAGAAAAATTAACTGTAGATTGCATTCCTTTCATGGAGAAAACTTAGTTGGCTTCTGTCTCCTGTTCAAGCTGTCCTGTGTGCATGGTGTGTGCAAGCAGGGAGAGCAGGGATGTGAAATGAAGTGTCTTCAATTTGCATCACCTTCTTCAGATAACTTTAGTTTCTGAAACTTGCATGTAAGGGAAACTAATAAAGTTCTAAAACATTTAGTACATTGTAGGCTATAAGCAACACCTTTAAAGGCATCTGGAAATGAACTGGAAGTGAAACTGTTGGCAGTAGAAAAGAGCATTCTCTTTGCTATGCAAAAGAACAGCCATCTTTTACACTTTGTGAAACACATGGCACAGGTCTACAGACTCCAGAAGCGGTTTTTACAAATTCATGTTGAAAGGAGGAAAACATATTTTATACAGCAGTAATTGCTGCTGAAAAATGAGCAACAGTGGTTTCTTTACTAAACAGAAATACACCTTACTATGGGATACTGAGATGAATTGCAATTCAAGAAATTGTGTTGAGAGTAAAAACTTTGCCCCTTGAAGCTTAGAACTGGTTAAGAAACAGTATTTCACTCAACAGTTTTACAAGATATCCTCTTCAAAATGAGCAGAGGAGCAAAAATGTGGAATATGAGCACTGAGTACTATATTCATCCATCCATTCATCAAGGTAGCTAATATCACTGGTAGTCTCTTCTAGTGTCTCTTTTGCAGGATAACAGTGCCTGGCCCTGGCTGGAATGAATCTCAGGCAACAATGTCCATTCCAACTGCTGTCTTCACTGGGTAGGAAGGAGCTGAAAATCCTCACTGTCTTTTCCAATGACATAGGGTTGTAGAGCTGAGTGTCAGTTGCCTAGCTTCCACAGCTGGTGACAAAGATTGGAAGGGACAAATTGCAAAAATAGAGATTATTTAGAAGGCTGAAGTGTCCACCAAAGCCTTGTTTTTCAGAGATATTCCAGAGCTTTAAAATTCAAAAGTTTCAATATTTTGAGAGAGAATGAGGCAAAGTTAAAATGGTACAGGACAGATTTGTTCTCAAGTCAGCAGTTTAATGAGAATGGAAAAGGAAATAAACCCACTCTTCTCATGAAGTGAAGACTAAATCAGTGTGCTAACTTCTAAATGCTGAATTTTTTAAATAAACCAAACTCAACTGGAAGGGGAAGTAAGGTGATTATGCATTTGTTTATACAGTTCACACATTCTTTTTATGACCAGCATAACATTTATGGTATGCTATTTTGCACCAGTTAAAGGAACGCTACTTTTAATATGTTGTACTTTTTTAATAATTGAAACAATTGGACAAAGCTGTAATTAATGTTTTTCCATTCCATAAATAGTTAATTAAAGCAGTTTTACTAGGGTTATACTTATGCCCAGTTGTGTTTTTCCTTACATTGCAAGTTGCCTCACTGTTTCCCCTCTAATAGATAGAATAAGCCCTCTAACTGTTTCATACTGGTAAAGTGAGATACAAAAAACTGCATTTTCATCCTTGTTGCATAATCAGTTCTCCAGGTCTCATTTTATGGCATGAATATTTTTTCAATCACTTATTTCTACTACATATCAAAGGTTCTTTTTAATTTACTGATCCTAGCTTAAATATCTCATTTTTTTGTTTTTGTTGTTGTTTCTAACGAACTTGTTGCCACCAACATTAAAAGAGGCTTGAAAAAAAAAAACAGCTGTAAAACAGCTTTGATCTCCTAAGGTGAAGCATATTTTTGTGCAAGACTTTTTCCTCTGAGGCATGGTAACAGTTGAATTGATCTGGAGGGAAAAGAAAAAAGAACAATTGGGTGAGAAAATGAAGCAGATGTGGGAAGTTTTAAGAAAATTAGACTAGCTTGCATTACCAGCTTTTTCCTACATTTTATTTAAAACATATAAAGAATTCAGGACTTCATTGTTCTGAATTTATTGAAGAAAAGAACCTGATTTCCCCAGGACTGGAATAAGAATTTGGCATGCCAAATCTTTTTCTTCTCCTTGATATATGAAGATGCTCCTTTAATTAGGTTATTCTGAATGTGGGGTGATGGCCCTGATAAGGTCTTGATGAGTTGAGGCTGATGCCTTGAGAGACCCCAGCAAAGCAGGACTCTGAGCCAAGTTAGTGTGGGATAAGATAAAAAGTGAAAGTCCTTTAACATCAGGCCTGGGGCGCAGAGGAATACGTATCAACACAAGTGTTGAACACTGATTTCTATGGTTTTTATAATGTTGTCTACCCAATGCCCAGTTCACACATCTCTCAGTCCAGCCCTGTCCTGCCTCTGGTCACACCCCCTCAGGATTTGAGTCAGGGGGACAGTGGGACCCTCTCTTCACCATTTTCTCTTCCTCAGCACACATAGGGCCCTTGGAGCTTTTCCTGTGTTCTTAGACCCAATGTTGTTGGCTCATGTTTATGTCTCATTCTGCAAGCCTTCTGATATTCCTCAGCTTTCTACCTTGAAGAGAAGTCTAAACAGCTAAAAGAATTTGAGCTACTGGTATGTATCAGAGGTTGGCATGTGCAAACATTGAACTTAACTGCTAGAAATATTAACACACTAATTCTACATTTTACTAGAGTTACAAGTAGTTCTAAAATCTATAAAAATGAAATAAACAAAACAAAACAACCCTATGGCATCAAGAGAAATGCCTCAGCCTCCCTGGAAGGATGCTTGCAGGAACCATTGGCTCCCTGAAAGTGCTTATTGATGGGGTTACTGAGGAATAGAGTGTTATGGAAATGACATGGCCTTTCTTCCCTGCACCCTGTGGCACCCTGCAGAGACTCAAGGAGCCACCCCTCAGGCATCTGTCTTATCACCCCAAAATATTGACTATAGTCACTCAACCTACCTAAAGAAAAAAAAAGTATAAAAAGAGATTGGGCATGAGCAAAAATGGGAGAGAAATCATCATTGTCTCTGCAATGGTAGCTGCGAGCAGCTGCCCTGCCTCCTCCCACCTCTTCAGACAATGTAGGGGTGAGAAATCATGAGCTCTCTATACCTTATATATCTTATACTTTACTCTCTTACAAAGCTTATTACTTTATCTATCTTATATTTGTACTTCTACTTTACAGTTACTTTGATTCTTACTCTATAAGCACCTTATTTACTGTGTTTTGCTGCTTTAATACTAATAACAGTAACTTGCCTTACACTTTGCAACTTACTAGGTATATACCTTACTTTATTAGTTGTGTTCCTTTGCAGTGTGCAGTTCCTTTTCAACATGTGTGTTGATGAGAAGCAGTTCTTTCCTTTTGCTTTGTGTTACAGAGAAGGTGGTGTGCAAGAGATTTTTATTGCCCTGTGTTACTAAGGGGTGTCTAGATTTGTGTTCTGGGTGATTGTGTTTCTGGTTGGTAGTTGTTGTTAGTTTCTGTCTCTCATGGGAGTGGGATACACTACTGTATTGAAACTTAAGTTTGGTATGCTTGTCTCTGTAGAATGTGGTTTGTACTGGTTTGTTTTGGGGTCTTTTGCCATCAATTAAATACAATCCTGCAGCTAAATATTATCACTGGCAATGCAAACCCCACAATAACTGTCACATACTTGTATTAATAAATGTTATTTTGGGAGCTGCTGTAGAGAAAGTTCTTTTTTTGCTTAAGTGTGGTCTCATAGCAGAGGTCAGAAACCCTTGCAACCTGTGTGCTGTCCATAGTTCGATAGGCAGTGTTGGGTCCAAAGGCTCTGATTTTCTGGAGACACTTATAACTATTAACTTTATATTAATACAGGTGGGACTAGAAATCTTGGCATTTCTGCTCCTCTCCATTTCACGTGACACTGAATATTATATATTACTTTAAAAATTAAAAGAAGGGAAAGAAATCTGCATTGGGTACATGTCCAGACAATTTTCTGGTTTTTCAGAGACTACTTAAAAGCTTCAAGTTGTTTAACTAGTCTGATGCCAGAGGGTAACCTAAATCTAAGAATGGAGTAAGTCATTCTAGAGATTGTATACACATGCACTAGGACTAGTTTCTCTCCTAAAGAGCCTACTAGCAAAATTTAGTCAAGGACCAGAAAGTAATGTCAAACAAAAAAACCTGAGTGATAAACTAGCAGGGTCAGTGAACTATCAGGTTTAGCATAAGGAATAGTATGAGTCACAATATGCCAGTTTCGAAGCCATTGTTAGTTGCTGTGTTTGCACTTTTGGGAAAAACAAGATTTGAGAAACAATTTTTTAAAAGTCTCTGCTTGTCTTTCCTGAGGATGCTGGGAGAGAGAGGTTATTGGTTCTTTGCTTCCTTGTTTGTGTTGCATTCTCAGGGAATTCTTTTCTTGTATGGAAGATGACAATTTTTACATGTTTAAAAAGAGAGAAAGGCTTGGGATTATGTTCATCACTTATCATAGCTTTACTTTCAGTGTTGATGATAATTATTTATAAGGGCATAAGTGGAATTAGACATCTGACTGTCTTTTGTGACATTGAAAATCTCACCCTCCATACATAATTTAGTGCATACCAATTAATTTTTCTCAGTTTGATCTAGAGATATTGAAATCAAATTGCTTTAGGAGAAAAGGACTGTTAGCTTTCTGACTCTCTTCATTTTTTGTCAGGGATTAAAATATTTTTTCATTCCTTAAAGAGGATAGATAAAGCTTTTTATTTCAGTTCTGAGGCAAATATTGCTGTGTTAGTATAACAGCACTGAATTCTCCTCCTCAAGGTGAATCCAGATATCCTTTGCAAAGTTTGGACCTGGAAAGTTTGCACAACATCAATGCATCTCACAGTGAAAGGGGAATCCACCCCCTGACTCTACTAGTAACAAATGGGGTTTAGGTTTCTCTCATTGTCACTGG
The DNA here is from genome assembly GCA_035583235.1 of Hafferia zeledoni. Taxonomy (NCBI): domain Eukaryota; kingdom Metazoa; phylum Chordata; class Aves; order Passeriformes; family Thamnophilidae; genus Hafferia; species Hafferia zeledoni. Next base: position 110,160,764 of record JAWWEV010000083.1, read on the forward strand.
ATAGGGTAGAATTCTCCTGCTCTTTTTACATGGCACAGTCCTTGCCAAGTCTCAGCATCCTACTAATTTAGATTGGGAAATTATCCAAGCTTGACCAACTCTGATGATTCATAATATTGCTCATATTGTAATAAAATAAGATCTGATGCATTACCAGAAAGAAAAAAAAAATCAATGACAGAGAAGCAAATCAGTGTACAAATATGTTACTCCTCTTTGTGGTTATAGAGCCTAAAAAAAAGTCTGAAAAACAAGAAATGTTCACCTCTCAAATCTGTTCCTTGTTAAAATTACAGCTCTCAGGTGCCTAACTCATGATATTTAAATGCCCAGAGCTGATGTTGATGAATTAGTTATTTTTTTCAGAGCAGTCTCAATGCCCTCTGGATGAGGCAAGGAAAGAGGAGGCAGATGATTGACAAGAAACATCATGTCCTGTTGTTGCATGAACATGGAGGAAGTATCTTCATTTGTCAAGGAGATCTCTAATCGGAAAGGTTGGGCCCTGGTGTATACTGCTCACTGGAAGGGGAGCAAAGACTCTTGCTTTTGCTTTCTTAAGGTACCTTAACAGAGATCTCGGGCAATTTTTTCATTTGGAGACGCTGCTGTGTCAATGCAGTGTTCAGCTGGACTCATGCCACCTCAGTTTCCCTAATTAAAAGAAGCTTCTGTTATAAGCAGAGAATCAGCAAAACTGAAAACCAAGTTAAAGAAAGAAAGAAAGAAAGAAAGAAAGAAAGAAAGAAAGAAAGAAAGAAAGAAAGAAAGAAATAACTTATTAGAGACAATAATTCAGATCCAGGTTATATCAGAAAGGTCAGAGGGATCCTCAAATGTAAAATTCTGCAAATGTGATGCTTTGCTGAAATGCCTTATATGAGAATTGCTCATTTATTAGATGTTCCAGCTGCATAGCTGAATAAATATTTCTTTATCTCTCTTAATTCAAATAAAATCATAATTTAAAGATGTATCAAGAAAATACATTAAAGAACTTTCATGAAAATGCCAAACAGCAATTTAATTTTATAACAACCAGCAGAGAGCAGTACTACTTTGCAGTCTGAATGGGACACATTACAATCTTGAAAGCTTTTTCAGCAAACTTAGCAACCTTTTCAAATATCTGTATTTATACAAGTTATGATCTTATGTCAGTTATGAACTTTTACTAGTCTCCCTCAGAAATTAATCAGCAGTCACTGGAAGGATTCTGTCAAATATGGAAAGGGAAATAGGGGAAAGGAATTTCATTTCTGTCCCTTGAATACTTTTTGCATAGCCATTGTATTAAAATTTTCTTATTATTCATTTGAATGTTATATTAAATTTCTGTAGGAAGACTGAAGAAAAAAAAGAATAATCAACTATCAATTTGAATTAAGCAGTAAACAAATATGACAGATCTCGTATATGCTTTTAGTGCCTCCCTTGTTTAGATGCAGTGAGTATGTCTGAAGTTACATCATGAATTGAAGAGAATTATGACAGGTGGAAGATGAAAGAAATGCTTGCTTAGAAAAAGAGAGAATACTCATGGAAAACTTTTTTTCCTTCATTCTTGCGTCCTGTAGTGAAGGCAGATATGGTTGATCAGTCATTCACGTTGCAACATAGCTTATTTGAGATATATTTGTCCAGAAAGTTATGGATTATCTGGACAAAATTGTTGGAATGAAGACAGCATGTTTGATCATTGCCGGATACTACATACAGAATCTAAACCTGAAGTAATGTCAAAATTCTAGTAAGTATAAATAGGCATAAACAACAAGTAGCCAAATTAATCTGACTGAGCAGATTAAATGCACAATATGTACTTAAAACCAACTGCAAGTAGTCTTATTTATTATGTCTGCTTCTTGGGATGTAAAATTCCTAGATGAATATTGCTTACCTCTTTTTTCTTCCTTTTCTTTTTTAACTTCACTCCTGAAAAACATGAAATAGATTAGATTTTTTGAACAGGGGATTAGAATTTTTTCCTTTAATTTTTCTAAGAGGAGTTTTAAAACAGTTGTATGATCATTGACTTGCCATTATACGTTATTCTCCATAGGGCCCTTTAACTCTTTTGTGCTTATTTTTTCTTGGGCCATCCTGAGGTACTTAGGAGACTCTTCATTCCAAAACAACACCTAAGAACACCATGAGTACTTTTATTGATTCCCAGTGACAATGTAATTGCTTAAAAAAAAAAAAAAAAAAAAAAAAAAAGAAAAACGGATATAATGTAACTTGTGTTACAGCTCTTAATCTGACTCCTAACTGTGAATGAGCAATGGAAAATCCTTTATTCATAAAGGGAAGTATCCTAAGTAGGCTGAAATAATCTTTACCACTTGTCACACTCAAATCTATGTGACTTCAGCATTCAAGTCAGTGCTGTGAACACACCAGAAATCCAGTGATTTCTCACTGTTTATTCTATAAAATATTGTATATAGAAATTTGTGGCATCCAGGACAGCAAAGGGAATATGCAGATAGCCACATAAACATAGTCCTAAAGGATTATCAAGTTACAAATTTATTAGGTGGCATCCTCACTGTAAGAGGAAGGTTAAGATCTCATTAAAATTGAGGCTGGACCATAACTTATGTCTCCTACTGCCTTAGCTAATACAGACTCAAAATCTCTGAGTTTGGGTCAGAAGTCTTTTTACGCACCTGGCTATAAGTCAACTCCAGCAAAGGCCTGTCTTCACAACTGAATGTTGCAGGCAGTAAATGTAAGGTTATAGCACATGTGTCATTACATATGGATGCAGAGCTAGGTTCCTAGGGGACTACCTTTTTATGAATGACTATCAAGCCTATAATATTTTGCTTTTATATTGTTGTGTGGTGAACAATAAAAACTTAATATCTTATTAAGAACAAACGTTTCCTTTAGAGTTGAGAGGTGCTTTCAGGGAGGTTCATGTATCCATGGAAGAGCAGCAGCATTTTGTCATCTTGATTTGGTACACAGAGCTGAACAAGGAGGGTTGGAGTAGTGAAAAAAAGAATTGTGCTTGTAAACAAACATCTGGCAGGCATATTATATAAAACATGCTATTATGTTGTAAACAGAGAATAGGCAAACAAGGTATTTCTTCACAGATGACTCATTAAACCTATCAGTGGTACTGACTTAGTTTACAGTTAAAATAATACAACTGTCAAGTACTTCAAAGTGAAACACACAACATTTGGGTTATACACATATTGCCTGACAGTATATAATATGCAACTAGAGAGATCAAAGCTCTTAATGAAGGAACTGTTAAATCATTTGCCGTGTGAACTGTGCTGTGAATGGACTGGCTGATGCAAAGTTGTGTAACTCTCTGTTTTATCTGAAATTGACTCCAACACATTGATGTAAATGTTTTATTTTTTTAAATATAGAGATATATAATGCAGTTCTGAATTGCATTATGAAATGAAACACAAATAATGATAGCAGAAGGAACACAGTGGTCCAGAGAGAGGGTAAGCTAAGGTCAGTTGTAGTCACTGCCCTGCAGCGGCAAACCTTTTCAGAAAGAGAATGGATCAAGCAAGATGATGAGTCATAAAGCTGTAAGGAAAAAAAAAAGAGGGGAAAAAAAGATAAAAAAAGAAAAAGAAATATCTTTGGAGGTATGGCTTACTGCTACAAGCTTATCAGTGAAATTTAAGATACATTCTGAGCCTGACCTGGGTATTAGGCTGGATTCCAATCTCTTTCACAAGCAAATGGACAAGAAGGCTTTAGAAATGTCTTTTTCAAGTGTTCAAAATGTCATACAGATACAAAACAAATGAGATTTGTCCTCCTGATACATCTGCTATAAACATGAGTCCACACTTTCAATGATCAAAATTCACAGCAAGACTATTAACTTAATCATTTCCCAGAACCCACAATATGACAATTTCTATGTGAGCTGATCAGAGAAACCTGCTCCACATTTTTGTAATGTCTGTCATACTGCTACACTGCAGAAGTGCATCTGCACAGTGAGAGTTGTTTGGTTTCCCAGTTGTTTGGCCTTGTGGTCATTTACTTACTATTCAAAACTTATTTTAACCCTCCCAACACTTTCTGTTAACAATTTCTGTGATCTTAGTGAAAGAATTGTGTTTTTAAAATTTCCCTGATGTGGTAAAGCAAGCAAGGTCTGTGGTAGGTCAGAAATAGCTTTGAGTGTGTTATATTGGTGAATTTTGTTTTGGTTGTAAAGGACTTTGCAAACATTCTACTATATACATAATATGGCATATGTCAATAAACAAACAGCTCTTAGTGAGAAGCAAAGGCAGTGAGGATTTTTAATGACTACTGAAGCTCAGTTGTAACTCAATCAAATTCTCAGTGAAAGGAAATTCTCCTAATGATTAATTCTCTAGGGACTATTGCAGAAGGTCAATGAAATCAGAAGTTTGCTGGAAAATGTAGCCAAAAAGTAAACTGGAAGATTATTATTTCCTCAGGTTCATTGACAGACAATCTGAAGACCTTCTAATAAACCTCTAATTTATTTATTCTGTGGTACCATGTGTTGATAAATCAACAGCAAGACAGAAAATCATTTGACATTGATGAAGGTGAAGAAGGGAAGTTTTTCAGTGGTTTTGTGATTTTAAATTTTTAAAGAAAATTTTAAGATTTGACTTCTTCAGAACTATTCTATGAGACAGAAATTGATTTTCTGAAGAACTTTAACCCTGCAAGTATTAATCTTCATAGTATGTCTCTTATGTGTCCATGGCAATTTAATCTGCACATTCCAGGGTGATTGAAAAATACGTAGCTTTGCTCAATACTTTTTTCTTGTTACTCAGACTTAAATTACCAGAATTCTTGCAACTTTATAATTTTTTTTTCCCTTTAGCCCACTTTTTTCCAAATTTCCATAGTATTCTGAAAATTATCTTGTGGGCCTGGAAATTTTCATACTTAAATCAAAAAGTTTTTGAAAACAGAAGATTTGATTAGGTCAAATGCAAAGGAAATAAATGTTTTCTTTGGAATAAAGCAAGTTTTCTGAAAAGCATTAGGATGTTGATACAGGTCATGGAAGTGGCACTTATGGAGGGCAAGAAGTGAGAAGGGCTTTAGTGTTTTAAGGCAGTCATGTTGAAACGATCTGCATCATTTCTGCATGGCACTCAGCTGCATTTTTTTTTCTGCTGTGGAATGACAGTTGTTCAGCTAAAGAAAACTGCACTACAAATATATGTGACAACTCTCTTGGTTCGACCTCCTTCAGATTTAACTGCCTAAACTGTATGTATCCAGACAAAGCTAGTTAATTGCCTTAGTTACTTATTCAGTCAAACAAAATATGTACATTCTTCCAGAGGACAGTTCCTCTGAATTGTGTGAGTAGACTATATGAATGATTTAGACTGGATGCCTACTGTTTAGATATCTAAAGTTCACTTTTATTTATACAATGACAACAAGAGAGGGAGGACTAGGGATCTGAGGTTTTAGCTCCACAAAATGTGCAGAGTTTAGCAGAGGGTGAGGTGCATAGGTCATCATGGAGGCATCCTAACCTATGCAGCAGGAGTCCCTCTTGCTACAAAACAGTTTATGAGGTTTTGAAAATCTAAACTATGAAATCATTGATTGTGATATACATTGCTAAAGAGTGATGATTCTTTTATTGTTTTTTTCTTTTTATTGTAAACAAAACCAGCTTTTTCAGAGGCATAGTAAAAGGCACTTTTAAGCACAGGAACATTTTATAAATAAATAAACAGTATCGCAAAGCTGAATTCTGAACACCTGAGTGGCTTAATTGCTTTCACAGCTTTTTTACATAGAAAGTTTTGGGTTTGAATTTTAGGCCTTATAGAAAAGGATGCCTGTGGCCAGGTAAACTGATTATCTTTTAGGTATATAGGTGTGGTACAGGGCACAGGGATACTCCAAATTGGACTTTTCTACCTACCCAGAAGAGTATTCATCTGCTTAAAGCTTTTCTATTGAAACCTTTTTCATGATGCTGTTATGCTGTTATGATGCTGTTAACTACCTGAAGGGAAGTTCTAGCCAGGTGGGGGCTGGTCTCTTCTCCCAGGCACTCAGCAATAGGACAAGGGGGC
>JAWWEV010000083.1:110172726-110193778 GCA_035583235.1 Hafferia zeledoni
TGGACCAAGGGTTGGACTCGATGATCTCAGAGGTCTTTTCCAACCCAATAAATTCTATGATTCTATGATTCTATGAATGTCACTTATACAATGTCAGGTGCAAATTCCACATACTTATTTTTTAAGAACACTGAAGTCAGAAAATATAGGTTCTTCAATCCCTTCCTCCCATATTGAATTCAGAGACTCTTACTCCATATGAAAATTCATTCAAAAAAGTATTAGGGGGAAAAAAAAAAATCAAACAACACCGAAGTTAAAGAGAAAGAAGTGACCCATAGTCTAAACAGTATAGAAGCAGAATTCCTGCAGTAGCTGAAATTTCTTCAAGAAACAAATAGTTTTTGCTTTCTTAATATACTTTTGATTGTGGCAGTGTGACTATAAAATTCCCCTTTGAAATGTGAAGCTGTAACTGAACGCAAAAAGACACTTACATAACTCCTACCTATCTTATTTTGAAAAGCATTTGAGCACACAACTTGAACCCTACATATTTACAAGTGATATTTGCTCACAAATCAGTTTTCCTTGAGTCTTAGGATGACTTCTAAAAGTGGCATAGATCAGTTTGACTAACAAAACTTTTGCTCAACTTGATAAATGTGAGAAATGTAGCACAATAGCTTTAGATTAAAAAAAAAAAACCCAAACCATACATTTGATAATGTAAATCACACTATACTATCAAATAAATAGCCACTGTAGGGCAGTTATGGGCATTATTTAAACTGATTGAGGTCTTATCTGGTGAGAAAAGGACTGTAATATTGAGCTCTCCAACATCAGGTTTAACTGTGTGAAAAATTGCAGACCATTGCCAAGAGAGGAACAAACTCTTTGAGGGCAATTTAAGAGGGTAGCGAACTACCATGATGCTATACGCAGAAAGGAAATATGCTTTTTTGTATGTCTTCCTTCTCACCTCTAGGCTGTAATGTTAGGGAAATCCCACTGGGAGTCTTCAGCGCTAAATTTCTCACTTGAAACACTTTCTCTTTAGAAAAGACAAAGCCTGTGTGAACCTTTGATCTTACTATTCTGTGTAGAGTGAGCATGAATTCTGACACACCAAAATAACAATATTAATCCAACTTTACTTTGTGACCAGTGCTCTTAGTAACAAGTTCTAGCATTGCATAGGTAAAGTGAACTGCGTAGCCTTTATCACAGCTCTAGATGGCTAAAGTACTTGAAGTTTACTGCTAAACATGACTATCAGAATGGTTTTATATCACCTGATTAAATAACTGAGAGAAGAGAGAGAAATGGATGTCAAGATGGTGAAAACATTAGCATAAAAGTCATTCAGACTTCTGTTTATTGTGAGCAGAGTCTTCTAGCAGCTGGCAGTAGAGTAGATTCTTACTCTTTCTCCTCACCATACCTCTAGTTCTTATTAACTCATTCTGCATCTTTACTAAGCCTTCCATGTCCTAAACCAGCTTCCTTTGAACTTGTTTCTCTCATTTCTCCCTTGTACCCACAACCAACAAAGTCCCTTCTTGAGCGGTTGTATCCCTGTTTGTTGGGCTGCTGAAGTAATTTTCACCATAGGCTCAAATGATAACTAAGATCACTCTTTAGACTTAAAGCTTTCTCCTGTAAAATAAAATGCATTAGGGATTATTTCTGTATGCAAACATCTTTCATCATGAGATTCTGAAGGGTCCAGTCTGCAGTAATTGATTTAACAAAGAATTATGATGCATTAACAGCTAAACCTTGAGTGAGAAATTTGGTAATTTCTATTTTCAAAACACTGTTCAACAGAGAATAATTCTTTACTTTGTGAGTACTGAGTTGGTAAGAGTACTTGACCTTTACTGTTTTGATTTTAGCAGTCAACATACAAAAAATGTGCCTTGTCTCCATGAGTTAAAGTAAAATAACCATTTAAAATAAATAAAATAATTAAATCTGGCATGTCAGAAATTTAAATACTAAATCAAACAAAATCTCCTCTCTGGATATGCATGAAAAGTTCTAAATTAAATTCCTACTGGATTTCTGTTCCGGTAAAAGATGGCTTAAATAAAGTTATATCTCAAAAACAGTGGAAATGCCTTTCAAAATTATCTGAATTAAGATCTACAAAACACTTTCTCCTTATTTGACTTCCTTTCAATAGTTAAGTCATGGTTAAAATTGTTAAAAGCTGAATATTGTTTATTAGAATTATAAAAAGAATGAAATTATGAAATATTTCTATGTAATGATATTTGAAAGTTCCTATGAATTAAATATGGGACAGAATTTTATATTTTAACTTTTGATCTAATTCAAGTCAGGGGACTTTTGAATAACAGTTTCTGTACTGTATAAATCTCCTGTCTAATTCTACTAATATCTTTATATTAGCAATTAAAGTGTTTTCATCAATTAAACTGTCATCCTTGTGTCATGCAGTAGGTACAGTGCATTTGATGTTGTACATAAGTACTATAAATTAATGTTTTAATTGATTTTGTATATTCATTTTATAAGCAATCACATATTAAAAAAAAAAAAAGGGCTGAGATCATCTTTGACACACAGATAAAACAGATTTCACTGCCCATAGCTGTCCACTTATTGTGTCCTTTGAACACAATATGAATTCAGAGCACCTTGTAATATTGAGAACTGATATTTTGTATTTTGCATAAACTCAATCTGCTTGGAACCAAGTAATTGTTATGTGGTCATATATTGCAATTCAAACTTTGTAAAATTGTTTTGTCTCTTGTTTATGTATTTTTATTACTTGCTTTTTCCTATAATTAATTTACCAATTTATCTTAAGGTTCAGTTATTCTATGATACAGTGGAAACTGAAATTGCTTTCTACCACATCACTAGCATGGATTGCTGGCGTTCACTTTATATTTATGAAAACACTCCTGATACACCTTTCTTCATCCCCCACATTCTTGGGTATATCTCATCTGTTCATAGTTAGCTTAGTAATGATAGACTAGAATAAGAGGTGATTTAACTTCCTGGGGGTCTGGCACTATACGTGTGCACACTGTGCAAGAAGCTCTTGGTTTGGGGAGATGGGGTCTGTTCTTTTGCGAGTCACTGAAAAATGACAGCTAAAACCAAAGGAGAGGAACACAGATGACATATACTTTTAGAGTTGGTGTCCATCCACTGTGACAGGTTTGTGGTCCTAAAGAGAAGTCTTATGGAGAGAGGGGGCCAAGATGAAAATGAAAGATGTCTGAGACGAAACCCTTCTGCTAGTCACCAAGGGTGCTTTGCAGCTGGCTAGCAAAAGAAGCAGATGGTAGTCAGACATGTGCATGAGAGAATCTAAGAGACTTGGGTTGGTATCGGTGACTGGGGGAAGTCTATGAGTGTTGTCCTGGATGGCTGATTGCCCAATAGAAGACTGAAGTTAGAATTTTCATGGTGGCCAAAATGTTTCTAGTTCCAGGGTGTGAGGCATGACAGGCAGGCAAGGATCCAGAATTGTGGCACATGGATAAGACCATGGTGTAGCGATGACAGGTATTTCAGTAATTAGGGAGTGGGAAACCTTTTGAGACAGAAGGAACCCATAAAGTGAGGACAGACTATTTTAATCAACGTGGAGACAGACTGCTGTCTCTGAAAATTAAGAAGGTTGTACAGGATTATTTAAACTAGGAACTGGAAAAGGGGTTAACAGGCATGAAGAAACAGCTCATTCAGACTGATTCAACTTGGCAGAGTAACCTGACTGATATGCAGCATACCTCTGAAGAGGCCAGAAGGGAAATAAACATAAGAAGGGAAGTCAGTTTTCCTGAAATATCAGCTGACTAGCTTGGCAAAGCTAAACCAAGGGCAAAATTAACAAAAGCTGGCTTCTACAACAATGCTAGCATGGCAACTACCTGCCGAAGATGGGCTTCTTTAGAGCCTTGTGCTGTGGAGAGAATTGTGAATTTGTGCCTCAGTTATACTCCCATAGAGTTACTGTGACCATCCTGCACAATAAGGGTGGCATCCTACCCATGGAGAATTCATGCCAGATGTTGCCATGGTTCAGGCCAAAGTTGCCCCAGAGCACGTACAGGTCTAACTTGGCCTGGAACACTCTGAAGACAACTTCTCTGTTCATGAAGAAAAGCAACAAATAGCTTCTGAGAGTATGATCAGAGTGCAAGTTATCTCCTGGTAGCTCTCAGTGGCCTTCATGATCCTGTTCTAGAAGGTGTGTTAAGCAATGCCAACAATAGCATCTGTAGAGGAGAAGACCACACTAAACGCCAGTTCATCTGCTCCAAATCCATAAGCGGGTGTCTCATCTGCCAAGAAGCAAACAATCTGTTTTTTGGCATGCCTCTTCTTCTCTGAAGTGTAGGAGTGGTAGCCAAGATCTTTGTCTCGAGAGAAATGGGTGACTGAGCTTATGGCAGTACCCACATCCAGATGTCTTTCTGAGTCCAGAATTTGTTCCACTTCTGATGTTCACCAAAAGGATTGTTGCAGTGTGTAGCCAGCTCTCCAACTCCTTGTTCAGCGGTTCTGTCACTGTGTCCCGCTGTGGGTAATCTTCTAGTTATTCACTTATAACTGTAGCAAAAGATCTTAGCATGTACCTTCCCTCTACTTCTGGATCTCTATATTCAAGTGACTTGGGAGACATCCACACATTCCCGAAGAGTTTCTCCACTTACCACATGTTGTAGTTTGGAATTATTATGTAAATTCTCTCTCCTGCCACTAACAGCCCAGGCCAGCAGTTTCCAAAATACAACACCACTGTCCCTGAAACATATATTGTGGGGTTTTTTTTTTGATTTTGTGATATAGGTACTCTGTAGTGTGCAATATCTTTTTAGGTAGTCAGTTGCCAGGCAGTCTACATACTATTTACCTGTGTTGAATAATGTGATGGGGTAAGACAAAGATTCCCTGGTAATTCAGTGTTCTTGTTAACTATGCCATTGGATGAAAAGAGCCTTGATATTATCCATTTACCTTGAAATCCCTATTAATCTAAGTCAGGTAAAAGAAAATGCAAATAAGAGTACTTATTGATGTCATATACCATTGCCAATATCATGAAAAGTAATTGTGAAATACAAGAATAAATACATTAAAGAAAACAAATAGCTTAATCTTTTATAGTGTGGTTAAATTCTAAATCTCTCTCACTCTCTCTCTCCTCCTCTTCCTCCCACCATTTTTTTCATTTTTTTCATTCCCTTCAGATGACTTGCCCTCATTTTTATTAAGACCTCCTTATTAATTCTTAACTTTCCTTAACCAAAGGTAAAACTTTTCCCACTTTGCCTATCAAGATGATGTTCAATAAGATGCATAAGCAACATGAAAGTCTGCTGAGATACAAAAAAGGAGCCTTTTTCCCACTGAATCATTATTCAGTTGTGCAAGTGCACATTGCTGCCTCATGTCCAGCTTTTCAACCACCAGCACCCTCAATCTTTCTTGGCAGGGCTGCTCTCAGTCTGTTCATCCCTCAGACAATTTTGATCCTGGAGGTTGGCCCAACCCAGACGCAGGACCTTGTCCTTTTTGAATCTCATGAAGTTCCATTGGACCCAGCTCTTGACTGTGTCCATATCCCTTTGGATAGCATCCTGTACCTCAGGTATGTCAACCATGCCACTCAGTATGGTTCAGAAATCACTTTGTTTCCATAAATTAAGCTCATTTCTAAAAACCAGTGCCAGTTGACACACAACAGGCATAATAAGGCAATCCCTTGTCTTTCCAAAAATTGATTTTGAAATTCATAGATTTCAAAAGAATGAGAATTACTTGGATACTGAGGCCTTTCCAGGACATAGAGAACAAAAGTCGCGAAACAACATTCAAAAAAATTTTTTTTTTCCTGGATAATTTTTTCCTCCATTTTGACTCTTACTGGCATCTGGTGTCTTGACATGCTGAATACTGCCAGGAGCAGAGATAAGCTGCACAACTGTCATGAATCATCCAGAAAAGTAATTGTTAGGGGAAAGACCCTGTAAAATAGGATTTCAGAACAATGAAATTAAATTTGATTTAAAATGGAATAAATATGTTGTGGGAGAAATTAACTTATCCTTGAGACCATAAGAATTTAAGAGTCTCTTTTTTATTATAAATATATCAAAAACAGGACAGAGGTGGTAATAGTGTTGCCTGCAAAATGAAGCTTGAAGAATACTATGTGCAAACAATCAAGCTCACCAGCATCTTCTTCCTTACCTTGTTTTTAGGCTTGAGCACATAAATTCCAGATTTGAGCATAAAATTATGTGAGCACTCATTAAATAGCATCATAATTAAACTGAAAGTTAATAAGAAATAATACAAAAGTGAGTGAAAATAAACATAAAACTTTTATATACAAAATAAGCTGTGAATCCACACAGACCATGTAATGGAGCTAGAGATGTGTCTCAAGAATATGTGGGAAGAGAAATATGAAGGTACCAAGGAAGGAGATACAGAGTTGTATAGGTGTCTAAAAGAGAACTTAGCATTTCTTTATTGCAAGAGGAGATAAGTAAAAGTGCTGGAAAGCATCCTAGATGAAATATCTCTTTAGATAACATCACAAACTGGCTGAGTGGACATCTTTCTTTCTTTAACTGATGAAATGAAACTGCTTTAAAACTGCTACCAAAATTTCTAACCAGTCTTCAGAGAGATTAAAAAAAAAAAAAAAAAAAAAAAAAAAAAAAAGTTTATAAATGCAGATGAAGAAAGAAAGAACAGGAAATACATTCAAAAGCTGTCATTTACTTTGTTGCCTGGAGACACTGTGAATCATCAGAAAACTTGGAGACAGGCTTATGGGGGTAGTACACTGTAAAGCACTTTATTCATGTTCATAACTTATATAAGTGAGTGTCTTTAAAGTTATTTTCTAGTACAGTTATTTGAAGATTGAGCTGCAGCTGGAAATAAGATATTACTGTCTTGACAAAGTTCCCTTTCAGCATGGATTTGGAGTTTGAGTAACTACAGACTTTACACAGCCTTCCAGGGTTCTACTGTTCATTTCTATGTTATTCAGGATTATGAGTGTTCTGCACTTGGTTTGTAATGAATATGAACTATTCTCAAACAACTTGCAGTTTTTTCTCTAAAAAATTTAGTGGCTACTCTCCAATAATGAATGCATTAAAGATCTTAAGCAATAAAAACCCTGGATATAAACAAATTATAAAAATTTTAACTAGTTACATTGCTACAGCAGAAGTAGTTTCATATAATTTTTAATGACACTGCAAAACCTTTCCTTGCATCAGGAATGGTAACAGGCTCATACCGTGATCCCTGCCTTATTGGTCTTCCCCCTGATTCTTACCCATAAACACTCAATCCTAATATCACCATCATCAAGCTCTAGACAACAAAAGTATTCACAAACATACAGGGCTACACCACTGCCTCCACTTCCTCACCTATCCCTGCTGAAGAGTTTATAGCCAGTGATATATTCATTAGTTTATAACCAGCTTATAGTAAGAGATTCCCTCCTGCCAAGTTACTATTACTTCGAAATTAAGAGGCTTCAGGCACAAAATGTAGAAAAGGGAATAACACTTCTTTACTAAAATATATATAGAGAACAAAAAAATGGAACAAACAACAACACCAACCTACTTTGCCTTCCAGTGCTGTTATATTTACAAACACCAGGGGAGCGCTCTCATGTGTTGGGAGGCAGGAGGTGCAGTGACCAGTGGCAGCCGGCAGGAGGTGCTGGCGGGCACAGGTGATGCAGAGGCTGCAGTGACCACTGGCGGCCTGCAGGGGGTTCTGGAAGGCTTAGGGGAGGCAGAGGTGCAGACAAGTGTGGTGCTGGTTCTGCAGGCAGGGCAAGGACCCTCTCACCATCTTCAAGAATGCAATCAGAGCAGAGGGGTAGAAGTTGCTCTGCAGATGGTGGGGGTACTCAATGAGTCCAGAACAAATGCAGGCAATAGTGGCCATCCTCAGAGAAGACAGCACAGGATGTGCAGAGCTGGGGACACACCAGGATCCTCCTAAAGCTGCTGCGAGTCCCAGCAAGGTGGCAGCTGAGCTGTAAAGGTGATGAGGCCAGAGGTGTGTGGTACTGGCAGAGGTGAACGCTGGGACCCTCTCCAACACCACTTCCCCAGACTGGGAAAAGCCAAGAGAAGTAAAAACCTACCCCTCAGATCCAGAACTCCTCGCCCACTCTCCGCCAAGCAATTAAGTTGGTATTCAGGAGCTATTAACTACTCTGTTGTGTAGCCTGATTATCAGCTAACTGCCACAAGCTCTCTCGGGCAGGTAGTGAAAAACTCATTTCCAATAATGCCACTTTGCTCTGGCCCCACGCCCTGCCCCCTCATCACCCCCAAACTTCTGTGTTGGCAAGGGACAATATTCCTTGAAAGTTTCTGAAACTATAACAATCACATTGATAGGTAGACAGAACAAAGGACCTATGTCCACAGAGTCTTCTAGGGTTTTTTCCAAAAATCTCTGGAAATCATATGAACTCGTGAATATTAAGTTAACTTATTTTTGTGAGAAAAGTGTAGTAGGTTTTTCATATTGTTTTGAGACTGCTTTAGTTATTCAGGCATAGAATCAGCAAAGGTTTATTCCTGAGTAGAAGGTCATCTGGAGTTGGATATTTCAGGTCAGCCATCTACTCAGTATGACAAAGCAAAGGGGTTTGAGAAGCACAAACGTATCTTTTTCCCACTGCCAAGTCTGTAAAACCAGGTTTGTATTTACAGACAGGTCAACTGATACAAAGAAGTGCAGAATCAGATTTATGCCTTGAAGGTAACAATATTGTATTTTGTCTACCGTGAAGAAAGGAAAAACAAAAGAGGAGGATATAAAATGAATGCCCAGCTTCAATTGCACATTGCTTCAGCTGCCCAACCCATAAGCTATCTACATTACTGTACAAAATTCAGCTGATCTACCTGCATATTACTCACAAATGAGTTTGTCAGTAATGTCAGGAGCTTGGGCTCACATTTTGCATTGGGGTTATTCTCACATGGTGTATTTTCACGGCTAAGAGAAAATAATATATTTTTTGTTCTCAGAATGGTTGTCAAAATATTAATTTACATGCTCTTAACCACAGCTAAATTAATTTATATGTTAATTTTAATTGTCAGTTCAAGGAAGCATACCCTGGAATGAAAAGCACATGTGCCACAGAGTCACTATCATTTTATGATTTATGAATTATGTCATTCTTAGAATTAAAATTTGGAAACTAGAATACAGTCTTTATTATTACCATACTCAAAAAGGAGCAGGAAGGTGTTAGGGAAGGAACCAGGGTGGGGAGCACTAAAACTGAAACTGCACCTGATGCTGCTATTCCCCTATCATGTGATAGCATTGATAAATTATTTAATATCTGCTACTTTTATTCTGTATTATGTCTTCATGGAGTGATATCCTGTAACAGTGCGCTCTACTCTGGCTGAATATGTTTCATTTCCTTTGCACATGGCTTGCTGCCATTGAAGATAATGGAAAAATAAACCTGCCAGGCTTCTACCTCCTGATAGTTTTGACACATATTATTACAAAAAAAAAAAAAAAAAAAAAAAAAAAAAAAAAAGCAGAATTTAATCTTAAAGACTTTCATTATGGTCTTCAGCATGATGTAAACTGAAACAATTTATCTGTCAAACAGTTCCATTTAACATAATGCTAATTATACTTCACCAAAAATCTTCTTAAATCTTACGCTGGCCTTACAATCTATTCACTATTTTAATATTGTTATGACATATGAAAAGTTTGATTAGTAGAGAAAGAAGTAATTTAAGAAATGACAGTTGAACACCAGACTTAGATCAATAGGTGGTGTTCACAGCCAGGAAAGAAGGGTGGTAAGGAGAAAAAGCCGAGGTAAGTGGAGACAATTTCAATGAAATTTGGCAGATTTGGCTCTGTTTTCTATGAAAAGAAAAAAAAAAAAAAGATTAATTTTAGCATTTTGCATTAGATCACCCCTCAAAATTTTGAGTTGTTATATCCAAGAGTTTTATTCATAAGAATACAGGTGAAGAAAAAAAAAAAAAAGACAGCAGTATGTTTGCTCCTTGTTCGTCTTCCATTAGTAGTGCATGTACTGTGCTTTGGAAATACATAGTAGCTTTGTACATACCAAATTCCAAAGATTTCAGCTATTTTACAAATGAATTGGAAAAAAAAAAGGTGCAAGAAAATACTCTAGTTAAGAGTAATTATATAAATATAAGACCAGGAATATTTCATTTGCATTTTAATAGAAAGTCAACAATTTAATTTGACTTTTTCTTTTCTTTTTTTTTTTTTTTTTTAAATGCCATTTTCTGCCAGTTACAATTATTGATAGTTTCAGTCATTTGGCCTTTCCTTGTCCTGATTCACCAGCTCTTGGATTGAATAAGTAGGTTTAGGTAAGAGTCTTATGGGTTAGAGAAGGCTGAAAATAGCACATTTCAATTTGGAGAGAAGTATCAATGTGAGAAACAGAACCACAGAAACAAGTACTTTTACACTCACTTTTCTGCACTTAAATATCAGTCATTGTTCTCTCCTTCTCCTCTTTTTAAATTACTATTTATTGTCATATATTGTTGGAAATAGAATTCCTTTCTAAACTTCTAGTCTCTTTCCTGTTTCCCTGTTTGTTAGATACACAGTTCATAGACTTCTGCAATAACAACCAGTTACAGAAATTTATTCATTTTTGCTTTGAATACAGAAAAGATGAAGTCTGATCAGTTGGGGGTCTACAGTCCACCAGGTAAAGGACTTAAATAGTTATGAGCAGAGCTAGTATGTAGTGCGGTTCATAAAATCTTAGAATAGTTTCAGTTAGAAAGGACCTTTAATAGACCTCTAACTCAACCCCTCTGCCATGGGAAGGGACATCTACTAGATCAAGTTGCTCAAAGCTCTGTCCAGCCTAACTTTGAACAGTTCCAACCAAGGGGTTCTCACAACCTGTCTGAAAAGCTTGTTCCTGTGTATTACCACCCTCATTTAAAAGATGTCTTCCTTATATCTAGCTTAAATCTATCTTTTACTTTAAAACCATTACCCCTTGTCATATGGCTAAAGACCCTGCAAAAATTTTGTCCCGAATGTTTTTTTAGGTCCCTTCTAAGCACTAAAAGGCTGCAATGAGTTTTCCACACAGCTTTGTCTTGTCCAGGCTGAACAGCCCCAACTGTCTTTGTCTGTCCTTGCAGAAGAGATGTTCCAGTCCTCCAATCCTCCTCTGGACCTGTTCCACTAAATCCATGTCTTTTCTGAGGACTCCAGACCTGGATGTAGCACTCCAGGTGGGGTCTCACCAGAGCAGGGTTGAAGGGCAGAAACACCTCCCTGGACCTGCTGGCCACGTTTCTTCTGATGCAGCCCAGGATACAGTTGGCTTTCTGGGTGGCAAGCACACATTGCCAGCTTATGTCTCACCTCTCTTCCACCAGAAGCCCACAAGACCTTCTCAACAAATCTGCTCATCCCCCAGCCTGTGTTTATACCAGGGATTTCCCCAACCCAGGAGCAGCACCTTGCACTTGGCCTTATTGAACAACATGAGGTTGACATGGGCTCAATTCTTGAACTTGTCCACACCCTTGTGGATTGCATTCTATCATTTCTATTAATGAACAACTTCATGAAAAGTTTGTGGTTAACAGCAAAAGTAATTCACTTGCCCTGTATCTGATAGAATTAGCAAGCATTGTAGGGAATTGTGCCTGACAGGGTGAAAGCATCACTGCTGAGAGATGCATGTCCACATCCCCTGCAGTATGTTGGGAAAAGGTACTGGAAAAAAATACCTCTCAGCACTCTAACAATTCAGTTACTGTCAGAGAAAACCAAAAGCGATTCTAAATAAACACCAGTCTTAGCTGCTACATTCCTTTGCCTTGTCTGGCTTTATGCTACCAAAGAAGGTAATATGTCTCTTGCTCCCTGAACTTATCGCTGCTCAGTTCCCCTCCTATATCTTGCCCTTCCAGTTTCCTTTTTTAATCATTCACTCAACACCATTAACTTTTCTATGGGACAGTCCTACAGATAATGAGAAAAATAGAGCTGCATTTCTGCCCCTTAAAACCAGAAGCTCAAGGCTAATGCATGCCCTCTCTTTTCAACAGCCAAGCAAACAAGACAGATTTCACAGAATGTAACAGAATAATTCCATTATTAATCCACTTTCATAATATAATTTTTATTAGGATTAAAACATTCAGATGAAAAAAGTCTACATATTCCACCGAGTAGGTATTATCCTTCAGCTTTATGGAATCATGGCATTTACAGGGACAAATTCCTTAATTCTTTGTTACAGGCTATTTCATATATCTTGATCAAAGCTCAAGGCTTTTAACAGCCTCTTTGACTTGCCCCTTAAGTAAGTATAAGAGACAATGTACAAGTTGATTTAATTTTTTTTTTTTTTTTTATTTTTTTTTTTTTTTTTTTTTTTTTTTTGTCTCTCAGGCTTCTCTATCTGTCTGGGGATTTTCATGAACTGTCATCATCCAGCATGGAACCCAAAAGCAAATAGTCTTAACAATCACAATAAGAAACCCCCTTAAATAATATATTTTTCACATTTACAAATCATGGAACATCTCTCAATTTAACAAGATGATCATGCATCTAGATTCTCAAATCTATCACAGCCTTTCTAGCTCATCAATCTCCTTTTGTTATCCTTTCACAAAAACTACATGCATACAGAAGAAAACTATGCCATCCTTCTGTTCACTCAGTGTGTGTGCTACAGTGTCTGTAGTTTAGTTTTTTACGTCTTAGTCAGTCTGTGTACACTTTGTTTTGTAAACTGGCTGTCACATTAGAACTCCCTTCTTTGTTGGCTCTTAGGCTGCACTGTAGTTTTGAATACCATTAACAACTAACTAATAAGATGTCTACCATAGTCCATGAATATCTATTAACTTGCAACTGAAAAATCTTGAGTGGAGCTAGTCACAAGACACATGACATTACCATTCTCTCACTCTTGAAGACAAAAATCTTCTTTTTGTGTATATCCATTGCTGCTAAAGTTCTCAGTTTATCACTGACTTCATGGAACCCTGATATTAATATCAGAATCTTGAAATGGGAGTGAATTCACCTTCACCATAGGAAGAGAACCAATAATTTTTCTTAAAACAATTGGATAACAACATATTGTGTGTCTGTGGCAACTGGAAGCCTATGAATTCTTTTCTGAACTGTTTAGAGTTTAATATATTTTCAATGTAGGTGCCCAATTCTGGGTTTTGTAGCTTTTGCCCCAAGGTCAGAAGCTAAATTTTAGCTCCTATGAATATGTATAAAGATCCTTCAGCATTTTGCTTCTGTTTATAAAATAGTTGTTTATTTTGTGAGTGAAATGCACAGTTAGCTCTCAGAGAGTATAAAAGTAATGACTTTTGTATTACGTGTTTGGTAGTAAAAGTATTTTACTTATTTACTCCAATTTTTTCTTCTCTGCACAGCTAATTTTTAATTATATTTTTTCTTAGGATATTAATTTTGGTTTTTCTCCTTATTGGGATAGCTGGAAAAAAGTATAATCATTCCTTTGGTTTTGTCTAGAAATCGATATCATCTTGAAATGTTATTCACTTCATTTTGTGCTGCCATTTTTGCAACTGTGCTTCAGCACTCCTAAAGGTGCAGCACGACTAAAGAAACATTGGCCAGCTGTATAATACATTCTCAGCGCAATTTTTTTTTGTTACAAATAATTGCAAAAAAAAAAATTCAATAGCTTTAATCACTACTGAAAATGATGCAACAATTTCTCTCTGTGAACTTCAGGCTGGGCTAGCCATAATTTTCAGATCTCTTCTTATATTTAGACAGTTGTACTCCCAGCAAGAATTTGCATCTGCATTTAATAGGCAAGGCCGAAACAAGGAAAAACTATGCAAATGCCAAGTGCTGTTTCTGTGTGCACTCAGTTTCTTTTGTTTTTTGTTTTTTTTTGTTTTGTTTTGTTTTGTTTTGTTTTTTGTTTTGTTTAGTTTACTCAATGGTTTCAGTTTGCCTTCAGGGTTCTATGGACTGGTCTGAAACACAGACAGATTTCTAGAAAACTCCATCCCCTTGTTAGCTGCCTGCTTTGATATAGGAATGAATAATGATTGAATGCTTTGCATTAGACCAGCCAGAATAACTGCCTCTAAAAAATTTTAATTCTCCACTCTCACAGCACTGGAAAGTTGAGGGTGGAGGGGCAATCACCAGAAAAGAGGAGATATAATTTTGTGTAAGAAAAAGTGGGAGGGGAGAAGAGTACGTATCTTGCTCACCCTCTGACCAGACACTGCAGAGCAACATACTGGGAAGCCCACCTGGTCCATTAAGGAAGATCTTTCTCACCTGCTCTTCTTCATTTATCTAAAATTTTTATGGCGGCTGAAATTTACATGGAGAATTTAAGATGCAAAATTGGATTTAGTACTAAAGCCACTTATATTCACAAGTACACAGCATGGAAGTGTGTTTGCTTGGGTAGGCATAATACAAACAATAGGAAAAAGAGAAAAAGAAGGATGTTATAGCAAGGGATCCCATGCCTATCATCAGGTATTATCCTTCCATCAATGTCATCTCCTCCCTCAAAGCAAGCTTGGGGTGTCTGGTGGATAAATATCCTTCTTACTGTTTTCTCACATTCAGTGTTTCAAAAATACAATCCTTTTCAGGGTAGTTTTATACCCTCAAGAAATCTTAGCTTTCTGGAAAGGTTAGTAATCTTAGGATTACCCCTTTCTTTTGTTGTCTAAATCTTCCTTGAAAATCACATTTTTGTACCTTTTCTTCTTTTTTTTTGAAGTTTATCTTAAAAACAGTAAGAGACATTTAACTTCTGTGGTTCTTCAGAAGGAAACCATACGAATGCTCTTGAAGTAATATATCATAGAATAGAACCATTTCTTTGCCAAACTGAGAACAAATATAAAAGATATTATTAATAGAAAACCGTTTTTAAATCAAAATAAAGGACAGTGATATTAAAAAATTGTAAATTATAATTATGCAACAAATGAGGCACAATATTTTTGAGAATATGATAGTTAATTGGAAAGTATTACAGCTTTTTTTAGAATTTATTTACACATGAAAAAGTAATTTTGAATCACTGAATTGAATTACTTTCTTACCACTTCACTTTTACAGTTGCATTTGGCATATTCAGTTGCTCTTCAAGACACTACAAATGAAAAAAACACTTACAAAACAAGCTGGTAGAGCAACAGAGCAGCTAAATGGCTGGACAGCCTACACACTCAGGTAAGGTAAATATCTGTCTGAGTTGTCATTCAATGGGTGGAATTTTTAGACTTACCTTCTGTCATCTCAGCACAGCTAAGATAACGTTGCTGTTCGTTTCCTGCAGATTCAAAGTAAATTTCTAAGGCAAGATTAGAGAGGCCATGAACTGTGTCATACAGAAAAATTCATCTGTCACAGTTCCACCTAAGGTGATACTCCTTATGCATCATCTGGGCAGCTCCTACTGTCATGTCTTAATTGTACCAGAACAGTGTTCAGAAGCCCAAATCACAGATAAGTGTATTTCTGTCATAACCATGAACAGTAAGTCTCTGTTTCAAAGACATATGTGTAAATTCATGGTGCTCCTCCGCAGAATTTCGGACACTTGTACATAGAATATTTGAATATAAAACCAACCAACCAAACAAACAAACAAACCAACCATCAAAAAAACACACAAACCCCCAAACAAAACCCACCAAACAAACAAACAAACAAACAAACAAAAAACCCCACAGAAAAGACAGATGATTGACAGAGTAAAACAGGACATTCTGATACAATATATCAAAAGATTGTCATCAGGCTGTTTCCAGCTCAGTCTCTACTACATTACTGTTGTACAGAATAATAATATTTTGCCAAAAATTAAAGACTGTCATGTAGTAACCTGCAGGAGATCTGATTGCCAACTGGAAGAAAAGCAAAATTCAGTACAGTACAGTACCCATACTATAATTTTGTGGCATACAGGCTGAGAAAAATAATACAACAAAGACTTACAAAGTGTACAACTAGAAAACTATATGGCCTTTCATAAAGATGCTCAGACTATCCTGTGTTGTGACATGCTATTTGGAATAATTCCTCACTCTAGCATAGACAAATGGATAACCTAGATCCAACTCAGTATATGAAAAGGAGAGGAATGATGTAAAGACAATGCCTGTTTCTGTTCAGCAAGAACAAACTAAAAATCTTTAAGAAAGGCCGCAGTTCATATAGCTAATTCTAAATTTCCTATTCAGATACATTAGAGTGGGACTGGTGGTTCATTAGAACTCTTTTTTTGCTGATTAGAAACAGTAATATCAGCAGGAGTTACAGCTACTGCATAATACAGAGGACTTGGACCTACTATGCTACTTCATCACCTGGGGTGAATCATCTTATCCAAGATTAGCCACCTAAAAATTAGCTGCCTAATCTATGCTAGTGATGCGAGTTCCTTCAGTGGAGATAAATGAACCTCTTCAATGTGACTCCTCTCAACCCTATGTAGGTATTCACAACGCATAAGATGAATTGTCCTTTGGAGATGCCTCACTCTGTGAATTTATCTACATGATTATGACAGATCAGGTACCTACATGTTAGGTGGGTAAAATTGGATATGATAAAATTGATGCTTATGCATTTGATGGTAATGACATGTCTTCACTTGATAGCACAAATCCATGAGGGCATATCTTACTGTCTTACTAAAAGGTACCTTGGGAACCAAAGCAGAGAAATTTGTGAGGAATAATTTAACCTGAGAAGAAGACGGATTTGCTCCAGAGAAGGAGGTAAGCAGCCACTGATACAAAAATCTCTCCACAGCCTTCGAAATTCACAGTAGTTATAAAAGAATGGGAACAACGCCTAACACCTGGGAGGCTTAATATCATCAAATGAACTTCCATGCAGAAGTTATCACATAAAAGCATAATGTAGAATACTGGCAATATCTAGGGAAGCTCATTTTATTATTACTGTTCTTTTATCTCACTCTTGAAAAATTAGGTGCTCCTAATTTTTAGAACAGTCTCCTACTCCTGTGAAACAAGAATTTTCATTTTTCACTTGATTAACAATGCTAACTTACCTTTTCAGATAATAATTTATAGACAATATTAGACACCAGATCCACAATTATTGGGTCAGAACCACTTTATGGATGGTGTGTGGGGGTGTGTGCAGGGGTAAGGGATGGGTCAGACCTCTCAGCGATGGGGTGACATCATATTCCTCATGGCAGTCTCTGGAGCTGATATGGGGAAGCACTGGAGCAACTGCCAGTAACAAACAGCCCAGGAAAACTATGACATCCCACAGCTCCTGGAGCCCCTGACCCAGCTTGGATTGCAGGGACAGAGTGGTCAGTGGGGCAGAGGCCCCACCTGTGGGTTTTGGCTGTAGAGACCAGAATAGATAAAGAAGCATGACCAAAGTCTCCATTTTGCCCTGGCCTACTCTCCTGACCCATCAACATGTGATCTTCTAAGTGGTAGCTATATTTTCCTCTCTTCTTTTTCTCTCTTTAGTCTTTCTTCTCTTAACCTAGTTTCCCTTATTTTTAATTCCTCTCGTGGGTAAGTTAAATACTTACTTTTTGTAAGTTGTGGCTACCTCATTTAAGTGGCATGGAGTTTGTGTTTGCTGAGTGTAACTAAAGTTCCTTACTATAGCAATGGTTGTTAATCCTGGTAATCTGTTGCAATGCTTTTGTGAAGTTACATGTTACTTCTATAAAACTTCTTTTTTTCAAAATGCTTATTTTTTTAACAAATTAAAAACAAACAAACAAACAACATCTTAGAGAAAAATGTGTAGTTTTTCTCTGGGTGTGTACTCCAGGTATCAAAGAACCAATGGCTTTACAAGGGTTCATGTGGGCAAAATCTCTTGAAGACTAAAATTAAAAGTGAGCACCCAGTAAAGCTTGGAGCTTCTGGACCAGATTGTAAAGGGCACTAATTAAAATACAGTGTAATAGGGATCCACTTCGAACCAATATGAAACGCCAGTTTTCCCTAGTTGCAAATGGTGTTAAAATTTCTACCCACCCTCCAAAAAATCAGTATGCTTTCCCCATAAGGTGGTGTTTACTCTGTGCACTCACATGCATGTTGAATCTAGGACTGTGTTCCCTTTAAATATTTTTTGACTGTTAGCAATTTCACTTAAAACATAGAGTAGTAGATTAGTTTTGAAGAAAACTGTTTAAGTCAATACTGATATTAGAGAATAAGAAGGTCACAATAATATAGCAATAGAACATATTGCATAAAGTCAATACGATAAGAAAGCTATGGATAGTTTATTCTGTACAGTAAGTGAAAGAAGATACATTCGCCTTTTTTTACATCTTTTCAGAGTATTACACATGCTCTGTGTTAGGATCTTGTGGTTTGTTTTCTCTTATAATACTATTGCATTTTTTCATATTTCTAGAAAAGCTAAGGTGCATTTCTAAAAATGCAAGACGTAATTTGGGCAATAACGTAAGTAATCTTACAATTTAAGTTTTATTTCTGTGATAGTCCTGAAGTTACAGTTGAATAACCTGATACATTCTGATGTCAAACATCATTAGGGAAACATCTATTCCAGTGGATTAATTTAAAAGTTAGCCTTTAAAGAAAAAAGACTATGATTAGTGTTTTTACTTTCTCAGTACACTTTTGATGAACATATGTGAATAATAAGTGCAGGTTTTTAAAAGGTTTCTACACAGACAAGCTGTTATAAGAGGAAAAAAAAAAGGTTTGTAATGGAGCCATTGAATCATGTAGGTTGGAAAAGACCTTAAAGAACATCAAATTCCACCATTAACCCAGCACTGCCAAGTCCACCACTAGACCATGTCCCTCAAGTGCCATATCTACATACCTTTTAAACACCTCCAGGGGTGGTGACTCAACTGCTTCTGTGGTTAGGCTGTCCAATTTTTGTTCCTAATGACTGGGCAACAGAATACTCACTATATGACATTTGCTCTTCATCCAGCATAACCCTGAAGCAGTTTCAGAACTAAGACTCATTAGTCATTGCTCTCTTCTGCAGGTTATTACGTATCACAGTTGTTAGAATTCATGAAGGTCAAAACATTTTCAAATGAGGAGAGCAGAGAGAAGGAGAGGGTTTTTGAACTGCTATGCTTGGCAGTGACTTAAAGGTCTTAAAAATGGATTTAACTATTAGAATGAACTGTTTTGGCAAACTTGGAAAATGTGTTTCCTATCTATCCTTAAAGCATCATATTTAAATGTCTAAAATGACTATCCTCTGAGGGGACTTTTCCACTAAAGCTTTTGGACAGTGTAGCAGAAGTGTAGCTCTATTTGTTATTTTGTATACACCCACACTGTTCTTAAATTTGAAGAAAAATTCTCTTACACAAATTCAATGTTTTTTATGAGGTAATGTACTAGATGTAATTATCATCACAGGAGCTTTGTTCAGAGTGCTACAATTTTTTTTTTTAATGCCATCCTGTTCACCGTTTAAGTAGAGAGTTAAAATGCATATTTATATAACCATCACTAATTAATTCTTCTATCTCATTTCCAGCTTAAAGACAAGGTAGCCTAGGAAGAAACTTTGTTTTCCTTCTTGATATCTCCCTGCCGTCCACAAATGGATGCTTTCTTATTTTGCAGGATGTCACAGCTCTTCCTTTTTCTCATGAAAGTCAATTTTTTTTTCAGTGGTGAAATATGCTTGTGGCATCCAGAAATTTATCTTATTGGTCTCTTACTTCAAATCTCCAAATACTTCACTTCTCAAAGGATTATGTGCATAAGACAAAGGGAAGTTGAGGGCAGTAAGATTAACAATTATATTAATTTTCAATAATTTACTTTCATGGACTTATTCCTGTAACAGAATTAAAAATCAGGTCCCATAGACACACAGAATCTGGCAGGGATTATGTGGAAATTTCCTGTTCCTGGCCATTTAATTAATTCAGTGTAGCTGATAATTATAATTAATTTCTTCTCTGAGATGATCTCTTCTTTCATCATTCCTAGAAATACCAATTTTTATTTTTAACCATGGATTTATTAATAGATAGAGATGCAATATTGGAAGCCTTTTACATTTTGAAATTTCACCTCTGTTCTTCTCTTCAGCCTGTTACCCAGTGAATTTATCTGTCATTTATGTCTTATAGTTGTGAATTTTTATCAAAACCTCAGGCATTGCCATAGTGAGTCCAATTAAAATATATTCAACATATTTTGAAAAGTTGACTTTGCTGCAGTTCAAAGCATGAATTACCCTGACTCACCTGAAGCATTTAATAATTTATGTTTTAAAATGGGTTGTTGATGTACTCTTTTGAGCTTGACACTAATGAATTTGATAAAAAATAATTTTGAGGATAGAGCTTAAGTTTGCAAAGTTACCTCTGATTCTAGGTGTATGAATTAAATGGAAGTGGCTGGGTACTTAGGTTAGTCAAGAAATCACATCCCTGAGCAGCAGCTGTTCCTTACATGCAATAATCTGAAGGTATCCCCATAATTTGAGACTAACAATTAAACAAAACAACAGCAAAACCAAAACAGAAATATATGTTTCAAAATACGGGATGCAACAGAGACTCTGGAATATTTCTGAGAATACACTGGGTTTTGGCATTAATACTGCATTATTGGGCACTAAGGTGAATAATGAATACTGAGATGAACAGATAGGGTGCCTGTGAATCTCATTTGAGCTCTGCTTCCAATGAAATGTTGGACCAGATGATCTTTTGTGGTCCCTTCCAACATGGACTGTCCATGATTAGTAGACTGCAGGTGGTAGCTGTAGACTTCAGGAAACTCCAGCTGCACTTATGGTGGACTCTACACCATCTGCTGCATAATATTTTATAATGAGTTCAAAATCATGATATGAATATTATGTTGTTGTAGTTTGGAATTATTATGTAAATTCTCTCCCCTGCCACTGTTAACGACCCTGGCCAACAGTTAACAAAGAAGATAGTTGACTGTTGATCGCCAGGGTGGAGACAGTTTGGCTCTTTTGTTTCTGG
>JAWWEV010000083.1:110193878-110209932 GCA_035583235.1 Hafferia zeledoni
CGTGATTATTTGAGGAGGAAGCCCCCTCCCCCTCTTGTGAGTGAACATCTTGGTTTTTTCCCCTCAAACCAAGACATATGTGTATGGTGATCATGGGGAACCAAAGACTAGGAGAAATTTATGTTATGAAAGTTTCTTAATATTCTTATTTGCCTGAATATAGAATTCTTTGAGCAGAAATAAGCATATACTCAACTGCCTCAGTGAGATATTTAAATAAGATCATACATTTTGAGGGAAGGGATTCAATGGCCTGGAACCTGAAGATACATTATTCCTGTCCCAGTGAAATCCGTGGAAGAGAATAACCTGCAAAAAGAATCAAACACTATTTGAAACCAAGGCTTAAATACAGTTGGTGTTCTTCATCCTAGTATTTATATCCTGCTCAGAAATCAAGAGAAGAAAAAGCAAGATAATATTTATTAGCAGCAGTAGTGCTAATAATAATAATAGCAACAATACTGCTATAATTATTGTTATAATATTGTTATATTTCATTATCAATAATAGTAATAATGGTGTTGTTGCTATTATCATAATCATCATCTTCACTTAACATACTCTCTTTAAGACACTCAGAAGTGTACAGTATACTGATTTGTGGTAAAACTGATGGGTTACAGAGCTGCTGATAATTTTTTTAGAGCAGACACTGGGGCAGATTGTGAACTATCCTTTAAAGTCACGTCCTAAAGAGCATGCATGCCCACACATCGTCCTCAGGAACAGATCCTCAGCCAGGCTGTGTGGATTGGGAGCTGAAACTGAACTACAAAATCTTGGCTGTGGGTCCTCTCTGAGCTTCAAGGACTGCCACTGTCATCCTAAGACACAGTTTTCTTTATTTGTGTGGACTTTTTTCCCCAGTCTGAAATGTGCCAAGGAATGCAAGGTCTGTGCTACCTTCCAGAACAGTGGGGTGTTTATGCTGTGAACCAGTAGCATGCAGGACTGCAGGGACACACAGCCTGCTGGCGTCGTGTGAAAGGACAGAATAGAGCCATGGCAACTGGACTTCACTCACTTGTTTTCTAAAATGCCAGGTAGAAAACACCTCCTGAACAATCCATGCCTAGGTTTTGTTTTTGGTAGGAACTGTTGCTTCATAACAAAAGAGAGCCTGGGGGTAAACTAATGGCAATGTATCATGACAAAGACCTAAAAAAAGAACTGGAGAACTAAAGAGTGTATAGTAGGCATGCATATTAGGCTGCTGGAAACAGGGGAAATGATACAGAATATACCTTATCTTACTGTTCACTGACATAAGTTACTGCTTAAAAATACAAAGAGGGAACTATTGCAGTACACTATTCCTTAAGAATACACAGAAGCTTGGAAGAAGACCATGTCTCAGTTATTAATCCATCCAGAGTTCTTAGGCCCTAACATTGTACCAAAGTAATGGTGTCTTGGTTTCTTCTCAGATAGGGTTAATTTTCTTCTTAATAGGTGGCACATTGCTGTGTTTTGGATTTAGGATGAGAATAATGTTGATAACACAATGAAGTTTTAGCTGTTGATAAGCAGTGCTTACAGTAAGTCAAGGACTTACACTGCCAGTGGATTAGGTGCACAATAAGCTGGAAGGGAAGATGGCCAGGACAGCTGCTCTGATCTGGCCAAAGGTATATAGCATACCAGCGAGTGTCATGCCCAGTATATAAACTGAGGAGAGTTGGCCAGAGAGGGGCAATTGCTGTTCAGGAATGGGCTGGGCATAGGTCAGTGATCATGAGTGATTTTATTGTGCATCATTTGTCTATCTTGGGTTTTATTCTTCCTTCTCTCTCTTTTTCATTACAATTATCATTATTCTTACTAGTAGTAGCATTAGAATTATTAGTTTCTCCAAGCAGAAAAACAAAAAGAAAAATATAAATACATGATATGTAAATAAACAAGACCAAAACCAGGCATAAAATGATGTATATGGCATCTTCTCAGTGCTCATGGTTGCTTTTTTTTTGTCTGGACTATTGCTATGTATTGACTGATTGTTATTCCTGATTTTCATTCTATAGTATTTTCAACTGCACATTATCTTACTTCATCTTTTCATCTAGATTGACTCTTATTCTTGATATTCATGTTATGTACACCAGCATATTCATATTTCAGTTCTTCAGAGAGTGCTTTAATTCTGCTATTTCCCCAATCCTTTCTACACACAAAAGCTATTCTTGCCTTTCTTGGGTAATATGACTGTGCTCAAGTTAAGACCAAAGTGTCAAACTCTTTCCTATTTGCTTGCTTATAGAAGTTAAATTTTCTAACCGATCTGTTTGATTAGGACTGTTTTCAGAACACCTATTACCTTCATATTGAAATTCTTTTATTTAAGTTTCTATACACAGCAATAGATCAGATCCATTCTTATCAATAGAATTTAAAAATCCTCAGATGAGAGAAATGCAAAATAGATATGTGACAAGCATTTAAAAATGTTTCTGAAAAAAAGCATTGATTTCTGGAATTTGAGCATTTCTGTTAATTTAATTGGAAGGCCATAGAAAATGTGAGCTATTTGCATTGTTAGCAGACAGTAACACTGAATATTACACAGATGATCAAAAGGGAATTTAATTTTCCAACAGTTAGCAAATAAAATGTAATGGCGAATGCTAAAAAAAAAAAAAAAAGAAAAAAGAAAAAAAAAAGAAAAAATCCATTGAAGAGATATTTTTATGCCATCAGCATTACAGTGGTGTCATAGG
The DNA here is from genome assembly GCA_035583235.1 of Hafferia zeledoni. Classification (NCBI taxonomy): domain Eukaryota; kingdom Metazoa; phylum Chordata; class Aves; order Passeriformes; family Thamnophilidae; genus Hafferia; species Hafferia zeledoni. Next base: position 110,196,599 of record JAWWEV010000083.1, read on the forward strand.
TTCACCTGGGTGGGCCTAAATTTGAGTTTTTTGAAGTTCAGCCCAGGCCTGGGGGGCTGTCAGCTGATCTGGGCTGGGCTAAGCCGACAGCTGCCTTCCCCTAGCCAACAGTATTTTATTCCATACCATATTACAACATCATTTTCCTGGGAAGTGAAATCAGTGTGGGAGTGATTTGGGCAGTTACCCCACAGCCGTCTTGCCGGGAGGACACACACATGGTGCAGTCCCAGGGAGATGGGACAGCACCCACCCAGCAGTTGTTTTGGGAAGTATGTTTGTTGTGGATTCTTCTCTCTCTGCTCGGGTCTGGTTTTCTGGGGACTGAGTCTTTTAAGATACTTTGGGGTTAGAATAGTAGACTTTGTGTGTTTACTAGGCAGTAAGGAACCATTCCTTGTTGCTCTTAATATGTGTGAGTATTTGTACTGTTTCCGAGTTGCCTTTTTATGCTGTCTGTAAAATATATGTAGTTTTAGTATAAAATGCAGTTTTAGAGGGTTTTTTTCTCTTTCCTTCCCCTCTCTTTTCCTCCCTTTCCTCGGTGTTCTGGGGGGAGGCTCTGACTCTCTGTCTTGGCATTTTGCCAGCTCAAACCAAGACAAGTGGCCATCCAGCATTCATTTTCAAATGCTTTTGATCCAAGCACAATTATTATAATATTACCAGAAAAAGATACATAACTTACCACAATTATTTCCTTTTTCACATAGAGCGGGTGTCTATGAAAGACTGTGTGGTATTTCATAACATTTCATACAATGCCTTCATTCTGAAAACACTGATGTTTTGCGTGCAACTCAGATACTTTAGCTAAATACAAGATCCCACACCAGGATAACATATTTTGCACAAGGACTCATTACCTTGACAGTATAAAACCGCTATTAAAATTACTGAGTGATGCAAAGAATGGGCCATAACCTACACTATGTTCAGATGCTGCCTTCTACACCTGTTATTGTTTTGAAGTCTTTCACGGAATTTTTTTCTCTCCCTTACCAATGCGAAAGTTTGGGAGCTAGGGCTCTGCCCCAACTACCTACCCTTGGAGCCAGCTAAGGGCTCTGAATTGCAGCTTGATTGCTGGGGAGCATTTGGGGGAGGTGGGGTGGAGTGGGGATGGAGAGAGATTTTTTCCAGGTTTTTTGCTTCACTTCTTCTTTGGCGACTCTTGTGAGTGGGACCCACTGTTTTCTGGGCTGGTGGAAGCATCTTAGAGGGAGCTCTTTTGGCTTGGCCACCCCACCCAGCAACACTGGGCACTCTGTGCTGTCCTTCAGGGAGAGAGTGGTCACCACTATCTGGATTTGCTGCAGACTCCCTAGGGGCCAATGTCATCTGTAGAGGAGCTGCTAAACCCTATCTTCAGACAAATGACGGGAAAAGGGTCTCTGCACTGCCCATGGGAAAGGTTTCAGCCCGTCCCTGTGGCTGCTATTTTCCCAAGTGACTTTTCGGAACTAGCACCTCCTCATGGTCCCATTTTTGTTCTCTGGAGCTTGTGAGTGACTTTCACAGCTGCTGTCTCTGAGGTGCAGCATCGCCCCCCACTGTCGGTAAATATAACTGCACTGAAGGGGCAGTTCTGTTGTGTTCTGGTTTTGATTATATGTATATATCTGTAGTTAAGAACTGCTATCCTTTTCTATAAATTTTCTGATTAAAGTATTTTAATTTTAAAGGCTGTCCAAATAGACATTCTAGTCCAGATAGACATCTTAGTTTTCTTTTAAACTGAGACAACACCTCAGTGTTGTCAGGATCATTTTGTCTTTCTTTCTAAAAGCTGATACCAGCTTGAGATATATTCATTCTAGCCTCCTTGGTGACTGTGTGCACTCCTGAGTAGAGAAGGGATTTGAGGCAGAAGCAAGATGAGAGCACCTGCATCCTGCAGACTGTCTTCCACCCTGGCAGCACATGCTCCACACTGAATACCCATTACCATCAGAGTAGCTGGGTTGCTGGAGTCAGGCAGGTGTAGCCTGACACTCTGTTATGCCTTTTGTAGTCCTAATTGCTTGTTTCCGAGAAAGAACAAACAAGATTCTTATAGTTTAAACACGTATGGAAATCCCTTTACAGCTTTAGATGAGAAACTGAAAAAAATTCCTTTCCACAGATCAATAATATCCATAGACACAAGCTAGAATTTTGTTTTTCAGCATAACTGTCAAGGAACTGAGTCTGTTATTTCTAACATCACAATGAACTGGTTTCTTATAATTGAATTAAACTAACTCTGTATTCACAACCCTCTATTTTCATAGCTGTCAAGGAGAAAAACCTGGTTTTGATTTCACACAATGCCTTACTTTTACGAAGTGGCGGTTTATCAGATCACCTCATATCAAGTTCCCATTATAGTCCAAAGTTTTCCAGATTTGAGCTGGTACTTCAGTTCTAAGAAAGCCTCTCAGTATAATCAGCCACTTGTCAGTGAGGGGCACCCTTTGCAATGTGGAGCATCATGTACTTTGTCTTTTACTAAGGTTTTTCACATCTATATGCAATTTGAAAACTTGTTTTCTTCTCATGCTCTTGATTTTGGAAACACTGGAAAAGTCTGCTTTAATTATATTTGCCTGTCCTTCCAAAGAGGGTGTTAGAGGACTTTGTTTAAATATCACTGTATAATTAATGCTTATGTTTAACAGTGTAATAGTATGTTTATTTTTGTTCCCTTCCTAATATGAGAAATGGGAGGGAGACTTCCATGGTAATGCCATTTCTAGCTGTGAAAACAGATATTCAAATCTTGCATAGATAATAGCTAGTCAGATTGTTAACAGAGTCTACTGCTGAGGTATTTTGCTTTCAAAGTTAGATACATGAAATGCAACTGCAGTTAAAAGTAATCTGGGTTTTACTGTCAAGTGATTATTGCTCACCTAACTTCCTTTCCATTTTTAAGAAAAATATTATTTGCTACAATTTTAATGGGATTCTTTTTGTTTGTTTGTTTGTTTTCATCTCACTAGGTATTTAAGTTCTTACTGGTCTTGCTATCAGCCTCTGATATGATCTTCTAGCTATGTATATTGTGCAAAATGCTAAAAAGAGATTGACACGATGGATTGATGTAACGAATAGTTTTTCACATTTTAGACTTTTATGTATATTTAATCTAACTTTGTATATACATTTTTGGGTTTAATTCATACCAGAAATTCCAGTGAGTAACTGTGAGATAACTGTATTTTGCTTTGAAAGTGAACCATTTGGTACCTTAAATGAGACCCAGCTTGATGGCAGTTTGCCTTTTTTACTAGAAACAAAGCAGATGCTGTAGTTCCAAATCCTACAAATTTTGGTCACTGTTCTTACCTTAATGATATAAATAACCATGGTTCAGAAATGTTGGGACATGTATTTAAAATTTTCTGTTGACATAGACTTGTATGATTGTTTCTTTAAGCTTTTGATAGGTCTTAAAAATCCAAAGGAGGAAAATGTTATGGAAAGGCATATCTTTTCAAACCAAAGACAATTATACTTTCCCATCTACTTCACTCCACTTGATAGCTGGTATTCTATTATTTCTTCCATCCTTGTTGCAAAGAAGCTTTTAGACATTTATTGCTAATGCCACCTACTTCTCTTTCAGCATGTGTTGGCTATTCAGCATCTGCAGAAAAACTTAACTTCCTATCTTGAAGTTGAATTCTTAATGATTAATTATCTGACAGTTTTAGCTGTAATATAACTATTGACAAGTTCCCAAGGAAAAAAAAAAAAACCAAAAAACCCCCATACCATTCGTGTACTTACTTCCACCACTGTTTTCCCAGAGGCAATGGATTCAAATCAAATCTTCCTTCTTCCTTTACCTTTAATCTGAAATACTCTCATGACTGTACAGGGATCAGAATCAAGATACAACAGTCATTTGCTGGATTCTAATTATTAACAATTTTCACAGCTGTCATACAGTATCTCAATTTTAATTGGCTGTACTATTAAAAGGGGTATTTCTGTGCACTGAGACACAGATTATTCTCATGTAATTTAGGCAGCCTGCCGTAAGCAGCTTTATGGGTAAGTATTTAGGGACTGCTACTTACTACAAAAGGCTTCCCTGAAATTAAACTACTGATTTTGAAATTAAAATAGTGCATATGTTGCATTAATAAAGTCATAAGCCATGCTCAGCCAAGCTGCTCTATGTCACTGGAGAAGTTTTAATCAGTCAGATTTTGTTCTCTTTTTAACAGTGTTCCATTTGAAATTGTTCAGAGGCCTGTCCTGAAACAGAAGATCATAATTTATTTTTTTAAATTATTGAACATGAATGGTCACAGCAATTGTAGATTTTGCATAGCTAATAAACCAATATAAAGATGTCATCTGGAATTAACATTTACTTCTATTTGATTATTTGATTCCTTAACAAAATGGAATGAGGTAGTAGTGTGAGAGCCCAGTATGTCCATTATAAAATCAGGTCAAAAAAGATATCAAACACAGGAAATACTGTTTATAATGATGTGGCCTTAATCTAGAAAAAAATGCTGCATCAGTTGGGAGTTATCTTGACTTTCAAATTTTAATTATCTATCTAGACAGAAGCAACTGTATAATTTTTTGTCAAAATAACATATATATTACTGGGACCTAGAAACCATGAAAATAAGTTATTTGTGGTAATTTTTAATACATTAAGCAACATTAGAGACTATTCTGAACACCACTGGGATTTGAAACTAGATCAATTACTAATTGTCATTCAGCAATAAGTCTATCACCCATCCTATTTGCTGTATAAAAATTAACATACTGTTAGTAAGAAAAACATTTTAATGAAACAAACTTCCATTTGAAATTTGTAACCTGATAAAACTGAAATGTATTGAGTGACAATATATGACATATATTTCAAGTTTCTGCCTGTTTTTTTTTTTCCCATTTCCAAGCTTTAGCTTGTTGTAAATGGTCAAAATCAAAAGACCTACTGAAATAATATAAAATTAAATACGTAAGACATAAAAAATTCAGCTCTTGGTCTTAAATCACTCTGATGATTCTCGGAGCCTAAGTCAATAAGACCAGTTGTGGTTTAGTGTAAGTATACTTTTTCTCAGTTAAAAGTTTTCTTTCTATAACCTCTACTGTCATATGTAGAATATGAGACAGGTATTTACTTGAAAAATTCCCACTGACTCCAGTAGGCATTCAGAGAGAGACTCCAAGACTGTATTTGTACTGCAGGACCTCAGATAATATCAGAGCCAGACCCAGAAGTGCACCATCACTTTTTCTTCTTCTTTCACTCCCCTACACCCTCATCTCTATGGGTAAGAAAAAGTGGGTGGGGGAGCAGGCCAGGGGGAGCAGCATCACCCATCTCTCATCTTGGTGTTGGAGAACTGGGACCTGAGGCATGCAAGGATGTTCATCTGCTGTGCTGTTTAGACATAGCCTAAGTGCACTTGCTACACCGTTCTGACAGAAGTACTGCAGAGACATTTTTCTTTCTTTAAAAAAACAGAACCAGTAAAACCTTGTAAATGCAACATCCATTTTACAAAGTTAAAACAAAAGGCAGTAAGAGTCAAGGGATTTGGTTCATCTAATTTTCTGTTGGTATAACTTCAGGATAATTCAAATATCTTCTAGGAAGAATGGTACGTTGAATATTTTTTTTCAAGGATGAAAAAGGGTTTATACATATGTAGGGTTAATATGCAATTCATAGATTTTTTTTGCATGTATGTGCATGAACACTATGCCTAGAGCTGCACCCAGGTATATGGCTATCTGTATGTCTGTGTGTGAGACTTGACTGGCTTTTATAATGATAGAGATCGATATTACTCATTAGAAAAAGAATGTGTTCTGATAGCAGACATAGTGCTTAAAGCTGTAGACAAAATGCATAATCAAAAAAAGAACATTTTTTTCTCCTGGTGATATTATTTATTTATTGCTCCTATTGCATCTTCTACAGATACTGAATCATTTGTTTCATTATCTCTTTGTACTTTCCAAAACACAGAATCTTTGTCTACAGAGAGGCTTCAATCGAATTCAAATTCTTTCTAAAAAGTCTTGGAACATGCTGGTTTTTTTCTCATTTGTTGGACAACAGATATCACTGCTGACATCTGAATTAAAATTACTCTTTTAGGCAAAACAGCAGGACAATTTTAATTCTGTTAATATTTTGAAGCAAGTAGATAAAAAAGTGAGAATGTTTACAGCATGTATTAAACAGAACATGAAAATATAATTCTAGAATATTATGCCCACACAATTCCTTTATCTAAGGGATGAACACTGACACTATTACTATCTTACAGGTTTTGAAATGGAATAACAAGGCAGCTGTGACTGTTAGTATCACAATGGCAGTAGTCACTTTTTAGTTTTCTACTACAGCCATTTGCATTCTTTTCTCTGTGCCCATCAAATACCAAATTAATAAAGAAATCAGTACTTGCTATACTTTCTGGTGCTCATGAGGTGAGTACCTCATCTTCCAAGTATAAGGAGTTGCTGCAGTGATTACATTATGTGCTAAAAATGAGCAGGTAGTCCGACAGTTACATTCACCATCATAGTTATGTATGTGTCTATAGCTAAGATATACAAATAGTTTTCAGATTCCTAAGATTGAAAAGTGTTACAAATTGCCAGACATGTATCCATTATACCTTCACAGATACTTATCAGTGTTCTCCACACAGAAGTCAATGAGCTAGGCCTTTCTGTTACCGATATGGTTGTAGTGGCTATCAATTTAGCTAGAACAGTGTCATCCTGTTCTGAAAGAATAAGGGTTTTCACACCTTTCACAAGCAGTTCCAAAGCCCAGTTGGCTAATATTTTGCTATGCTTTATATTATTTTCAGTAGATTTTTAGCAAATAACATTGGGAACTAGGAGGTAGCAGTGATGCTTCCAGTTTTTCATGGTTTGCCGCTAAGCAGAGATCAAATGTTATATACATTTTTGCTACATTTATCAGAAAATAGATATTCACTTCCTGCCCCACACTTACTCTCCTATTGTGTTCTCTTTTCCTGTTGGCACTTGCTGGTAGAAGGAGAACTTGGGCAGTGATAATTTACTGTTCTAGCTAATAACTCAATAGTCTCATCTAGGTCACTGATGCACAGGGTTTTCCATTTTCATTTTTGTCCTCTGCTCATGGGAGATGCATAAAGAGATTAAAGGGATAATGGGTCTGATCCAAAGCCCTCTGTGGGTAATAGCAGAGCTGACAACAATTCTGTTTCAGAGCAACTTCAGAGGTTTGGGGATTTGTTTTTATTCACTTCGGAACAAGTGGATATTTCTGCTAATTGAAATTCTTTTGAAATGCTCATTTTGACTGTAAAATGTGATCTTCTTGAAACAGGAGCAAGCCTGTTACTTGGTAATCAGAGAAATGGTATAAGTGAGGGTTTCATGTTAAGGCCCTCTTTCTGGTACCAGAGACCAGGTTTTCCATTCCCAAACTAAAGAGATGAGTAAACTAATACTTCCTTCATCCAGACCATCAGGCAATTATGTATAAGTGGAAAATAATTTCCATTGACTCTAGTAGTCTTTGTCAAAATCATACAAACAAATATGAGCTTCCCTCAATTTTTAGCATGTGATAAAAATAGTAATGAATCAATTTTTCAATAGTCATGGAGCAGAGTTTCTTTTCTTTACTTAGTCTTAAGTGCTTGCAGAACACTGTTTATTTTAGTGCTGCTTTTATTACAGGGAACTCTATAATAAACCTAATTGACTTTTCTGTAAAATTTCTAGTTGATAAAAAGTCATTCATAGCAGTGACTTAGAGAAACAGTTGCAATTTTAGTTTTTCAAAGTTTTTTCTTTGATGAGCTTGGAGGGATTAATGTCTGAACTCACAATAATAATGTGGAGTGATAATCCCAAATGAATGTCCAGTTTCTAATCTGAAAGAATTAATTCTCATGTAAGACACACCTATATGGAACTACATCTGTGTCACACACAGTGAGCAGACACTGCTTTTAAAAGCCATTTTATAAATATGAACAAATTCTTAGAAACATTTAATAAAGTTATAATTGGACGTCTTAAAAGAATAAGTAGTTTTGTTTCTTTTTTTCTTTTAGATTTTGTTAATAGTTAAAGAAATCTCAATCCTGACTCCCATTGTTGGTAAAGAATGTGCCCATAAGAGCCATCAGTCTAATACTTTTCTTTTTTTACTTTTTTTTTTTTTTTTTTTTTTAGTCACGCTTTTTTATCACAACTCCACATATTCTCAACATTTCCAACGTCATTTGTTCTACGTGGCATTTTGGTATTTTGGAGCATATCTGTGCTTAGATTTACAACATATAGATGGCATAAATTGACGGCAGTGCAGTTATCATTGAAACACAGTCTGTTCTTTATATATCATTAGATATTGTCTCATGTTGTGTAAATTCTTTTAAGCAATGGTTTTATTTATTATTGATGTGTGAATTAAAGACATCTAGTGAGAACAACACTATGTAGCAATCTGTACTTCAGAGTTCTTTCACAACTACCATATTTTGCTGTATTCAGAACAGTGGAGCTCAGATTACTGATTTTCAGGGACTCATACTGTGTACATGCAGGCATGCATACAGCTCCCCATGATCCTCACCATCTGCTATTAAAAAAATTACCATCATTATGCCCAGTTTTGTGAAGAGTTCTCTATTGTACTATTGCTCTTTCCTTCCTGGAGTCTCAGACATAGCTGGGTAGAATGTGTAAATAAATATTCATGTTTTCATGCTCTGAAGGAGCAACAGGAGAGAACAGGAGAGATTCATTGGCTATGATATCAAAAGAAATCAGACTGAAGACAGCATCTGAGCTGTTACTATTTGAGCAGCATGCAACATAGTGAAGTGCGTAATACAGGAATAGCTCTGGATGAAAAGACCTCAGGGTATCTTGAGACTTTAAGCTCCATTATCTAAGAGTTGGTGATATTAAGGAGGTTTGGGGAAACACAGTTTCATGAAACATCTTGGATTTTTGCCCATACTAGAATATCAAGTTCAGGAGGGTTGATGGGAATAAATCTGAGTTTGCCAGAGAGATGTAAGAGATTTTCTAAGATTGTTTTTTAAGTCCAAATGTTAGTCTTCAGAGTCTCTTCACAGGATCTTCCTGTCTGGGTTGTAGATAGAATAGCATACTTAAGCACAAGAGTCTGTGGAGTATCTCCTAAGTGCATCTCCTCTGTGATCCGGGAGCACTAAACCATTTTGTGACCAGAGAAAGCCAAAAGCAAAACCCATAATTTAGGTAAGAGAACATAAAAGCCAGACAGAGTCTTTTGCCTGACGTACCAGGAAGAACATATAGTATATGTTACATATGTGTCTGTTACTCGAACCTCTCTCTTTTAATCAGAAATAAGCTTTATAATGAGAATTGCCATATTTCAGCTTCAACTCTTTTTATTTTTCTCACTATTTCAGTTTGTCAGAATGTGCCTCTTTGTCCATGAAACAGCTTCAGCTTTCTGTCAGCAGAGAGGGAGTCAGGATGCTAATGCAAAACCTCCAGGAAGTAGTCAGCAGAGGTGTTGAAAAGTAAATGATTTGGCTGTTGGCAACTGTACATCAACTTCTGTACAGGAACTGCTGCACAAAGATGTTCCAGCCTTCAGTTTAATACAAGGGCACAGAGAAGTTTTGATGTAGACAACACCCATCAATACTATCTTAGATTCAGATGTCAATCAGTCAAAACACCTTGTATGAGCAGTACCTCTACTGGTACATAGACTTTCTTCTATAAACAGAATTAGTCTGATTTTTTTTTTTTTTTGACTGATTGCTTCTGTTGCAGAAAAGCCAATTTATTAACTTTATCAATTTATCATTTATCATTTTGGTAGTGAGACAGTGGCATCAAGTCAGATTGACAAAATTGTGTGCAAGCATAGAAATAAAGGGATATTATCAGAAGAAAAAATACATTTTTTTTCCTCTGGTTACGAATTATTATAATTTCATTATACCAAATTAAAGAAGAAAACATAATAAAGTTCTTCACTGATATTAAGGGAGCTTTTATGAATTTTTTATTTCTCTGGAAAATTTTGAGACACGTTATCAACAACAAGCATTTCCTACCAAATAAAAATGAACAATGAACATTCCCCCCACTTTTTGTCCAATAAAACTGATGGATTTCATAATCACTTTATTTATAAAATGCATGTATTGCATATGTATAGAACACTGCTACCTTTTTATCAAGGTTTATGAAAAATCTGAGGTTCTCTGTTTGTGTCTTTGAAAAGCTATTATCAACAATGGCAAACAAATGTTAACTTGACCACAAATGTTAACTCAGCATTTTCTTTTAAAATTAAGTGAAAGATAGAGTTAAGATCTTTTTAAAGCATTCATAGTATGGTTGACATAAAATCTGAGTCACTGATTACTCCCATTTTGAAAAAAAAAAAAAAAAAGCCAGGAATTAATAGTTTTTTCACAGCGATGCAACCCTATCCAACATGGGTTTTACTAAGGCTTTAATAACTTTGATAGATCTGTGACCCATTTATACTTAGTCTCCAAACAAAATCTGCAGTGAAAAATAGGATTGTTTTGAGATGCATGTCTACTCTTTCTTTTTTTCTTTTTTTAAAAAGATGAGACCTATGTTGAAAGCTAATTAACCTATAAAAACTACATGTTCAACTATTGCATACTGCCAAGTGTCTTGTTTTCATCATGAACAAGCTGCAATTAATATTTGAGTACCTCTTTAATTATGGCTATTTTCATCACATTTGCAGATAATACCAGATCACTTTTAAGAGGTATTACTACGGGAGAAACAGATTCAGAATATACTTAAATTTACTCTCCTGAAAGCAATAAATAAATTAATTTGCCTTATTTAAATAGTACTTCGGGGTTTTTTCTCAGTCAACTTTCATTATGAGAACACAGTATACTAAAATAATTAAATATGTACAGAAGAGAATAAATTAATTATTTTTACACAAATATTTGTAGCAAAAGAAAGACAAGTGCCTTTATGAGCTAATAAATAACTAGTGGGCAGAAACCAGGAAAATTTGCAAAAGTCAGCAATTGAAATTCAGATGGAAGTTGATCATCTCAACTCAACTTCTGTGTTGCCAAGGGCAGAAAACAGGATACATGCTGTTTCTAGAGAAAAAGGAATACTAAATGCAGAATCAAGTTTTTAAGGTTATAATTCTGCAACACTTTTCTCAGTGTTGTTTTTCTTCTTTTTATTATGGAATTGTTAAAATGCTTGGCTAAATTTATATCTAATAGATTAATTTTGTTTCTTTTGTGTCTGTAACTGTGACTAAAGCTATCCCACACAGGGCTGGGTCATGGGAGTATCCAGGGGAGGATAATGCAGGCAGCAAGACTAGAGCACTGATATGGGACTAAGACGATGCAGATGTCATTCTTAGTTTCAGCAGATCTCACCTATAACTAGAAAAACCCACCACACTTATTTAGCCCACCTGGCTAAAACCATAACATCATCCCTCATTTTACTTCGGTGAAAAAAAAAAAAAAATTATAGGCAAAAATACTTGGAAGGCAGATTGTTATTGTGAAAGACAAGTAAAGGTGGAGAATCCAAATTCATGCCTAGGTTTCACTGCTGATGATTGCCTCTCAGAACAAATACTTCAAAGGCAAAATGTTTTTCTTTACATAAAAATGAGAAACAATTTGTGTGTTTCTTATACTAATTAAATAAGCCCTGTTCATGACTTTTGATTTAGATACTGTGGGTGGTTTTTTATATCTGTGAAGAAAAGAGTGCAGCAATTGCATGAAGGTTTGCTTTGCCCTGGAATCAACAGCTCTTGGGAAATGCTATATCAGAGCTAAACCTTCAGCTTCGTACCCTCATGTTTTCGTAATGAGCGATGATCTGGCATACACAGACACAGAACAGTAAACCTTTGTGGTAGGACTAAATTGGGAGCAGGTTTACTGCAGAATTAGGAAGGTGAAGTACAGGTGAACTGTATTTTCTATTTGAATCAACAACAAGGACACTGAGGGCACTTCCAGTACTTACTCTCCTTACTTCTTCCAGGGAGCAGGACCTCATTTCAGCTCCACTCAGGGCCATCAGCCTCTGCTGTGAGACACAGGCACAAATTATAGGTCTGCCTGTTGGCAGTTGTCTCTGTCCTGGTTCAGCAACTGAGACCACTGTGTAGGTGTGACCAAAGCTGTGTATTCTCCACCGTCTATGTAATCTCTCATTAACTGTTAACAATGGACCATTTGGAGTAGCTGCCCAGGGCACACCCAACCCCTCAGGATGTAAACTGGGTGTGAAAAAAGCCTGTGAGATAAGAGCTGTGATAACTCCCCTCCAGGAAGTCGTTAGCACCTTCACACCCAGCCTGAGGGGGTGTGTCTGCTAATGGGCCATCAATGATTCCAAAAATACCCCATGACTCACAGTGTTGATCACCCATTGTGGAAGTCCCTGACCTGGGGGAGGTACTGGGTGCTCCCACTTGAACCTGAGCATATATAATCTGGGGGTGTGGGGACTTCTGGTACCACTCACTGGATCCAGAGGAGGACTGGAACCTGGACAGGAGGAGACCACCACTCTTGAGCAGACTGCAACTATCATCTGTACCACCAGGTTTTTAATTTCCTTTTACTTTGGACTTGGGGGAACCACGTGGGTCTCACCACAGGGACTAAAAAACACCATTGTGTTTGTGCCCCAGGGTGCTGGGTTATACTTCTGGGTTTTGTGGGTTAAAACCAATTTCTCTTCGTGCCATTGCATTTATTGTAATATTAAATTGTAACTCTGACTTATAATCTCTCTTTTGTGTTGGGTTCAGTTCTCTTATTGGTTTTCCTTTAAACCAGCACACTCTCATAACCATGCCCGTGCCTGGCCGTAGACCTTATTGATCTAGTTTGTTTTCCCAGCTTGCCTTTAGACCTGACTTTGGACCTGACTTTGTCGCTGTAGCAGCATGGTCTCTATGGAACCATTGAGCCTCACAGCACCCTGACATCCTGCAGGAAGGTGTGCATTCTACAAAGCCCCTGGCAGCAACCTGCTCAGAAGAGCTGTTCTAGAGCTGTACATCAAGGCAGAGAAGTCCCCAGGTGTGGTCCTTTAAAGGAATGGAAAAGGGAACCATAGTTCCATAGGCCAAATGCCAGGTCCTGCACTTTGGCCACAACGACGCCATGCAGTGCTACAGGCTGGGCACAGAGTGGCTGAAGAGCAGAAAGGCAGAAAGGGACCTGGGGTACTAATTGACAGGAAGCTCAACATGAGCCAACAGTGTGCCCAGGTGGCCAAGAAGG
>JAWWEV010000083.1:110210032-110227848 GCA_035583235.1 Hafferia zeledoni
TTGGACGTGGCACTGAGTGCCATGATCTAGTAAACGGACTGGAGTTGGACCAAGGGTTGGACTTGATGATCTTGGAGTCTTTTCCAACCCAATCTATTCTATGATTCTATAAAGGTCTGCTAGTTATGTCATTAGTATCAGACCAAAGCAGAGAATTTGCAGTCAACGTTAGGTTTTGTGGGATATCACTAGAAGGTTAGTTTAGTAGGTAACACCATGTTTAGTGTGACTAAAAGTAGTCTACTTAGTAAAAAACTAACAACCAAACCAAAGTGTGCTTTTAATTGCATTTCTACTATAGTTCTTCATCTCTGTTTTTTTCCCTAGAGACCATGGAAAAATACCCAAGTGGGAAATAATGTCTTTTCTGACAGACAGTTAACCAAGACAGCTTTAAAGGCAGGGACAAGCTGTGCTGAGAAGAAAGGGCTATGCAGCTGGAGACGGGGGCTGAGCAAAGACCAGCCATAGAGCTCTAGGGAACTGGACTATGGGGGGCTGTGTAGGAACCATCTCCATGTTCAGCAGGTGACACCGAAGTGTGGTGGGAGAAGCACACAGTGATGTTGACAACAATTTCACAGCTGTAGGAGAGGTCGGAAACCCCTCAAAACTTCAAGACTGATGAAAAAGCAATTCTGATTACTCAGCAGCTAAGGATCTGGAGTATTTGACTCATTTATGTAGTGACTCATATAGTTATAAGTTGGAGTCAGCTTCTTCAAGAAACATCAGCCAGTGGTTCACCTATTAGAGCCGAGATGGTTTTCTCAAGGGTTAGCTGTAGGTCAGGCATACAAACCTCATGCACTGTGACAGAAAATGATGTAGTTTTTACAGGATAGTCAAAGTAGGCCATGATCTTACTTTTTCATATGTACTGAGGATTAGCATGCAGTGTTTAGCATACATACACTTAGCATATTCCTGACACAAAAAGACACCTACATTCCCTTCTCAGCAGTACAGCTGCTATTCTTCGCATTTAGAGCAAACACTGAATTCATTCACAGAAGCACTGCATTGCTGCTGTGGAACTGAGTGGGCAAATCTGAGCTGAAGCAGCTGTCCTTTCAATTGAAGATTTGGAGGGATGCTGTGGTGGCTTCAGGTGGAAAGGCTTGCCTCATTCATCCATAGGCAGAACCACTCCTCCACTTCTTTGGCAGCCGTGAGGCAGCTTCTTTTAATCCCTTCTCCCTGGGAGCTACAAGTCTGGCAAAAATACTGAGCCATCTGAAAGCATTTACTGATTAAATAGCTCTTGCTCCCCTCACTCTCCCACAGGCACACTCTTGGGCCAGGTTGAAGATGCCAGGCAGACCATGTCCTAATACCCGTCTGCAAGGGATTATCTGTAATGGACATAATTGTGTACCTAAGCCACAATTTGCAGAGTGGCTTCAACTTTGGGGCATAACTATGACTTTTATTCCATGCACAAAAATTCTCTCAAGTATATACTAATGATCTTTAATGTTAGGAACATAGAAATAATTTTATAAACTATATCTGTATCCATTCAAAATGCTTTAAACAATTAAATTATCTGAAGATTACATCTCCTATTTGAATTAAAGTCTCATCTTTTAGCTACCACTTCAAAAATTGTGAAAGTAACGGAAATATATTATATCCCATCCTTATTAGACTTTTATACTTCAGTTTTCTTATGGAGACTTATAAATCCTACAGAATGTTAGTTATTTTCTCAGGGCACTTTTATTATTTCAGTTACTTTTCTTCCAATGGAAAAAAAGCAGTTTTGAACTTTGAAATGTGTAAAATTGATTTTTAAATGCACATATGTGATATTTATCTTCTTTTGTGGAAGAAATAGGATAATTGCGATAATGCAAAAATATTTTTTTGGCTGAGACTAATACAGGAAAAGATAATTGGTAATTTTCTTAGATCCTACTATTTATAGGCTATGATTTGCTACTTGTCCCATTTAATTTGCGATAATTGATTTTAATAAATTAATTAGTAAGGCAGTTAACTCTGATAATTTCCTTAAAATCACTTAAAATTCTTTTGTTACAATTCTAAGTTAAAAATATCCATTAATGAGATGCAAGCCAATTATAGACTACCATAAATAATAAGAGTACTAAACATAATGTACAGGCTGCATGTAAAATTTAGGATTAAAGAACAAAATTAAAACTATGAATTTCACAGTTTCACTTTCATTGAGATTCTCTGCTGTTTAGTTTCAATGTATATGGGTTTAAATTCTCCAAGCTTTCATATGATTTGAAAAGCCCAGAATTTCAAAGTAAAAATTCATGTAGAATTTAGGCAATTTCAAATATCTTATTTACATGTGAAAAGAGGGATTTTAATGTATAAGCATATTTGGTTCCAGTCTGAACAAACCCCCATGTTTTTTTTGGGCCTATGTGAGTGAGAGTTTTAAATGGATTGACAAGAGCTCTTGAGAAACAAATCATGGCAACAAATAATGTTACAGAATATAGCTGCAGGTTTTTTGGCCACCTACAGACTGTAAAAGGCTATTTTGGTCTCCATCATTTCCCCAGTCACATTTTCAGATTACAAGCCATGGTGACAAATGACACATTATTTTATATAAGGGTGCCAGATACTGATAAATGGAGTATTTTTGTGGAGCTTAGCTTTAGACTTATTGTGGGGAAATGAGAGAACATATTCATAGACTTTTCTGGACATGATTGTGTGGATTATTACAAGGCTGTGAATGGAAATTAAAAACAAAACAATGTAATCAGAAATTGGGAATGTGCTCCTCATTTGCACCTCAACATAGGAAGTACCAGCATGCTTACAGATGACCTTTTGAGCTACTTACTATGAAGTGTGTGACACCTGTCCTTTAGCGTGTTACATTTGCTACTTTGATTGCTATCTTTTCCAAAAGTGGATATTGAAAACAGATTAATTCTATTCCCACAGAACCAATTAATAACCCATCAGCCATGATGTTTTCCCAGAGGTGACAGAAGATACTACAGGAAAAGAAAATTCAATGTGGCAGTGATGCTGGATAAAAACACTCTCCCCTATACTTCCAAAGCATCTTAGCATCTTTCCTATACATTCATCTTATTTTTCCACTACCACTGGTATTTTCTTTTCCTGTGCACATTTTCAAAGCCTTAGTTCTCTTTATTTTCTAGCAATTTCACAGTGAGGCCTACATGTGACAGACATATGCACAAGTGTTTAGCTGCCAAATGTCAGAATCCCTGCCCACAATCAAAGTGACCTATATTTTCAATAGAAAAAGCAGAGAGGTTGGGTGCTGTAGTAATTTTGCTAAGGGAAAAGAAGACAAATGATCTCTTGCAGATAGTCAATACAATTTTACAAAGGATGTCACTCGCTTGTGTGTTGGGTAACATTTGTCCTTTCATTCTCATATTTTTTAAACAATGCCATTTTATCTTCATGTTTAGCCTCTATTTCTTCCATTTTTAATGCTGTTCCTCCTTTGTCACTTTATCCTTGTTGGTGACTTGAGTGGTTCCAGGCTGCTGAAGCTGAAGAATCTAAGCCAGGAGCCAATCTACTCTCAGCTTATTATATGAAATTTCTTAATTAACACCCCCATACTACACAAAAACAATTCTGGCTCACCCACTCTGACTTTAAATGTTGCTTCATGTTCTTGACTACATCTTAAATTTATCTGATAAATGGTTTCTGTATATGGAAGAATCTTATGATGTATTTCTGCTGTCTGAAAAAAAACCCCACAACACAAATGTAACTTTCTAATTTTGTGTGTAAAACTGGCAGTCACACTTATTTCACACAATTGTGTGTTTGATAATTATTAAAAATACTACACACTTTTTTCACCTGATTTGGTAGAGTTCATCTCCAGCATATTTTTACTGACAATGACACTTGTATTATTTACATATTCTAATAAAGGTAGGAATAGTTTGAAAGATCCTGCATTAAAAATGTAACAACTTCCTCTTGTGAAATGAAACTTACTTTCTTGCTTAAGCTATCCTACTCTTCATCATCAAAGAAAGAATCGAGAGGACTTCATAATAGTTATCAGATCTTCCTACAGATGGGGCAACATGGTATGTACCATTTAATCTATACCCTGCTTTGAGGTATGTGAAGGTAGTGTCAATAATGAAAACAGAGGAGGCTGTCCCTGTTGGAATTAGAGTGTGAGACTGGCTCTAGACAGAGTAGTTAAAAAATCATAAAATATTATTTGTTTTCACTTTGTTTTAAAACTGCTCTCTAGTGTTGTGTTTACTTTCTCAGCAGAGCATGAGCAAAGAGGTTTACAGTTCCCGTTCACTTCTGTCTTTGATTAGGTTTTGGTTTGTTACATTTCACATACTTCAATTTTCAGACATGTGTTTCAAATATCCCAGTCCTACAATATGGATAGTTGTAATCATTTATTTTTTCAGTCTTGGCAGGAGAACTGACAGTTCAAACCATTTAGTCTTTCAGTAGAACCACAAGAGAGCAGATACCTTGGCTAGCTAGTACTTATCAAGAACTTTATACAGTATCAAGAAACAGGGAAAAATAAAAATCTGTGAAATACAAATCTTTTCAATTAGGCACAAAACCTATCACTGCATATTCTTAAACATTCATCAACTCAACAGTTAAATTTATTCTTCAAAGCAGCTTTATTATCTTTGCATTTAACCTGCATGAAGCTGTCTTTTAAAATCCTTTTCCCCCTCCATGGCTCACTGCACATTACTGAAGGTAGTATTAGGTAGTATTTATAAAAGGAGCTCGTAAGGAACAGAAACATTTTTATTTGCATAAACGTGGTTGAAGAAGAGCCCTTAACTGCAAGATGCCTGTGAAAATCAGTTTTCATTACAAGAAGCCTAAACCAGTTAACAGGAAAAGGGCTATCGGAGGAGATACATACAAACAACGCTCAATCTCCTTTTACTGGAGTGTAATTGCGATCACCCGCCCCAACGTTCTCAGCTTAACTGAAGAAAAATATTTCCAAGAGCGGGAAGAGGCCCCAGAGAGTGAGAATGAGGCCACGGCTGCTCCCCCTACCCCTAGTTTGGCAAAAGCTGCCGACGGGCTGGCTCTCCCCTAGCCAAGCAGGCGCCGGAAACTGCACTGCGCGGCACCCACAGGATTCCCCTCTACGCAGCTCCACGCAGCGCCCGCTGCGGCCGAGCCCGGCACCTGCCGCGGGGAGCGGGTTGCTGAGAAGCGGCTCCGGTGGCGGTTCCCCCTGCGTTCCCTCTTGCTCCTTTTTCTCCTGCGTTAATTCTTCTCCTGCCCGTCTGCCCTCGCGGGGCAGGTCGATGACTGGTGGCGGGAGATGTGGCTCCCCCGCGGCGGCCGCCTATGTGTATGGGAGATGTGTGCATACATCTACATACATATATAAGTATTATATATGTGGGTGTGCGCGTGTAAGTGACTCATAACTGCGTTATTCCGTGTCATTGCAGCGCTGTCCGACGGGGAGGGCAATGCCTGCGGGGATCTCCAGCGAGGCGCCGTGTGCGCTGTTGGAAGCACGGACATGCGGAGCAGGAGGGCGAGGACCACGCAGGGATTTAGGGAGACACAGGGGAGCTTGCCCCTCACCCCTTTGCTTCCTTTGGGCTTCCTCCTTGTCCGAGACAGCCCGGCAGACCGGAGCTGGATGTTCTCCTGTGGGCGGCGGCTACTGCTGAGCTGTACCCCGGCTTGGTGGCTGGGAGATGGGGTGGGGAGAAGGCAGAGCCGCTGTCGCGCCAAGGCAGCCTGGCAAAGCGATAGAACTGGCACCAAATCTCTTCCCAAAATGGGGGGCGATGTACGTTCCCTCTGACGGGCGGCCAGCCTAGACCCAGTCACACAGCCGAGAGAAACGGCGGCCGAGGCACCCGAGCAAAAGCCGGGGCTGAGTAAGGCGGGAGGGGCTAGATAACTTTCCCGCCGAGGCATGGGGTGAGCGGACAGCTGCAGCTCCACAGGACCGGGGAGAGCTCCGCGGGCTCCGGGCACTCCCGCGACCCGGGGGAACACCGCCGCCGCCCGGCGGGCCGGCAGCTCCAGGACCGAGCTCGAGAGCTCGCTGCCCCTGCCTGCCGGGTGTCACCGGCCGCCGCGGTGGGATGGGCTGCTTTCCCGGTGGTCCTGGCTGTCCTGGCTTACCCTCCTGCGGCGCCCTTCTCGCAACCCGCTCGCCCCGATCCGGCACGGCGCCCACCCGGGGGAGGGCTGCGCGTCACCGGATCTCGTGGCGCCGGCAGCGGGGCGGCGTTACGGAGCGCCCCGGGAGCGGCGGGGGGCGGGCGGGGGTCCCGGGCGGGGCCGGCATCGCCGCGCCTGGCTGCGGCCGCGGTGGCGGCGCCGTGCCGCCTCGCCTCGCCTCCCCTCGCCTCGCCGCGCCGCGCCTCGCCTGGCCGCTCGCCGCCGCGGAGGGGCGGCGCTGCCTCCCCACACTCCCCCGCCCGGCGCTCCGGCTCCGGGAAGGGCGCAGGGAGCCCCACGCTCCCCCTTCGGCGTGGCGGCGGAGGCTGGGGCTGGGGTGCGATGCCGTGTTAGCCGGGCGGTCGCCCTGAGGTAGCGCCGGCGGGAAGGATCGCGAGTTGCCGGGGCTGTGGCTGGCACTATGGGCACCGGGCGGGGGGGCGAGGCGGCCGGGCTCCCTGTGCTCCTCGGCTGAGCCTGGGGATGTGCCGGCGCCCGGTGGAATTATTTTGGAACTAGCGCGGAGCGGTGAGAGGAGGACGAGCGGCACAGCGTTTCACCAGCTGCGAGGAGGTCATCCGGTGGTGCTGTACAGACAAGTAAGCGCCCCTTTTCTGCTGCTTTTTCGCTGCGTTCTCTTCGGCTTGAGTGACTTTTTTTTGCAGCTGCTGGTCTCACGCTCCCGGTTTGAAGGCATGATGGTCGGCGACGCCAGGGACAGTTCTCGGGGCTTGAGGTGAGGGAGGTTGGTGGCCGGGATTGCAGGGGATCCTCGCTCCAACTCCGCCAGAGTCCGCCGCGGGCATCCCGCTGGTGCCGTGCTCCGGCGCACAGCTGGGCAGGAAGCTCCGTGTCCCAGGGCTTCTCTCTTCTGCAACTCCTAGAGATGATGCCTTCTTACAGGCGTTAATATCAAATGTCTTTTCTTTGTGCTGAGCTGTAATTAAATGGTAGGAGTCTCTTAATTGCTTTCTATCAAGGCTTGTGGGAGAGAGGCAGGATGCGTGTCAGCCTTTCATACTCACTTATGAATTCAGATGGTGAACTCAAGAGTTTTGATTTTTATGCCTTTAACTTTTTTGTGCCCTGCCTGGTGGTTTTCTCTGAGATGCACTTGTTGTGAGGGTCTGGTTTGTCCAGCCTTGTTTGTTTGCTTACTTTTAGCCTGTGGATATTTATTGCTATACTTGACATTTCCACGAAGCAAAAAGTTGACTGTAATTTATTTCAATGTATGGAAGACAGGTTGCAGGCAGAGGACTAATTCTACTCTCAGAGGAACTCCACTTCAAAGGAGGAGGCCCATGGGGCTGTAATCTCCAGCTAAAAACTCAGAGAGCTCAGAGCAGACCTGTCACACTACGAAGAATGAATTCTGTTCACCTTTCAGCAGTGTGATAACGTATAAGCTAAGCTGCCTGCCTGCCCCTATCTATGAAACACCTGTCTCTGAAATGCAGGGAATAGAGATGTGAATTCTGGGCAGGTTAGGGAGAAGGCAGAACTTTAGACAGTGTTTAATTAAGTTTGCTCATATTGATTTCCTCAGTGTCTTCTCTATGAGCCTGAAAACTGCAATCCATTACAGTGACCTTGATGCATGTTGTGTTCTAACATGAAAGCAGCACAGGATAAAAGCATTTACACAGATTTATAGCTAAACTGATGTTTCACGAGGAGCTCAGTCAGTTCCAGTGACAGTGGTAGTTTCAGAAGGGCGTGGGGTATATGTGTAGGAAATAACTTGCTAATGGTCATGAAAGTATAAGTTGTAGTGTTGGAAACATGTTACTGCAGAAATACCAGTGTGCATGAAATATCTGTTAAGTTTTGGGCATTTGTTTTCTAATCAGTGAGATCTCTAGTGAAAGGAGTGCGTGGGTGTCTGTGGCAATCTCAAAGCTTCCCAGGTTAAGGCACTTTTGATTTGTCAGCAGCAAGAGATCCTTTTATGCGTATTTTTGGTAGATACAATATAGACATGATATGATTAAAGAATGTTGGGATTTCAGTAGGCTGAACATGTAACTAACTGAAATTTATAGCTGAAAGATAAAGTAATCATTTCCTGTAATGGTGGATGGAGATTATTGAGGGTAAGTTAGCAGAGGGGAGCGTCATTTGTTTCAGTGTAGTTTACAGAGAGTGTTCCTGTGGTTCATATTTCTGACTCTCTGAAGGTGCTGTGAAACAAATAGAGTAACTGTAGCTAGACAGTGGGATGCAAATCTGTTACTTAGAACTCTCAGCTTATTCCATCGCATATTAAAAAAAAATTACAGTTTTTAACAAAGTCTGCCTATGGTTTTATTGTAGTAGTTCCTTTGTCTGTTGCAGAGTGGCAGGCTTTCACTAGGCATGACCAAGGGAGATCATTAAACACTGAAACATGCACTGATGTGGAATTCATTTGGGCTGTGTATTACATTCAAGGTTTCTACAATTGACATAAGTAAGTGCTTATGCCTCATTATATAACTAAACAAAGTTCAAAAAATTTACTAACTTTGTCACTTCTGATGCATGTTGCAGAGCCCTCTTCGTTTTCTTTTTAGTCCTTCAAACTAATCTAATGCTATTCTCGCTCTTTGCCTGGAGAGGAAGAAAACGTAATTTAATGACATATCATTTGGCTTTTGCAATGTCTTGTCCCATAGCTATGAGATAATCTAATGAAGGTCCCCATCACTGAATTAAAGAACATGGTGCTCTAGACGTTCACTTACAGTCAAGTTTTCACTCGTGGCTGAAGAACTGAGTTTTAGCAAGGTCTGATAGAAACAAACTAATGCTTCTTTTTCTGTTAGAAACTTGAAAAGAAAGAGGAAGATAAGACTTGCGGTCTTTAAAGATACAATATAAAACATCCACTCCTAGGTTATTAATCAAACCCCTTTATAATTACATTTTCTTTACCTTTTACTTGGTACTTGTCAGAAAGCCTTCCTGCATAGTTATAGTTTATTTTACAATGTGTGTAGTTTTTAATTTTAAGAATTCATGAGTGGCTGTCATACAGTTCACTGTAAGACTATTCTAGTACCCTCTTTAATGTTTTGTATCCCACTTGGCTTGTATCTTTTGAATCAGATTTCCAAAGTACAGTGTATTCAACTTTATAGTATTCATTTTTGTTTTAATACTATTCAAATCTCTTTAATTAGAGAAGATGTTGACATGAATCAGAAATTTCAGGGCAAGTTCAGAAATCATGTTTCTCTCCTAATTTTTTTCATGTTTGCTCAGACATGCTATTTGGCTTACTGGGCATGGCTTTCATGAACTGACAGAAAGAATTGTAGGCAAAATTAAACACACCAACAGTTAAGCATGATTTTTCTAGTCATCCCAACCCAGTTGAGTGTGTCATTTTTATTCATCTTAGATTGAACATTAAGACAAACAAACAAGAGCTGTAGTTTGCTCTCAGTTCTTCCCTCTGAAATGCTCAGACAGTACATGTATTTGAGCACTGGTCCTTATGCCTGTGCTGTCAGCATTTCTTTCCAATAGTCATCACCCGGTCTGCTTGCATGCATTGTTAAAAAGGTAAGGAGTTGTAGTGAATGATAAGAAATGTCAAATGGACTTAATATGTCATGTTTCTTGGTCCTTCTCATGACTGTGCTTTCAGTTCAGGTTTCTGGGGGGAATGCAGTTGGGTTGAATCCCAATGTGGGTCTGCTGCATCAATCTCTACCTTTGGCAGCATGCTGTGACACTGGCTCAGCATGATTACACAGACAAACTTCTGTATTTTTCCTGAGTTTCCTCTACCATAACTGGAAGAGTCAGAAAGCTTTACTGTCATTGTGGCCTGTCCATATTTTCTGCATTCCTGTTGCAGATCTCCTGACAAAGCATACATTAAAAAAACCAAAACAAAACAGATCATACCTCAAGATACAGCTCTAATCAGCACCAGGGAATGCAGTGGAGACACAGCCAGGGAAGTTGGCACATATGTTTAATTATCCAAGGGAGAAATTATTATCCACATTGAGAGATTGATTTAGTAGATGATGTGTCTACTCCTTTTGAAGAAAAGGAGCTACGTGATATGCAAACAAAGCTTTCATCCACTGCACACTTCAGATATGGCTATCACTGTCATTTGGAACTGTGAGCCTTGTCTTCAATAAGAAACTTGAATTGGCCAAAAGAGGTGAAAATTCTCTGTTGTGTGATGAGTCTGATTTTACAGTAGCCAAGGGCTGCGTATTTTCCTGAGGACTTGCTCTCTTCAATTTATTAAAGTAATGAAACTAATCAAGAAGAGTGTTTGGAATGAGATTAATTTTTTTAATTCTCCAGTTTACTTTGGTTAATGTTGGACAGAACCATAAAAGTTCTTCACTGTGATACTAATGTGAAAATAGCAGTAGTTTTGACTTACATACATATAATGTTCTAAAAAGTGGTATTGGGGTTTTGTGCATGAGGCCAAACCATGGATAAATGCTATTGCTGGACACAGTTTGTTGTGCCACTCAGGCACTTCGGAGATAAGTCTTGGATGGTTAATGGAAGGCTCTGCTGTACACTTCACTGTGAAAAGCAAGGGGTCCCCCATTGCCAGGAGCTGAGTGTGGCTGAACAGAGTCTTGCCCTGAGGGTGGAAGTGGATGTTCCCGATGTGGAGTAGAGCCTGGAGCAGAGCAGAAGTCCCATCTGATGCTCATAGGATGCTTTTCAATAGCCACTGAAATTCCTGTGTGAGACGTGATTGAGGTAAAGGCACTGATGTTTTACTGCTTTAGTACTGGCATGGATACTGAGTGTGTGAAAGAACTCATGGCTCTGGAGATGTCATGAGTGTGACTGACTGTTGGCTCAATTGATTATTCTGCAGATCATTATATTCTGGGGCTCATCCCAAAGGTGTCGAATTCCTTATTTTTTCTTGGGAAGTATTTGTTACTTGCTGTTAGATTTCAAAGTGAGATTTTGGTTCAAAGGTGTGCTTTTGAAGCTTATGCCATCAAGCACTTCTGAAGTGTTCATTGCCTGGAGCTTCTGAGGTGACATTGGAGGAGGAGCAGTTTAATCCTTATATTTTTCTGAAGTTTGGCTTTATTATTTGTTCATTCTCAGTGTGGCTTTTGAATAGTGTACAGTTTATTGGGTTTTGTGTTGAAGATGTTAGAAATAACTCTAATTTTTATATTGATTTTGGTCAGATTATTCAAATAGATGTAGATTTAAGTGTGAGCAAAGGCTGTTTGAATAAAACGAAACACATGCCTTTCCCCCCCTCCACTTGTATTAAATATATTTTAAAAAATACAGCTAACTATAAAGAAGTAAGAATAAAAGTGCTGTTTCTGAGATTTGTTTTAATTGCCTTTCCTGTCAAAACTTAAAGGGAATTTCATAATCTTGTACAGATGAGACTTTCATGAGTGAGAGTAATCATACCTGGTGTAAAGACTTTTACTATTTTTATTGAATTTAGTGTAAAAATCTCACTGATTTCAACAAGTATAATAATAAGATTTTTTAAAAGATCTTAAAATCTTTTAAAAATAATTTCAAATACATAATATAGCTCTTAACACTTGCCTTACTATGAAACAGTGATTCTTAATTATAGAATTGTTTCTGGAATGCTTTGCTGCTTCTAAATATATCTTCATTCAAAATTACATAAGATAGCTTTTTCTAGTTTCTCTATATGACAAGATGTTTTGATTGACTGTTTTAACAGTTGTGAATAATGAATATTTCATCTTCAGCAACAAAAGTGGACATTGATTTTCTTTGGGTTGCTTTTGACCCCTAAAGAAGTAAAGCCATTAGAATTTTGCTTGTAAGAAAACTCTTTGCTCTCTCTCCTTCATTTTATATATATTATAAACAGCTTTTGAGAACTAATCTATGCTAATCAGAATTTTTTTCATGTGAAAAAGGAGTGGAAAATCATCAGCTCTACAGTTGTCTTGCAGCTCTAGGTTTCATCATACACAGCTGTCTGCCTGTATCCATTACCAGTTGGTATCACAGCTGTATGTTGCTGAATGCAGCAGAATTCACAAACAGTTCTTCTCACAAGTGTTTTAATTGCTTATTAAATGACAAACATGTATGTGGTGGTATAAGGGTTTGGTCTATGCAGAGCGGTTGTTGTTGTGTAGCAAAATACACACTGATGCATGTGTAAAGTTCCTGACTGAAGATAGATCTTGAGTAAAAATCAGTCTCAGACCTGTGTCTCTATTTGGAGTGCCTTCATTCTCATTCTGTGAGTTATGTGTTTTACTGTTCTATGAAACAACATTGTGAATACAGAATGCAAAGGTAAAATGTAAAAGGTGAAAATAGCAAAATGTAAATGTAGTCTTTTCAAAATCATCTGGAGAAATGGAATGTAGAAGCAAACTGGGGTTACAGTGCTGAGGAGCCAGAGGGGTTAACACGTTGTGAATGGGACATTATTGGGCCCTGCCAGGGGTGCAGTTAGTGGCAGGGCTCCCTGTCCGCAAACCAAACAACTCCATTAACATAAGTGGAAAAATTAGCTGTTCTATTCTTTTTACAGCTGAAGCAACTTCTCTGTCAAATACAGTGACATTCGTGAAGGAATTTTGTTGGAGGAAGCATACTCTGACTGTGCTAGAGATGTTTCCAAGCAAAATGTATAGAAATCATGACAGTATCTGATGATGATCACCTCTTGTCTTATTTTAGCTCACTGAGATAAGGAAGGACCTTCCTGGATAATTGAATGCACAAGTAGATAATTTCCTTCTACACCATGTCATTAGTCTTTCAGCTAGTTAATTCTAAAGTATCTGTAGTAATAGCTTCTTGTCACAACTTACTGTCTTATGCAGTTGTGAGGTTGTCCGGGCTGTTTTCTTGATATGACTTAATTAATTTTTTTTTTTTTTTTCAAATTTCAGTTTATTAATCTGTTTTATGCATCAGCTTTCCTTTTCACTATATTAAATAATCTATGTAATCTGCAAAGGGAGAGCTGATCTTACTGATCAGTAATTATATATTCTATTTGTTGTATTACTCTCCGTGTTCTCAATGCTATTTATGTTTGTAAAGTATTGTTAGTTTAGAAAACCCTAAACCTTCTGATTTTTTGGGGATGGACCAAAGCGTATTCATTGCATGCTTTGATTAATGGAGAAATCCAGTTTTTAGCAGTGAATTGATATTGCCATTTTTCACTACAGTCCTGCACAACATGCCCTTACGTGTATGTGTTACTGCCTTTTTTTAATCTCTTCATGACATTACAATACTTTCTGAAATGAAAAACTCAAGCTTAAACTCAAGCATTGTTCCCCTCGTGTAATACATCTTGCATCCAATTGATTGACTGTAGTTTTTTGTGTTGTGCATTTGTGTGTCTTTGTACAACTCTTATTGAGATTAATATATAATTCTTTATTATATAGTCTGTATTTATGGGACTGGGTCCATGACTTTTTTTCTTTGAAATGAGACTTGATTTTTGCATTTATAGTTAAGTCTAGAATATTTGTCTAACTACAGGAAAGACATGTTTTGTGGGGAAAAAAAAGTTTTGGGAAATGAAAAGTAAAGTATTTGAAGATCAGTTCCCTTTTGGACAATTACAAGAACATTATCTGGCATCTTGTTTTACACTCAGGAGCATAAAATGACGTAACACTTGTTCTTCTAGGTACTGCATAGTAGTGCTGACCACTACGTGTAAACAGCCATATGCCTTCTATACAGTTCTTTGCTGCAGAACTCTGAGCCTGAGATCAGCAGTAGTTAGGGTCATAAAGATTTAGACAGACTGTATGAAAGAAAGCAGTAAAAATTGTGAGCCTGCTTTTTCTTTCCTTATGCAGTGATAGAGAGAGGATATGTATGACCCTTGAAAAGAGGAAAAGGTGAATAGCTGCATTTCTAGACAAAGCAGAGAGAATTGTAAATGCAAGATGTTTGATGAGAGAGCTGCTGTCCGTGTTCTTGAGGGGAAAGTGGTGCTATCCAAGACTGCGATTGTTCAGTAATCTTCAGAATTGCATCCTTGAAATACAGACTTGCTGCTCATGTTCTGCCAGAAAGATGTTCCCTTTCCATACCAGAAATGTCTGGGTAAGACTATATCTGTGTCATTGTTCTCGAAAAGTCATATGAATCCCCCACATCTAAAGCGGGAACTCATGTGCAAGAATCTAGTTGCATCCTGAGATGGAACACTTCCTTCTACAGGTCCATTTGTGGATGCAGTTGAACTGCTCTTGTTTTTTGGACTGAGATCGCCTCTAAATGCACAAGAAGCAAAATGTAAATTGGTAAGGTCCTCATGTTGTCTTATGTTAGGAGAGACACAAAAGTGGTGTCATCACTTTTTGCCCTGCAGTACATGTACATACATGTATCTCTGTCTCAAGATAAATTCTGCAATAAATTTGGCTTCCTATATATGTCTGTTTTTATAATAGACTCTTACCATGTTCAGAAGTCTGTGAAGAATAAGTAGAGTTATGACAGTAATTTTACAATGCTAATTTCCTTAAGAAAATTGTCTGGGCGCCTTCTTTTCCAGTAAGTAGAGCTAGAACAAATAGCTGAAACCAGCTCTAGTGGCAACTGTAAAACTGTGAAATTAAGTGGTGAGCTTTCTAAATACCAATTCTGCTTCAGAGAAAGTAGATGAGAAGGAGGCTGCTTTCATGGATCAAGTGTCAATATTACCTCAGTTACAAAGCAATAGGCAGGATTAACTTACATTGCTTATTTTATTGCAGCAGAATTGTCTTGGATGGCATGAAGTATCTTACATCTTCCTATGTATAAGATTTCTCTCTGCAGGCATTTAAAGTGCTCAAAAAGCCTCTCCACAAAAGTTCACAAAAACTATGAAGTACTTTGAAGTTTTGCAATTACAGCTAAATGTCATTTTCTGCACATTTATGGTGTGTAAATAGCTGGAGATGCTACTGTGGGGAAAGGTAGTCCTTCATCTTTAAAAAATACACATCTCTAGTAGTAACCTGTATTTATGAGTGTATAAACTGTTTTACTGTGTGTTCAAAACCTGTGGTCAAAACCCATCTGTCTGTTTGTCAAAGCTTTTTGTTAGCTTAAAAAGAAGGTCTCATTGCATAAATACCATCCATTATTTGATAGATTTCCTTAACACCATCTGCCTGAAATACACTTTTGTATTTATAATTTATGATTAAAAACCTGAAAACATTCATTAAGTACTAGAGTGTAATGCTAGACGTTGAAATTATGGTCTCTGATCCAAGCCAATTGTTTTCATAGTACTGGAGCCCATTTGGCATGAAGATTAGAAGCAGTCTTTGACCTTTTCATAGTGAGAGCACACACAAGATGCTCTAGATGGGGAATAACTGTATATACCAACAGCACCTATCTTATGAAGCCTTCAGTTTAGGATGCGGATTCCTCTAGAATCTGTAAATCAAATCTTCAGAAGGATGTTTAAAACTGAAATAACGGGAAGTAAAAATCCATGAAGAATTAATTTATAAAAATATCATGTTGTGTTACATGAAGCAGATATCTGAAGTGAAGGATGCTGCTGCTCGTAATCAGAAGGTTCCTCAGTTATGTAGATGTTGGAAAGGAGACACTGTGTGTTGTTCTCTGTGTAGAGAAGTGGTTCTTGGGATAATCCTCATGGCAGTTTTACTGCCGATTCCCGTAGCAGCCTACATGCAGTTGCTTGTAATGAGAGTGCAGGTGTTTTGTAATAGCATGACAGGCATGATGTGTGACTGAATCAGCTTTTTTCCTCCACCATGGAGAGGATGTTCTACCTGCCACACACTCAGTTATCATCAGCTGGGCAGCTTCTGAAGTGTGAAATTACTTATATGATGGTCCCTTCTGTCTGAGTGTCTGGGGCCTTGCTGGAGTGCTCCAAATAAAAGCTTGGACATAATATTTCTGCTACAAGACAGTGAACATGCTGCAGGTGGTTGCTTTTGAAAAAAACTGACTGTTGGGCTGGGTGTTTTGTCCCAGAAAGGCTGGGCATCTCTTCTCATTTCTTCTCATGGCTATTACTGACATGATGTCTCTTACTGTGTCCCATCTTGCATGTTCTGGCCCATCATGTCGGTAGCTCCTGTGTTTGCAATCAGTCAGCACGAAGAACATTATGCTCTAGGTTCGTTCTGGCCATCTTCTTGGGTGGTAGCTTATAGAAGAGCATATGATTAGTCATAATTATCTATGAGATTCATAGTTCTGAAACTTACTTTCTGGAAGCCTGTGAGATCTTCGTCTTAATAATCCTATAATGGTATGACATCAGTATGTGATTCAAAGAAGTGGTAAGTGGAGAATGTTTCGGTGTTGTCCATATGTACAGCAGTGAGCGTAGCTGGCATCTTTTTGAGGTAAAGGTGTCATTGTGGTAGAATTGGTTTGGGTTACAAAGACTGTTATCAACTTATCTGTAAAACTTTAGGCATAACATTTGTTTCTATTTCTGGCTACTGATACATGTATACAGACAATATATTAATCTTAAATTTTCATGAAGCTTGGTTTTTGCTTTTCATCCAGTTTTTCCCTGAAGGGATAACAAAATGGGTAGTTTGAGAATAGCTCGTTTTGACATCTTTGGGGATGGTCCCTAGTTAGAGCTTCATACTTAGGAATTCCACCCATGCTATTTCTTCTGTGACCTTTACAGGCTTATAATTGACAGTGTATTTTTCATCTATGTATGTGTGTATACATGTGTTTTTAGTAGGCAAATGTCTACATATGTCTGTCAAGTATGATATACTAAGTGCTTGTCAGTCTTGATAGCCCTGAATTTGGAAATTTATAATAAAAGGATCTTTGATCATAAGAGCATCTACATTACATGGCTGGATGTTCTTGTGGCTTCTATTACACCTGTGTAATGTGCACAGTGGCCTGTACTTGTACAGGGATTGACCCTCTTTTGGATAATCTTTCTCAGTCTCCATACTCTTCTCAAATCTATTCAGAACTACAAGTGAGGATCGTCTTCCTGGCCTGTTAAATCTTTTCTTTGCATGCCTCTGCTGGTTCCTCCTCCCTCACATCAAGCTGAAGCTTTCTTTTGTTTTCAAGAGTTTTGTTTGGTAAAGCCAAGCATTAGGTGCTGTATTTAGCAGCTTACTGAGGTTTTTGTTCTTTCCACTGGTCTACCACTGTGTGAATGGCCTGAATTTTCATAATACATGTTTTTCTGTCCCATACAGAAGTAAAAATGCTCTACTTGAAAATCTGCCTTTATAACATTTAGTTGTTGTCTTCTACTAGGGTCCTTGCAGATGGCTTCAATCTGGAACTGATTTCCAGTCTAAATGTGAATTTTTTTAAAGTGGTTCATTTTGAATAGTGTTGTAGTTTGGAATTATTTTGTAAATTCTCTCTCCTGCCACTAACAGCCCAGGCCAGCAGTTAACAAAGGGGGTAGTTAACTGTTGATAACCGGGGTGGAGGCAGGTTGTCTCTTTTGTTTCTGGGGACACTTTCCATTCGTAGCTCGGCAGAACGCAGGAGTGGGGTCTGTGTGTGTGTGGGTGCTGGGGATGGGAGAAACTGTCTCCTGGTTGCTGCTGGCTGCCTGGACTGCTTCTTCCCTGCTCCTCCTGCTCCTCACTGCTGGCTGCTGCTTC
>JAWWEV010000083.1:110227948-110238952 GCA_035583235.1 Hafferia zeledoni
CCTTTTTGTATTAAAGTTCTTTTTCTTTCCTTAAATTTGATAAAGAGTGGCGTGATTATTTGAGGAGGAAGTCCCCTTCTCCTCTTGTGAGTAAACATCTTGGTTTTTCCCCTCAAACCAAGACAAATAGTTTTGTAGGAATAGCTTTATAAAATTCAGTGAGATCTTAATGCCTAACTTTTTGAGTAACTGAAATTTTGTTGCCTTTTTTTACCATTTCTGTGTGTTAACCCAATAATAGAATTTACTAAATGTATACTTTTGTGCATTAAGGCACCAGGTACAGGGCATGGAAATGCTATTTCTTGTTTCAGTAACTACACTTGACTATTTAAACTGTTTGATATACATTTCTTCAGTGAAATTGCAGATGCTTAATGTGAATGTTTTTAGACACCTGCCTTTAGGTGGTACATAGCAGACAAGGGCAGATAATCTAGAAATTCACTTTCAGCTTGATGAAACATCCCTGTTTTGTTTACAGAGGAGTCTTCATCATTGGATGGCAGTCACGGCAGTGATAGGTTAGGTTCCTTGGACTTAGACCAGTTTCCATTTGTTCATCAACAGAAAATTTGAAGTATCAAGAGTTTAGTTTAAAAATACAGGAAAAGGACTTAAAAATGAACAGCTTGATGAAATTACACGTATCAGTTTGAATGTACAATGAATTAGAAAATGCAGTGAATTAATGAAGAGAAGTCTTACTCTTGAACCCAAACTATGAAGATGTGAACTGTAGGGAGACCCAAAAAGACGTGGATCCTGGTGTGCACTGAGTCCTGCCTGAGTCACCATCATGCTCATGAAATGTTGATGTGGGCACTGAGCAGTCCAACAAGTGGGCAGCGCTGGGTGGCTGCAAAGTGAACCTGCCCTCTCCCTTGTTGGGAAACAGGTCTTGGTCATATACTGCTCTATTCCTCGGAGTTTGTAGTCCAAAAATAACATAGCTTAGCAAATGAGCATACTTCTGGAAGAAAGGAGTGGTGAACCTGTCTTAACTAAAGAGAGGTAAGTGGGTGCAATTATAGGGTGTTCAGAGGCTGTGTGAACAACTGATAGTTAAACTGGTCTCTAACAATTTTTTTTGAAATTGTCTTATAATGTAGGGAAATTTTACCCAAAACTTTTCTCTGTGTAATATTTTTTGTTACTTAAGTTTAAGAAAATTTCAAAACTGTTAATTTGAACTTACTTGTTTCAGCTTAGTGATGTCAAGTGTACAGAGAAAGGGTCTCAGCAGTGAACTGGAACTCTGAACTGGATTTACTCGGTGATCACCACATAGATTTGAGCAAGTCACACAAACTTCTCTTGGTTCATTTATCTCATTTAGCTTAAATTCATGCTTTGGGGGAATATGGATGAGTACTTTGAGATTTCATTAATGTGTGATTACATAAAAGCTTTTTTCAGTACTAACAGACAGTGAAGGCGTATAATGTGCTGGATATCGATTTACATGCACTTTTGGTTTCTCAGAATATTTTGCATGATCTCATAGAAAATTTCTGTGTACTTGGTCATTGCTTTATCTTATCTATTAGTTTTTGAAAGAACATTACACAAGCCTGGAAAAGAATTTGATTTGTTGTAGGAACATTGAAAATGGATTTACCTAAATCTGTGCTTGACATCAATTAAATTTGTTATGAAGTCATATTTGCACATTTTCCAGTCTCTGTCTTAACTGATAAGAGCATTTGGATGTCTTAGAATTCACATAGTATAATAACCACTTGAAAGAATCTCTCTGCAAGCATTTTGCCTATGAACAGAGCAGCAACTGCTAAATAAGTGTATTATTTTTTTACTATAGCACTGTAAAAGGAAAAAGTGGGCTATTTTTAGAGAGCTAAATTCCTAAAATAAATTGCATTTCGTTTGTATTTAAAAAACCCAGCAGAACAGATGGGAAAGTAAGCCATGCTGCTTCTCAAATTCTGACTTAAAAAAAAAAAAAAAAAATTCCTACACTAGTATTTAATTTCAAAACTGTTATAATTCCATAATCGAATCTGGGTATGGATTTGCTATGATGTTACATTTTTCCTGTTATGGGAAAGAATTAAAATAAAACTGAAATACATAAGTAATTTGAATGAAAGTAGGAAGATAGTCTAGTATCTAGCAAGCTAGAAAATGCAGTTAAACCAGTTACTAGTATTTGCTGTAATCTTTCTCTAGGCAGGCTTATGGTAGCACAGGTATCTGGCTTTAGCATTGCCCAACACATGAACTTTGAGATCACACCCCCTTATGTGACAAAAACTCTTGAATTCCTGCTTTGCCATTATTTACACCTGTAGTTTGTTTTTTTGTTGAGGCATAAGATTTTGAGGGAATCATACTAGATTACAGAAATGGAATGGTCATTAGTAAGAATCAGATGCTTTGATAAGAAACCAGAAGGAAGCTAGGATGATTTCACCATTATGAAGAAATACTCATGTTCTGGCAATGTATGTTCTCTAATGTATGAGGCTTGTGCATGTAGAATTAATAAAAATTACTGTGTGAATTGCATAGTAGGAACAGTCTAAGAGAGTTATCCCTTTAAAAAAGAGAGAACTGCCCACCTCAGTCCTGTCTATCCCACAGCACCTTGTCAGTGGCTCATTCTGTAGGAGGAATCAGGAAGCAGATGTATTAATTGGTGATGTGAGACATTAGACTACTTACAACTTATGGTTTGCTATCACTGCATACAATAGATGTCCGTTAGGAAAGATTTCTAGTGCCATTGCCTTTCTCTTCCACATCTACCTTGTTACCTTAAAGTCCATTCTTATATAAGAAGTTATTGCTTCATTCTGTCTTTTGCCATAGCATTGGGAATGGTAAAATGTTTTCTCTTTAAAAGGGGTAATCCACTGTGGTACTGCATGTATTACATTTATGTAAATAGCTCTGTGGGCCCACCACTCTGGGACCTAAGTCCCTCCACTGCAGGTGATAATTCTGCAAGCAGTGCTTTCATTTGTCTTTGTTTTACTTTGAGGTGATAGGTTATCTATCAAGAATAAAAGCTCACATCCCTGGTGGATGTGTTAATTGCCAGTTGGATTAATAACGGAGACTGTTATCCAGCTATGTGCTAGCATGAAACCTTTAGGAAGTTTTATTGTCAGTACCTCTCCCTGTGTGACCCATTTTACTGCAATTGAGTATGGCAAGAGACTGCAGACTCATAAAGGCTTTCAGAGATGTTCAGACCTGCAAGTATTGCTCACCCATTAACCCTTTTGTGGGCATATACATGCAACATGATAACAGAAAGGTAATTGTCTTAGGCAATCAAAATAAAAAAAATAATGACCTTTATGCCAACGTGTCCTGTGGTTTTCTGTTACTCTCTGGATGTTTTGCCTACTGTGTTGTATTTCATAGAGTACAATTTTGTGTTTATAGAAAATGTATTGTGAATCCTAGTTAAAACTTATTGTGG
Source organism: Hafferia zeledoni (assembly GCA_035583235.1). Taxonomy (NCBI): domain Eukaryota; kingdom Metazoa; phylum Chordata; class Aves; order Passeriformes; family Thamnophilidae; genus Hafferia; species Hafferia zeledoni. The sequence continues at coordinate 110,231,400 of JAWWEV010000083.1, forward strand.
CCAAATTGATAATTATGATACAATTGGGAAAGGCAGTTCATTAACAGAGATGGGGATATGAGACACAGGCTTCCATTAATTTGTCTGAGTACTTTTTAAATTATGGCTGGGGGACTGTGAAATTTACTTCAGTGTTCAACTAATGGGCTAAGGGAAACCATGATCTGTGACAGTGGGAATTTTGCAAAGACACTGGATGGATGGATGGATGGATGGATGGATGGATGGATGGATGGATGGATGGATGGATAGATGAAAGGCTTCTGCCACAGAATTCTGGGCTCTGCAGTTCATCATTATTCAAGCACAAAGATTAAAGCAATTTAGAGTTTAGAAGCATTGAACCAAGAGCTGCCCAACAAAAAGTTCAAAGGCACAAGTGAGCGCTGAAAACTGATTAAAATGCACAGGAATAAACTTCCAGAACCCCTATTTGCATTTAAATATTTATTACCATTTTAACTTTTTATTTTGTTCTGACATATGTCTCTCTCACACACCAGATTTCCAGTCCTTGAAAGATTAGTAAACATTTCTCTCGTAAAAGGAAGCTACTTTGTACTCTTTCATTCCTGTGGCAGTGAGAGGGGATTGTACAGTGTAATATTTTTGCGTACTGAGTAGAATTGAAAATTGTTGCCACTATTGCATTTTTACTGTTGCTTTTTTGTAGTTGGTTTAATTTGGGTCTTGTTTACTGTTGCTTTTTTGTAGTTGGTTTAATTTGGGTCTTGTTTGTTTTATTTTGTTGTCCTTTTTTTTTTTTTTTTTTTTTTTTTTTTTTTTTTTTTTTTTTTTGTGATGTCTGACACTCCAAGGAACTTTAAACAAATTATAAAGTTTATTTATTGCTCCTGCATTTTCATTTTCAGGAAGCAGTTGTTCCTACAGTTATTCAGATCCTCTGATAACCATGCAGTGCTCTTGAAAATCAAATGTAGCATTCAGACCTGCATTTTTAAAATGTGTTAAACAAATTACCCTTAGACTGAGGGAAAAACATCTCATTGCTAGCAAAATTGGCACAATTTGTAAACTAGCTTTATGCTTTCTATTGGTCTCTGTTCAAATGAAAAGTGTAAAATGTTTTTACCTAGCTGAGTGTATTTTCCATAAAAAGTCTGAAATTTCACAGTGATGAATTTTAGTAGAATTTTGCTCTTGGCAAATCATTAGTGCATGCACGCTAAGGATTCCGAGGAAACTGTGAGCTTTATGCTGAACTGGACTTGGGAATACTGAAAAACATTTATTCATAGGCATTTTTTGAAGTGCAAACCTATGTATGTCAGTATGGTATGTGCTTCAGAGGCTTTTCATAAACTCCACAAAGAAGGGAATTACCCCAATGTATCTTGCAGGTTGGGGTAAAGAGAAAAAAAGAAATCTGAAAGATACGTAGTTTACCTTGGCTGTTTGATTGCTATGTAAGAACTGAATGTGAATCTGTAACAGAAAAAGTGAGGAATGTGGTCTCATGCACTCTTTTAATACATTCTAAGACTGCTGATCTGAAAGGCTAATTCTGAACAAATAGCAGGATCAGGATGCAGGAAGTCTTGTAAGTGCATCCATGTAATATAAAAAAAATATTTTTTTTTTAGCGGTAAGACATTTTTTTATGTGCAGTACTAAAACACAGTGGTGGATTTACATGTCTTTTATGTCTTCACATGAGCAACCTGTTTTACTGATTATATATTTGTTTTTCCTACATTTTTCATCCTCTTCTAGCAACTCAGTGTGCTTCATATTCAACTAGAAAAAAAAAAAATTACTTTATCTGGTGGCATCAACCAAACAAGTGAGAATTGTTATTCTACGCTAAAACAACTTTCATTTACCAAAGGTTGACAAATAACTACTCTAGAGCAGAAAACAAGTCAGACAAGTTTATATCACAAATGGAAATGGTGAGGTATGTCTAATAAATTTGGAACTCAATGAAAAAAGATAAAGTGAGTTTATTGGGTCTGAAGCCAAGAGCATTGCTACAGGGAGTGCATAATGCGCTGTGATATAATTTTCAGTGCTAGCTTTATGAATAAGAGGATAGAACATATTAACATTTATGCCGATGGCTAAGATTAAATTGAATTATAACTGCATTAACTGTAGTAACAATTTTACTCTTTTCCTTTTCCTTACAATATTTAGGAAATTATTTTCTTTGAAAAGAAAACAAAACACATCATTACAAAGCAAGGATAGTCAATGATATTGACTATAATGAGCATTCATTGGTTGATATCAGTTATTATCTTTTTGGAAAATACAGATTCATTCTGTGAAATCTGTCTTAGAGTGTAAAACGGCTGAAATGCAAATATGAAGCTGAGCAATGATGGCATTGGTAATTTAAAAAAAATCCATTCTGAAAGAGTTTAAGATTAATGAAAACATTTCTGTTTGGTTTTTGTCCTCTACTGAAGGAATTTACTAGGACTGCTCTTATGACTTCCTGACTGTTAATGTAGAAAACTGCCGTTATTAAGTAGCATGGAGATACCACATTGGAATAGTAGTACCTTGCACTCAGCTGGACAGTGTTTTGTGCCTATAATACCAGATGTGCTGCTTTGCACTATGGACTATTAAGAACTGAAAACAAGCAGTCCAAGAGCAAAGCATTGTAGAAGTATGGAACAGCCCAGATTAGGAGCAACCTTGAAAGATTATCTGGTCCAGCCTTTGAAGAAGTCACAATCTGTTTTATCCCTGCTGCCAGTTTCCATGTAGGGACTAATAAAACATTCTTGATAGATGTCATGACTGACGAGGTAGAGTAAGCTTCTGTAATTGAAGAAGGAAGTCTTAAGTATGGATATGTCACCTAAAGTACTGGAACAAAAGTATGGCTGAGCTGAATTTGCTTCCTATAGTGAAACTAGAATTTTTGCCCTCTTAGTGCTAAAACTCTGAAAGCGTTCTTCCAGCGGACCATTACTTTTTGAATTGGAATCTTACAAGCACATGCAATTATTCCTGAATAGTTTCAGATGTGCTGGAGGACTGACATTATAATTTATTAAAGAAAATAAAAGGTTACTTTTTCCTTTAGGTAATGCTTAAAGGGTCCTTTTCTAAGTCATGAAGTTTTCCTCTTAATGATGGTAATTCTATCAACAACACCTATTTATCTATGCTTGTCTGTGTTTATAAAGACATTGTTTATATACAATTTAAGGACTTTCTTTGCCATCTTCTCTTTATTTGTATGCTGTCAACAGTATATGCTTTTCTCACCTCCTGGCATCTTCCCACCCATAGGTATATTACTATTTCTTCTCCTAAATTGTCTTTGGTGTTGCTTATGTAATGGTTTTTACTTATTTTTCTTCCTTTACGCATTTCTTGCAACTTAGTAGTCTCTCTCCCTTCATTCGAATTTTTTTCTTCTTGTGTGTTTGCAGTCATGGAAATGATCATGACTGAAAAAGATTCTTTGGTATGTTGTGGAATGGCAGTATTTCAGATGTGTTTTTGCAGATGTAACTGTAAAATAGTGAGCAGCTAAGCTCATTAAAGAACTTTATCTCATCAAAGAATGCTAAATAGCTTTTTCAGCCTGATGAGACTGGAAAAGACAACCAGTCAGTCAGTCAAAAATTCTGTGTAGTGATCACTATGAGTGGTGGGGGGGAAAAAAGGGAGCTCATGCGTCATGGGCTTCCACTCTTGACAGAGCTCCTTGATTATAGTTCCTGTTTCTGCTCCTGTGTTGTGAAACTCTAGTGATCTTATGGAAGTTGGCCAGGATTTTTCTGGCATGTTGAGAGAGTATTGCCATCCAGGAAATTCTTCTTTTATTGTATGCAGCCCTAGTAAGCTCTTCTTCACTGTGGGTTTTGTTTTGTTTTTTAATTTTGCGTAATGAAAAGTGAGACTTGAAGGGGTGTGCCTTAATACACCATGGACTGCACTGTGGAATAAATCTTCCTTGCCACAGGAAGGCAGACCAGATGGTATTCTACAGATCTTCTGTTCTGGTAAACATTAAATCTCTGCTTATAAGGTGCTTATGAGCATTAAAAGCTTATTATTTTTTGTTTTTATTTACATTCTCTTGCTGTATGTCCCCAAGAAGAGCTTCAGCCTTATTTATTCAGTTCTCTTAAAAAATTTCAATACTCTTTTTTTACTGACTTCATGTTCATGACATATGTACTCAGAAAAGGTCGGAGCAAGTGTTAACTGTCATAAGGGAAGTGGCACACAAAGCTGACACTAGCAAAGCAGTACTTCAGGTAGGGACTGGTGTGTGGAGGAGGTGGTGGCTGTGTTACTCTGAGTTTGCAGGCAACAGGAGCAGCGATACCAGGAGAGTAGCATGTGCTGCCTCTGTCCTGTTGCCTTCCCGGCCACACCCTGTGAGTGAGAGGGAAGCTATCTGATGGGAGCTGTGTTGGGGCCATCACAGGCACCAGGGCTGTTCCTGCCGACAGTGGCTCTGCTGGCTGTGCCACCTTCAGCATCCAGCCAGCCTGAGTGCAGGATGGGAGCACTGGGGTACATAGCAGGTCTCAGCTTTGCTGCTTTCTGACTGGCTTCCTTCTTACCAAGAAAGGACTTAATCCATATCTGCCATTGCCTGCTTAAATTGTAGTGTTTCAGTATAAATCAGTGGCATGGTCCTTTTGTACCGTAAGATAATATTAACTCACAATTGTGAGTTCCTTTCCTGTGCTCTTATCTTCTCTGTATTTCCTGGTTATACTGTAAGTCATCCCTTCAGAAAAGCTTGTCAACCCAAGCAAAACAGAGATGATAAATTGTCTAATGTCTTTTTGTGTACTATTTGACATTCTATTCTTCTAAATAATTTATTAGCAGAAAAATTGCAATGAAAAGGTGACTCTGGCTTCTTCCAAATGTTCATCTTGACAATTTATGATCTCTTGCAAAATATTTACCTTGTGTCCATAAACAAAAATGAACCAAGAGACAGATTTGATATTGTATCAGTGTGTTCCTTCCCCTTTTACATGTTTCTCAGCAAAAGAGGTTGAATCCCAGCTAATCAAAGTTGAATTGGCTCAGATGAAATGTTATGATGCTTACAGTTTTAAAAGCAGTATAAAGGAGCTGGAGTGCAGAGTAGGTGAGAGAGGTTGCTGTTGAAGCTGTGTGGAAACTCAGTTTGTTACAAAGCCTATGCAGTGTAACTTGTTTCATGTTTGTCCTTGATACTTCAATGTCTCCATCAGAACTCCCTAGAGCCCATTTTAAAAGTATTGTGAATCTTTATCAGTTGAACATTTTCACAGTTACTTTGTTTCTACAAAGCAATGTAAAAAGAGCACGTTGTGATTTCTTTAAGAGATATTTTGGGATAGTTTACTTTCACATTGCAAATAGATTCTGCTAAATGACAGAGACAGATTATCCTCTCAACCACTTTTACATTGCTCTGTCTTTGCATATAATACACCTTAATAACAATTGTTGTCATTTTATTTATTTATTTGTTTGTTTTTAAGTGGACACTTAAACAGAATTTTCAATCTATAGTTTGACTCCACCAAAATCAGGGGCTTGCTTTTGGAATCACTGCATCCCCTGGTTTTAAAGTTAAAAGGAAAAAACAGAAGTTGATTCTGCCTGTAATTCACACCCACTGAAATAGGTGGTTTAACATTGCATTCATTAAGCTAATGCAAAGTTCTCTGTTGTGCTATACAGCAGTTGAGGAGCATGCTGAATGACTCTTAAGCTGCTTTGTGTCTGTTCTTGCACAAGGCTATCTCTGCAAGAATTGACCTTAATCTTAAGAGAGGTTTTAAACTAGTGCAATCTTGGTGTCAAGTTGACCCTTATTCTCAGCTGCTTTGTTTTTGGAATACTAGTTAGCCTTAGCTAAAAACAGCATCATTTTCTGCCTCTTAGAGTGTTGTCGTTCTGTGTTGGAATCTGAAATCCAGCTTACAGCAAAAAGAGCTGGAAATCTTAAACAGCAAACCTTGGTCAACAAGGCTGAGAGAAATCCAATCACCAAAGACAGAAGTCTGTGTTTGCTCTGCTTGTGAAGATAAGCTGTCTCCTGCCTTAACATAAGAAAGGAGTCTAGAATGAATGTTATCAGATTGTGTTGTAAACCCTTTGCTATCTTCCCTGCATAGATTCCTGAAATTACCATAACCCTTCCTACCTATTAGCATGTGTCTCCCTGAAACCTTAAAATGTGGTCAAGTGTTCAATAAAGCATTCCAGTTCTCATCCCCATAACTGGGATCGTGTAGTTTTTGACCGTCTCAGTTCTGTACTGTTAGCAATGACAGATCACTTCCACTAGTCAATGTAGATTAAAATAGATTCTCTTACCCATATTAGTTAGTGAGTGAATGTGTAAATTAAGTAAGGTAGCACTTCACAGCTTTATCCTGGAAAATCATCTGAAATCCCAACACTGAATGGAATTAGAACCTTGCCTAGGTGTAGTGTGTGATCACAAATCATCTGATTGACACTGATATGCTGAGCTGTGAGCTGCTGAATGAGGACACCAAGCTGTGCTAGTTAAGAGAGTTGCCTCAGTAATATCATTGCTGTTTTACTTGGTGGTACTGAGCTTATGCAGAGTGGTAATTTGACCCAGAGTTTCATTGCTGTACCTTTCCAGACCTCCTTAGTGTGTTGTCTTTAGGCTTTCTTTCCTTTCTCCTCTCCCAAGCTCTTTCTCTGCTCACAGAGTGCAAAAGATAGGTTGGATTTTTGAATGCACTGCTTAGCCACAGAAAATGTGCCCAAAACCTGTTCAAGGAGTGTTCCTGTTTGTCCCTTGTGCCAGAAGGTTTTGTGATGTGTCAGTTTTCTAACGTTGAAGATAAAGTTGAACACCTTTGAAAAATAGAGACTTTTGAAAGATGGAAACCATGTTAGCTGGAGCAATGCCCGAGAAGAATATAAGGAAATGTTTGCAGCTTCTGGAAACTCAGATAACTTCAGGAATGAAATGAAATATTGACATTATTTTTCCTGCATGTGTGTTTTAGCATATCAAGAGAGTTTTTTCTCAACATAAAACCTGTTCCTGGACACACTCTTATAGCTTTTTTATTTCTATTTTTCCTCCTTTTGAATTTATACCTGTATCTTGGCAGACTCCATTTTTAAAAAGATGTATTTTATTGTCATTTTCTCAAAAGTTTTGCCACTCTTAGCCATCTGTAGTTCTGTGTGTGCCTTGTCACAGAATGCCATCTCTGTCCCTGCAGAGAAACCACATTATGAGTTTTATATTTCAGATAAACCACATTCTTCCACGAACAGTCTCACTGGAGCTGATCCCCACACCTGTCCATTTACAAGATTTTTCCTTCAACATTCAGTGATGGTGTTGCAAAGAAAGAAATGGTAAGAGTAACACTGAAGGTGAAACAGCAGCTGGCAATGGAGGAAATCCTGCCAATATTAATAAACAGAGTTCTTTATACATGTCCACATTTTTTTAACAGGAAATGCCAATTAATGCCAGCAGAAGCTGCATCTTAAGGGGGGAAAAAAAAAAAAAAAAAAAAATTAGATTTGGGCTTCAGCCCAATAATCAAAGGCTG
>JAWWEV010000083.1:110238962-110276827 GCA_035583235.1 Hafferia zeledoni
AAAAAAAAAAAAAAAAAAAAAAAAAAAAAAAAAAAAAAAAAAAAAAAAAAAAAGGTAAATAAAAAAATGCACAACATCCCCCAGGCCCTTGGATCCAAAATTTTCCTCTGTTTCTATTCCATCTGGCTTAATTTGACCTTCTCCAGATCCCAGTATTTTCCTTCTGGGAGAATTAGTTTATCAGTCCAGTTTACATGTAGGATTGTTGTAGTTCCTCATTCTGTTTCTAGTCCTATCTGAGGATAAGTTCCCAGGTTTTTTGTTCAGATATCCACGCTTGCACAGCATAGCTCAGCATGGTTTGTGGTATAGATTGAACCTCAGTTTGTCTCCAGGTAAGAAATCCATGGAGCAAATTATAGTGTTTCTGGTGTCTTGTGGGACCACGTTCCAGTGATCACCAGAGACAGATTCTCTGTGCACGTAAATCATGTGTGTTCAACAACAAAATTACTATTACATTTCAGTTACCAATAAGTCTCTCCTAACAATTTTATAATGTTATCTCTATTTTCCACAGTGTTTTGTTTTGGGGTTTTTTAAGTTTTGAAACTCAGCATTAGGAATAAACTTAGAAACTAGATACATAGCTTTGTGTTTTCAATAACATTTCCATAGGAAAAGGGTAGAGCATGTCCTCTTTAGGCATTCTGTGCTCTGATTTTTGATCCTTTCTTGTGAATAATCAGTATTCATCTGAATACAAGGAGACAAATATTAAAAAAACCCCAACCATTCTTTTTTTCCCACTGTAACACTTAAAAGAAATAAAAATAACTACATAGTGATTTAAAAACTCAATATATTATTTTCTTGTAAATTTCTTCAAATGTATTGCATAGTCAAAAGTTACTTACGAATTTACTTTTCATTAGTTTTTGAAAGATTACAATTTTTAGAAACCTTGTATCTATCTTTTGGGTGAAATCGAGTTCTACTGATGAAAACATTATTCAACACTTATTTTTTCTTGTTTATGTAGGCATTTTATGTTTTTACAATCATGAAAATATATACTAGCACTACTTCTGACACCTGGTCAGTTAGATTATGTTTTTTGACTAGTAGGAAAAGCAGATAAAAATTACAATTCTTATTCACAAAGCTCTCCCAGAAAGTGCAGTGCCCATTCCAATTTCTTTTGTGTGTACCAGGAAAGAAGTGTCCTGAAGCAAAAATTTTGGTTAACTTTCCTGTATTACCATTGGCTAGAATTAAGGATATGTGTTATGTCTTTTCCTTTGTAGACAGACTTTTACAGCACACCTGCATTCATGTGTGAACCACATACTTCAGTTACTGGATTTGGGTAGGGCAAGAAATGGTTTACTGGCTTTAGTTTTGGTTGGTGAGAGTTTTTTTTTTTTTTTAAGACTCTCTCTCTCTCTCTCTCTCTCTTTTTTTTTTTTTTTTAATTAAAAGATGAAGTTATAAATATTGCAGCTTGAAGTGTTAAAACCAGGTAAGTTTATGTTCTTCAGCTTTGTCCTTACATGTCATGAGACAGTCCAGTAACATGACAGCATTCCTGTATTCCACTGGGTGTTGCAGCCTTCACTGGATAGGGATAAAGGGTACTAACAAATGAGTTGGGAGTCTCATATATTTACATGACGAGTTGCAGCATTGCTTGTGGCTAGTGAAATAAGGAATGGAGCCACAGAGTTAATGGAATAGTGAAATGAAATAATGAACCTGCACAAATACTGATCTGAATGTCTTTTGGTGAAAAAGTACCATTTTGACTTTTGAATTCTGATGTACATGTGAATTACCTTTTCTTATGTGATACTTGCATACTAAATGTGGATGCATCTTATAGACCCGTTTTCTAAACGCCCGTTTTCATTTGGTTAGATGTGGGACATATAATCGACTTCTTTATAAGTGACTGAAATTTGTACGCTTCTTGCATGGTTTTTACGGGGAATGTAGCAATTCAGATAAATACTTTTGTATTAAAGAAAATGAGTTTGACCTGATGCATGCCAAAATCCTGTTATCTGATAGTTTTACCATCTAGAAATTAAATAAAACTTAGGATCTTAAGATTATGCTGTGAAAGAATTCTGAATTGCTGTTTTAATCCTTTATTGAACAGGTGGACAGTTTCCTGGTCTGTCCTCATTTTCACTACATCATGGACAAGTTTTTAGTGTGAGAGCAAAACACCATTTTTTTCTTTTTCGATTATTTCTGGAATATCCCTGATAGCATCTGGTACTGAGAAGCACACAATTTAGGATTAAAGAACTGAAAATTAGTCATGAACTCTATATGCACTGTTTTCTTATAACCAAATGATAAAGAGTGTGATGTAGGATTTCTGTTACGTCAAGATGCCTACTGTAGAAAACACTATTTAAAGTATCAGAGCAATCTGAAAATTGCAGGGGGGAAAAATAGACATCAGAACAACTAGTGGAATCTAAGGCAATAAATACTTACCTGGGAAGAAACAAAATTATGAACTGGGACCTGAAAGGAGGTTGTAGCCAGGTGAGTGTTAGTCTCTTCTCCCAGGTAATAAGTGATAGGACAAGAGGAAATTGCCTCAAGCTGCACCAAGGAAGGTTTATGTTGGGTATTAGGAAAAATTTCTTCACTGAAACTTTTGTCAAGTAGTGGAACAGACTGTCCAGGGAGGTTGGTGAGTCATCAGTCCTCGAGGTGTTTAAAAGACATGTGGATGTGATGCTTAGGGACATGACTTAGCCATGTTAGATTTATACTACAAATCTGAAGTGTAACTTGAGTACACTGGGATCTTTCATTGCCTAAACTGGATGATCTAAGTCTATATCAGATTGCCTGACTAAGACAAATAGGAGAGCTGAAACATCTCTGAGTAATCCTGTATTATTATATGAACAGGTTGTTTGGGTTTTTTAAATGACTTTTTTTTTTTTTTTTTTTTTTTTTTTTTGGTGGATGAATCAGTTTGGTTCAGAAGGCCTTTTCTAGCTTTGCTGTTTTCTTGTGAATAGTGGAGCTAAATGGATTTAGATAAACATTGATTAATTTCAGACATTCTCTTCCTCCTTCAGCTTTTCTGTCTTTTATTTAAACAGAAAACCCCTTGAAAGTGAGAGGAGAGCCCAGGTTTAGTTGCTAGAACCTAGCACGGATATTAAAGCAGGCTGCATCTAGAAACGAAAGTGAAAAATCTGTACAGGGTGGGTCAGTGTCAGGAGAACAAAATACTAAGAGAGAGACACAATGAGGAAGGGCCCTCCAGAGGGACTGAGCTGGGGAGACCCAGGAGAGGTCTGGCAGACCCCAGCAAGCAGAAGGAGTAAACCAAGAGCTAACATCTACATGTGTGGAAAAGCAGAGGAAGGAGAATCAGGTTTTTGTAATTAACCAATTTATAGTTAATCTGTCTCAACTCCCTCTACTCTAAGATATTGACAGGTACCTTTAATTACCTCACACAAGTAGTAATTAATCTCAGTTTGTTTCAGTGATTGTTCCTGAGGTTACTTTATTTTGAATTAAAAATATGGATGCTCCATTATGTTGTGGTATAGGTGGGTTTGTATCTATATTTAGTTCTTTCTGTGCTGTCTAATTTAAATGTATTTCTGTACTTAAATTCTCATAATAAAAGCTAAAAACTAGGGTTTTTTTGGAAGTTAATGGAACTGCACAGTTGTAGTAGTTTTTCTGTGTATTGCTCTGAAATCAAATCTTTGCAATAACTAGAATACTCTAAAATTGAGCTTTATAGGGAACAATGGTTTAATGTCTATTTAGAAGAGCTCTGAGGTATAGTAAGTGACTTAAGCTGGAACTTCACTTGTTTCAGGTCAGTATGTGGAGACTAGCAGGCTCGTTCAGAAATTCCCTGGAAAGTAATGTGCCAATTCAGAAAATAGAAATCGAATACATCTGTTCAGCAATGGAGTTCTTCATAGTCATGAATTGATCTTAATGTCAGTTCCAATTTGTTGTGAGATTTTTGAGGCATTTCCCAACAGACAGGGCTTCAGTGATTTATTTTTTGTTGTGAACTGAAGTGCTTAGTTTTTCTTGGATAACACTTATTCACTGCTCCTGAGATTTGTTTCCTGCTGCTTTGAAGCATGTCCTGTCTTTTGCTTTGGCTGGAAGTGTTGCTCAGTTGAGTGGTGATTTTCTCTGGGAATGAAGTGAGGAGGGAGGAGTGTAGCATAGACTTTCTGAAGTCTTGCAAACCTGTGGCACAGAGGTCTGCATGAGGGCTCTTATTGACCAGAGGAGGGGTTCTCTTCATGAAAAATTTTTGTGTACTTGCCGCTTTTACTGTTGATTTTACCTAATTTTTCTGCCAAAATTTCTTTCTAGAGTCCTGCTTATTCATTTTGCTTCAAGTAAACACTTAACCTGCACAGAAAGGAGTATACTTCATTATGTTTTTTTTAATATTTGATTAATTAATGTTCAGAAGCTATAGTAAATACTTACATTTCTTGGTCTTCATAGGTTATTTTAATAGATTTCTTAAAAAATAGTATAACTTAACCTTCCGTGTTTAAAATTCAATATGTAGCTCTTGCTTTTGCTATTTAGTATATAGCCCTTAGCTTTTGCGTAACAGCATTCTTTGCTTCATCTCCTTCACTAAATAATTGTTGGGAACCATCAGTTTATAGAGATTTAATTAAATAATTTGTTTCTCATAATTAAATAATGAACCACAGCAACCAACCAAGTAAACACCCTCAGAAATGATGTCTGAGATATTTTTCCATGAGTCCCACACCAATTCAATGGCTGTATCTCAGGTAATAAAATGAATTTGTCATTTTAGATCATTTGATCATAAATTTGATTAGTCCAACCCACTAAAGGATGGCTATGATTTGCTGTTAAAACAATTTAATAATGATGGCGTATGTTGTCATTAAGGCTGTGTCGGTCAGCCATGGTCATCAAAGACCCTTCTTTTCTGTAAGACATTGATTTCTTTATTGCAATGATATTCTACAGAATGGAAATACAATTAATTGGCCTTTTGCTGCTTCCATGGAATAGAAACTTAACCTTCATTTCATTTCAGGAAGGAAGAAACAACAGACTCAGTTCCCATCTGAATGACTTTGTGTTTTCTGCTGCCCACATTTAGTTAAACCTGAATACATTTTCAGAGAAGTAGTAAACATTTGATTTCAGTGTTTTGTGACTGCATAAGCACGGTCACGCTCATGAATAATTGGAAGAAATTGAATATCTAAGATTTCTCTGTGGGAATCAGCAGGGGAAAGGCAATTTATTTTGGACTGAAGAATCTTACTCATCACTGGAGTGCTTTGAGCATGCCTGTAATATGAAAGGCCGTTTATTCCTCCTCCCAGATCTCAGTTCTGCTCCAGCACAACATTAGGACTACTGAAAGATGAGCTTTATTTTCAAGCATAGCTTTACTGTTTTGACACACAGGTGTTTTGAAAGTGCATTATACTTCAAAGGAGCATAATATTTTTTGAAATATGTATTGCAAAATAGAGATGAAGCAAAACCTAATGTTCCCTGCATATTTAAGGAATATAGTGCTTCTATGTACCACAAAATGTTAGGGCTGCATTGTAATGCAGAAAGTATGAGAATCTTTAGGGAGATGTTTTGAATGTTATAGAATGTAAGAAGTATCCATCAAGGACAAGATTACAGAGAAGCATTTACGTTAATCAGCGTGTAGTTGAAAGGAAACAACACAGTGGTTCAAGGGTGATGAAACACCCAAGAGACCATTGATAAGATTATGCTGTGAAAGAAGATTTTTGAAATGCTTTTGGTTTGTAACTGGATTATGTTGTGTGATTCAATGGTACATGAATAAGATCTTGTAGGAAAGCTGTAACATTCGTATCTTCTCCAAAAGGACAGAGATAATGATGATAAAATACCATTAGAGTCAGGTGAATGTAGGTTTTGTTTTATTTACTATCATCTATGCAACGATGCAACAGATAAATAAGATTTTTAAGTCATGTGTGACAGCTTTATCCACTGTGTTCTGTGAGAATGTTTGAAGCGTGAACTCTCACACAGTGAGGACACTTTGTTCCATGTTTCTACAAGTAGTACTGTGAATAGTGAATGAATTTAATGAGATTCATTTACATATATGCTGAAGTGGACTCCTGTGATTATTGGTTATTGGCTGTTATTTATGCTTCAGTAATGTTTTAAAATTCTGTTTCTGCTGATAAAAGATTATTTTGGGTTTTGCTCAGATCTGAAAATCTTTCTGAAATTATTTGCTGGCTCATCCACTCTATGCCAAGATCTGTCGGTTTATGCCTCAAATGTTTAGTGAAATATTTTATTTTCTTCCAACAGAAAAATATTTTGAAGTAAGTCATAAATAAAAATGGCTTACAGACTGTCTTAAAAAGTCTTAATGTTGCTTTTAAAATTGCCCTGGTGGAATAGTATTTTTCTTGTCATGTTTGTTGAGAGTAAGATGGTAACTGATATTTATTATTCAGCAGGACTGAAAAATAACAATCTATCTGTGATTTCCTTTGATAGATTTTTATTATGTTCAGAGGAAGAAACTTGCTCAGTGGTTGTAGCTGCAATTTAATCAGGAGAGAATATAAATTTACTGCTTTGACAGCCTAATGATGTAGAAAACTCTTAAGGAAGTAGTCAATAAAGAGGTAAATACTTACTGATCATTCCCTTCTTCAAAGAAAAATCTTACCTCTACAGTATTATGTAGGTTTTGATTTTAACGGTGCTATTAAATGCTAAGTAGCACAACTTGTCCATTAAAAAAGAAAAAAAAAAAAAAGTTTAACCATGTAAACAAAGTTTACAAGGATACTTTTTATAATATGTATAGTTGAAGGGATTGTCCATACCTCTTGAACTGTCAGTGATGCAGGCTAAATGCTGTATTGAGCATTAGTGTAGTTTATTTTTCACTCTTTGTTTTTCTCCTTTTTTTTTTTCCATTTAAATGCAAAAGTAGTTTTTCCTAGCCTTTCTCTGTGCTCTTGCAGTTGCCTTCAGCTATATTCAACTCCTTCAGAGACCTGCAATTTTTTGGAATAAAATGGCTTACTGATTTTACTGAATCCATTCAATATTTTGGTGTTTTTCGTAGATTTTCTTGGTTTTTAAATTGTTTTTTTTTTTTGTTTTTTTTTTTTTTTTTGTTTTTTTTTTTTTTTTTTAATTACCAAAAGTTTTGTGTAGTTTCTTCCAGTTCCGATGAACAGTTAATTTGCCTGTTCGAACTGTATGAGGAGCGTGGGGAATCCTTCATCTCAGGGTGGTGTTTCTAAGAAAATGTGCAGTTCTGCCTCAAAGAGAACAGGGAAGACTTTGACTTCCAGTTTCTCAGTGTCTTTTTGTCATTTGAGGGTATTTGGAAACAACGGAGTGTCATTTTGGGAATGACAATGTTACTTCTAGAATGGAATCAAGTAAAAATAAATAAAAAGTCTGTGAAAGGTCAGTGTAATAAGAACTTGAAAATTTGCAGATGATATAAGTAACTGCCTAATAAACATGACGTTAGTGTTAATTATAGGGGCTTACAGAGTGTGTATGGGAAGTCTAGGTCAAAATTAAATTAGCGTGCCTAGTGCAAGAGAGGCAAAGGAATTGTTACGGGTATCTAAGTATCTTCCTATGCTTGAGGCCCTAAGAAGTGTTTGTTAACAAGGGATATAGTTAACACTTTATCTTGCAACAACTGTTTGTAATAGGAGTATATCAGGGAAGATTAAGCTGACGAAGTCTGATTGTTTTGTTGATTATAGTACTCTGTGTAATGTGTATGTTGTACCAGTCCTGTTAAGCTCTGCATCCCATAGGTCTTGCTGGAGACCAGTTGAGGATACAGTTGCAAACACCACTCAGCCACTCACTTTGGTGAAAGGCCAAATAAAAGAGCAGTATTATCAGGGCCCTTTTTGTTGGGTTGTCAAGAAACATGCACAATGCAACTAGTTACTGTGTCAAATACAAAACCCAAAACATATTTGTAGGAATGTTGTGTTAAGCACCATCTGGACTGTATGCGACACTAGGATTGCATCAACATGGTACATAGGATTTTACAATTTCAGAATGATGGAAATCTTATTCACAATTTAAGATAAGGCAGGAAAGAGGCCTTTACTGTTTCATAAGCAACATATTTTATTGATTATCCCTTAGCTAAATTTGTTTCTACTTCAGAAGTGGTGCAATTTTCTACCACAAGTACTTTTGTATATAGTATTATGAGTATAATCTTGATAACATGTTTCATAACATTACTTATTATGACTTTGGGGAGTATTTAGATGTCTGGATCAAGACCTCCTCTCAGACTCTGTGTATGATAGTTGTAGGGATCTGCAGCAAATCAGAGCACCTAAATTAAACTAATCCTTAATAAGCTCTGAAGAAGTCTCTCTGTATCTGTTGTTTTTATAGAGAAGCTTGAAGACTGGAATGATCTTGCTTAAGCATGTAGTACATTTATTGTTTGGTGATAGGAATGCTCTTCTATGTTTTCTTGCAAATATACTGCTTAAATGATCCAACATAGCAGATTATGGTTTGATACCTGAAGATGAATTGGAAAGTGAGTAGGCTAAAAACCTATCTGTTCACCTCATTTGTAAAGGTTGTTCTGCGATAAACACTTCTTCTTTAAAGCACACTGTGATTTAATGTATCACAACAATTCATGATAAACTAAATGTCATTACAAGTGTTATTTGCAAAAAATTGTCTGTAAAATAAATTAACAAATGCTGTTAGAAAGGGCATAATAGCAACATGGGTAAAAATAAAGAAAAAACAGAACAAAAAGGGGTAAAACTCAATCATTCTTTGAAAAGTTGTGTATTTGTCCTTAAAACAAGCTTAAAATGTTTTAAAAAAATAAAATTAATACTCAAAAAGAATGGCACTAGGAACAGTTGGACATTTGAGCAAGAATAAAAGAAAGAATGGAAACCTGCAAATGTGGAGGACACATTGATGGGGTTGGTTGAGCAACCAATATTTGGGTATCATGACATCAATCTAAACACACCAGGCAGTGTTCCAATCTGTCAGTCTATGAATAGCATCTCTGTAGGAGTCATATACAATAGTTAAAATTTGGGAAGGATATTTTAGTTTGTCTCTTCTGAAACTGCTAATTCCAATTTGGGAAGGTGCTTAACCCTCAAATATGAATGCATGCATTTTTTCAAGACAGCAGTGCTAAACTCTTAAGTCAAATTAGAAAAACATAAAACCAAAAAAGCCCCCAGACAATACTTTTTTTATGTTTGCATGAACAACTATATATATACATGACAGAAGCAAGTTGGTTGTGCCGGGTAAGTCAATGATAGCATTGCTACTGAGAAAAAATTGAACTCTAATCTGTCTAGCCATCTTGCAAATTGCTCACTCCCTAATTATGCTGGTCACATTTTTGGTGCTACTATAGGAATAAATTAAATTTCCTGAAATATTTTGATGACAGAAGCTCTAACTTCTTGGAACTTCATTAACTCTGAAAATCTCCTTCCTGTGTGTTGCACACAGTACCTCAAGCGCAGGAGAAACCCTTGCTATCTGCATGTTGATGTTGATTGCTGGAAGCATATTGTCATAAACATGGTGCTGAAGGACTTGCCATGCTTCCTCTTTGGTGTTTTACTTCCTAGTGTGCATGATAAAGCATCATTCGAAACACATGACAATTTAAAATCAAATAGGTATTTCTTCCTGATATACATAACAGAAAACTGTTCACACTGCTATTTCTTAGCTCTTTGAATGGGTGATTGGTGTTGCAGAATTGGTCTAGGCTATCTAAGCAAATGCAGTCTCCTTCGTGCAGGGTATTGTTACTCCGGCAAAGTCCATGCATGCCAAATTCTTTCGTGTACTTGCAGTGGATAACTGTTCAGTTTTATGTGTCTGTGATCTAAGAGAATAAGATACATAATGTGCCCTCTTATACCTGCCAACTGCCATTGAATTTTGTGAGCACAAAGGTTCTCAAATGTTTATATGGTTGATCATATTTCCATCCAGACTGCTGTGTGGGCCACCTGCCCGCTCTTTGCAAATACATTCCAGAGGAATTAGAGTAACTGACTCCTGAGGGATGTCTTTATTCTGCTTTATGGAGGTCAGCAGCTGTAAATAAGGAATTAAAAACAGAGTAGCATAATCTTACTTACCTATCTGTGAAGCATGTAGAAACTTATAGATCACATGGTTGTGACTCACTGTGTAAGAAAACCTCTGACCATTTCCCAACAGTGTAATTTCTTTGAATGTTCTATACATACACAAGTGAAAAAAGGACAGGAGAGTTGATGTGTTCATGCCTGTCCAGAGATTTGTTAATGAGTAAGAAGAGAAAGTCTTTGTCTTTAGGCCAGTTCAAGGCCAAGACTAGAGCACCCAAGTTGGTGAGGTACTGCTATTACACTGGCAAGGCTGTGAGATGTATACAGGATCACTCAGCCTGACCTGCTTCCACCACAATATGTGCCAGCAGTATCCTCTACTGGATTGAACTGCCAGCTGACCAGCATTTTTGTTACGTAGTTGAAACTGCTATTGGAGCTACACCTGATTTTGCACTAAGACCTTTCTTACCAAGTGTATCTACAGGACACTTTTCTTTTAGGAAAATGCTCAGATTAGTTAATTAATTGGTTTTCATTGAGCATATTTCCATAATGTATTTCCAAAGAAAGAACTATGAAAGTCCTTTCATGCTCAGTTGGACATTGAGATATGTACTTGACCTTAAATGTGAAAAGCTTTCCACTGAATTGCTGATTGATAACCTCTATTATTGAGATCTTAACAGTATGTTTGTGAAAAGGCTGTGCTCAGGCTCAGAAGAAGCCTGTACTTGTAAAAAACTTTTTTATTAAAATATTAATATTAAATATTAAGTTAATACAATAAATAACACATTAAATAACATATATATTAACAATATATCTTCTGTAGTTACTTTTGTTTTCATTTAATACACAAGAATTGTGTATATAGCTAAGTGTGATTGCAGTGACCTGAAACAGTATCTTCTAAATATGCTCACTTGAGTTTGTGGGTTCCCTGTGGTGGCAGTTTGTTACATTTTTGTGTTCATGTTTGGTAGGAGGACATGAAAAAAAGAGATTATTTTGCGAAGATTTGTGAGATCAGTTCTGAGTGACAAAACTGATTTGGAGTAGGAGGACTCAAGGAAGTAAGACTGGAAAAGAGGAGCATTTTTTCCTTTCAATTAAGGCATCGAGAGCAGTTTTCCTAACTTTCAACCAACCAAGAAAGAAAAATGTCATACTACCTTCCACATTTCCATAAGGGAAGGCATGCCTTACAAGGCCATGTAGATTTATTTTTACTTTTATAATGACTTTCTGGAGTTTGATGACTAGATAGGAGTATATTCTAAAAATTCTGATTAATCAGTTATGATAGTGATTGTTGCATTTGTAGTTTCTTTTCCTTGTATTTATCTAGATTTAATTCCTGTTGTACTGACTAGTCTTCAGTGTAATTTTGTACAAGTGAATTGATATCCATGTTCCTCACTTTCTTGACGCATTTCAAATTAGAAGAATATTATTTCCCTGTTTTACAAGCCATTCAAGGTTAAATATTTGAAAGAATGTGGCAGATTCAAATATTTTGGTTCTAGGGGTCATATACATACCTTATTATAGTTATGCTCCACATGAAATAGGAGAATATTTTAATATTTCCTTTCTTTCTGAATTGGAAAATAATGCATGTAATGCATTATCAGAGTAATGGACATTGATATAATACTTAGTTTTATGTGTTAGGCATCTATTCTTAATGTCTTTGCTTGCCTGTCTCAGAAAAGCAGTGTTTGACAGTGTGTTATGAATTTTTGTTTAACCTTGTATTTGCTTAATGAACATATATTTGTATATGCACTTCTATATATAAATATGCATGTATAAATAAAAGTAAAATTCGTATCAAAATACGTATTTACAAATAAAAGTCAATAACAATGAAAGTATTTAAACATAGTTAACCTGTGTTTCAGTCACTGAAAATATAATAAATTGTACAGCAAGTATCAAGTAGTAATAATTTTCAAATTACTATGCTCTTTACATTTTAAGAAACATTTTTTGAGTTCCTATTTAGATTCTTCCATGTTTTAGAACTGTAGATCAGTTCTTATAGCTATGTTATATTTAGCTTTCTTTGTTCTTGGTGCTTGCTTTTATATAAGAAAGCAACAGTGTCGACTTAGTTCACTGAGCCCTAGTCTTTATTAACTATTATTAACTGAGGAACAGCTTGCTTTCCTGTTGATGTTTGAAATACAGGTTCAGACTCTTCTTTACTTCTTTTGTATGCTACACTTAACTCTCTAAATGACTGAGGGTATATTAGGGGCACACTTGTACTTTATTGTAATCCAAGATTAGATTGAGCAGAATAGGCTATAAGGACCTTCCACATTTTTTTATTTAATTGGCTCTTCTCTGAAAGAATTTTACTTTTTGTTTGTTTTGGTTGCTTGACTATTGGTTTGGTTGGTTTGGTGTTTTTTTAATTTTTTTTTTTTAATTTTTTTTATTTTTTCCTGGTAGGTTTTAGATCTTTGGTGCAAAACTGCAGCCTGTAGCTTGTTGGCTTTGCAGCTTTTCACTGTAGCCCTTTACAACTAACTTGTGGTAGCCTCTCACTTCAAGTTTGAAGTTCACTGCCCCTGGAGGATGATTGAAGCCTGAGAGGACTTTAGTTTGCCATCTACTGGAGAAAAGTGGTTTTATTCTGTGAAATTCTACATTTTTAACAAAGAACCTATATTAAGGGATCAGTCTTTGGACTGATCTCAGGTGACCCATTCAAGTAGAGTAGTTTATTCCATGTTTGTTGTTAAGCGTAGAGGAAACCTATAGTGAAACATTGGTTAGTGGCTGTAACTCAAGTTAAAATGGTAGATGAGAAGGATAGTATTATGAGGTCTGACTTGTTAACACTTTGATTCTTCCAATGAGACTCATTCCTCTTTTATATGGTAGAGCCCTTAAAGGAAATGGGTGGTAGGATAAAGTGCATGATAAAAGAGAAAGTATCTTTTAAACACTGATTTAATCTGGGAAGACCAGTACTAACATCCAATTAAAAATAATGCTGTTACTGCTAGATGAAGGACAGGTTAGCATTAATTTTTTTTGTATGCCTGTTGCACTCTTTTAAATAATTTTGAGTACCTCTTTGCAATAATTTGGTGAAGGAATATTATTACCTACTTAGAATACTTGCAAGGTACTCAGGCATAACCATGATGGGTATCATAAGAAACCATGATGGGGCTTCTGGAGTTAAATTGATAGATCTACACATTTTGTTAACTTTCTGTTTCAGATTTAAGTCTGCTCAGTTAGTTTGCACTAGGCATGCTCAGAGCTGTAACAGAGACATCAGTATATATTCTCTCCCATACTAATATTAAATAAATATTTGCAAAGTCACTCCTACATTGGTAAACTTCTTGTATGAGCTCCCTTCTGGTCTTTTGGCAGCGTTACAGCAGCTATTCATCACTCTGTTTAGGATTTCAATTTTGATTCTACTGACATGTATTAACATTGTGTTATGATATCCAGCAATTTTAAGTGTTGACAGTCTTTCTAAATTTATATGTTCCTGTTTTCTTTGAGATATCTGGACTTGAAGAAACATCGCATCATGTATAGTGATTGCCTAGCAGGTAGACAGGGTGAAGACTTAATTTGTAGAGTTAGCCATTAAATTTACATAACTGGATCTTATAAGTATTTGATTTATTACTAACAGAGAATGCATTAATAAATAAATAATAAGTGAAAAATAGTTTAATAATGATTAAGAAATTGAGAAAATTAAAAATAAGTAACTCTCAGAGATGCTGTTTATAATCTTGTAGTAATTTACATATTTTTATTAAAATAATAAATTCATGCCTTCATTTAAGTATATTAGTAATTTTATTGATTCAGTAGCTTCAGTGCTTGTGGTGTATGGGTGTTTGGACTGACATTGCATCACAATCAGTTACACTTTGATGACAAAATTTGGTTAAATATGTTCCTGTACAAATGTTTTCACTGAAAATATCATTTTCAGAAGTGTAAAAATTGAGGTATTATTTAAAAATTTCAATAAAACTGCTTTTGCAATTCCCAGAATCTGCAAGAATGATTATATTCTGTAAGAGAAAAAAAATGCTAAAAGTTTTCATTATAATTTAAGCATAATAATGTATTTAAGATATGTAATACATAAAAATGTAGATTTTTTAAAAATAGAAATTACATACTTTATAAATGGAAACAGCTTCAAAATGATTTTCCTATTTTTTTTTCTTCTTTGTCTTCAAAAGTTTTTGGGTTTAATGCTAGTTCTACTTAACAACTCTTTAGCCCTTGATCTAACCTCACTGTTCTGTGTATTCACAAGGTGTGCACCATTGGAGTGATATATGTACATTGTTAAATTCTTGTATGTATCATGTATGTGTTTTTGTAAAGTCCCAGTCAAGTGGCTGTAGTGCATGGCACATGCTCATACATTCTACTGTAATATAAATAAAAATGGATAAAATTTATGATTTTCTTTTCACTCTGATTCCTTTTTTCTTTATTATTAGTCACATGGTTAAATCCCGAGATAGTCAGTCCTTTGGAAGTTTGCGGATGTGTTTTCTGCAAGTAATCTCAGAAAAATATCAGAATTCACACCTAGAAAACAAAAGAATATTTTTTGCCTGAAAGATAAATGAAGCAAATCATGGATTATGGTCTGAAAAAGAAGAGCAGGCCTCAGAACCCCAATTTTTTAGGGTGCATCAGAATTTCAGAAATTGCAGGACTTTTAAACTGTCATGGAAAAAATGTTCTAACTGGTGTAGCAGAACTCTGATGCTAATATTTGAGTTTCTGTTGAAGCTTCATGAAACTCAGCCACACAAAAGGTAATGAACAGTAAGTACATTGCTGCTTAGGTAGTATCAGCACATCAGCAATCAATTACAGTCATCCACTGAGGGCAAAAGCACATGAGTACTTTGTAGTTGCTGTATAATGTTGTCTAAAGATGAGCTGGTTTCATGAGTAATGATCCTGCTAATGGGATGAAACAGCATTACTGTAGAATGAATACTTTGAGGTATTAATCATTAGCCTCTTACACATATTGTGCTACAACATTCTGTAGTAAAAACAGTCTTTATTTGTGATGACACAGTGGATTGAAATGTTAACTTATTCTTTTGATTTAACTGAATGTTTAAATGCCTGTTTATAACCTCAGAAATAACTCTGTGGTTTGTCTTTTTTTTTGCAAAACGCATAAACAAGATCTCACTTTGAGTAGATTTAAATGCTGTTGTGTTCCTCAGCATTTCAGAGGAAACTTGTGCTCCTTCCAACCCAGCAGTAGACTGGGTAGTAGTCTTTTCAATAGTGGATTTCAAGAGTAGAAAATAATACCTAACTATAAAAGCCATTTAGTTTAAAATAAGCAAGGGAGATCTTACTACTTCTTATGTAGATTAATTGATCTGAAAACAAGGTGCAAAGCTATATGAGAATTTTGATCTCAAAAAAAATTATGAAAACCATTAAAAAGAACTAAACCAAAATACAACTGAAAAGAATACTGAGGTAAACCCTGACATTTTATATAATTACTGAAATGAATAATTTGTATTAAGAAATAATTCCAAAGGTCGGTGAAGCTTCAGTGAGTTAAACCTACAATAGGCAATAGATCTTTCCAGACATCAATATCCAACATAATTTGCAAATTTGTGAGTTAGGAATGCACATAGCACATTGTTTTATAAACTGCTGACAAGAAATTCTGTATGGAAATATACTCTGTGTGTTGCATGAATTAGATCTGCTGTATAAATTGTCTTCATTAAGTGTTAGTGGAGCATCTGGTCAAAGGGTTTAAGAACAACATTACAGGGTAGAGAGGGGTTTGTGATAAAGACAGACATCATCAAAAGTCATCTGGCTGAAGATAGCCTTTTACCCACTGTCTCTTCTTTCATAGATCATGTAGGACGTCTTTACATAGTCTTTTATAATTGTTGACTTGTTTGAGGGGAAAAAATGTCTGTTATGGGAAATATTTTTTTTTCAAAATAGGTTCTGAAACTGAATAAAAACAATATTGATGCACACTTCTCAGAGAGAAAAAATGTTAAAGAAGAAAAGCACGTAGATCTTGAAAACCACAATAAAAACTTCTAGAGATTATTTGATAAATATGGGAAAGGATTATTCAACTATACCTCCCTGTAAGTATTAATGAACTGTGTACAGCCAATGTAGATGTGCACTGGAGAAAACCAGCCTGATAGTCAGATGTTAGTGTGCTAATCAGTTGGTATTGGTAGGAGTGAGGGATAGTTAGGAAAATTTGGAAGGTGGCTTTTCACTACCATAATTTTGTCTATAAACTGTGAAGTGCCGGATCCTGCACTTGTGTCACAACAACCAGAAGTAGTGCAGATGTGGCACTTGGAGATACGGTCTAGTGGTGAACATGGTGGTGTTAGATTAATGGTTGGACTCTATTATCTTCAAGTCTTTTCCAGCCTTAACAATTCTGTCATTCTAACAGTTGCTGGGTTTCTCACAGCTAGGTGTTGATTCTGTCATGCGGTTTGTATTAAGCAAGACATTCCCACGTTGCACAAGCTCATACAGACACCTCTTACTTCAGATAGGAAAATTTCGTTTCTACTGTGTTATGATTTCTTTTACTGTATGATTAATTTTATTGACATGTAATAAGAAAAAAACTGTAACGGAACTATACTAGAATATAGAAGTGCTGTTGAATAGGAAAGAAAGAGTGGAAACCTTGATGGAGATTTTTTCTTATTTATCTGTTACCGAGATGTTGTATAAAAAGAAGACAAATATATTTGAAGTGTTTGCTTGGACTGAACTTAGAAGTATATATAAAAGTAGCTACTATACATCTACCAAGGTATTGCAGCAATATTCATTAAAAATCTGTAGTTCTTCCTGTCTGTAAATTTAACTGAGCATCTACTATCAAATAAAAAATGAAAAATGCATGCAACAGAATACCCATCAAAGTTTGAAAGGGTTTGAAGTCCACATCAGATATGCTTGCGTATTTTGGAAGGATATATATTTTGTCCTAACAAAGCTTGAAAATATTTATAATTTGTTTTTTAAAAATGTGGATGGCATTAATTTCTGTGTGACATAATTTATATTCAATTCTATTTGATCTTTTAAAACACTTTTTATTTTCCCTTGTGATACTTACCAGTTAATTCATTTGCTCAGCTGTGAATTTCTCTCATGATTTGTTTCCAACCAGGTCTTCCTTGCACATCTCATTAATACATGGATAGATTAAAAAAAAAAAAAAAAAAAAAAAAAAAGAAAAGAAAAGGAAAAAAAAAAAGAAAAAAAAAGTATTCTGAGTTGTAAGTGTGAGCAGCACATAAAAGCCTTTCCAATGACTTTGCAAACAGATTCGCTTTCTGTAAATATGTTTACCAAGCTGTACTGAAGTACATTGAGAAGAACTGCCTATTTGGAGCTATTATAATTGGAATATTGCTTGCAGCTGAAAATGTATGGTTTATGTCTCTGTATGTGTGGGAAAAAGAAGGGCTTGCTTTTCCTTTTGCACTCATGCAAAGTCATGTATGTTTGTGTTATCAAGCAAGGATTGATTTGGAATTTTTTGTCTAGTAAATTGACAGATTACAGCAAGTCATTGCTTTGTCAAATCCTGTATTGTGTTTGTAAAAGTCATCAGTGCAACAGGCTTGAAGTAACAGTTGGAAAACATTAAAATCACAGAAATATGGTTCAGTTTCCATAATCCAAGAATTGTCCTTATCATAATTGTTTGTTTTTTAAACTTTTTAAAAAAAAAAATAGCTAATGACACTTTTATTTAGCGTCACAGAAATATATCACTATATTTTCACTTAAAAAGTAGGTTGTACAGAGTTTTTTATGGGTGAGTTTTGAACTGGTCAGTGCCTCACAAAAGGTTGTTTTTGTGGGTACTTTGTAATATTATTGGCTATTTCAGAGAATAATTACTTCTTTCTTCTTTCTTAGTAATTTCCAAGTGGACAGATTTTACTCTCTTTTGGGAATTATAAAAATCCTATAATAACTTTTATTATGGATCACAGTGTTGAAAGGTTTACTATAAACTGACCATACTAGGTAGTACAGTTGAGATGTTACTTGATGTCTGTTCTGCTGGGAATGATTTCAGATTCTGTAATGTCTGTCTGTGAAGTAACAGGGCAGGACCTGGATGAGGATCTAGTTGTGGTTACTCAACTTTGCTTGGAGTCCTCATATTGTCCTTGATGAGCACTGACAGATGGGAATGGTTTGCTCCATCATAGCCCCCAGGCTACATCTCCCCCTTCTTCTGTATTGCTAATCCCTCACTCTCCTCTTGTGTTTACTGAAAGCTATTTCCTATTCAAGGTCTGAGAGGAGATACTGAAACTTCCATTGCTGGCACTGAGCTTGGTAGGGCTTCTCCTTGCAGGTCTGTCCCCAGCACAAGTGAAACAGAGCATGCAGGGGACAGCTGCTACTACAACTGACCAAAGCAATGTGGTGAAAGATGCTGGTGCCAAATAAGGGAGGCATGATGAGCTGTTCAGGAAACTTAGACACAGTGGGAAGTCCCCTAGAGAAAATGTGTTTTTCTTTAGTAGCGCATTTAGTGTCTGTAAGCAGGTATGTGTATAGATTATATGCATTACTACTTCATCTAGTCCAATTAATTTGTGACTCCTAACTATTCAACAGTGGCTACAGACTTCTGTGGAATGTAGGTGGAATTAAAATGGGCTAAGGAGTACAGCAGCTTTCTTGAAGTAATTTTTTAAAGGAAGAATCATGCATCATAAAATTCAATGTTTTAGTTGCATGGAATAATGAAAATGTCTTAGCTGGAGGACAGCTCTGAAGATCATCTGGTTCAGCTTTTTGTTGGAAGCAGGGCTTAAGGTTAGTCGATCAATGGCCCTGTCAAACTGAGTCTTGAACATTTCCAGTGCGGCAGATTGCACCACTCGTCTGGCAACCTGTTTCCAATGTGTAGTATTTGAGGAATACATCAATGTGTAGCTGCAGTGTGAGCCGCAAGTTGAGCTCAGGGTGTCAGAAGCCACAGGGAAGAGGCTGCGAACTCCACAACAAAGGGTCTGGGGAGCTGTGGCACAACCAGGGTACTGGGCAATGAGAGGCACAGCAGGAGCCAATGACTCCAGACATTTGTGCACTTAAAAAGCCCACGGTTTCCTTTGTTCAGGATCCCTCCTCAGAGGCTGTTATTTTGTTATTGTACTGTGATTACATTATTTTAAGCATCCAGATAGCCAAAACTCTGCTATGGGGAATCCTGGAGTCAAGCCAGTAAGGAAACCTGTCTGACTGTGTGATTGTGGAGTGTGGGGTGCGTAAGGAGTCAAGCAGGGCACCTGTGGACTTGCTGGAGCCACCCACTGTGAAGGGCATTGGTCCCAGCCCAGGCAGTGAGAGTGAAACTGCCAGAGGAGCTCTTGTATGGTTTGACAGGAAACTTTCCTTAACACACTGATCTTCCCTGGGGGGTAGTTTTTTGTTTTGTTTTGTTTTCCTGTATTGTATGTGGTTGGTATTTCTACTGTATCAGTTTCTGCCTGTTGTTTCTGGTTGTGTCATTGTTGATTCTTATGTAGATCTTATGCACCTCCACCTTCTCTCTCAACTGCCTTAGAAACCATCTTTTCTGTAGGCTGAATAAGCCAAACTACTTTAAGCATGATTATTATGTCATGTTCTTCAATGCTTTACTCATCTTGGAGGCCTTTCACTTTTGTAGAGAACAAGTGGTGACTTCTCTGTTTTTTTCATTGTTTTTTCTTGAACTGGTATTGCCAAAGTAAGGCCAATAGATAATACTGAAATTGTGGATTACTAAATGCCAAACAAAAACTGGGAAATCAAATGGGATAGAATGAAGGAAAGAAGATTTGACTTACTCGGTGGTATTAACAACACTGCAAAATATGTACTTGTATCTTTGTGTATTGGACACAGTGCCTCCTGTCCCCTCTCAACTGATGTGTAATTTACTGTGGGCTTTTTCTATGCCTTTGTAGGATTCTTGTTAGAAAGGATTCTCAGATTTCATGAAACTGTTAGCCGATCAGTCCTACAGAGGATGGTGATCTTTCTGGTCTTGAAACTGTATGACTCATGGTGTTTTATTAAACTAGTAATCATATATAATTGAAACGAGCATGCTTGTGTCACCAAAACCGGTGATTCATCATACTGATGTTACCTGAGCAACCTTGAAGGATAGAGCATTCGAAGTCTAGTCCTTTTTGATGTTCCTGGAGAACTCTGCCTTTGGAGTTCTTTGAAATACGTGAATTCATAACTCCTTCAGAGAAACTAAATGCAATGTCTTTTGAGCAGGATAGAGGGTAGTATCTACTACTAAGTTTGCCTAATATGATGTGTAACAAGATGCTTCCAGCTTAAAGTCTTTAATAACAGTTTACTTGTCAGAGGGAAAGAATTACAACAAATAGTCAAAATACTTTTATTAGCAACCTGCTAATAAAAGTAATTGTAGTGACTTGTTTCCTGTAGTCTCTATATGCTGTCATCTCATCTCATCTCTTTTTTACTTGAAATGCTCTCAATGTCTTTGTCAGCTCCACTACCCCTTTATTATTTGTGGGTAGTTCTCAAGGAAAAACCCAATACCTTGTTTGTCAAGTTCTGTCTTTGATCTGTGTAATAATCATTGTTCATGGGATGTGACAGATAATACATGACCAACCTTTTTGGAACAGAACACCTGTGTTCCCTCTTCACTGCTTGGCTTCCCATCTTTGCACTCTGCTACTTCAGCAGTAACTATTTTCATATGAGCAAGAAAAATGTAGAGAGTATTTTCAGGGCAACCTCTGAATCCATCATAATATAGCAGAACATTCAATCATTAATTATGTCCCCTATTCAAAATGCATTAGTTGTTCATTTGTTTAGGTAATTCTGCCTGCCATCAGGACACAATACGACGTGGGGAAAAAGCCCCCACAAACAAATCTTGTGTCACCTTAATATCATTGAACATTCCCAAACCACTAAGATATGCTGAACAGCAGCTTAGTTCTTGGAAGGGATGAGACATTAAAGTAGAAGGTAGAAATAACCCCTGGTCCTTCAGGCTAGGGGAGATGCAGCTGGTAACTTGTTTTTGATATGCCCTCTAGTCAAAATAACCCACTGTTCTAGAACATTAATTGTAAAGTTAGATGTGCACGTGAACCAACTGGCATTTCATTTTTCCCATGTCTAAATTGTTATACCTACACCTGGCATCCATCTCTCATACCCTGGGATACACCTCTGTGTGTCATCATCTAACTGTGTTTTGGGATGAGTTCCAGGTATGCATTCTATTTTTCTCATGTGTTATGATTCCCTTGAAGACTTGTATGCATAAAGCAGGGAAGAAGCTAACAGGTGTAATGCAGGTACCAGGGTTGCTTAGTGCTTAGCAGGCTGCTTCTGCACCCAAAGTTATGTGTATACAGTATTTTTAATCCATGTTGTATGGTATAAGATTGTCATGGAACACACAGCAAATCTCTGTGATCCCAAGGAATTAGAGACATTTGAAATTCAGTTGTGCTTTTGGCATGATCACAAGAGTAGGTGAACGAGACAAATTCAGAAAGGAAAGAGGTGTTTGTGATGGGCAGGAAAGACATAAACTGACAATGTTTAGGACTAGAAACAGTCTCACTGTCAAAAATCTCAATTATGATTAAGATAAACTTATGGAGCATTTTCATCTATTGTCAGGCAAGGCAGTGGAGCTAAGATGAATGATGTTTTCATGTAGTGAGCACCCTACTCTTGTTGGTCCCTCTGTTCTAAATATGTATGTAGATAATTTTCTGCAGTCTTTATAAGGTGCAACAGTACCTTTTATCTGTACCTTTTGATGGGCATTTGGGTCTGTGCTTTCTTTTAGCTTCCACTTTCTCCGAAGGCCTAGGTCCCCACATTTCAGTGTCCTATGCCTCAAAAACAAGGACTGGCACTTTGGCTGTCCAGTGGTAGAGATGTACCCTTACTAAAAGGTCCATCTCTGAAAGAGGTGGGTGGATAGCTGAAAATAAAGTTATTTCTGTTCCATTAAATCAGTTTGATACTTTGCCTCTGTGGCATCTATTATTGATTATTAGTACAGGTGTTACAAGCCAGCAATCTTTGAGGTTGCCATTGTGCAAGAAGTTGCTTATTGTATAGAAAGGAAAAGTGCCAGACACTGACTGGAATATCTAGGTTTCCATACTGTAAATATTGAGTATGATGATTAGTTGTTAATTTGTGGGAACTGAAAAACAATTACAGCCAAAATAAGTACAACTGCCTTACCTGGAACTGTCTTATTATTTCTGAGCTCTGCTTCTGTAGCTCTTTAAGTCTGTATGATCCATATGGATTTTAGTGATGGATGTATTTACCATGTCTTTACTTAGATTTTTGGTTTAAACACAAGGAAGACTATTATTGCACTGCTTTCATACTTAGTGATAACTTCACCCCATGTTGCTTTTCCAATTATTTTTCTTGGTTACTTAGGTTGCACAGTGAGTCTATTTACTTTATGAAGTTTGGGAAATCAACCCACAACATTTTCAGAATTTACGTGCTTTTCTTTTTGACTGTCCCCAGTAATCTTGTGGATAACTGTGATTGCTGTCTGTGGTGAGTAGCAGCGTCTTGCTGAGTATAATGTGCAGGGACTTTTTTCTTTTTACCTGAGCTTCGTAAGTATATAAGAGAAATGAAAGGGGTTGAAGATCAACTATATATATTAAAAAAAACCCAGACAACCCCAAACTCAACCACAACACCCCAAACTAAACAGAGATTGCTTTATAATGCCAGTATGTTTTAAAATGATCTACAGGTGGTATCTTGAATAAAGATACATAATTTTTGAGAGACTTATCTCACCATGCTTGGTACACCTGCATAAACATTTATCTATGTATTTAGGGAGTAAAACCCCAGTGCTACTTTTCCAGAAATAATGTTTCTAAATCAAACTTTCTGGAAGTGATATGTAATAATTCACTCTTAGACAGGCACAATCAGGCATTGAAATACATGCACTGGGTACAATAATTCAAGGTCATGGGCTCCATCTCAAAACCATTGAATAAACTATTGAAGCTACACATCTCTCTGTTTCTTAGACCATGCTCTTTACCTGATCTCAGACAAAGCAAGAGTAATTCACCTCATATTTATATTGTAAATATGAAGATAACTGATAGTATTAGGACTTCAGAAGGAGTTTGCATCAGATTCATATTAGGACCACTGAATAAGGCAGCCTTGGAGATATCTATGCTACACTGAATTATCAATCTGTATTGTGCTTCAGGAATCACATCTCTTTAGTCTGTATGCTGGAAACATTTCTTCTGAATGAAAGTGATGAACAGCTGAACATATGTGCTTCCATGTATTTGAATTGGGAAGTGTTCTAATATTAAAAAAAAAAAAAAAATTCTATTTTGTCCATATTTGAAAAAGATACAGAATAAATTTTGTAGTCAACATCTTCCTTCTGTTGAATTGACACTTTCTCAATTTCAGTTTTTTGGAAAAAAAACCCAACAACAACAAACAAATCAACAAAAAAAAATAACTACCAACAAAACCAGGAATAGTTTACATATGGCTTCAGAAATTATTAAATGAAATATTTAAATCTAATATAGACACTTAAAACCAGAAGGAATTAACAACCACAGTTCTTAGTAGCTATTTAGATCATAGGCCTTTGTGGTGTGTGCCTTTATATGGTCACATTCCTAATTAATTGCTCCCTGAATATAATTTTTTTTTTTTTTTTTTTTTCAAGAATGTTAGTGCTAAGGTTTCATTTAATCCCTGGCTGCAGCTATTCATAGATATTAAAATGCAAAATGCAGCAAAATCTCTTAATAGACTTTTATGGCATGAAAAATCCAAATGTAAAAAATACCAAATAGAAACCTTAACTTTGTAAGTTACTGACTTAAGCCCTAAGGTTTACAGGATTTTTGGAGGGTTATGAGGATTTAGAGATCTCTGCAATTATGTCTTCATTTTATCTAATGTGGCTGTAATTTATGATTGGGAAGTTTAATTATTAATTAAATTTAAACTTAGGGGTTAACAAGAGTGCATCTTTAATTCCATTTTATTACTTTTCTTTACATTTCTTCCAATGTAACAATACTCCTTTAGTTCTGGAATAGCTGTTCTTTACTGATATTTTTATCATCACTGATCCTGCTACACAGTAGCTATAGCCATGGATTCCTAATATTGCACTCAAAAGGCCTGACTAATTTAATAAGCTATTTTCCTTTCCATACAGTAGTGCTGAGCTTGAGTAGTCTGATGATGTTTTTGTTTACATTATTTCAAGCATGAAGCTATATATTTTTTCTTCTTTTACTTTCCTTTTCATTTACAAGTGACCAGTATTAAAGATATGGTGGGCTTTTCCTAGCAGAAAGGCAATCTACACAAGTGAGAAAAAATAATTAGTATGTGTATACAATTCCATCTCATAGGATAGGCATTAGAGCAATATTGGTTAAAATTGGTCCATTACCTTCTCTGAGAAAGAACAGATAAAAACACCCTTGTGTCTCATTGTCTGTGCTTATGGTCATGCTTGCTTTGGTGCTTTAATATTTCATTAGTTGCTTTGTTTTGGTAGTGTGTTGATTTTAACTGTAAGGCATATCAATTGTTCAGCCCAGTGAGCATCTCGTGGGAAAGAAGGGGACAAACTCAGTTGTTTGCTGTTATCATGATGTACTCAAACAAAGCGAGTTAAGCACATTGTGGCCCAGAAATTACACAGCAGAAACAAATACATGAGTATAAGATATTTAGATCTGTGCTTTGGCTACTTTGTTATTCCTTTAGGCATCTCCTTACTTAATTTAGCTGTCCTCAAGTTTTATAATCCAATTAATTTGGTAACCAGCTTCAGGTTGTATGAACAGACACACTGCATGTGACTGAGCATGGATGTTTTCAGAGGCCTTTGCATAACTTCTCCTTAGGCAAATCAGATTCTCCTGCTGGAATCTGAGACAGGTATCTGTTCGTTGTGGAGTTTCGTCTGGGATACCTGCTCTACAACTTTGCTATTGTAATTCACAGAGAGGCATTTCTGGGGGTAAGGACTTAATCCTTTGTGTGTATCCCTGAAGGAAGGCAGTTTAGCGTTCTCCTTAAAGAGAAGAGAGCTACCTGTGGTGTGAGTGGTGTCTTGTAGCTAATGAGATGCTTTGGTGAATGTGAGGTGAATGGGCTAGCCAATAATGTCATGACATGTTAAGTATGAGAGGATATAAAAGGTGTGGGTGTTACTAAGAAAAAACTCTCCTAGCTGAAACTCTCCTAGATGAAACTGTCTTGAATAAACTTTCTAAATTGTAAGCATTCTGATCAAGCCTTCTGATGCCTGCTGTGCCTGAGCTCTTCTGACCATCATTCATGCTGCCCCCTTGCTCGGGACAAAGGGGACCCCAATAATCCTTTGCATCTTTGTGGAATTTCTTAGCAGTCAGGTGCAGCCCTCCGTTTTGACAGGTACTTTTCTTTCACCTTTTGTTTAACAAATAACTTCTTTGTGTGTAGTTGATTTCTGTTCTGTTCTAAGAAAAATTTAGGCCAAAATATCTGTTGTTCTGTGCTGTCCAGTATTCATTCAACTTGAGGGCAGACAGAAAGAACCCCACCCCAAGCCCATTTCTAGCAATGCCCAGAGTTCCTGAAGTCGCTTTGCCCTACCATTTTTTCTGGTAGTGGCAGCTACTGCCTGTGTCTACCATCTGCCCTTGCCTATAATCACCTGCTTGTAACCTATTTAAGCATCATTTCTTCTTAAAAAGAAGAGCTTGTACTAGTCAGTGCCTGCTGGAACCATTTATGTCGTTCTAGGCAGGAAACCAAAGCTGGGGAAAGGATAGATATTCCATGTTCAGGATGGCCAGGGTAGTGTAGCTTAGGCATGAAAATAACCTTACACAGCACTTGTCCTTGATGTTAGAGTAGAGGCAGGTCCCCCGATTTTCCTGCCACACCAATAAGGGGTTTGGTGATGGGAGGGGGAGGCATTTTATCAAGCTTTCACGGTATCTTTTCTCTCTTCTAATAGCTTGGAAAAGGTTTTTATTATTGGGTTTGTTTGTTGATTTTTTGTTTTCTGTTTGTGTTTATTATCTGCCTGTAGAAAATGAAGATTTGTTCGCTTTGTTGACAGGGCCTGAATGAGGCTGCAGAATCTCCATAAGATGTGGCAAAACATTATCTAATTACAGATCAATATGACCCCAGTAACTAATGAAATTTTATGGAACAAAATTGTGCTAAAACCTCATTATCCTTGGACCTGATGTAAGTAATTGAATATCCTGATTTGTTTTTATGAGGGTCATACACTGCAGGTAAAAGAAACTGTCTGCTCTAGAAAGGAATACTTGTAAACTGAAATGTGCATAATGTGGTTTAAGTAGACTTACATTATCTACGCTTCCATTTCTCCTTCTGTGAACTGAAAAAAAGAATTAAGCTGCACTTTTTCAATACATTTTTTCTTAATATCTTAAAAGGATATAGGCTTTTAATGAAACTTTTTAAAGTTATTTATCAACCTATTTAAGTTGTTATGACCTTGCTTTAAACAATTTTTGTTCTGCCTTTTCACATTTCTTGTCTGCCTTTGTAAAGATCTTGAAATTTCAAGGTATTTTAGTCAATCTTTTGAGTAGATCCACATATGCCATGTCACTCAGCTACAGGGAGATTATCAAAGGGAATTTTACACTTATTGATAAGGGAAATCTGACTGCCTGGGAGGTACAGAAAATGCCTGTTAGTTTCCATATTCTGAACAAATAAGCTTTATAAAAAAGCTGTTCCTACTTGAGGTTAAAAAAGTTTGGAGAGTGGCTCAAGAAAAATTGTAGTCCTCTGGGTTCCACAACTGCGTGTGCTTCTTAGACCTCAAGTTCTTAATTCATTGTATTTTTAACCCACGGAAGTGTTGATGCTGCTCCAGTTTTTATTTCAACTATTTTTCTGTTTGTCTGGCATGACTCAGAGCCTTACCCCAAATAGGATTGTATGACTGTGTTCTATTCATCCTCTTTCACATTCTTTACTGTCAGTGATAGTAATGCAAGATAAAAATAGGCTTCAAAAGCCTTGCCAAAAATGAAAATGCCCCAAAATTTGTCTTGGCAGAAAGATCTATTCTTTAGTTGGTCTGCACAAATGAAGAGAAAAATCAGCCAAGGAAGGCAAGAGACCAGCATGACTGAGTTGGGAACTGCTGGTCAGACTAAAGGGAAAGAAGCAAATGTGCGGGCACTGTAAACTAGGACAGGTAACCTGGGAAGAATATAGAGATGCAGTGTGGTTATGTAGGGATAAGATGCGGAAGGCGAGAAACTCAAACTGAATCTGGCAAGGGATGCAAAGAATAACAGAAATGGCTTCTACAGGTATGTTAACCAGGAAAGGAAGGTCAAAGAAGGTTTATCTCAATAAACAATGCTGTAAAACTGGTAACAACAAATTAGAAGAAGGCTGAGGTACTCAGCAACTTTTTTTCTCAGTCTTCAATGTCAACCTCTCTTTCCACACCTCTCAAGTGGAGGGACAACAAGATGGGAACAAGGTGAGCAAAGTCCCTCCCAGTGTAAGTAAAGATCAGGTTCATGACCACTTGAGAAGCTTGAATGTACTTAAATCTATGTGACCTAATAAGGAGGCATCATAGAGTCTTGAGGGAATTGGCTGATGTAATTGCCAAGCCTCTCTCCATGGTATTTGAAAAATCCTGCCAGTCAGGTGAAGTCCCAGGTGACTAGAGGAAGGGCAACATTGTACCCATCTTTAAGATGTCATCATCACCCCTGTGCCTGGGAAGATCATAGAACAGATCATTTTAGATGGGATACAGAGAGGTGATTCGAGACAGCCAGCATGGCTCCACCAAGAGCAAGTCACATCTGACTGACCTAGTGGCCTTCTGTGATGGGCTAAGTGGTGTGGTTGACACACCTGAAGGATGGGATACCATCCAGTGTGACCTAGACAAGCTTGAGAAGTGGGTGCCTGGGAATCTCATGTGGTTTAACAAGGCCAAGTGCAAGGTGCTGCACCTGGGTTGGGGCAACCCGCAATATCAGCAGAGGTGGGGGGATGAACAGATTGAGAGCAGCCCTGTGGAGGAGGACTTGGGGGTGCAGGTGGATGAGAGGCTGGACATGAGCTGGAAATGTGCACTTGGCAGTCCAGAAAACTGACCATGTCCTGGCCTGCATCAAAAGCAGCATGGCCAGCAGGTCAGGGAAGGTGTTTCTGCCCCTCTACTCAATTCTTGTGAGACCCCACCTAGACTACTGCACCCAGGACTGGATCCCCTCAGCATGGGAAGGACAATGACCTGTTGGATTGAGTCCAGAGGAGGGCCACCAAGATGATTAGAAAGATGGAGCAACTTTTCTGTAAAGGGAGTCTGAGAGAGCTGCGATTGCTCAGCCTGGAAAAGAGAAGGCTTTGGGTGACCTAAGTGTGGACTTCCTGTACCTGAAAGGAGCTTACAAGAAAGATTGAGAGACTGTTTACAAGGGCATGTGGTGATAGACAAGGGGGAGTGGCTTCAAACTGAAAGAGTGTAGGTTTAGATTTTTTTCTGTGAGGGTGGTGAGGCACTGAAACAGGTTGTCCAAAGATGTTGTGAATGCCCCATCCCTGGAACTGTTCCAGACCAGGTTGGATGAGGCTTTGAGCAGTGTGGTCTGGTGGAAGGTGTCCCTGCCCATGGTGTGGGGGTTGGAACTGGAGGATCTCTAAGGTCACTTCCAACCCAAACCATTCTATGGTTCTTTGATTCTTGCCTCATCTACCTCACTTTTGTTTCATCTTCTGTATGTGCCAAAGTTTTTATAGGTACTGCCCAAGTTCTTTTTCATTTTAAAATACTTTACCACTTGCACATCACAATTTTCAGCTCTCCTTTTCATTATTTTGTACTGTTTCACTTACTGTATTATGTTGAAAGGTCATTATAGATAAGTGCTTAACAAACACTGAAGAAAAGATTGTACTGTGGCAGTATTTTGCAAGTGATGTGGTAAATCTGGCTTAGAGTAGCTATATTTGTGTTCCAAGCCATCAATTAGTTTAAAAATTGTTAAAACTCATTTTTGCTTTAGTGATTTTAATCCTATTTCTGGGATTTTGCCTCTGTCTCTGGCTTTAAAGAAGGGTGACGCAGAACTAGTAAAATTCTTGCTGCTGGCTGCCTGTTGAGTTATCCTTAACTCTAAGTACTGGTGAGCCTCTCAGAATATAGGACCATGAAGATGTATCTTGAAGGCTCTAATTTCTCATCGCAAAATGAGAGGTACTTTTCAGTGCCTCAGTTCAGTATTCTCTTGGCTTCATTTTCAGCCTTTGTAGGCTTTCTCTAATGCCCTTGTTCTGCCAGTTCCGTAACTTTTGAGTATTTCAATTTATATCAGTCTCTCAAAGTGGAATTTATGCTTTCATTATTCAGCACTTGTGGATGTGATGATATGCTTTATTTTCACAGAAAGGGAAAACAGTGTGGTGAAACTGTCCTTTTGGTGGTAACACAGATGGACAAGTATTACTACCTCAGTGAAAAATGATTCTGTATGCACTTTAAAATGTACATAACAGTTCATGAAATTTTGTCTGTGTGTGCAAACTGTGTTATTTCAGAGCCCAGTTTGTTTTCATTTCAGGTAAATAATTTTCTGTTTGTTGGTAACACTTGTCATATGCTACTTATGAGTCCATTCTGATGTTGGATGCCAAGGTTAAAATGCTCTGTGATTAGTGTGTTGAAAATACTAAACATTGATGAGGTGTCCCAAGATTGTTTACAAAATGGAAGTTGTTCTGATATCAAACTTTTGTTTCATCACCTTTTGTTGTCTGTACTTTGGGACACAATTCTGAAAAACACAACTTCAGAAATATTTCTCTGTCCAAGGGCTACCATTCACCTTCATAGGGGTTGTGCACTTTAGTTTTCTTAGGAAAGTGATAGATTTTCAGTGTTCAGATCCTTTGTAATAAATGAGAGTTGCTTAATGTATGCTTTTGCTATTAAGTTAAACATTTTGTCTGTATTACAGTTTATATTAGGTGGAGCACAGTACTTTATTTCTTAAATAAATGTTTATGGGAGAGAATAATTTATAAAAATATTTTAGTGTAGGTAATATGTATAGAAATCCTGGTCCAGCTATTAATAATTTTTTTTTTTTTTAATTCCAAGGGTGAAATAGGCCTTACTAATATTTGTGCAGTTTCTTAAAGAAATATTTTCTCAGTTGTGTAGTTTCTGGCAACAAGCATGAGAAATTATGAATGAAGAGAAAATATATTTTTTCTCCATTTAGTTGTACACAAATTCTACTTTCTGGGCTGATTTAAGGCATCCATTGGGGTAATAGACCAACTTACATGATGTTGGCTATGTATGTAAAGTCTGTTGCATAAATTATATGTTGTGGAGAGAAAAAGGAAAAGAGAACAAAAATGCAGATACTAAATGCACGTACTTAGATCCCATGTTTGGTCTGACAGGATTTGTATCCTCCATGTCAATTAAGTTATTGTTTGCTTAGAAACTTTCCATGATAAAATATAAGGAAAGCTTTTATCTTAGTGGATTTTCTTTTATATCAGACTGTATCTTTTTGCACCTGCAGCCTCCTTGCTGGTGCGGCAGTGAGAGAAGCAGGAAAGACCTTGACACCGTGCAAGGACTGCTCAGCAGTAACAGAAATGTCTCTGTGTTATCAACACTGTTTTCAGCACAAACCCAAAGCATAGCCAGACCAGCTGTTGTGTAAAAAATTAACTCGACCCCAGCCTAAACCATTACAGATTGAAAGTCCCAAGAACTGCAACACTCTGGATAAGCTAACTCTATGATCAGAATGTGATCCAGGATCTGTGACAAAATATATTTCACTGATCCACCCTTCACTTTCACTGGCTTTAGTGAAAGTTTTGGGCAAGATAATTTTTTGTTAGTCCTTAACAGGAAAAGAGAAGTCAGACATGGAACAGAAACATCTGTTCAGTCTTTAAAAGACTGATTTACATTATGTAATTTGTACTTAGAGAAAGAATGTCTATACTTAATTAAGTGACCATAGGTCAGTGTAAAGGAAGGTCTTTGAAGAATAAAAATGAATACTAGGAATGTCCCCACTAAATATAGATGATTTTTTTTTTAATAGCACTATATCCATATGGAATAACAAGTGATGTTTTTTTAAACATTTTAAGAATGGCAAGGATCACCATTGGGGATTTGTTCTACTTCAGCCTGTCTGTTGATGGTATTTTTAGCCAATAATTCCTGCAACAAACAAATAATGGCAGATCAGTAAGATGTGCTCCTTTTGGAAGGACATCAGATTTTTTTTTCCAAGACTTAGAATGAAAACTGTATTGCACTCTTGATAAAATGGTAGTTAGTTTCAGAGTTTAACATATATAGTCTCATTTTTTATTTGAATCTGCTTGACTTCAGTGTACAGACATTGGATGCTGTAACTTTATTTTTTATCAGATAATTATTATTTTACATTTAAAAAGCAAATTAATCTCAATTACATAGTTACTGGATGCACTTTATCTGCCTTCAGGTGTCTCAGTATTGCATGGGGAAAGGCAGATAAAAATTGTTATCCACAAATCACAATTCTATAGTTTTCATGTTGTGACTTTAAAATGTGCAATCACATTGTGTGGGTGCTGTTTAGGAACAGCTGTTTGCAACCAATTCAATTTCTTTAAGTGATATAGATTACAGGAACATCTGGCTATCACATTATTAGAGATTAAATCTTAAAGACACTGCAATTAAAATAATTATGTTATTTCTTTCTGGTTACAGAAATGCTGCTGGGGCTATGGAGGTTAGTCTTGTTCACAATGACTATATTCATAAATTACTGACTTTTTTAAATGGTAAAAGAAAAATATGTGACTCCAGTATAGCTTTTATAATACAGTCATTACTTTAAATATTTTTTTATTCTGTGTTTCCCATTGCACTGAGGAGGCTTGGCACCCTTGAAGCACCTTTAAAAGTCTGTGCTCTGGGCAGATGTAGAACCATTGAGAACTGCAGTTCAGGAAGTTTTGACTCCTTTCTGCTGCTACTAAAATGCTATTCAGTATTTGGATTATATCATGAGGTTGTCAGTGTTATCTTCACCATCATGTTGATTTTAATTTATGTTAGATCTCAGGTACTTTAACTACAGTCATGAGGAAACTAAGCTTACACAATCATGCAGCCACCATCCACTTTTGTGCTACTCATGGGAATTGAGTCATCCCCCCAAAATAACCCTGAAGAGATCATGTATCTTGCATTCTCAGTATTCTCTGGGACATTCTCTGTTGTTTGATTTTTTTAGTTTAACTGAAAATATTAGACATGCATCTCTCAATACAGATAGAGACTGTTTTCTTTACAGGGCCAGACAATTTTCCTTTTCCTTATGAGATTTTTCTTCAGCACTGCCTCTCGTTTTATTTTTGGTACAGCCCAAGACAGTCTGTAGTGTGTTTTGGAGGG
Source organism: Hafferia zeledoni (assembly GCA_035583235.1). Classification (NCBI taxonomy): domain Eukaryota; kingdom Metazoa; phylum Chordata; class Aves; order Passeriformes; family Thamnophilidae; genus Hafferia; species Hafferia zeledoni. The sequence goes on from JAWWEV010000083.1 coordinate 110,271,714, forward strand.
AGAAGGTGCAGGGAGAATGTTTTCTCTCTGGTTCCAGATAGTGAATAAATTATTTGATTGTTCCCTGGAGAGCAAAGTGGCATGGCCTGCCAGTGAGCTACAAGTCACCCGCAGGACCTTGGGAGTGAGAGCAGATGGTCTGGGAAGCTGCCCAAGCCCTGGCTCCTGAGCACTGGCTGCTCCCCACCAGCCTGCCTGCTGCGCCCTGTGCTCCATCAGGAGTGCATGAGGAGCTTGCTCTAAGGGCAGCCCCTAAGGCAAGGCACTGCTTGAGCCTATTTCTCACAGGCTAACTGGGCCCTTGGGGTCTTCTAGCCACATTTAACACTTTCTGGAACAGTAAGAGAAAGGTAAGTCATTCACAGAGGTGAAAGCTGCTGCTTCTCTTGACTGATTAGAGAGGCAGGTTCTAAGGCCCTGGTCAGTCACAAATGATGCTGAAAAGTGTTACAATGTCACAATTTCCTGTTGTTCTGAATTCTGATGTTGGGATTTTATTAGCAGTATGGAGGGGAAAAAAAAAGTAACAAGGACAAAAAAGTTAATCTTGCCTGTAAAAGAGATTGCAAAGGCATTCTGTATAACCATCATGATTTTTCAGATGCAAAATGTCAGCCTTCATTGTCATGGCTGTGTTACCAGACACACTTCAGCGGAGCTTCAGCTTGTCTGTTTAGATTAGAAAGTGTTTGTAGCTCTGAACCATGGCAGAAATATGTGATCAATATTTAGCTAGTGCAACTGTAATTCTTCATCTGATGAAAGTACAATGACAGGTAATGAAAGATATTTTACTACCTGACGCTATTTTCCCTTACCATGCTAAAAAATCAGTCCTCTACCAAGGCCCTTGTCAAAGGCCTCTCTCTTACAACCTTTGGTTGCACTTGGGTTATCAGATGGGTTTCATTAAGTTGGTTATACTGTCATGTACAGTGACGAATATGCAGAGAGCAGTGAGAAAACAGTACCTTTCTCTGAACAGAGCCCTGAGCATTGATGGTGGACAGAAGGTGTGTATCTACATAGTCTGCCTACTCCTATCTGGTTGCCCAGCTGTTTCCTTCCCACAGCAAACCAACTTTTGAAGATCGTGTATGCAAGATAGATAAAGCACAGCTTAAATAGCTGTGACACCAAGTCAGACAGAACAGCCAAAATTTCAAAAAGTGTAGTCAAAAAGAGTAGAAACAGTATTTAATGATGGAATCAAAGCATATGAGATATAAATGCATGTTCCATAAGTCACAACAAAATTACATGGGAATGCAGTGGTAGAGCTGTTCTCAAAATTCTGCTGCTGTTTCTGAAGATAGGGAACAGTTCTGCTCTAATTAGGCTTAAATGGAGTAGATGCCTAAGACAGTATGGTGAAAACTGTGGATATGTTCTATAATTATCCAAGGATAGTCATATTTAATAATTACTGAAGTAAACTGTGGAAAATATTTGAAGCGCTCCTGTGCAAGAAGTCACATAGCATATGGCAGTCATCACTAAAGCACACTTGAATGACTGTAGGAGTACTGTGAACAACACATTTTGTGTCCTTCTTGGATAACTATTTTCTTTATATATATTCAGTCCTTTGGGTTTCTGTAGGACTTGAAGCCTGAATATCAAATGTGGGGTGAGCAGTAAGAAGTCTTAGAGGCAGAAGGGTACAGGCACACCATTTGCCATGTTGTTAGGCAAAAATAAAGCCTTGTTGTTAGCCTCAACATGGGTAAGCTGAAGTGCAGCACATCTGTGCTGGACAGTGGGTTCATGTGGGAAAACCTTAGTATTAATGCAGCTCCCAAGTGTGTGTTACAACACAGAAAATGTTAGTCTGAGCATTGCATTGGTCTACTGTGATCAAGGACCCTAGAAGTTTGTTGTGTTCTTTTCCTTTGTACTATACTATGTGGTAGCATAAAGCAGCATTGTGTAGGCTGTATGAAAATTAGAACCATCAGGATTCCAAAGGAGCTTGAGTATTCCTCTGATTTATTCAATAGATGTTCATTGCTTCAGTATTACTGCATTTATTGCACTAAGATTTCTCCTTGCTGAATATTTTAAGCTAATAAGTGTATGATATTTACAGAAGTGACTCTGAATATAAACAGATAAGTGACAATATTTGTATCAAGACTGATGTTAAATATAGTGGGGCTTTATTTTGTCTCTTTTTCTACCAGTCAACCTCTGTTTACTTATCTCTCCCATTCATGCACCTCTACTTCAAATCCTGCTTTGAGTCCTGACCTGCTGTGGCCTCATTCTCTCTCCAGGCAGGTACTCAGCTCCTGTTGAGGTGTTGTGTGTACTAAACAGCCTGCTGACCCTGGGAGTGACCTCAGTGGTGATGGCTTGGCTCTGCGAGCAGCATCTCCTCTCTGGTTTTCTGTTCCTGAATAAACCAAAGCTCAGATACAAACCTAACTATCTTTTTAGTCCAAAAAATCGTACAACAAAAATTTTCATTTTGTATTATATGTAGTTATCATTTAAAAAGAGATTATTTCAGTGCAGTTAAATATAGCCTATTCCCGCAGGGAACACAGATGCAGGGATCTTAACATAAGCCCTTTTTGAATATTTGGTAGTCTTTTATGACACATGGAAAATTCAGTTTAAAAATGGGAATCATATCATCCCCTCCAAAGGAAAAAAAAAAAACAACTAATGGAAACATGAGGGAGCAGCACTTCATCTAAGTGGAAATGTGAATAGTCTTCTCTTGTTGGGTTCACCTGGTTACAGACTTTGAGTTTATAATCTCTTTGGTTACTTTAGAAATAGATCTTTTATGTATTACCTTTCTTTTAGACAGAAATCTTTCCTCTACTAGGCAAAACATGAATTCTTTTTTCCTGCAAATACTGACAAGGTAGGAAGTAGTTCATACTCAAGTAAGCCATTTTGTTCTTTGTGATTTCATGGTGTTCTTTCAAACCTGAAATATTATTCTAGAGTATGCTTATGTTAAAGAAAAGATTTCTCAGAACTCTTCCTGCAATGACCTATTGCCTTTGGCAAACCTCCTTGAAAAAGGTTGTCAGTGCCTTTTGTTGAGATGTTCTCTCTTCTTTCGAATGAACATGTTAATCAAGACGTGATGCTATTCATTTCTGGGCTCATTAGATGTTCCTGGGGTTGAAAGGGTTTTCCTGCTTTAATAGTTTGCCGGTTTTGAAGATTTTTCTCACCTCAGTTAGATGGAATGTCACACTTTTTTTTTTTTTTTTTAATTCAAATGGTTGAAATAGATCAGATTAGATTAAAAACATTTTAATTTTTACTATTTGTAAAATGCAAAAGGTAAATCCAACTGTATTCAAATTGAAATATACCTTTGTTTGTATTTTTTTTTTTTTGTTTGTTTAACTGTTAAACAGAACATTTTAACAAAACTGTTCCCCTTCCATGGAAATCTAAAGGTTGGTTGTAGCAGAACAGAGAATTATCACGAAGAGTTTTAATTTAGACTGTCTTATTTAACCTAGTGTAGTTTATGCTGAAAATTACAGGTCATGGCATATTAAGTAAGGCACAAGTAGTTCTAGGTCACTGGGTTTGGCATTATGTGTGGCAGTGATTTCAGAAAAGCCTTCTCAAGATGTGTCTCTGGAACCATAGCACAATCCATGTAATTACTTATTCCTTGCTTAGGAATAATGCATAGGATACAGGGCAAGGAACAAAGGCTGGTTGAACTCTCAGGTATAGTACAGCTGAAAAACTTGTTTCAATTCCATGTTGTAGGTCTACTTTTTATAAATTAATAGAGATTACAGTCAAATAAAAGTAAATGAACACTTTTAAAAATGACTTCTAATACTTGTCACTCAGCACTCTGTAACATTACAATAAATTTAACATTATGAACACAAAAGTAAATTCTATTAAAGTCTTTCTACTATAGAATTTAGTAACCATAGTAATAATCAGAGTATAAACTCCTTCATCATCATAATACACTATACTGGCAGGTCCTTGATAGTAGATGTTCACAGCTGCTGTTCAAACACACAGAAGATAAGCAGGGAGCTGCTGAAGGTCAGTTTTTCTATAGCTAATAACGTTGCCAAGTCACCAGGCTTTGTGGTATGACTCATGAGGTGTGGCAGTGATTCCAGAGAAATCACTGCCACAGATTTCTGTCTCCTCAAGACATGTCTCTGGAACCATAGCACAAGCCATGTAGATATAGAAGCAGCATATGTCCAAGAGGGAGGCAGTGAGTTGCCATAGTGAATGTAAATGTTGAACGAGTGTTAATCCACAACTAAGCTGCTTTAAGGTTTTTACTCACTATGGAAGTTCTAAATATCTTTTCATAAACAATTGCAACTGACTGTTCTTTGTCTTATTAAATTAGATTTTAAAGACTATATGCTATGATTTTCAGCAATTTTTGTGTATCAGGATCTTGTGTATATTTTTTTTTTACACTGACTGAGCTGTGTGATTTCCAGCACAGTTAATGATGCAGATTGTTAGCTCTGATAGAAGTGAACATGGAACAGCTGTCAGCATATAGCTGGATCTGCATTCCCTGGTTCCTGGCAGGACCAGAAGAACAAAACTGCTGAGCTTATGCCTGTTATTTGTGACCCATATGAGGTTAAAAGTGCTACCAGTTACTGTGCTAGTAACAGAGAGCTGGGGTGACAAAGGGGTTGTCATAGAAACTCCAAGGGATGAACATTTTAACTTTGTTTTTCACACTCAGATTTAAATTTCTGGATAGGCTTCCTGGTTTGATTTGACCTTTGGAACAACCTCTCTCTCCCCATTTTACTGTACAAGGGAGCTATAGCTATAGGTTTTTTCATGCCTCCTGGAAGCATGTTTCACCTTTGAATTGTGGGTAACCTGATGTGTATTGCTGCCAAGGTGCTCTGAAAGCTTCACAAACAAAAGGAAGAAAAATATCTTGTCTAGTGGCTGGTGCCTGTATGTCCTGATTTTTTACCTTTTCATCGTCCTTGTGTCTCAGTGACTATGAGGTGTTTAATGTAAAAATGTTTCTGTAAACTCTTGTAATACTCTTGTAATATTCTATAATAAAACTGTTGTAATTTTCGAATATTCTAAGTGTTGGAGTAATAAGACACCCCATTCCC
>JAWWEV010000083.1:110276927-110307088 GCA_035583235.1 Hafferia zeledoni
CCCCCCGCCCCAGTTTTCTAAATCTATTGTATCTGTTGCTTTTTTAATGTGAAAGGTTGGGGTTTAGGTGAAGGAATATTACAAGAGAAGCAGAAATACCACTTTCTTCTGAAATAGTTGGTGTAGCTCAGCTCCAGTTATTTTCATAGCATTGTATCCATCTGCATGGGAACTGATAAGCATTCAAAATAAACACAAATACAGATTCTGTTCTCTAATATCCTTCATTGAGTCCCTCATCTGTTTTCAGTGGTTCTGTACAAGGGATGTATTTTTTTGTTATTGTTTTCTTGTTGGTTTTTAAATTTTATTTTTTCTTTTAATATTTAACCTTCTTTCTTCTTTGTTTCAAGACCAAATCTAAATAATTTAATTTTGAGGCACTTGTCTGACCAGGCATTCATGTCCCACTTTTTTTCTGGGCTGTTTTAAAATCTTACCCCCAAAGAATCCAAGTATTTACTACAGTTAGACTTTCTTTGTTTTGTTATGGTGTGGTCCTGAAGGCATTCTGGCTTTGAGGGATTTGTCAGGTTAAATAAAGAACAAGTGCTTTTCAGGCGTTATGTTGCACTGGTTCTGAACACATTGTATTGATGTTTTTGTTTGTCAGCATGGTAACTGCTTTTGAAATCTCTCTTCACATTGGTCCTGAGCAGCTAGAGTAAAAGAATGGGCAGAGATAATATTACACATTAAGGTGACATGTTGTCAAGATGGAATATTGGAAGCAAAAATAAATGTAAAGAAAAATCTTGGGATAATGTTCGCCTTTTAAAATTTTGCTTCTCTTCTGTCACTTAAAACTGGTTGAATGTGCTGGTTACAAAAACTTCCTTAGATTTCCAAGCCTGGTGAAATCATCTGAGAGTGTTAGCTTAAAGAATTTGATTATGAAAATGAATGACCATCTGCAGATGGACAAAGAGATTTTGTGATGCAGATGTTCTTTCACTTCTTTTCACTGTTGTCACTGCTGTATTTCAAGGGAAATATACAGATGATAAAGAAATTCTGCTCTTTAGTGAACATCAGTGGGCTATCTTTAGTCTTTTGGGGAAATGGAAATCTCTGCTTTCAATAGAAAGATGTTTGATGCTGTGAATGCAAGTGGGAGTCTAACATTACTAATGAGAGTCTTTTGTGAATTACCCATATTTGTGTAGATAACACAGATATAAGCTAAATCACATATCTTTAAAACTGTAGCTTGATGCAGATTCTCAGATGAATGTGCACTTAACTGCATGAAATGTGTGGAAAACAAAAACTATATTAGGATGGAGAAAGAAGACTACAGTGGAAGTGGTAAAATGGATAGACTCACCTTAGTACTTTACATCTTTCAGGCTCTTAGTAAATACAGTTGCAAAAGAGAAATTATTCTCAATTTAGTCTCAAATAAATTTTGAAATCTCCTGTATTAATATGAAGCAACAAAATATTCTGAGTTAGCCAGCCTCAGCTGAAGATCTGTCTATACAAGCTGCCTCACAAGCCTTTTGTTTTCTCTTGTTCCCACTAAAGCTGAAAATTGAATAAAGAACAGCTGTTATTTTGTATTTAAGCTTTTAATTTGTAGTCCCTAAGTGCAAAGAAAGATCTAAATTAAGAAAAAAGGAAGACATTTAGACTTCCCAGGAGATTTTTCTGAGTTTTGGGATTTGCTGATTCACAGATAAAAACATAGTTGAAATTGTCAGCTGTGTCAACTGTTGTTTTTAATATCTATTCTGAGGCTCTTAAATTAACACTACATTTTTCATATGAGCAGCTTTGACATAAACATACCTGTCCATACTTACAGTCTAATTTTTCATAGTGCTACTTAAGCCTCACAGTCCAGATTAAAAATATTTTTTTTTCTTCCTGTGGAATGGTTATTTTGCTGACAATTTGCAATTAGGTGAGTCCCTTGCCTTTTTGTTTAAAAGGAATTCAACTGCAAAATCTATGTTTTATTCATAGATTTTATCTTTAACTTCTGATCAAAATCTTTTCTGTCTCACTGATCCCCAATTCCTTTCAAAACAAAGAGACCTAAGTCTGTTTCACTAGAGATCAAGGTTCTTTCCATTTTCCAAACCTCCTCTTCTTTGGAAATTCTAGCAGTATGGGCAAGAGGTATCAAGGTCATCATCAATATAACTTTTACATTTCTCCTACACTTTATTGGTTAGTTCTTGGAATAGTTTTCCCATGATGATATATTCAGTTTTGGGAGCAAATTGAGGGGTTTTGGAAGTTTCTTTTTCTAGTCCCTCACGAAACCAGCTCTGCTCTGTTCTTTTCAGTGTTATAGAAAGGTAGAATGAGGCAAAAGTCAATGTATAGAATATTTCAATTCTGCCAAAAGGTTGAAAATTTAAAATATAATTTCATTTGGGTTTTAGCAATTGTTCTATGTTTTATGCATGAATTTTTGTCATGCCTAAAATTCTTTCTTGAATTTTTTCATTGCAATGATCTTGTGTTTCTTGCTAACCCTGGAAAATGAAATGAAATTAGATTAGCGTGCCTGTGGTGATGAGTCAAGATTATTGTCTGGAATGTGGGCTCAAGAGAGCAGGAGGATAGTGGTGATTTCAAAATGGCTATTAATGTGTTAGTCAGCAAGTAAAACTCACCTCATTTCACCTAAATCAAGAAAGATCTGTCAGATAGTAATGTTTTTTGTTTTATGCCACTTGGGCAGAATTTACTTGAATATGTTAGTAGCAGTATGGCCTTTATGCCTCTTGTTTTCTTTTATGATATTTCATTCTTTACAAACAACTGAAAATTGAGATGAAAAACATTATATCTTGCTACAAATGATTGATTTCTCTGTCTGAACAACCTAGAAGTGATCATTTGTCAATTTCTGTGACTCAAAGTGCAAAAGTAGCTGAATTTGCAAGTTACATTTTAATATAGTTGCCATTTTGTATGGAGCTCAGGTCCCTTTGGATAGTATTTTTCTTTTTGGTACTGAGTGCAAGATTCCAGTAAATTATGTATTTACAAGGTTATCCTAATGAAAAATAAAAAAACTAACATATACATAGAAGCATATGAGTTGATATAATTTTAAGTGAACTTCATTCACATACATTAAAGGTCTCATGTAGCATGCATATCAATGTATTCTTTAATAAGCAAGTAAGAATGCAGATGGATTTTTGTTATTTTCTCTCAATCTCATGAAAGAGAAAATTTTGAAATTTCAAATTGCATAAACAGATAGTTCATTTCTTTTGTCCATACAAGGTCTACAATTAAGCCATGCACATTTAATGTCACTTTGCAGCAGTTAATTTTTTCACTGAAGATGGATGCATGTAAATGTAATGAATATTTTACACTTCCTAAGAGTGGTATCAGGAAAAAATATTCTTTTTTTTTTATATAAATATGATTTATAAAGACACATATTCTTATATATTGGTTAACTCAATATGGAAGTGTTTTATAACAACTGTAAGTGTTTCGGTAACATAAGTAGAAGTGAGTTTGCTTTTACTTTCTTGAATGGTGGTGGTGTATCTTCGTGCTTACAGATATTCAAAATTTGACTCAAGAAGGCTCTGAGCAAATTACTTTTTGTCGAAATTGGATCAGGCATCACGCTTGTCCCAGCTTTGAGTAAGCATTTACTAAAGCTCCAGAGTCTCCATTCTAACCTACATCTTTCTATGATTCTGTTAAAAGAAATGAAGAAAAAAAAAAAAAAAAGGAGCGAAAGGCTTATGAAAAGCTTGAAAGGTTGCCCTGTGTTTACATATGAGAGATTTTAGTTTCTTTCAAAAAATAAACAAATCCTTGGGTTTAAAATGTGCTGCAGATGGAAGTGAGTATTACATTTCTAAGTCAGTTGTTTTGTGATCGTTTTCTAAGAAAATAAGTCATACCCTTGACACTGAGTGAGCATAACTGCTTTCCAGCAAGTATTTTTCTTGAAATTAAATCATTCTTGATTTTCTTCTCTGCAGCTAACCAGGATGCCATGTAGGAACCTCATATTTCTGTGATAATATAGTAGAAATAAAATTCTGAAAGAATGTGATTTGTCCAGGTAATATAAAAGGGTTCTGAAAGACAACTGTAAATTTTATCTCAATAAAATATTTTTGTGATGAATTAGTTACCAAACATGCTGCATAGAAACACAGAATGCATTGACAGTGTTTTCTGATTTTTTTTGTTGTTGTTGTTTGTTTGTTTGTTTAGAACAAATGTGTAATACAGTCTCAACATTTAACTGAGCATTTTCAAAGCTCAGCAGTGTCCCAGGTGACTGGACAGGCGATGGGAGACATGCAACAGGATTTTACTATTTAAAACCTGTAGTGGAGTGGGAAGATACATTGATAGGGACTGCTTAACAGAAAGAGAAGGGTGACAAAGCCAAAAGTTCTTTGTTGAAACAAGCGGTGAAGAAAGCATAGTATGTGGGAAAATGTCATCTCGGTGCTTACTGGGGGCACCAACCTGTGTATATTTTGAATGTGGATCCTAGAGAATTGAAAAGGTCTAAGTTTCTCTTCTGTGTCATTTGAAGAAGATAAATGAGTTTCTGATTTGAGGAAGTGCCCCTGAGAGATGGGAAACATAGATGCAGGAATCCTGCAGAGGGTGATCCTCAGATGATCCTGCTGGAAGATGCTATGATGACAAAGGAAGACAGATGATATATTGGAGGTATTCTGTTGCAGTGGAAAACTGAGTTAGTAGTTGCAGAAACTCATTTTTCTACAGCTTGAGTTGGAGATGTGAACTTGTAACGTCACAAATTCCAAGCTGGCTTGAACTGGCACCAAAGGTCAACATGCATACAACCACGATGCTGTTAGCAGTGCTTCTGTGAAACCAATTCCAGCTGGTAAGAGGAGGTGGACTGAAGAGCTAGTAGGGTTCTTATATGGCACATATCTCAGTGCCATAAAGAATCTGAAGTAGCTTGCATCCTGCATACCAATACTACCCAGATAGTAGAACAGAGAAAGAAGTGAAATTTGAGTTAAGAAGACAAAATAATGGTATTGAGAAATCCCAATTAATAGTCCATGTAGGAAGACACATATCTCAAACCAAGTCTAGAATGCTGACATATGATATTTGGTCAGCACAAATCATGATGAGAATTCTCAGACCATTTAATATTTTAATATGATGAAAGGAAAGAAGTTGCATGCTGCATTTAGGTGCAATGAATATTGGCACAAGGTCTGGTAAGATTAAGCCACTTTTCATCAGTGCCCTCATTTAAGGCCATGATATAAGGTATATGTCTGTGCACATTCTGTCTGCGGTACAATTCTTAGAAGAGCTCTCTATTAATTAAAACTTGCAGTGTTCTGATTCAGCATTTTGCTTTCCACTTAGAAATTAAGTTATATTAATGTATTAGTGATAGAAAAGAATAATTAGTGGAAATGTCTTTGTGAACACTGAGAAACAGAGAACTAGAGAGACCATTTGCTACTGTGTATATACTTCTTGATGAAGAGATAAGTGCTCAAGTTCTTACTTTTACAGGTGAATCGCTAAAATTCAAGAAAAGCAAAGATGCAACACAGATACAGTGGATATATATTGCCAAAACTATATTCAGGTGATGTTGTTCTTGGAATAAATTTCCATTAATTTGGTAAAAGTATAGAGGGTTGTACCCACTTCGTTGAACAGGAGGCAAAATTACAGAAAAAGGTCATTGTGAAACTGGGTCAATGGAGCCTAATGAAGCTTAAAACAGACAATAGAGCTGAATTAAAAAGAGCCTTAGTACTTAGCTTCAGATTCTGGTATTTGCATTGTAATTTCAACTTCAGCTTCTCATTTCTGACTATCTGACAACAAAGAATTAAGAGATGCAAAGATACCCTGGAGAGCAAGATTTCTGAAATAACTTAGAGATCCATGAAAACTAGGGAGGGTGTGATCAAAAAATACAAAACAGCCATCTTGAGACAACTGAAATTTTAAATATGTTTTTAATAACTTTAGAAGCTGTTAATCATAGTGGACTAAATCACAGTGTCAGAATCACACAAGTTGGAAAAGATTTTAAGATCATTGAGTCCAACTGTAAATCTAACACTGCCAAGTCCACTATTATTCTGTGTCCCTAAGTGCCACATCTACACATCTCGTAAATGCCTCCAGGGATGGTGACTCAACTGCTTCCATGGGCAGCCCATTCCAATGCTTGGTGAAGCCCATTCCAGTGCTTGCTATATTAAAACCCTTTTGGTGAAGAAATTTTTTGTAATACCCAATCTAAACCTCCACTGGTGCAACTAAAACCTTCCCTGTCAAAATCAAATACTGGAATGGGAGAAGTAACTTGAAAGTATTTAAGAAGTGAAGGTAACTAGGAGGGGAATTGCAGAAAGAACAAAGCCAGAATTTCTATGCTGCCACGTTTGGTGCCAGGGCATGGTTGCACATTTGTCCAGCACTCATGTCTCATATGCCCAATTCTCCCATTTATGGATATTTAGGAAACCAAATACAGGCAGATAAAAATTAGGCAAGAGAAGACTTCCGGAATAATGAAAGGGATATTTCATTAAAGCTGACCCAAGAGGCTCTTCCTGCCATCAGTCTGAGTGCTTCAGCTGAAAGTGCCTGTATGGAGCCACTAAGGGTGGCAGCAGCTCTGCTTGCTTCCAGCTGGCCCTACTGGCTGTTCTGTGCTGGCTGAGCCTTGAGGGACTGGCAGTGAGGTTTTGGGGGGACATCTGTGTCAAGTGCAGCTCTGAGGAGGCCTGATCAGGTCTCTGTGTCTATATGGATCAGTAGCTGTTTATTGGGTTTGCTATTTAGCACTTGAGTGGAATCTCTATTTAAAAACATATCAGATAACACAAGAGAAGCAGGATTTGAACAAGAAAAGTATTATTGCAAACTTAGGAAGAAAAAAATGTGGGAGAGTGCAGTTCTGAAACAGTACTTTATTGACCAAAGGAACAAAAAATGGAGTTTTTGAGGTGGTGCTTGAGTTACTAAGAAGCTTGACTTGATCTTACAGTAGATCCCTTCTAGCCCTGTGGCTTTTGCAACCTACGTGTGATGACATGCTGGTGACACACTGTGCACCATGAATACTAGAGTGATCAATCTGATAAAATAAGTCATTAGTATTTCACTGCCTCTGTGGTGTCTGGAGAGAGTTTGTTCCAGAGGAGAGCCCAGGTGAGGGACTGCATCTGTTCTCCTGCCCAGTTGTGGACCTGAAGACACGCAGGTGGTGTGTGAAAGGACATGTAGTTTTACTTAAGAATTTTTCTGGCCATAACTCTGATCTCAGAAGTGAGAGGTCTTTTAGAAATCATCAATATTTTGTTTGCCTAAATGCTAATGATTTTACCTGTTTGCTGCCTCTGCAACCTAGCTGTCAGACAAGATGATATATGGGTTATGAGTTTCATTGTTTCTTCTCCTCCCAGAGGTGATGAAGTGCTGGTTTATAGGGAGGTAAATATCAGAGCCACTGGAACTGCTATCTGAAGAGTTTGTGGAAGCATTGCTAAAGCTAAGTACATGCAAAATAATGAACCTTTTCTAGGATATTTTTCTGCCTTAGAGAAGAAGATTGTAGGGCATACCTGGTTTGTTTTCTATTAACAGGGCTATGCTTTAGCTTCTCATATTTTTCTGTGCCTATTTTCCTGGACAATACCCATTTCTCACTTTAATGAGCGCTAAAACTCATCCCAGTTTTGTTTAAAAGAAAGAAAAGCTTGAAAATAGATTTAATGTAAAAAGTGCAGATTCCACATAAGTCAATTTATATTTACAAACTTTTATCTTTGAGCATGAATAAGTAAATGTTTATGCATTTAGCACTTCATTATATTGTTCTAAGTTTCTACTCCAGTTTTTGAAGTTCCTTTTCTCTGTTTTTCCCCATGCTAGATGGAAGATGTGTAAACTACCTTTGTAAACTGATTTTTTTGATTTTCTACTTACAGTTCTTCTATAGTTCCAGAAACACATACTCATAAATGCATATTACACGTTATAGTTATCAAGAGAAGAAAAGTGAATTTTGAGGATGTTATGATGTTCTGTATAGACTAAGTCAGTAGCTCTCCCCTGCCTGTATCCATAATGCTGTTATGGTAATCTGATCATCAGAGTGCCAAGGGAAAAGAATCTTACGGAACCATGTTATGTGGCAACTAATGAGTGAGAAACTTCAGGGGATTTAGTTGATTTTACAATTACAGGTAATTACAATGAATTAATTAATTACAATTAATTAGCTACATAATTGGGATTCACGGACATGACAGTAATATGGTTATTTGTAAAACAAGCACACAAAGCAATCTTCTCTCCAAATCCATTTTAGATTCTGGAAATTATTTAATTGGCATTATTAAGATTTTATCTGGTCTTGATTTTTACCTCTAATTGCCATTGTCCCTAGACTATGAGAGAATTTTTGACACAGTGTGATCTCCCACACTATACACTTATTAACAAACCATCATATTAATTTTTGTCTATATAAAGCCACAGATGCTCATAGTTAGCTGAATATTTCCTTGATTCTAGAAACTCTTCAGTGAAGTTAGATAATAAACTGAACAGAGCTCAGTTACAAAGGAGTTGAATGTTGTGTGTCTTGCTGAATTCACTGCAAGATTTTGTAGGAGGGGATTCACCCCTTAAATCATTAGGATTTTGTGAACTCTTTCAGAATACCAGGAAGTTAAAATCAGATTTAGACAGAAGTGAGTGGTCTCAAAAAAACCTTTTGTATGTTCCATACCTGATTTCTAACTAGATTGTATTCTTAAATACAATACTTAGAAAGTAGCCATTGTTTTCTAAATGTACCTTCTTAGACTATACTATTTACAGTTTATAACATATTCCATAGCTACCTGTAAGGAATTGTGGTGTTAGTGCCGTGTAATACAGATTTCTTTAGTGGCTTAACAATTATAAACCTGATTTTTACCAGAGTAATTCTGCTTTTTCCAATCACAATATCAATAGCATTTAGTGCCTGCTGCTACTGCTGAGTAGTTACACCAAACTTGTAACTAAATGAGAGTTTCAACATACTGAATTTACCTATTGATTCTATTAAAAGGATATTAAAATTTACTGTAAAATTAATATAATGTTGGCTTTTTTTAACAAATTATCTTGTGCTGCTAATGTATATCCAATGATCTTTTAATGGTAGATTACTGGATTTTAATGAGAACCATTTTTTCTCTTGATTTTGTTTGTCATTGAATCATAGAATGGTTTAGGTTGGAAGATACCATCTAGTCCAACCACACTCTGCCATGGGCAGGGACACTTTCCCATAGATCATGTTGCTCAAAGCCCCATCCAAACTGGCCTTGAACTATCCCAGGAAAGGGGCATCCACAACTTCTCTGGCTGTTCCAGTGTCTCATCAGCCCCATCATAATAAATTTCTTCCTCATGTCCGGTCTAAACCTACCACTTTTCATCCACCCTTATGTCTGGTCTACTCCTACCACACTTCATTGTGTGTGTTATGTCAGTCACCTTTGGGTTGTGTGTAGGCTTTCCTTTCTCTTGCACAACCCTTCCTGTGAGACCTTCTGCCTACTCTATGCCTCACCCCTGCCCAGTTGTGCTGGCAGCCAAAAACCCCTTCAGACTCCCCCAGGAACCTTGCAAGCCTCACAGTCTTCACAGCATGTGGCAACTGCTGCTGCTGCTGCTGGCATTAGCTTCCCACTGCTTCTCAAACTAGTGCTTTTCTCTGCTAACTGTATTGAACAGTTGGAAGTTTATAATAAGATCCAGCTAAAAGAGTGTAACTTCTAAAGTCAGCAGTAATAAGACATTATTATTAATAACAGCTCATTCCCAAAGGTGTTCCAGCTCCTTTTCCAACTTCTGAAGCCTAGTGTTTTACAAAGAACTTCAAGATTTATCAACCAAACTGTATGTTATTCTCATTTGTTTATAAGAAGAGAAGTAAAATTAGGAATCCCTGTAGGAAAGAACAAGTGACTGAAAATAACAGTATCTTTTCTAATGAAGGACATGTGGTATTTTGTGCTTTTGCATTTGCTTATGCTCATCTTCATATATAATGAGTAATTTCTAGAGGTAAAGAACAGTGTTTAGGATATTTTAACATGATGGTTTTCAAAGAAATTATTTCTCTTTTATTGTAAAAATACAATAAGAAGGATGTTAAGCAACTAGTTTCTCATGAGTCTGTAATTTGAATCTAACATTGCCATATGTCAGCTGAGAGTCTTTAATCTGTGTATACATCAGACTACATTTTTTCCTTCAATTGAAACAGGCTCCCTACGATGAGATGAAAAGTGTTCAACCCTCCAGGGTGAAGGTTGTGCATCTATACTATGCATACAGTACCTGAAAAAGGTGAAATTTCTGTGTTTCCCTCTATACTGACTACTCTATGATATGCCATAAGAAACTCATTTCAATACTCAGTTATTTTATCTTGCCTCCAGGAGCTTGGCTTGTGGTCCACTGTGCTCATTAATTTCTGAAGATTTCATGGTTCCTTCAGCCTAGTGAAGCTTTGTGGTTGGGCAATGCTTTATGAAATACTGTTTTTGTTGTTTAAAAAGCCAAACTTCAGATGTGTATTACAAAAATAATAGTCAGAATAGTAAATGAAACAAAATATGAAAATAAGGGTGTATCTTGATCTATGATATTTAATATTTTTTAGCATTTATATTTAATCCTCTGGGGGAAAAAAAAAAGAAAAACAGAACTTAGGAGTTAAATATAAACAAATGTCTCAAAACTGAAGTCATAGCATCAGTTTAACACACTTAAGATTTTAAATTATGGACTTACCTTTTTTTTGTTGTTTAGATTTGCCCTTGTAGAGAAAATTGCTGCAAGTTCATTCAGCTTTTATTCCATAAATGGAATAAATACAGTCCTTCCTATTTGTTGAGCAAATGTCAAATTTACAGAGATCTGGACTCATTTAACAGTGTATGTAAACCTGCAAAGAACTACTTGGAAGAAATATTTTCTTTTTTTTTTTAATAAAAAAATATAAACAAGACTTTGGCAATCCTATTTGTAGTATACTTTGAGTTCACTAGTGTCATTTTATTGGGAAGAGATAAAAAGGGTTTTCTGGAGATAACATAAGAAGTTTGTGTAGCAGTAAGAAACAGAAAGTGGACCTCTGGAATAAAACTCCTTGTACAGTGTGGTAATCCTTTCTCTCAGCATAAAAATGAAGGACAGCAGAAGGGATCTAGTGCCTACAGGAAAAGCAGATTAATAGGCATGTTAAAGAAAACACTAGTTCCAGAAAATAAGACATAGTATTTCCCTCTGCAATATTTGTCTTGTCTCCCCCTGCCATTGTTAGACTCCTATTTTCCTTCTGGTATTCAGTAATATCTGCTCAAGATTTTATCCCAAGATCTCAGTAGTACTTGTCTCATGTTTTAAAGATTAATCAACTCAAATCTCTGAATATACTGGGCTTGGTAATTTTTCTGAGCCATGTAAAATTGCTAAATTTTGTTCCACATATTTTTAAAATAATTTTGTCAAAAAGTATGAAGACGTGAATTTTTTTTTTTCCTTCAGAAAATATTTTCTTATATTGTAATTCTAAGCTGATGTATGAATAAGATTTTTAAAAGGAAAATTAGACTACTAGTCATTTAGATGTTAAGCCTATAAAAGCTACTGCTTTTGGAGTTTTCCCTGAGTGAAATCTCACTTCCCCCTAACACACTACTTCTTTTAAGAGAGAAGTAATTTCATATCGAGTATGCTAAATGTGAAATTCTTTCTTCATTTTAATTTCCAAATTTGTCTAGATCCTTTTCCATATTGGAGAAGTTTCTAAACTTAAGGCAAGATGGGGACAGATACCTTTGATTGAGTAAGTAGGAATGGGGACTTATGTGTTCATCTATGATCCTGCCAGCTGTATAACCTTATACATTTAGGTAAGTTTGGAGGCTATGAGGAAACATTAGTTTATGGTAAGTGTTAAGCTGATCCTCTAGCTCCAAAATACCTTCTTAGTTGAAGTGCCCAAAGGCACTGTGGAGTGCCGGAGAGGTTAGCAGAGGAGCCCTGTGCTCGCCTCAGTGCTGTTCAGGGCTCCTTGCCTGAAGCAGGCACCACTGCACTTGGGGTTTTAGCAGGGCAGGTGGGAAAGCTTCGCAGCTAAGGAACTTCTCACTTATCGGGTAGTACTGATACACAGTATGACGAGATCTTGCTCCTTTCAGTGAAGGGGCTCTTGATCCTGCAAAGCTCAGACTCAGCGGGACCTCTCTGTTCAAGGCTCTCACAAGGAGTGAGGCATTTTGCTTGTTCAGTGATAGGTGTGTTTTTCCTGTCTACGAGGCAGCAGTTAGGGGATCCTAATAAGCTGGGAGCTCAGCAAGAGATTGTGTGAATCAAGAGCTCTTGTTTGTCACAGTGGCAGATGTTGCTTCTGTTGCAGTAGCAGACATGATTACTGTCTGGATGGCCTTAAGATGTGACAAGTGTTATCTGGGTGGAAATTTGTCATGCTTGACCCCAAGCAAAGACAGACTAAATCTTGTCAACATAGGGATAGCCTACAGGTATGTCAGCTCCTTACCATCCAAAATCACTGAGAGTTTTTTATTAAAAATAGAGAAGAATGAGAAGCAGATCAGTAGGTTTGAATCTGAAATGCTCTGTCAGGCTTAATTGCTTTTAGTTATAATAAGCCTGTGGAAGCAGTGGGATTTTTGGGAATGTACTTGTGTGTTTATTTACAAGAAAGGGATTTTTATTAGTTGGCTTTGCATAATGAAGAAAGTTACAACTTCATCAAAGTTCACCTGGCTGTTTAGTTGAGGTTTGCATTCTTCATGACTTTTCCTACTTATTCTCCTTCCCTTTTTTAGTTTTGGAGTACTGAATTTTTCTAGATACTACTTTTTACTGGGGAAAACCCCCATATACATAACTCTACATGCAACTAAGGGAAAGACTGTATATACCAAGTGATGTTGAAGATTTTTGCCACATGTCTGAAGAAGCTGGCTGAGATATGATGTACCTGTTGTTTCTGGTTACATATGCATGCCTGAAATAACAAAGTAATGGAAGACATAAGAACGTCAAAGAGAATATGGAGTTCCTGTTATTTCTTCTAACTTTCAGTGGCAAATTTCAAACACCATTTTGTAAACTAACAACTGACAAGCTTTTATGGACAGTGGGATGTTCAGTTCTGGTCAGTTGTTCGTGTGGTCCTGAACTCCTAGTAGTCACATGAAAAACACAAAGTCAAGTAAGCTCTGTTACTTTTAAACAAGATAATCCCCCCCCCCCAAAAAAAACCCAAAAAACAACAAAACCAAACCCCCCAAACAAACAAACAAACCACAAAAAAACCCAAACAACCAAACCAACCAAACCAGAAAATCAGCAGTAGGGCAGAAGGATGGTGAAGGGAGACATTTTAATCAAAAGGGATGAAAAGCCTGCACAATAATAGGAGCAGTGGTGCATTTCAAATCTGGTAAAATTGTAATGCTGCTATATTTCTCCTCCTCAGCTTGTAATAGCCAAACTGAGATGTAGAGCCCATGTTTCCAGGCAAAGAGTGAATGCTGTGTTTTCAAAACAAACTGCTCTGCTCAATCAAGCCATGTCACAATATTATATTTTCTGTGTTACCTCAAAATCTTCTTTTAAAGTTTCCAAGAGTTGTAATAAAGGGACGTGGTTCCTTGATAAGAGTCAGTTAGGGCTAGTGTTGCTCCCTGGAATTTTGATTTCATTCTCCTCTTGTTTTCAAGGAGAATTTTATCATAGATCTTCAGTGGCAATGTCAGAACTTTTATTTGACTACTAAAGATTGTGTGTCCTCAAGATAGAATTTTTCTTCTGAACCTGTTTTATCTTTGTACAGCGTACATTGTTTGCACAGGACATCTCTTCTGCTAATCTGAGGAGGAAAAGTGACAGTCTATTGTAATTAGAATAACAAATCACAACATTGTTTCTGAAGTATTTTTATGTGGCTGTCATGAAATAGATATAGAAAAGTATTATTTATCATATTTATTTCCATTACAGTTATTTATCAGTAAAGAGAGAGAGAGAGACTGATACTCCATTGGAATATTGCAGCTTAAGAAAATATATAACTAGAAGGTAGATAATAATAGAAATTCTTTAGGTGTCCTAGCTATCCAGCATATTCAACCATATTTTACTTGATGATCTCTGTCACTTTAATGTATATGTTGCAGAAGTTTGTCTTGCACTGAATAAAACAATATAAGGTAGGCTTTTATTAGACAGAGATTTGAATGCCTTCCAAAACTGATGTTGGAATGTGAAGAACCTCCATTTTGTGATTGTATGGACAATTCCATATAATTTTTCATATTCATCTGGATACATATATACGTATGTGTGCATCATGTTGATAAGCATCAAGATGATGTAAGGTGATGGTAGAATATCAGTAACTTACCTTACTGTCTATTGCTCAAATTAGCAGTAAGTCCTGAGCAATAGTTCAAAAAAAATCTCCTGAAACTAATCTCAAGGTATTTATTTAAAGAGAGATTTTTAAAAATTAACAAGCTACTGGAAAATGCATGAAAGACATTAGAGAGATTACTGCAGTACATATTGAAACCAGCATCTTACGTTGCTACTTCCTTCATATAAATATGGTTTTCTTCATATGCCATCATGGGAATAGCTCAAGCAGCTGGTTAGTGATTACACTGGTAGAGGAATTAAGCTAATTATTTCATGATGCTTGTCACAGGTAACAGCAAGTAGACTACAATGCACAAAATAAAAAATAAGCTCTTCAGATATAATAATAATTAATGTCAGGCTCTGCAGATTAATGGTGGTTGAATATCAAAAGACTCATCATACTAGGTTTGCTTTGTTGTTTGGGACTGGTTTTAAATATTTTTAATTTATTGTTGAGCTTCCATGAGCTTACCTAAATGCATCAAATTAATATGTATTTCACACACCAATATATGTATTGTAATGATAAAAATAGTATAATTGAAACAAAGAATGAAAAAAAAATAAAAGGACCTGTCACAGACAGTGTGGGAGGAAAGATCTGGGCAGGGAAGCAGGCACCACTTATTGAATACATTTGCCTATAATTATGTCATCCGTAGAGGTAGTAATGAATTGCTGTATCACAAAATAAAAGAGTAGGTAATGAGTCTGTGTTGAAAAGAACAATCCAGGACAAATTCTCTCAATTTTCTGATTTGAGAGCTCTGGACAGTATGGTGGGGTGTTGGAATTGCCTGCAAAGTTTATTGCAACATCTTGTTTTATGTAACTAAAAGGTAATTCTTTCCCATCTATATGTTTAATAGATCACAAAAATCTGACAGAAATGTGTAAGTCCTCCATACTACATTTAGCTTTATATAGAACCATGAAGTAAAATTATTATGCTGTGTTAAATACCATAGTATTAGTTTTAAGTAATTTCTCAGTACATCTGTAGGTTATAAGAGTGGAGTGTATAACTAAACAACTGTCCAAGAACCTGAAAAGTTACAACTTTTTTTTTTTTTTTCATTGTAAAGGTTTCTTATAATGGAGCTTCTGTAATACAATATTAACTCTTAACATAAGACAAATGCACAGAAAAACCCCCAACCTGCTAGATGGCTGAGCTTAGAGAAAAGATTAATACACTGAGTCAAGACCAGACTATAGGTAAATGCTTTCTAATATCTCTTGAGCACTGTCTCTGGATTTCACTGGGGAGCATACACATAACCAGTGTGATATCCTTCTACAAGCCTCACCAGAGATGCTGTAATTGTTCAAAGAACATTGCTGACCAAAAATACAAGACGTCTCAGAGACTGATGTCTTAGAACAGTGTTTTAAAGTAAATTGAAACTTCTTGACAAGAGCCTGAGGCTTTCTATTTCTGAGATACACAAAGTCTGTAAACAACTTACATATGCCACTTGCTTGGTGCCAGATGCTTGCAGCCAGGTTAGTGAAGTCTTTAGAAGCTGTAGGAAAGAAAATGTATCTGGATTTTTTTTCCCCATGCATTATAATATTTCACAATGCTGTTGGAAGGCTTAAAAAAGGATTGGACCATATGAAATTATAAAAGAACACCAGTATCATCCATTATACCTTACTTCCTTTTGCTGTTTTCCATAATGAAGAAGCAAATTCTGAAAAAAGCCCTACTCTGTTTTATAAAGCAGGGAAAGCATCTGTTGTAATGAGTGTGGGTAGGCTTTGTTGTGATTCTCTTCACAGCCTAATGATAGGGCACAATGTGATGTTTGTCAGAATTTGATCTAAAACATTAACCCATAGTTTTGAAAAACCTTGCCATTTTTCCGGAAATGGTATAACCAGGGTATACCATGACTTTCCTATGTTCACTTGTAGTCACTGACTAGCCTCTGATATAGACTGCATAGAAAAATGCATAAAAGTTTCCACTTGCAAAACACATATTTCATGTTGTTTAAAGGCAATAGGTGAAATCAAATCACCATGAAATATACGTATTTTCTTGTGACCTATTAATTTTCAGTTTTAGTAATTTACTTTGATGTAAGAAATACTAGTTAGCAGGAGTAAGATTTATAAGAATTTATGATAAATAAACAGCTTTTAGTAATAAATCCAGATCGTGCTTAGCATTTGCAGCTCTAGAAAGAAATAAGCAACTTTCTTCCTCCTGTACCTTATGACAGCCTTGTGAGCCATCTGTGAAATCTGCTGGAAGATAGCTTAGACAAGTCTTTCCTGGTATCAGTCCTGAAGACAGTTGCTTCTAAAAACTGGTTTTCTTTAAAGTTCATTTATGTAGTACAACTCGGATCACTAAAATGTGTTTGAAATATGAACAACTCTGATGCAACATAGATTTCCAATTAAGCTCCTATCAAAATTAAGCCTTGCAAAAGCTAATTGGACATCTTTTATGTGATGAAACTAGATGTCTGACAACTTAAAAAATTATGACCAAATTCTAGCCTTGCAAAGGGAAGAATGTAAACAAAACCTGTAATTTTGTAGGGCAGGGGTGTTGGAGTGTGTGTAATAGCTCTTTCAAGTAAAATGTACCATGGCATCGCAGTGTTTTAAAGTTCAGATTCTTATGTATCTTTTTCCTTCTGAGGTAGGGTTGATCTGCCAGCTTTGTAAATGACTATGACTGATGGCAGATTTGCTGTGGATCTGGTGTATGGTATTGCATCAATTCTGGGTTATGATATTGTGCATTTATGGAAGAAAGGTCACAACTCTGATTCTCATACTCTTGAACTCTGTCATTCTTGAAACATATCTAGACTGTTTGTGTTATCTTAAAATAATTCTCTTACTGCAAAAGCAAAATATTATCCTTATTTTACCTGCAGGGTGGTATAACAACTGTGCTGATGTCAGTATAACCTGGTGAATCCACCTGTTGAATCAAGTCCTACTCTCACCTTCATCTCTCTTTTTCTTGACTGAATAGTTGTGGTTTTTTGCTCACACAATGAAAGTCATTGTTTCTGAAACAGTTAAGAATTACAACTTGAAAGGCTAAAATTCGAAATCAAAACATTTTTTTCCTGGTTAAAACTCTTTTTTTTTGGCTTGTATAGGTTTAGCACATTATTCCAGTGAATATGAAAGTCAAGAAATATGTATGATTCTTTAGAATCTTATCAGTGAATAACAAGTAAAACATTTTGTATATAAAGATAAAGAGTTTGTTCAATGCTGTTGGAGAGGAGCTAGTGGTCCCACAACTGGTGGTCCTCTGCTCTGCCATAATCTGCCTTCGGGGTTCATCCTAACTTTTTTTGCCAGAAGATTAGCTTAGGAATGGAGGATCAATTATGTTATTGGGACTCTGTCCTAGGTCTTAGTGGACTGTGGGGAAGTATACATATAGAAAGTACTTTGTGGCCTATAGTATGCCAGTGGAGATGGAGTAATGCAATTAGGGCTTCAGGGTGCCCCTCTGGATGCATGTACTGAAATCTTTCAAATGTATCCCATTCACATAGTGTTACGTGTGGGAAAACTGAACAGTTTTATTTAGTGAAATGAAAATAAAGTTATTAATAACTTTAGGTTAGCAGATATCCTTATTTTCATCTTTTTTTTTTTTTTTTTTTTTTTTTTTTTTTTTTTTTTTTTTTTAAAATGAGTGGAAGGCCTTCTCCCAGGCTGTCCTCCCAGGTTTAGCATAGCAGAGGTATGCAGAAGGCATGGGTGGTCCCATCTGCGACTCTGTGCTGTTTCTTAGGAAGTTCCTCATTTTTTTGGAACAAGGGGACAAAGTGTGTCAAGTACTGAACTGCTCTTATTGAGGAGGACTACAGACAGGGAAAGCAAAGACTGACACTGGAAGTCAAGAAACTTGAAAAGTTTCACCTTTAACCTAGAGGTAATTAATTTAGAAATTGCCAAACTATTTACATAGTTTGATTTTACTTGATGGTTGTACTAATACATGGATTTTTTGTTCATGTGTTCACGTAAGCCTTGCTCAGATGCTTATGCTGATTAACTTTGATTGATTATCCAGTCTCTATTTGTAAGAGTGAAACACCTTAAAATAGAATGACATTATTGCAGATATACTCACAGTATCACCTGTGAAGAGAAAAAATACTTAAAGGTTAGGAATTACAAAAAAGGTGTATTGGAAGCACCCTTTTTTAAAAGCTACTAAGTTGATTAGCTGTATTCACTATTTTCAAAAGTATTGTTACCCATTCCAAATAATGAATATTCATGATTCAGTTATTTGTTTCATAGCTTATTTTCAATGAATTTTAATATTAAAGAAATTTATTATATGAATTAATTTGTTACCATTGTCCTGGTTTTTCTCATTGTTTTTGTAAATTGTACATTGTGATATTTCAAAAAAAAGTTATGGCAATAGAAGCAATGAGGACAAGGAGTTTGATTGCTTTTACAATGAAGCTTGATACACTTACAGAGATTACATGTTGAGTCTGCTTGCAGTTGCTGGAATTTGTAGCTGAGGCAAGATCTTTCAGCCTTATATACTGTAATGTGGTCTGGCCAGTAAACAGTTCTGGATACCACACTGCTTGTTTATGTGATAATCACAGCATTGGTTTTGGGAGTGGATTCTTTTTCAAACGTTCCTGAAAAGGTTAACTACAGAGGCCTCTCAAATACCTAGTAGGCTGCAGTAAAATTTTAGGGATGGTAAACTTGGTGAAGTACCTGGCTTCTGTGCCTCTCCCATTTCTAAGTGCCATTCTATGGTTCTAAGCATTCCTCCCCAAAATGACATTGTTAGCCATTGTTGTAATTTAGTTTTAATTTTCTCTGTTTTTGGGGCCACAGACTACTGTCAGGAATGCTGTTTAAAAACAAACAACAAAACAGAAACAACAAAACAACAACAACAAAAAAACTCCAAACAAAATCCCTGAGGTTTATATTGATACTCATGGGAAGTAGTTGTGATTCAGGGACCTTGTATCATTGGGACTGTGGGGTTTGGAAAGATACTGTGTGCCATGTGTTGTGTGAGGATATGTAGCATATATGTATGCTTGACCCTCTTGGACAAAACAGCTTTTGCAGAACTGATTGAGGCTGAGAGATGCCTGAGTTAGATGATCAAGACTACAAATGTCAATCTTGTGTTCCTAAATTTAAGATTTGAAAAACTTCAGCTTTGGTGGTGTCTAGTGTCCATATGGAACAGGGTGTTATTTTCAATATATTGCCCTCAGGAACTGTTTTAACAAGCCTACATGCTGCAGTGTTGTCACTTAAATAAGATACTGGGAACATGAATCAAAAAGTTTCTTTAGATTTATGGGTACTGGATGCAAGGAATCTTGGATACATCATAGTCATACACATGAAAACCTAAAGAAGTGCTTAATTTAAGGTTGCCACTGTAGTATAAGGTACTGTGCTCTGCTTCTAGAAACTACTGTTTTTGGAAGAAAGGAGAAAACACCATTCATTAGAATTCATCATACACTTAGAGTATTAAGGCATGAACTAAGCTGAGCAAAGCTTTTGGGACATTTTTTGATTCAAAATTTCTGAATGTTTCTGAAATAATAATAAAATTATTTCATGATTTATAATCCTTCTAATCTCTCCCTCACTGCATCAAGTATCTGAAAAAATTAAAAGATGATGCTTTTTCACTCTTTTCAACAGTAGTATGTCAATAGGAATGCAGGTTCACAATATATACAAATCATTAGGCTTATTAAAATGGTTGCTTTCTGTAAAAGAAGTATGAAAAAAAAAATCCAGCTAACACTCAGGACTTTGATGGTTGTCAGATTTACATTTGTTGTAATTTTGACATTCATGTGCAATCTCAGCTTGCTTTGCTTTCAGTGACCTGGAGGTGGGACCCGCATAACCTTGGATTCAAGTAGCTTCCAGATAAATTTCAAGTGCTATATTTCACTTGTCATTACAATCAAGGGAGAAGGGTTTTCCTAACATGAGAGCAAGAGTACAGAATCACAGAATATGCGGAATTGGAAGGGACTCACAAGAATTGTTGAGTCCAACTCCTGATCCTGCACAGGACCACCCCCAAGAAGAACATCATGTGCTTGAGAATATCATCCGAACAGTTCTTGAACTCTGTCAGGCTTGGTGCTGTGACCACTTCCCTGGGGAGCCTGTTCCAGTGCCCACCTACCCTCTGTGTGAAGAACATTTTCCTGATATCCAACCTAAACCTCCCCTGACACAAGTTCAGGCCATTCCCTCTGGTTCTGTCACTGGACACCAGAGAGAAGAGATCAGTGCCTGTCCCTCATCCCCTCACGAGGAAGTTGTAGACTGCAATGAGGTCCCTCCTCAGTCTCCTCTTCTCCAGGCTGAACAAACCAAGTGCCCTCAGCCCTTCCTCATATGGATTCCCATCAAGGCCTTTCACCATCTTTGTTGCCCTCCTTTGAATGCTCCATAATAGCTTAATATCTTTCTTACATTGTAGAGACCAAAACTGCACACAATATTCAATTCAAGAATTCCTTGTTTCTCTGTATGCCATTATCAAGGTTTGCCCTTTTTCTGGCTTATGTCTCTAGAGGTGTGCACTGGTAGCTGATAGGAAAGGGGAATTCTTTGTATTTTGGTGCCCTCCACCACATTTGCCTAAGTGAACACTTGAACTTGATTTCCATTTAAAAAGGAAAAAAAAAAAAAAGAAAAAAATGCAGCTACATACATGTTTACATCCAAAATAAGCAATCCTGCATAAAGAAATCTTAGATATAATGCTAACCAAAGAAGTATAAGTACCTAAAGCTTTTTTTCTGTGTGTTCTACATTACCATTAATAATATGTAAAATGCAAGCATCTTTTCCTCTTTTTAGGAGACCATGTCCTGCTTTTTAGATAGAAGATAGCAAAAAGTGAGAGAAAATCAACTAATAGCTTGCTTTCTTCACTGCCAGATTCTTGGTTGTGAAATCTACCTTATATTTCCCAATTGCTTGTCCCTGGTCTCATGTGTTCTCTTCCTATAATAGGCTACACTGTGTATATTGGTCATCTACCCAAGAGACCAAGTAGGTGCTTGCTGTAGGGTTTTTGGCAGTGCCATAATCCACAAAGGTGTACAGAATAGCTGTTCAGTGGACTTCTCTGGCTCCATCAGCTGTTGTCCTTCTGGGAAGGTCTGACCCTAGGGATCCCTCTGGTCTCGTCTGAGACCTTAATTGTTTTTTCTAGACTTAACAGTCTTTCTCCTTCACTCACAGGCTTAAAGGCAAACTCTCCTTTTCTTTATTATATATTTTAACATGACTCATGGCTGCAGAACCCAGCTGTACTGCATTTAAAAAGCATTTTATTGTGATAAAAAAATGGAGAATGCAGAGGTGAACTTATGTGATAAGCTTTAATCTACAATTTTCTAGCATTAAAATGTATCCTAGCAGCAAAATGGAGTATCATAGACAGAATTTTCAATTCTGTATGTAACGTGACTTTTATAATCCCATACCTGCTGCAAATAAGACTGTTGTTCCTGAAATTCTCCTTCATAAATCTAAATGAAAAGGTAAAGTTAAAGCTATGTTTCAAGAATGGACCCTAGAAAGCAACATGGTTGCAATTTCCTAGAACATTTATATTTAACTACTCTTACCAGTTTTGCAAAATTACGTGTCATTTGCCCTAAGTTGTTACATATTTTTTGTCACTTTAGCCAATGTCTTCTATATCAGATTTTCAAGTCACTGTATGTTTGCTTACTGCTGGAAAAATCTTGTCACTTGGCATCCAGCAGTCATACAAAGGTAGGATAAAAAAGGTTAATTCTCTAAGTGAATGGGCAAAAGAAGAATTTATGACCTTTGCTCAGTATTTGACAGAAATCAAGTTGTGAGATTTGACATGTGTACATTCATTTTATAATGTACATTCAATTTGTAGTGGTATTTTGTGCCAGGAGTTAGGGTCAGTATGCAGTTTACAATGCTTGAATGAGGCTTCAAATGTGAGCTTGTGATAGGAAGCTGGAATAAAGCATTAGTTTTTCATTGTGAAGAGATTACATATGCCAAGTACATACAAGTATATGCATTAGCCTGAGTGAGCTCATAATGATGGGAAAATTTGTGAGCTAAATGTTCTGTGAAATCTTTTCTATTTCACATTTAAACAGCCTGAAGAATTCAGTTTACTTCATATATTAATGCAAATGAATATTTTCATTAGACCAATAACTACTGTTGGAAGAAATAGCATGCCTTGAGGCACGTGGTCTTTCTTGTTGAGATACAGCAAATTTCTAACAAAAAGATGTTAAAAACAATGATTGTTATTTTAGTCTGTGTTAGTAGTTGGATAGCTTAGGGGAAGTAGTTGCTGTGATCTAGAGATGTGTTAGCTGGACATGGAAGTAACCATGCCTTTGAGTCACTGGGACAGAAATAGAAATAGTACTCAGTAGGGTCAACAGGGATATATGATGTGAAAGTCCATTTGACTATAGAATCATTGTCAAGACTTTTGTTAACAGTAAAAATAACACCCTGCAAACCTCAGCAGAAACCAAAACAAGGCTTACTTGTGTGTAAGAGGTTGCAAATAACAATGAATATAGAATTTCACCCTATTATCTTAAAGAAAAATTGAAATTATATTTACTTGAGCTTTTTTTGTCAATCATAAAGCACAGAATTTCAGAAAAGTAACTATACCTTGTTTCAGAAACGTATATTTAATTGGTGGAAGTCTGCAGGTTGTGAGCCATTGTGGGAGTTTATTTTCTTTTTCTAAGAATTGTCATTTTTTTAGCAAGACCAAACACTATAAAGACTGCTCACATGACTTTTTATTTAGAGCAGTATATTCCAGGTGAAATGAATCTGAAAGTTGGTAGGAAGAAAGAAGAGGGAACAGTACTAAAGCTATGGAATGGGAAGAAAAAAAAAAAAAAAAGGATTGCCTGAGGACCTTGCTTTGTTGCTTTTCTTTCAATCATTATAAATTACATATTGCTTTTTGTCATTAATAGGCAAAAATTGTTATTTGAGTTGATGCTTTGAAGATAAGAACACTGAAGACTTCCTAGCATTTGATGTATCTTAGCCAGGTTGCCACTTTTCATTCCAAGTTTGGATTTGGACCACTGGTTAGCATAGGCTAGGTATCTACCCCATATGATTTGGCTGACTGAAATGTCTTTTATGTCATAGTAGTTTGTTTCAACAAAGGAATGTTACCTAAGCTCTGCAACTTTTAATAATTTTTCAACAATGTTTTCAGGGAAGTGAAAATTGGAGACTTCTGACAATATTTCATAATTCCATTTATTTTTCTGTAATAAAGTAATATTTAAATAAAAATAAGTAGTAAAGTTGCAAGAGTAACATGTAAAACCTCTGACTATAAATAAAAAACCCAATTATTTTTGCACCTCTTGCTGTTCCCTGACGGGATTGCAGAATTAAAATGTCATCAATTACAGTTCACAATTCACAAAGTAGGATTCAGTGGAGTTAGGATTTAACCCTGTGACAAAATTCCCATTGACCTTATACATAGGATAGCTGACATCAGCAGCTGAGCAGAGAGATGAGCTACACTTACCTGAAGAACATAATGAGATTTTCTCTCCTTTATAATGTTCACACCTGAGCCTATGCTAGGAGAGATTTGCAATGAACATGAGAACTGTAATGAAGTTACAGTTGAAGAGGAGACTGAGCTCATGTTTATGTTTTTGCAGGGTCTCATCTGTGTAAGAGTTCGCATATGTTCACTCACTGTCCACATCCAGTGGTCCTCGAGAATAGTTATCTTAGTCACACCCAACTAGTGTTATAAACAGAAAACTCATGACTTCTGGAATTAATTTTGCTTAATACATTTAGACTCTTGCAACATAATATAGCCCATAACCTGATGTCACTGATCAAACCCATTCAGTAAAGAATTTTGAAGAAACGATTTTGGTTTTGGTTTTTTTGTGTCACCTTGCCCCCTCCCACCAAAGTCTGATTCAATAATCTACGTTTGTCACAAACTAACTGCTTAAATATAGAGACAGTGGTGCTTAAAATAATGAACATCTTAAACAGATAGATATTTGTTTGTGTTGAATTGGAGTGAATGTAAGCTCCTAATGTTAATCAAAGTTTTTTAGTGAATTAATGATTTCTTGTGGAGTAAGCTAATCATTTAAGATTTGAGCTTCTATTTCAGAGTGTCAAAATGAAGGAAAATTCTTTTGTAACAATTACTAGCAGCATGTTTTTGTAGTGAAATGTTTGGAAACCATCAATGAACTGCTTTAAATTTCTCACTTCTGTAAAATCCTTTCACAAAAAAAAATAAAAAAAAAAATGGAAACTAATGGAAGCATAAAGTCAAAAAATTAGAATGTCAAGTTACACACAATATATTGGCTGTCTCTGAATTAAAATTAAGGTATATGGAGCTAAAGTGCTTACATTCTGTTTATGAGGTCTGATAGATTTAAAAAAAACCCCCAAAAGTAACCAAATATGCCAGAAGTTAGAGAAAGAAACAGCAATAAAAACCTTGAAAGTTATATTTCTCCGTTTCTTCCTTTCCATTCACAATGGAAAATCTTTTGTTTGTTCTTCTATGTTCTCATAAACCAAGCACAAATCAATGGATAGATGTGAATGGAGGTTTACAGAAGAGACATTTCAAGGTTTTGTATCTTTATATCTAGGTCTGAGTTCTATCCAGTTTCATTTGGAGGGAAGCAAAGGAGAAAAAAGAATAATTCTAATTTTACAAAATGAAGAAATCTTCCAATTTGAAAAGGGTAAACTAGCTTCTGCTACTCTGTTCTAAATGGTTATGTTCCAGTGTTGACCAAAGCATAATTTTGATTAGTTCAAGAGTAATATTTTTTTGTTGTATACACCATGAATCTAGGTGTTGTTAGACAACTTGTTAGGCCTTCCTAGTCTTTAACTGTCAATCATCTACTGCATTTGTTACTTCCATCCTGTCTTGAGGCCATTACAGCAAATAGCTTTTTGGTTGATACCTATGAAAGATTAGTACAGAAAGCAAGACACAGATGAATAATCAACAAATATGTTTTCTCTTTTTCGCCTCACAATGTTTTAGCAGAGGAGAGGAGCAACTGAGGTTTCTTCCTCTGGACTTTCTTATCATCTTTAAGATTTAAGCCTTAAAAATAAGCTTTTAGGAATCAAACACTGGAAGATCAAACTAGGAGTACTGCACAAAATAGAAGCATAAAAAAATAAACCAGCACTGTAAACAGAGGAAACCCTACTTGGTATGATTGATGTAGATGCCTAAGCATTTTTAACTGTGTTCATTTCTCTTAAGATCTATAACTTAAATGTCTTCCTCTTCTGTTGCCAGAATTTTAACCTGATTAGCACCCTGTACACAGTAGGAATCTCAGAGTCTGAGGTAGCAAATAAAGAGCTTAGCCACTGAAGGCATCTGCTACCGCAGAAGCAGCATTTCTGGTACACTTAAAATGAATTCCCTGATGAACAATTCACACTATGAAGACTGAGGTGCAAAGGGCCACTTCTTCAGGGCTTCACCATTATTAGACTATTTCATCATATGCCATGTGTTATATGGTGTGTGAGAAGACAAGGCTAAAACATGGATCTCACAAATGTGTGTACTTAAAAGCGAGCATTTGAGTAATTCTGCTGAGCTTCAGCAAACTACCATGTTCTTAAAGCCAAGCATGAAAACATTGGAAGAGTAAAACTCAGGATCTGAAAAAATAATAAATATAATAAACTAGCCATTGGATTGGAATTATATAATTGTGTCATAAGTGTTTTTCACTACATAAAATTTGAGTGATTGGTGCTGTTTTCTGAAAGTTTCCTGATTATTCTGAAATTCCATAAGCAAGATAATGGGATACCATAAATTAAGTTTCAATAAATGATTTGGCCTTTCTGTTTGCCATTTATAAATGTCTGCTTTGCATTTGCTATGAGAATCACAGATTATAACCCAGAGCACAAAAGGAATAAATGGAATTAAAACTTGGTTGTGTTGTGGAATGTTGCTATCATGTTCCTTGTATCAGTTCTACTTACTCTGGGTGCTCATGATTTTCCTCAGCAGATGGAAAGAGCCCTACAAATGTCACTGTTAATGAGTAGATGGAATTTTAGGTAGAACTTTAATGTAGAGAAGGCTTCATTCAAATGATCATCCATGCCAGCTCTGCAGCCTCACTTTGAATATTGTGTGCAGTTTTGGTCACCACTATATATGAAAGATCCTGAGCTATTAGAGATCATACAAAGGAGGGCAGAGAAGAAGGTGAAGGGCCTTGAGGGGAAGATGTGTGAGGGGCAACTGAGGGCACTTGGTCTGTTCAGCCTGGAAAAGAGATCTCTTCTCTGTGGTGACCAGTGAAAGAACCAGAGGGAATGGCCTGAACTTGTGTCAGGGGAGGTTTAGGTTGGATGTTAGAAGAAGGTTCTTCACTCAGAGGGTGGCTGGGCACTGGAACAGGCTCCCCAGGGAAGTGGTCACAGCATCAAACCTGACAGAGTTCAAGAAGTGTTTGGATGATACTCTCAGGCACATGGTGTGACTCTTAGGGGTGGTCCTGTGCAGGGTCAGAAGTTGGACTTGAGGATCCTTGTGGGTCCTTTCCAACTCAGCATATCCTGTGATTCTATGACTTTATGAAATTTTCACAATGAAAGGGAGCTGCATGATTTTACAAAACATGATGAATTAGAAATTACATATAATTTCCCTTCTACTGAGAAAGTTGGACAAGTAGAGTACAAGTCAGTAAAACTAATGTGTGACATAAACTACACAATTGTCCTTTATGGGCCACTGGAGCCTGGTGTTTCAGTGCTGTAGTGTGGATCCATCTGCATTTTGTAGATTTTCAGAATTTTTCTTCTCTGAGCTAAATCTCGTTTTAAAAGGCCGGTATTAGATCTTGGTTACTATGATAAAGACCACCATATAAAGATCTAAACAAATCATGGGAATTGTATTTCTGTAGAACAGAGAAAAAAGTGAAGAATGAGGTTTGACATTTCATGTAGGAAGGAAGTCACTGGTATGTAGCATTTCTGGGATAAAGGTGGCCTTATCGTTTCTAAAAAGTCATGAGAAACTCTTAAGGAAAAGAAAAAACAAATCATAAACTGTAGAAAGTCTTGATTCAGAAGTGGGCCCAGAATCTCCTGGTATTTTTGTCGTGTAGTCACTGTTTATTATCTGGTAGTGCCTGCCCAGCTTCTGCATGTGAAAATATGTGTTTTATCTTACGTCTGTATAAAACAGAGCATTTGCATTCCAGCACACTGATTCCCATGTTTAACTCCTGTCAGCTCTATATTTTACTTGGGATTGTGGGAAATACTGTGCCTTCAGCACTTGGACTTTGATCATATACTTGACAATGCTCTACTTGGTCACACATCAACTGTCATCACAGTCAGTGAATGTAGCTTGGTGTTTGTACTGCAGTCAGTTTCTTGCTAAGCTTTCTGCTATTTTGAAATCATAATCCCTCTGGACATCTTATGAAGCATAAATCAAATTCATCTGCTGGAGAGTTGTCTCTTGATTTTACAATTTGTAGTGGATAGCTACATTTTTGAAGTTGAGTGAAAATACACGTCACATTGGCTCATATTGGTTTGGGATTCATTTGGTTTGAGGTCATGTGTCTTTCAGAGAGCAAAAAAAAAAAGTCATTAACGTCTACAGTATGGAAATGTGGAATGTGGAACTCTTTGTCAGGTGGCTTTCTAATGCCTATGGTGATTTTAAAGGTAATCTTAGTTTTCCAATGAAGTAGCATCCTGTGGGAATTTTGAGCCTAAGCCTTAGAACTTAAGGAAAATCATATATTCCTCATCTAGATGATGATAACGATCAGTGATCTCAAAAATATAAAGGTTCCTTGTGAAATATGGTAGAAAATTTTGAACTTTTTAAGTTCAAAGAATTTTTAAGACTCCACAGTTTTTATACATGTGGAATGAAATTTCCGACTTTGGAAGTATAAAAAATACACTGTTTTCTGAAATGCCAGCATGTGTGTGATCTTGACTGGGCTACTTGTAGAATTTTGTAAGATAAATATGTCAAGTAATGTCAGGATTAGCTCTGCTGACTTTGTTAAATGAAGTTTAGGACAAATGTTGCTAGGTTTAACAATAAAGTTGATGAGAGTATCTGAACTATATCTGGGAAGTTTTCTGGAGCTACAGGTTTCAATGGCATTACTTAAGTCAATCTAGGAAGAATTCAGAATTTCATTTTATAATTAGAATTTAAAAAAAAAATATATAAATCCCTTAATCAGATTATATTTTCTTCACATGGAGTTCTAGTGTAATCATAAATGCTTTATGATCAATAATACTTTAATTTCTGACTAACTTGTATGAAATATAAGATATAAAAGTACCTCCAACACATATGTTTTGTTCATCTGACCCATATCCCTTTGTTTCTTGCCCTATTTAACCATATTCCCTTCACTAATGATGTCAGCTGGCATGTTTTCTTCCTTCCTGTCCTTGTAAAAAGGCCAGTTTATAAAAAATATACATCCTAAGGTTTTTCACAAAATAATTTTCTCCTTAAAAATCTTCATGGACAGTTGTAATGGGTATGTGAATTGCACTCCTATAAGGTGTGTCAACTTCAAAATCACTACTGGAAATACTGTTGTTGTAAGAAACCACTCCTTCTTAGTGGAGAAAGAAATGCTAACAGCATTAAGGAAATAGAGAATGACACAAATGACAATTGGAACAAGTATTGCTTTGTCACAGATGAAGGTGAAAATAATGTGTATAATTCAAAGCCCAAATAAATAAATAAGAGAAAGCAACATATGAACAAATATCTAATCAGTCTGTGCTACTGGGAGCTCTTCTACAGTTCTAAACTTTTTTGTTGTTGTTGTTCTTTCACGTGCTTCTTTATATTATATCTCTATGTTTAGAACTTTATATTTCATGCTAAGAATCACCTTTGATAGGTTTAAAAATTACATGTTATGTGTTCGATGCTATCATAACCTAGATGATACATCTTACCTGTATCTCTTTCTTTAAATACAGTTAAGAATTGACAAGTAGAGCTAGAACTTCTACATAATTTTTAAGTAAATTAGTTTAATAATGTGGAAAATATCTTTGTGTTTGTGAAACAAAACTCAAATTGTGGAATAAATGCTGTAAATTTTAAAAAATAGTATAAATTTCAACCTAGGTCAACACACAGTAAAATGTGCTGGATATTATTAAAATTCTTCTTATTTTTTTCTTAAACCCTCACATTTTTACTGAGAGGCTGAAAGAAATAAATTATGCTCTAATTCTGTGCAAGAACATTCTCCAAATGCTTCTATTTTGAAATAGATTATTTTCATGTTTTTAATTCGATTTTGCTTTACTCCTTTGTTTGTGTGATGTGCTTATTTGCCTTGATACTTTATTCTTTTTGTTCTGTGTTTGCTTTTCTGTCTTCTGTATAAAGCAAACAGCACGGGATATAGAAAACAAACTGGAAAAAATGAATACTCTGAGCATTTGTTTTGAATTATTGAGAAGCATGAACTTATACTGTGTCTTGGGTTGAGCTGGCAAAACGCCAACTGTCCGAGACAGAGTGAAAAGGGTTCTTC
>JAWWEV010000083.1:110317021-110354045 GCA_035583235.1 Hafferia zeledoni
TATCTATCTATCTATCTATCTATCTATCTATCTATCTATCTATCTATCTATCTATCTATCTATCTATCTATCTAAATTCATTCATTCATTCATTCATTGATTCATTCTTCTGCTCTTAACATATTAAGTTCATTCTTCCTCTTTGCCTTTTTTTTTTTTTTTATTTTTTTATTTTCTGGTGTAAATAATGGATGTCCATACTGTTCCTCAATCAGCCACGTTCCAAGATACTGTAATTGGGCCTCCCTCTATTTTGCTCTGTAAAAGTCATTTTTAGTGTTGAACATAGATTTCTCTGTTATTTCTTTATACCTTTTCTACTATCTCACGCATGTTTGTCATAGGGCATCACTCTCACTCCTCATCCAGTTTCTTCTTTCCTTATCAACTTTATGCTGCTTTCTTTGTTGTAGTCTTTTTTGTCCCAGATGTTTTTTTCAGTTAGTCTCGTCATATCTATCCTTTCCCTCTTTCTTCTCTGTTGATTTACTCATTCTGAGAGTGTGTCGGTCTAACAAAATACTGTTATTGAAAGTTATTCTTCAAATGGCATAATTTCTTTCTTTAAATCCTCTTGTGTTCAGTCATTCACTTTCAAAGACAATTTTCTTCTCTATTCCTTCCAAACCACGCTGTACTTTCTGATCTGTGTACCTCAGCATCATGCTCCAAATATCTCCTAATTATATGTTGCTTCACTCTTGTTTTAGTTCCCTCTGTTAGCCTAAGGTTTGGTCTCTACCAATTCTACCATTTATAACAGTGTCCCATTTCCTCTTGGCTAAGAACTTTCCTGTTTTCTGAGCACCTATTTTCAACCTCAGGAAAACAAGTCTTTTTAAATCCCATTGAATGACAGAATACTTTGTCTTCCCAGTGATATGTGTGCTTTCTTTACTAAAGCTATATGCCATATGTGGTCCTGTGAAAGATGCTCTGAATAGCTGATTGTAAAGTGCCATGTAAAAATGCAGTGTTGTTAGAAAGGACGACTAATATTACTATGAATTAATATTATTTCAGACAAATTTAGAAATCCTTCTAAGATACTTAGGCTTTGTGGTTTTCATCTCATCATTTTTGGCTCTCACCTTGTAATGTACTTTCCACTTCACTAAAGGCATGATAATGAGGCATGCATAATTGAAATGAAAATCTCTTCACAACTCCTTCTGATTGAATCTGTTGAGAATCATAATCAGGCACTCCTGAAGTTAAAGAACACTAGTACATTGATGTGCAGCAGAAGTCTGGACTCTGCATGAGTTGCTTACCTGGCTGACATACTGTCCTGCAAATTACTCTAATTACAAAAAAAGTATAAGGGATACACTAATGGGCTGTGAAAGAAACCAATAATCTTGCATATGCATGATTGAAGATCTTTATAGATAAAGTAATTAAATGACAGTGGTAGTTCTTGGATGCATCTTGTGTGCAGAAATGCTTTCCGAAGAAGAAGAAAATTGACAAGAACCAGGAATCCTTATGTTAATACACCCACAGTTTTCTCTAAAGATGCATTTTTCTCTGTTGTTGTAAATACTTATGCACCTAACTTGCATATTGAAGCAATTAATTCCTGACTTTTGGGATAGTGTTTTATGACCCCCAAAGATTTCAGTTCTGATTACAAATCTTTCTTCTGACAAGTTTCATTTGTTGAGGAGGATTCTTTTGAAGAGACGATTTCTTTCTCTAAATTACAGAAATTACTAAGTTCTATAATCCATGTGCTTTTTTGATGGAATAATTACATATGCAGATAATGTGACACAGAAATGTGTTTAAAATATTAATATGAAAGCCAGGGCCTGGAAACTTAAGAAATGGTAACAGTAAGATTCTCTGTGAAAATTTAATGTAATTTCTAATCCATATTTGTGTGGGTAAAATTTCTAACTGTAGGATGATCTATTGCAAACCAAAGTGTCTCATTAAATCTGACACAAGGTGTAGTAATGCATCATATCCTTTTCACATAGTGTGTCATTTATTTTGAACAGGCAAACTCAGTAGTACCTTGACTGCAGTAGAAGTTTATGTGTTTTTTATGTGATGGATTGTTTAATGTGCATTTAATGTGCTTTATTTCTATCATATTTAGGTTTAAATACGCTCTTTTTTTTTTTTTCCTTTCTAAGAACTAAAAAATTAGAAATGGAAATCAATGTTCCTATCCCCAGTTAGATTTATATATTTTCATTTAAACATGTCAAACATTTTACAGCACAACTCTCAGTGGCTGAAGGAAGCAATATGAGTAGAAGAGGTGAAAGCCTTTTTTCTTGATAGAGACTTGCCTCTGGTCAAGAAAAGAGCCATAATTTTCCCATTGATACTGCAACTTTTTCCTAGATAGCATCGGACCATGAAGACTCAGCAATGGTTGATTTTAAGCCTGTAGAGGCACATCCTTGATTGATTATGGAATTTTTTTGTCTATTCTTTGCTGCTGTTTTTTTCCATCTTTTCCTATCATCACCTGCCTGGATAATAGCTTTTCAAGCAAGCACTTTGGGCAACATGAGAATGAGTATAAGAAGGAAGAGCGTTTAAATCTGTCTTTGCTGCTTTCTCCCTGCTTCTCTTCCTCACTATAGCATTGATCTTATAGTAATTCTAGATACAAAGGTAACAAATCCTATAGCCATAGAATGCTCTTCTCAGGTACATAAAAAGTGTAGCGACATGGAAAAGCTGTAGTGGATTTACCATTCAACATAAAGCGGAAAGCTTTAAAGATTATAAAGGCAACAAAGCTGGGAAGGGTCTGAAGCACAAGTCCTGTGAAGAGCAGCAGAGGGAGCTGGGATTGTTTACCTTAGAGAAAAGGAGGCTCATGGATTGTGTGTGGGGGGGAGGACATTGCTCCCTGCAAGTACCCGAAAGGAGGGTGTATCCAAGGAGGTGTGGGTCAGTATCTTCTCCCAGGTAACGAGTGACAAGAGGAAATGTTCTCAAGTTGCACTAGAGGAGGTTAAGATTGGTTATTGGGAAAAATTTCTTTACTGAAAGGGTTGCAGATAATTGCAACAGCCTTCCCAGGGAAGTGGGTGAATCACCATCTGTGGAGGTATTTAAATATGTGTAGATGTGCACCTGGGGGCATGGTTAAGTGGGGGGTTTGGCAGTGTCAGGTTTATGGTTGGACTTGATGACCTTAGAGGTCGTTTTCAGCCTATGATTCTGTGATTCTGAGCTGAAGTCTTACAAGTCTGTGTTCTGTGTATTTCTGCTAAAATAAACTGAAGGCATGTACCATTCCTAATTTGATCCATTTTCTATGGAAATGCCTAAAGAATAAGTTCGAATGTAAAAGCCAATTTCCTACTTGATTCCCTGTGTTCCCAGATGTCATGATATATGAACTCAATTTCTAAGAAGGTGTTTTTAGTGTGAGGGAAATAATTTTCTCAGTTTCACTTGGAAAGAATGACATTTTTTACAGCTGAAATTTTCCAATTAAAAAAGAACAAAACAATGGATATCCAAAAAACCCCACTACATTTTCTGTCTGCAGTATCCTCTGTGTTAAAGTGAGTGCAGAATTCTCTGCATTAAAATTGTATTCTAGGTTAACTTGGATTTATTACAGATCCTTCTGTTGTAGGCAGACTTTTAAGCTAAGGGCTGCAGCTCTGGACATCATCCAACTTTTGCAGTTAATTATGGCTGTAGACAGTGTTCTAAATTTTGAATGTCAGACTGCTTCTCCAGTATTTGAAAGAGGTTTGGCTATTAATGGAAGTCTGTTGACTGATCCTATCCAGAAAGCCTGAAACTATATCCATGAGCTGAAGAATTTATTTAGGGAAATGGAAGTCTGTTGAGTCTTTCTCTCCAGCATAGCATTGTATACTGTCTTTTTTCCAGGAAAGTATTTTTCTTCTGTATCTCATCATTATAGAAAGGCCCCTTGATACCTTTTCCATGTAAGGCCAGTCCTAAGACTGTCAACCTTCTGTAAGCTACAGTTTTTGTGCTATTCATTTGCACTATTCTCATGTTTATAATTGTTTTCTGGAGATTTTAATTTCAAAGGTTTTCATGTTTATGACCTGAGGTAGTTGTTAAAATTATTAGAAAATACATGCTATGCATCTTTTGGCTTCTTTTCAGTTCTGTTAGTAGTCCTTAAGGGTAATTTTTAAACCACCAGCCATTGTGGGAGCTGTCTTCCCTACTGCCTTCTCATGTTTAGGCTCACAATATTGCTTTGCAAGTCAAAACATGGGCCATTCTTAGCTGTCCCTCTTAGTCTTTGAGCTTCTTTCTGTCTTCATGAGAGTCATAATTTGATAAATCGTACCCTGATCATACATTGTTCCATTACAGTATTAAGTTTGCATTAGCTGATTTTTTTGTTGTTCAAGGATTATTATATAAATGGCTTAATACTGTGTAATATTTAGTATAATATTAAGGCAGTTGTTAACAATATTAATTTTTATATAAAGGAATATTAATTATTGGGAAAATATAAAAATCATAAATTCAGATGTAGAAAAATCACAAAGGGAGTAATATAAAATAGTAATGAGGAAACATAAAACACTGCTATTGTGCCTTCTTAAGTGCATCTGATACAGGAAGTGGACTTTGTTGTCTTTTAAAATAACTATGAGAAACTTCAATCACTAAAATGTAAAATACTTGACACCATCAGTACATTGTTCTACTTGTTAAATATTAAACATGGTAGAGTTTTCCTATACTCGGTATACTTCAATAATACTTCCAGATCACCTACACCAGCAAATTACTGTTGTTTTCAGCAAAGGCAAATGTTTGTTGAACTCCTCTCCAGCCTTGAAGGTTTTCATCCATAATGACTGCAGGGCTGGTCTTCTGACTTCTATTGGTCTTTGTTGTGTATATAGTAGTAGCTTAATTTTAGTTGTGATTATCTAAGGTTATGATAGAGACAAGTTTTTAAGGAGAAATACTATAAGCCATAGTTTTATTTAAGAAAGAACTTCAAAGGTCAGCAGATGATTATTGAGTAAATCAAGAATTCACATTTTCCTCTCAAATATCCTACAACACTGACTATTGTATTGTTCAGTTCCAGATTCTGATTAACTTAATTAAAATTAATTGTTAAGATGTAGAAGGAGAATGGGAACAGCAGAGAAGCAAAGCTCAGGAAGATTAGTTGCAAGGCAAATATGTCAAATTAAAGCATTACATTTTGAGTGAAAGGAAAAGTTGTTGGAAGTGAACAGACATATCTGATCGAGAATAGTGCAAAAGCCAAATGCTGAAATGGGAGCATTCAGATAATGAATGGTGTTATTAAGGATAAAAGTGTACAGATAAAGGCTAAAATAAGCATACTATAACTATTATTGATGACAAAGAAAGATGACAGATTTATTTTACAGTATTAGGAGTTTCTATAGATCTCATTACCGGAAGCCTTATGTTAGTAGAATAAGGAGGAAGAATGTTGGTAACTGTTGCCTTGGAAAAAAAAAATAAAGAAAAGGTTCTCTGTAGAAAGTGAAAACAAAAAGCCCTCTGTGTCCATTATGTTTCTGCCATGCTGTAATGCATCTCATAAACTAAGGACTTGCAATCTGTCTCTGTCTCCCTTATCAAGGCAAGAAAAAATGTGTGAGAAATGGTTATATGTAAAACTGTTAGGACGTAGTGGTCAAGACTGAGGAGTACATATCATAATTTGGGTTACACAAATCTTTCTGGGATTTGTCTGTACCAGGAAAATCAGGGCCATACATTTTGTGACAAATTTATAAGTTTTGTTGCAAGTTTAGTCAGAATGTTTTTTTCAACATTTAATTGAGCTGGTGGATCCCAAGAGTAAACTATAAGAAACTACAGTCTTCAGTGCTGTTGCACCTTCTCTTTATACCAACATGGGCCTTTGCTGTGTTGCTCTAGAAGATGTGTGTCATCAGCTAAAAAGGCCATTCCTGCACTGTAGGGCTTAGTGTGGAAAGACCTGATGGTTATGCTTATTTCCATGTCTTGCATGTTCAGTCTTAGGAAAGATGAACAAAATAAAACAATATTGGAAAGCTGTATGTGATAATACAACTCAGACAGATAGAAAGGCTAGTCTAATGAGTGCTTCTCAGACATGGAATCTTAATGTTGTGCCTATACAGTGTTGTATTTATGGGTTTGTTTGTTTTATTGAGTTTTGTTTTGTGGTTTTTTTGTTTGTTTGGTTAATTGGTTTGGTCTTGTTTGCTTTGGTTTGCTTTGCTTTTGTGTTTTGTTTCATTTGTGTTTTTTTTTTTTTTTTAACTCAGGTTAGAAAGAACTTGTTTAAGCAGTTGGACTACAAGTTGAAGTTGATGCTGTGCAGATGTATGGGATGTAGAGAATAATGAAAATAAAAGGGCTGCAGGAATATAGAAAAAAGAAAAAGTAAATACATGTTTGGTTTTGAGGTTTTTTAATCAGTTGATAATACCAATCAAGTAAATGACAGCTATCCTGAGGTTAAAAATAGTTTTTGCTCTTAGAAAAGACTATAGCCAGTGCCTAGTAACTGATTCTTTCTATGTACTCTGATACAGAAAACTGCAAACTAAATATCATATTGCAAGATAATATAGTTTCCTTTGAATCAGTGAAATAATTGAGACCATTAGGGTTAAAGTTTTCTGAAGCAAAGATTATAAAATCCTTTCTGAGCTATTTAAGCAGAAAATCATTCTATTGACATCTTGGTCATTCCCTGTTCCTATGGGGTCTCATGCTTCGTTCCACTTTATATCCTTAATGCTGCTGTCTTTGTCTGCATTTCCCACATACTTCATTTCTTTTGATGTGCCTCTTAATGTCTTTAGCAGAAGTCTCTTCTTATGTACTAAATTTTCACCTAAAATCTCCTTGAAAACTCACGGCTTTTGGGCTTATTCTAAGTTCCTGAGGTGACTGGACTGAGCAAAAGAACCTTGAATGCATAAGCTAGAAAATGCTTGGAGGACAATGCCACTCTCCAGCAGCTGCCCAGCTGAAAAGAATACACAAACCTAAAAATTTTCATAAAGCAGCAGCCTTGGAAGAAATTCAGATTGCAAGGCAGGAGCCAAGTAAAGGTATAGTACTGTAACAAGACAGTGAGTTGGAGGAAAATGAATTCCAGGATTAACAAGCTGCAGAATTTATGCTTACTGAGCTGTTACAAACCAGTGATGGAGGAAAATGAGCACTATCAACAGCTACAGAGTATAAGAAGCATAAGAAAATGAGGGGTGCAGTCAAATAAGATGGCTTGAACAATTACATTTTGGAGTGGAAAAGGTTGGAAATATTCAGTTTTTAATTAGACAGACTCTGATTTGAAAATTGAAATAAAACAATCAAGAAAACCTGTGAGAGTCTGGTATCTTCTGAAAAGTCAATTAAAGATTCTTTTGGCTACTGTGCCAATTTGACATATTTCTTGCCAAAATGGTAGAAAAAAAAGACACTGAAAATGTTACCTAGATGACTAGCTTTGTGATGATCCATATATATAGACCAGGACACCAAGTTTGGCAAGGGAAGCAATGCTTATGTTTGAAAAGGGGCAGTTACTTTATAGTTGAGTTAGGTTGAGCTGGCAAAATGCCAACAGCCCAACACAGAGAGAAAGGGTCCCCCCCAACAGAGGGAAAAGGAGAGAGAGAAAAAAGAAAAAAAACAAAACCCAAACCCAAAACGTGAAGTAGCAAGCTTCTTATATTATACAAGACATTGAAAACAGAATATGATATATATACAAATGTGAGGAAAAAAATCCCACAAACTAACAACAATAGCTACCGAGTCACCCAACCAAATAATAGAGATTCCAAACACCCTAACCCTACAAAACCTCCCAAAACCTCTTCCAGAGAAACTTCCCAACAGGAGAGGAGAAAATTAAGAAGAAAATGTTCACCTCCCTAGATAACAGTGCAGATGGCGGCAAGGCCTAATCGTGGCAGAGGCAGAGCAGTGTGTCCCCACCGGCCTGAGGCAAAACCCAAAAGAGATAGAAGCTCCTCCTCTCTCTTTTTATACATCTTGACACTTCTTGATGATGTCAGATGATATGAAATACCTCTTTGGTTGCTTAAATCAGGTGATGCTTGTTCCTTCTGAACTATGTCACATCCTTTGGGCCTGCTAAATTTAGGCCTAACTGAGGCTTAAAGCCAAAACTACCAAAATAGTCCACCCCAAATTCATTTGCAGTAAAAAAAAAAAAAAACACAAAAAAACAAAAAAACAAAAAACCAAAAAAACAAACATAATCCTTTTCAAGAAGTGAAGTGAAAATTAGCTGTATTATCAAATTAGAAATCTTGGAGTGCTTTCATATTTTGTTAACTCTTAAAAGCTAAGTAATTATAAATATGAAATCTGTGATACTCTCTTACCACACCTGAATAGTTGGACCAAGTGATTTTGAACATGTTGGTCAATACTTTGTATTTTGGTTCTATTTCTTGTATTCAAGAATTATTTCTTGTATTAGCAAAAGGAGGTGTGTCTTCTGAGAAATGCAGTAAGAGTGTACTCTATTGATGAAAGCATTTGAATTAACTAAATGTCTTACTTGGTTTAAGTCTTATTTCCTTCTTCTGTCACATTGTCTTTACAAGTTTGAAAGTCGGTACAACAGTGCAGTAGTTATCACTTTCTACATAAGTTAGTTTTAATGCTGAAAAACCAGTGGAAGTTTGGAAGTGGTATTGGAAGTGATCGGTGCTTCCACCTCTGCTTCCCCTTGTCAGGAAGTTGTAGACTGCAATGAGGTTTCCCCTCAGTCTTCTCTCCTCCATGCTGAAGAAACCAAGGGATGTCAGCTGTTCCTCATACAGCTTCCTCACCAGACCTTTCACCACCCTCGTGGCCCTCCTTTGGACGTTCTCTGAGAACTTAATGTCTTGTTATATTGCAGTGCCAAAAACTACCCACAATTATCAAGGTGAGGCCACACAAGTGTAAAGCAGAGTGGGACAATCCCCTCCCTTGACCAGCTGGCAATGCTTTGCCTGATGTCTCCCAGAACATGGTTGGTCCTCCTGGCTGCCAGGGCACTGGTGACTCATGTTCAACTTGGCATCCACCGGGCTCCCAAGGTAGCTTTTCACAGTGCTGCTCTCCAGCCTGATCTATGCAAAACCAAGGTTGCCCCATTCCAGGTGCAGAATCCAGCACTTGCCCTTGTCAAAATTCATACAGTTGGTGATTGCCCATTTCTGTAATTTGTTGAGGTCTCTCTGCAGGGTGTCCCCATCTTCAAGGGAGTTGACAGCTCTTCCCAATTTTCAGTTTACATAGTATCCCTCCCAGTCCTGCCTTGGTGTCATTAATGATGTTGAACTGGGCCTAATATGGAGCCCAGTGGAACCCCACTAGTGACAGGTTACCAGTCTGATGTTACCCCATTCATTATAACTTTAATTTTGAATAATTGTTTTCCCTACACACATACTATACAGAAAACCTTGAGACTGTGAATGAAGTGAAATAAAGTATATAGTTGTTAGAACACTGCATGCAAAGCTTTGGGAGCGAGCAGCTTTTGCTGCTATTTGAACTAGCTGTCCAAAGGTCCTAGAAAGCTGACCTG
Organism: Hafferia zeledoni; assembly: GCA_035583235.1. Taxonomy (NCBI): domain Eukaryota; kingdom Metazoa; phylum Chordata; class Aves; order Passeriformes; family Thamnophilidae; genus Hafferia; species Hafferia zeledoni. Next base: position 110,326,605 of record JAWWEV010000083.1, read on the forward strand.
AATTTTGCAGTTTCCAGGAAGAAAAAAGAATATGCAAAACAATTTTAAGTGTTTACTGAAAACAGAAAGTGATGCAAAGGAAAAGCAACAATCCGTTCTTCTCAAAAGCTTCATAAAACTTTGCAAGGGGCAGAAAAAAGACAGAAATGGTGTTGAGACTGAGGGTGTCTCATCTTTATTGCAAGACATAGTGAATGTCTCTGGCAGCCTATACTGTTAGGGGAAGCATTTTGAAGATTCAGATACTGATGCATAGTTGCTAATGAAGTGGACATATTTGTTGAAGAACCATCTTTGAAGAAAGTCGTCTATAAAATGAATACTGGGGATGGTTTTACTGCAAATGTTGTACTTATTATTAAATACTATGTAGGTCAACATTTAAACAGTACTATGTAGTACTCATCTATACAGTTACTGGTACACTTTGTACAGTAATCTGTTGAAATCTTTCATGATGCAGAAGTGTTGAGATAGTATCTGAGACTCAGTTTAAATATCTGCTTTGAGCCTCAGATTTTTAAATTCTGCAAGATCAAACAAGATTCAAGAGCCCCATAACAAAGCAAATTGTAATAATGAAGTCAGAAATTAACTTGAAGCATAAATAAGAATTCCAACATAAGGAAGATAAAAATAAAAGCAAACTCAATCTGCACTTAAAAATTAGTAAGGGTTGGATAGATTACATAACCAAGGTTGATTTAAGTAGAATTAATTGCAATTCATACTGAAAAAAACCCTCCTCATGTAACTCTTTCTGCTTGTTACAGTCTTTACAAAAACAATTGCAATGACTAAATTAAAGTAATTAATCAAGTTAATTATGTATCATCAGATGGTCTGCTGCTAGAAGTGTATGAATTATTCTTCAGCATGGGTTCTTGTTAGAACATCTTTCCTTTCTTGTATTAAAGCACAGGTGAAAAGTTGGGGTTTCCTGATGGCTAATTCCTGCAAATTGACTGCTTTTTATTTTACCTCCTAGATAAGCTGATTTGTTATTGTTTAACTGTCAATATATATGTAAGCGTGACAATCAGAATGTATTCTAGAATTTACTGTTTTGTTTGGCTTAGATTTCTTTTGTTGGGGAAGTTGATTGAAAAAGGACACAACCAGTAATCGAACATTTGGTTGAGGGTTTTTATGTGTATTTTCATTCACTGTAATTTGAATTTTCTTTCTGTCTTCTCATTCAGTCTTTTTGAGTCTTTGGAGGTAAGTGGAAAAAAATCATGCATTACATTTCACCATTAGGCTGCTCATTACTACTTAGGCATTCTGCTGAATTTAATACTCTTTTATTTATAAGTAAGGCTAGCAACATCATTGGTGTTATGGAAGACTGACATTTGCTATGTTAGACTTTGTCTTCTATTCTTCAGAAATTCTTCTTGGAAAACTAACTATGTAACTGTATAATTAAAGCTGTATCAGAAAACATTGTCAAAATATTGCATTGTGCTAAAGCAAGCAGTCTCAGCTCCAACACCTCTGCGTTTTTCAGGAATGGTTCTGAGGTCTTAACAGCATTCTTCTAGTTTTGCTAAGCTGATTAACTATGTTGTGTTGGCCATCAATATTAATTTAGCATAAATACTATAAGTTGATATCCTATCTATTTATAAAGAAAATGCAATGGATCACTTTCTGAGAGAAGAGCCACCACTCTTGCCCATACCTACACTTGAGCTCAAACATACTCATAAATTCATAAAATAAAAAAAATCATGTGTAGAGATTAATTTGCATGTCTGCACGCATTCACCTTTTTTCTTAATGATTAGGAATATTTCTGTTTTCTTAACGAGTTTTCATTATTTTTGACAAAGTCAGTGGCCCATTTTACCATATACTCTCTGATGTAACATTTATGATTTTAATGATCGCTATCTGTGCAGATACGCTTGATGACTGCGAAAAAATGTTTGATACTCTTCATATTGTCTCCCGTCAGCATATTCTAAACATTTCAACTGATTCTTCAGTTATGATGAAGATTATATGTATCTTCAAGTGTATTTTCCTGGTAGTATTAAGTCAAGTTCCTCTTTTTTAGTAGGGTAGTTAGTGTTTCTTTTTGGAATTAGTGTATCAGCACTATTAATGAGATGCTATTAAGTACCACTAAAATTGCGTTATTATATCTATTATAATTTTCACTTAGAGTCTCAGTCATATCTATTATAATTTTAATCTTCACTGAGAGTCTCAGTCATGTACTGTGCAATAATTGGCATTCAGTTTCCTCACGTTAGCCTCTACTATTCGAAGAATTTCCTATCTCCATTTAAGATATATTAATCAGTGGGAACTATATTATTTCCATTAACTTATGGGATTTCGGTTTAGAACAAAACATTATTCCTTAAAGGTATACAAGACTGAAGTAAAACACATCTATCCTCTGTAGAGTGTATTGCTAATTGTGATGGTGATAATTATTGTTATAATAAATACTAAATAATATCATTCCTATAAAGCCTGTAAGTGATCTGAAGCCAATTGAATTGAAAGGAATTGACAAAGATCTATTTATTCAGAGTTTGAAATAGAATAGCTAGCTCTACATAAACAATGTAAACTAACATTCAGGAAAGTAGAGATCAGAGTTTTCCATCTTGAAAGCCGATCAGCAAGGTCAAATATTCTCATTTATCCTGTGAGAAGCCTGAAGATTCTTTCATGACACCATATCAGGACTGGATGTGCTGGGCTGCAGCCAGCTCAAGCTTCCCAGCTCTGGTGAAATGGCTTCTCAGCAGCTCTCAGGTTTGGAGAATTTGATGAGATTGTTGACTGTTCGTTTGCATTAGGAAGTTCTATCTCTTGGTTATGCCAAAAACTTTGTTAATATAATGTTAGTAACTTTAAAAGGCAGAAGTGGATCATGAAGTGGTTTAGGTCTCCTCATTGAAAGGGAAGTAGACTCAGTGGACAGAATCTAAATTTGGCATTTGTTTTGTAAGTTTCCTGTAGGGTATAAGGCAAGCCTTCAGTGCCTATTTAGTTTTTCTGCATGTTTATATTTTATAGTGCATTTGTATTTTTTATTTTAAATTCAGGCATCAGTCGATGTTAAATGCCATTCTACATTCAGCCATTCAGTAGATGTTGTGAAAACCCTGGGCAGAAACAAAAGTTCAAGTTTAAAGGTGGACTCCACATTAAACTTTAGTGCAGTCTGTAGTGTAGAGTCATAGAGCCATAGAATAGTTTGGGTTGAAAGGCTCATGTAAAGACCATCTGGTTCCAACCTCCTGCCATGGACAGCAATGTCTTTTACTAGATCAGTTTGGTCAAAACCCCATCCAGCCTGGCCTTGAACACTTAGAGGGATGGAGCATCCACATCTTGTCTGGGCTACCTTTGCAGTATCTCACTGCCTTCACAATAAAGAATTTCTTCCATATATGTAACCTAAATGTATACCCATTTTAAAACCATTACCCCTTATCCAATCACTACAGGCCCTGGTAAAAAGTCTCCATCTCTGTAGTACTGACTCCACCACAGAGCAGCTAAGCCCAAGACCTTTTATCCCATACTCTGTTGGAGACACATCGTATGGTTGACAAGAGGTCAGTTTATTGGGCTGCTTCTTAGAGTGACCCAACACCACATATACTATAGAAGATTAAATGTGGTCAGCCTTCAGGCATAGTCTAGGGTGTCCAGGCATTCTGTGTATTCAGTGTTCTCTTTTAAACATGTTTAAGGCTGAATCCTCTCACAATAGTAGCGTAGAGCAGTTAAGGTTCTTCTGTGTTGCTCTTCAACAGTTTTTTTAATACTCCCTTTTTTGGAAATGTTCTGCAAATCAGAAAATACTTACCTTTAGTGATGCTGGAGAGCATCAGTAAGTAATGTATATGTGCAGCAAGAATGTACCTTCTTGTACTAACCTGCTGATGGTTACAAATTTTTTTTTTTGTTTGTTTTCATTTATTCTGAAATGTCTTATGACAGTTGTTGTTAGGAACATTATTGTGATCTAACATTCCTAGGAATCCAGTGATAGAGATCTGTGGAAGGGAAGATTACTTAGAAAGAAAGGAGCTTTAAAAAGATTCTTGAAACTTCTGGTGTGCTCTTCATGCATTCTAAATATCTGATTTTTTGAGTCATCTCACAATGAGAATACTTCTGACTATGTTGTTGAGCTATAAGGGAATGCGTCAGACAGCTTTCTTTCACAGTGTATAGAAAGCTAACATTCAAACAAAAATTCGTTCTGACAAAAGCTGTGACTTGTGTCAGAAGTAAAAATTAAATGCCAGATGGATAATTCCATCCAAAATGACAGTTTAGCCTTGAGGACATACTATTTTTTTATTTTTTTTATTTTTTGATGCATTTTGTAATTAAAAGCCAGACAATATCTCAATATCTCAGTGTAAGGCAGTAGAGAAAGCAAAGACACAAAGAAAGCAAAGAGAAAGCATTTCACTATGTGTGAAATGAAGACACGCTAAGAAGTAGTTAACAGATGAATTCAAATTTTAATTAATTTTGTTATATTTACAACACATGTAAAGTCAAGAAAAAAAAACCCTGGTTAAACTTTAAGATGAGTACTTCTTTAAAACACTGTCTTGGGTTGAGCTGGTAAAATGCCAACTGCCCAACACAAGAGTGTCAGAGCCTCCCTCCCTGCTGCTGAGAAAAGGGAGGAAAAAAAACCCCTCTGGAAACTAAAACTAGGTTTATACTTAAACTAATTATATATATTTATACAGAAAAGAGAAAATGAAAAGAAAACTACAATATAACACACACTTACACAAGTTAGATACAATAACAATTTTCTACTTCTTACTGAAAACAGATCCTACCACTCTAGATCCGTAAGAACCCCAAAAGACACCCAGCAAGGAACAGAAAGAAATAACAATAAAATGTTTCTACTTCCCTGAACTAAAACAAAATGCAAAGTAGCAGTGGGCAGCAGTGAAGGCCCAGCAGAGCACCATAGCAGCAGCACATCCTTGAGAGAACACCTCCTACTTTGGCTTTTGTATTTTGAGATGATGTCGGAATATGGTATGGAATACTATTGGCTAGTAGCAGTCAGCTGTCAGTTAGCCCAACACAGATCAAGTCAGCTGATAATTTCAGGTCTACTCTGAAATCTAAAGCCTAAATTTTGGCCTACACCTAGCTAAACCCATAACAAACATGTATATAAAAATAAATCTAAATTTTTTTATAAATACTTAAATTAGATAAATGGAAGATATATTTTTTGCTTATTTTTATTGCTTACTTTTCTTTTTCCTGTAAGATTGATTTTCATACTTGTTCCAGGTTAACTGAATGCAATTTAAAAAAAAAAAAAAATCAATCAGAAGTAGTCTCAGATATTTCCAAACCATGGTTGTTAAACTTTCTGTTAAAAATTAAGCTGTACCATACCCTTTTTCAGAAAGGGTTTAGCAAAACAAAGAGAAAAGGGATGCAGCTAAAATAAGCAGAAACGGACTTTGAAATCACCAACTAAAACAATTCTTGTATATACACATAATTTGTATATTTTCATTTAGTTAAAATGTTCAGATGTAAAAATGTTTATCAGAACAGTACACTAACTATTTTGGGATATTTGTTTTCTATTTTTTAAGGCTGTTATGTCCAAATCCTTATGATTCTCAGCTTTCTGTGAGAACTTAAATGCTGGACTTTAAATCATATAGTTTTGAGCTTTAATGAAGCTGTAAGCCATCCACAAAGCTTCTGCAATGGTTCTAGACTGCAGCAATATCAGGGATACACATAACTCTTTTCCCATGAGCAGATTCATTCTATATACACCATTTAAAGAAAATGCTAGTGCATTCATTAAGATATTGTAAGTTCAAATCTTATGCTTGATCATAAAAGTCTGTCTCATATGTGAGAACATCAACCATTAGTGTGGTAACAAGCGATTATACTTAATGATACAGCAAACCTCAATGTGCTAGCCTGTTGGTACAAGAAATACTAAATATATTGCCTTTCCAGTTCCCCATGCAACAATATACTCAGTCCTCAGTGTCACATAGAACAAAGAAAGTGAAGTATTGTTCACAAGGATAATTTTAAACTTGGTACATTGCTAGACACAGAAGTTCTTTTACTAAGAAGGAAAAAGGAAAAGAAATTAAAAAATGGGGTATTTTTACCTTTACCTGTCTCTGGGTATGGTGTTTAAATATTGTTTATTTTTTGGCATATGTGAGAGGTCAGTCATTAAAAACAGACTAATGCATTTTCATTTTTGATTGCAGTGGTGTCGAGACAAACATAATGAAAGGGAAGACAGGCATCTTAAAGGCAATGGGGCTAGGTTGGATGCATGTTTTCCAGGTCTGTATTTAGCAAAAATTTTAATTCTTTCCCACTATGGTCAATAGTAACAGTGTCTCCTGGGGATACTTAAAACTTTCAGAGCAAAAATTTTTTATCTTCAGTGTGTCCTACTGCTAATCAAATAACCAAAATAACAATACTCTATGCTATTCTGAGTTTCCCAGAGCTTTCCTAGCATAGCATTTTTTCAGTTTTCTCTTTCTCAAAAGTATCTTGTATTCCACAGCTGGACATAGTCTGTATAAATATATAGACTGTAGAATAGTTTTGTTTGGGATGTCCTTTCTCTCTTAATTATTTTCATTATTAGTGGCTATACATGTGAAAAGTACAATGAACTATGCCATATCCCCAGAGTAGTATATGGTTTCATCTATTGACTTTTTTGGCTATTGTGAAAACCTCAGTTTTGATTTTATGTGCCCAAATCTGTCAAGTATTAAGTACCTTAACTAAATGCTAAATTATTAATTGCTGTGTTGTACAAACCATGCAAGTTTGATTTGCAGACGTTGATAGCAGGCCAAATCTAAAGCTGGAACAGAAGACTGACTTCAGGCCATATTCTTTGCCATAGCTTAATGAAAACTGAACTCAAGAATTCCTGATACTTGTTTGTTGCTTCATTGCAGATGGTCAAATTTATCCTACGTGATTAACTTAAACAACCTCCTATCAAATAGGGCGGAATCTAGTAAAAATATGTATTTAGGACACAAAGAAGTAGCAATCAGTTCAGCTTAATTAGACCCATACCTACTTTATACAATTAGCGTTATTAGCACAGTGTTTGCCATCAAGTTTCTCAGTGATTAAAATGCTGGATGCTAGAATATTTGGCTCAAGCTTCTCTTGTGGCAACCAGTGGTCACACAATGTTCTCAGGTTGTCACGTTGTCTAGGTGATGCATACACCCAAAAAGATCACAGCTTCAGTGTGCTGCAGTAAAATAGAGACAGAGCTCCCTCATCCCCAAAGTAATCTGTGTATTTTGTTGATACGACTTTCAGTCATGGTACCACTGAAAAGGACCTCTGAGTCAATGAGTCAAAGCTTACCATTTCATGTAGCAGAAATTTTGCACAGAGTCTGGTACTGGCCATAGTCAAAGATTCTTTAGTACATTGTCTTCTGGCATCATCTGAAAGATCCTCATGACAAATAAAGTCCTGATGGACTTAAAAAAAAAAAAAAAAAGGGAAAAAAAAGGTGGTTTTTGAGGGTTTTTCTTCTCTAAGTGATTATGTTCTTTAAGATTATAAATGTTTTGAATACACAAATGAAAATCACAGTTATTTATTCTCTTATGAGTAAAGTGCATTGAATGAATTTGTATCCAAGGAATGTGATGAAGAGTGTGCTGATGGAGCTATAGTTTGTTGTTTCATTTTTTTATGGGATTCATGCTTCACAAAGACACAAATTTAGTCATAGTATTTGGTAATGCTGTTCCTAAACATGTCATTTTATGTTAGCTAGATTTGCAGCATATCTTCTGTGGATTAAATACATGAAGATGCATTTTAAATTTGAGAAAAAAATATAAATTAGGAAGAGGGTTTTGTCAAAGTTCTGGTTTTATTTTTATCCATGTGTCTTATTTACTGCTATTACACAAGGTGATGTTTTCTGCATCCAACAGTATTTGTAAATTCCTTAATAAACATAATGGAAAATAGCTTAATGGAAATCATCATGGAAATAGACTGTATTCCTTACTCTCTCTTTATTCTCTCTCAATTTTTCACTGATTACAATATATTATTATTAGTACTCTCATTTTTATCTGTCTGGATGTATTTAAAGCATAGTAGATAAATACACAAGGGATACTAATTGTGTATGGGCATCTATGCTTGAATTTTTATTCCTATGCTTAGACATATGTACATCAAAAGGAATTTGAGAATAGTAGAAATTCTCATTGGGTTTTACATTAGTTCTTTACCTTTCTAATAAAACTGTGTTGGTGAGAATTATGGTGTTACTGGGAAAAAGCAAAACAAAACAAAACACAACAAAAACAACAAAACCCAAACAAACAAACAAAAACAAAAACAAACAAAAACAAGATACAATGGTCTGTCCTCCCTGCAATTGTATCTCAAACTTTCAAGTAACTTTAACTATGTTATGAAGAAAAAACACAGCTTTTATTTTTATGTCTGAGATACAGCTTTCCCACCTGCACTTCACAGACCTGACGAAAAGGTTGTATAAGAGTTTTGACACTTAGTGGTTATGTGGGCATCTAGCAGTGTGAGCTTCAGGATGCTTAAGGCATCCGAATGGTAGTTAGCCTGAGATAGTCATGCATGAGAAAGCTAATTTAGTGCATAAGTCCTTTTTATGAAAACTTGAATGCTTAAGCAGTTAGGAAGGAATTTGGTGCCTGAAAAAATCTTTGTAAGCATACTCAAAAATAGAAGTATCTAGGTCATGCCTGTAATGACTTGGGATTCTGTGTCTCATAATCTGTTCTTCAGTAAGAAACAAACTACTTCCTTTTGTTTCTATTTAACCAAAGTACCTTAAAATCCTTGTCTAGGAATAGAGTTTGTACCCTTCATCAGTGGAGCTATTCATCCAGAAAGGTACTAGTAAATTAAGAAATCTCTCTTGTACTGGATGATTTGCCTTAGGAAAGACAGTAGACATAAGCCCAATTGAAGCAGCAATATTACATTCAAAACCAGTCATCTGAGCAAATTCAGGTGGCTTCAATGTGTATGTGTAAAGCTGAAATATTCAGAAATTAGATCTGTGTGTTTCAGTATTATTATGTAAAGTATTGTGAGGAAAAGGGTTGCACTGCTTTTGCTAGTATAGCTTGTGATTATTTAAACCAAAGGGATTCCAGAAATCCAATTTTCTTCTCATTGTTTTGTAGTTTGGTATTTTACATTTGTTTTAATAAATGAAACGCTCTGTAGTTGGTTTCAAAATCAGACTGAGATGATTAAATGACGTTGGAATGAGAGTGCAGGAACTAAGCTTCTCATGTCTGCTAAGAAAATTTGAATGAGTCTAACATTTCTTGTGAATGTTCTGAATTTTCAGTGCTGCAGAAGAATGGTTGCTTATTTAAGAACAGTTTTGATGAGATTTTAAAAACTCTACAATTACACTATGATTTATTTAAAAAAATTTTTGGGCCAATACAAAATTCAGAGGGTTCCTTCAGTTTGATCACTTCTGTTTCCAGCAAAATTAAGTTGCCCTTATCTTGAATACTTGATGGTCTTGGTTATCTCAACTACATTTCAAACATAACCAGACAATATTTAAGTCCCAAAGGATTTATGTCATTCTGTTTTTAGGAAAATATCTAATGACCTGTTTTGCTGTTTACTCAGGACTGACAGTGGCTGCCAGTCATTCTTTGCAATTACTCCCCAGTGATATAATGGTCTTGCCTCTCTGTAGTTGTATCTCAGACTTTCTTCTAAATTTCACTATGCTACAAAGTAAAAACCAGATTTTTTTATCCCTCAACTGTAGCTTTATTTTATGTTTTACAGACTTGATGCAAATCTTGTATAAGAGTTTTTACATGTAATAGCTATGTGGCCTTCTAGCAGAGTGAGCTTCAAGATGTTTAAGGCATCTGAAGGGTAATTATCCTAACAGAGTCATAAATGAGAAAGCTACTTTAGTGCATAAGTCCATTTTATGAAAACTTGTGGCCAGGAGAGCCAATGGTATCCCAGGGTGTATTGGAAAGAGTCTGGCCAAGAGGTCAAGGGAGGTGATCCTCCTCCTCTATTCAACCCTGTTGTGTCCAATTCTGAGGTCCTCAGTACAAGAAAGACAAGGAGCTACTGAAGGGGTCCAGAGGAGGCCACAAAGATAATGAGGGTTGTGGAGCATCTCTCTTATGAGGAAAGACTGTGGGAACTGGAGCTGTTTATTCTAAAGACTGAGAGAGGATCTCATCAGTGCATATAAATATCTCAAATGCAGGTGCCAAGAGGATGGTGCCAGACTCTTTTCAGTGGTGCCCAGTGACAGAATAAGGAGCCATGGCCTTAAAGTAAAACACAAGAAGTTCCATCTCAACATGAGGAAAAATGTCTTTACATTGAGGGTGGCAGAGGACTGGAACAGACTGTCCAGGAGTGTCAGGTAGTCGCCCTTTCCAGAGATATTTACACCACACCTGGATGTGTTCCTGTGCAACCTGCTGTAGATGACCCTGCCTTGGCAGGAGGATTGGACCAGATGATGTACAGAGGTCGCTTCCAATCCTAACTATTCTGTGATTTTTTTTTTTAATTCTGTGATTATTACCTGATAAACGGTTTGAGATATCTCAGAATTGTGGACACATCTTGCAAGTGTTGGAATTTCACTGTGAATGAATGCCAAATAATGCTCAACTTTTTGGAAGTAGATGTAGGCGTAAAGATACATTATGAGAAGCTTTGTGGCATGAGTGGTTCATCTGGAGACAGAAAGATCCTTGAAAACTCACTTTGTGGTTTACAAGGAAAGCCTGGTGAAGAAAATCTGAATGTTTTGTTCAAAAATTCATCAAAGAAACATAGGTGTAAAATTACTGTTCTAGATAGTGCAGTTTTATTGTGCATTGAAGGAGTCCCAAATACAATGTAGGTGGAAGAAAGTGCAGTGTTACATTTGCATTGTAAAAGTTCAGTGGCCACAGGCTGTTGAGTTAATGCTGAATGCTGTTTTGGCCCTCTCTAGTTCTTAGACTGTTTACCTTTAATACTTCAGAGGTTAAATCTGCATTTACCCACTGTGACTGTTAGGTCGGGAGAGCAATCCTACAAGTAAATATGGCTTTTGATATACTTTCTGTAATCTGCTCAGTTCTCTGCTGTGTTTGCACTAGTATGGGGCCAAATATATCTGAAAATGTTCACACTATAAGGAGTACTTTAACAGCAACTTTACTTGGTTGCTGTTAATTAATGTGTTACAAGGAAACTATAACACAAAATTACTAAACATTAGAATAACAGAAAGTTGTTTTTATGTTAAAATAGTGAATGTAATAAAATAATATGGAATTTTTCACTACTCATGTTGAACAATAGAGGACATTGCTCAGATGTAAAGAGGCAGCCAAAGATTTTCTTGAATAGATTGCCTTTCCTTTGAGTGTTTAGGTCTGAATTCTTTACAGATTCCCAAGGCTATTTGCCGTTGCCATCCTCTGCCAACCATATTCTTTTGTATCTGGATAAATACCTAAAAAGTAGTGTTCACCGTTTCTTCTTGCATGTGCAACATACTTCTGTCTTCCTTTTACTGCTTTAAATCCCTAAGGAATTTTTTCTTCATTTTCTTTATTAGCAGTTTCTCATGGCTACAGTAAAACTCACCTCACTCTCTGGGCCAGGAACTTTGTATTCAGGTGGGTTCTAGCAGCTATCTGTGATGCCAGTCTGTCCAGCAAAACTTGGGGCACAAAGCAATATTAAGATGGAGATCTGATTTGGAAAGAAATATTGAGCTCAAAATTAGAGTCTAACAAAATAAAAATTAAAGAGTCACTGAATGGAGCTGTACATGCTATGGCAAGTGCAAGCCAAGGTAATGTATTTGAAAGCAGAGGCATTTGGAAGAAGCAGCAGCAACCCTAGTGGTTTATGTGACTTCCTCAAAGCTTTTATCTGGTAGGAGAATGTGCACAGCATGGGCAACTAGGAGTACTAGTTCAGGAGAATTAGTCTCAGAAGGAATGAACAACTTTACAGGAGATGATAAGAGCTTATAAGCAACTTGGGAAGTGTGTTACTTCTGTTCTTGAAACAGGTGCATCAAACAATGTGGTGCCAGCAACAGAGGCATTAGTGTCAAAAAAATCAGTAACATCAGCAATTAGGTAAAGACAGGACTTACAGGGACAATCTCATTCACGCTGACTGTTCAGATAAACTAAACAAATTTGTCTGTCAGTGCCCAGTGAGCTATCTATCTATCCATCCCTGCTGGGGAACAGAGCCTCAGGGGAGCTGAGAGAGCCACCAAAAGCTTGCAGCGCATGCCACAGCAGGCGATGGGACCTGGATAGGACCAGAAGCAACAACAGTCAATGCCTCTGCATAAATAAAAGCCCTTAAGATGCTCCAGCAGCCAAGGGTGGCAAACCAGGCATGATTGTGGCATTGCAGTTTGCATGCAAGGGAACAGGAAAGGCGCTAAACCTGCCAGCTCAACCAGGAAGCAATGGTACCCACCTTGAAGAAAGCCATGGCCTCTTTTAAGCTCTGCACCTATGAAAACTGACAGTTGCCCAGACCAAAGTCGTGGTGTCAATATACGGCTACCTCAGTGCCAGCTGCAGGCTCTGCCCTGCTCTGACACCAGTACCAGCTGGCAGCAGTGAGCACCCCTGTGGGTGGTGTGCCCAGGTGGTGGAACTCTTCCACTCAGTGACAGAGGGGTTGAGCAGGATGAGGAGTATCAGGGAGAACTAGAGAGAAGTAGGCTACTGGAATTACACCCTGCCTTCCCTGAGGCATGTCCAAAAGGATGCATGATACAGAGGATTCCCTGTCCTCTCTCCATCTTGCTAGGCCTGTTGTTTGTGAAGAGAAGAACTGTGGCTGATGTGATGGTTGGGGGCTATCTTGGGCACAGAGATCACAAAATTGTAAGAATTACCAGTTCCTGAAGAAGTAAGGAGAGAGGTCAGCGGAACTACTATGTTGGACTTCCAGAGGACAGACTTTGGCCTGCTTCAGAGATTGGTTGAGAGAGTTCCTTGAGAAGCAGTCCTGAAAATCAAAGAAGTCCAGGATGGCTGGATGTTTATCAAAAGGAAATCAAGGCACAGGAAGATATCATCCATATGAGCCACAAGATGAGGCGGCAGTGACAAAGACCAGCCTTGCTGAACAGAGAGCTTTGCTGGAAGTCAGGGAAAAAAAGAGAGTTTTTGACCTCAGGAAGAAGGAGCAGGCAACTCAGGAGGACTACAAGGATGTTTCGAGGTTCTACAGGGAGAACATTAGAAGGACCCAAGCTCAACTAGAATTTTATCTGGCAACTGCCTTAAAAGACAATAAAGAATGTTTCTATAAACACATCAGCAACAAAAGGAGGGCTAAGGAGAATCTCTGTACATTACTGGATGTACAGGTAAACATGGTGTCAAAGGACTAGGAAAAGGCTGAGGTAGGTAGTGCCTTCATTGCCTGACTCTTTAATAGCAAGACCAGTTGCTCTCCTTGTACCCAGCCCCTGAGTTGGGAGGCAGGGATGTGAATGCAGCACTTACACACAAGTCTATGGGACCAGACTGAAAGAGCTGGCAGAGGTGCTCACTGAGCCACTTTCCATTATATATTATCAGTCCTGGCTAACTGGGATGGTACCAGTTCAGTCAGCGTTAGCAAATGTAACACCCATTTTCAAGAACGGCCAGGAGGATTTGGAGAACTACAGATCTGTCAGCCAGACCTCGATGCCGGGGGAGGTTATGGAGCAGAACATCCTGAGTGCCATCATATGGCACATGCAGGACAACCAAGGGATCAGGCCCAGCCAGCATGGGTTTTTGAAAGGCAGGTCCTTCTTGACCATCCTGATCTCCTACTATGACAAACTGACCCGCTTAGTGGATGAGGGAAAGGCTGTGGATGTTGTCTACCTGGACTTCGGTAAAGCCTTTGACACTCTTTCCCATAGCATTATCCTGGAGATGCTGGCTGCTCATGTCTTGGACAGATTCACAGTAAAAAACTGACTAGATGGCCAGACCCAGAGGGTGATAGTGAGTGCAGTTGCATTCAGTTAGTGGCTGGTCATTAGTGGTATTCCCCATGGCTCAGTATTGGAACCAGCCCTGTTTAATATCTTTATCAATGATGTGGATGAGGGGATCAAGTGCAACCTCTGTCGGTTTGCAGACAACACCAAATTGGGCAGCAGTGTTGATCTGCTGGAGGACAGAAAGGCTCTGCAAAGGGATCTGAACAAGCTGGATCAGTGGGGTCAGGCTAGTTTTATGAGGTTAACTGTGAAGTGCCAGGTCCTGCACTTGTTTCACAACCACCACATGCAGCACTACAGGTTTGGAGAAGAGTGGCTGGAAAGCTTCCCATCTGAAAAGGACTTGGGGATGCTGCTCAACATCTGGCTGAACATAAACCAGCAGTGTTCCCAGGTGGCTAAGAAGGCCAGTGGCATCCTGGCCTGTATCAGCAATAGTGTGGCCAGCAGGTCCAGGGCAGTGATTGTCCCCCTGTACTCAGCACTGATAAGACTGCACCTTGAATCCTGTGCTCAGTTCTGGGCCCCTCACTACAAGAAAGACATTGAGATGCTGGAGTGTGTCCAGAAAAGAGCAATGGAACTGTTGAAGGGTCTGGAGCACAAGTCTGATGAGGAGTGGCTGAGGGAGCTGAGGCTGTTCAGCCTGGAGAAAAGGAGGCTCAAGGGGAGACCTTACCATTCTCTACAACTACCTGAAATGGAGTTGTAGCAAGGTGGACATTGATGTCTTCTCCCAGGTAACAAGTAACTAGATGGGAGTTGTTCCAGGGGAGGTTAAGATTAGATATTAGGAAAAATTTCTTCACTGAAGGGATTGTCAAGCGTTGAAACAGGTTGCCTTACGGAAACAGTGACGGTGGTTGAATCACAATCCCTGGAGGTATTTAAAAGACATGTGTATGTGGCACCTAGGGATGTGGTTTAGTGGTGGATTTGGGGGTGTTAGGTTTGTGGTTGGACTCAATGACCTTAGAGTACTTTTCAACTTAAACAATATGATGATAATATGATACTATGGCTCCTTGTGAGAGTGATGTTTTGGCTATGTTTTTTGTCCTAAGTGTTTCCATGGAAAAATGCATGAATTTTGTGATGACTCTGGAGGGTAGAGTAGGTCATCTAGACAGTGTTTTTGTTTGGGGAGAAATTAAAGAAGAATAGGATTGGTTACCCTTGACTGACTTTAGGAAAAATCAGAACCTGCAAAAGTTGTGAGGAAACTAACTTTCTAAAAAAACTCAGAGAAAAAGCAGGTTTGATGGTGTTTGTCCTTCCTTTCAAAATGCAGTCAGAAGAGGTGGAAGTAAAAATAAGGATGGGTTAAATGGCATTGATCCATCTGTGATTGGCCTTTTCATATGCTAAAAGTCTGAATTATTGTGTCAGTCAAAGTTGCTTATTAAACAGCCAATTCACTCTTCATTCAGCCCTTTAAACTAAATCCAGCTGTCATAGATCAGGACCTTCTGCATTTCAATTAGACAGACAATCTAAACCATACATAGATCAGGACAGTGTGGCCTAAACTTTTAATCCTTTTCTCCTTGATGCCTAGGATGTAATTCCTTACCGTCTGATTTTGAAATTCCTGTTTACTTCTTTATTACTGCTTTGACTAGATCCTCTTCAAGGTCTTTCTCTGCCTGAAGGAGAAGCAAACAAGAGACTGTGTGAACTTTTAATTTTTAAACCTTTATTTTCTTGTCCTTTCATTTGATGTCCAGAGACATTAGGATCTGAAATATGTAGAGTCATGTGCAGATAGCCCTATATAATGCCTGGGTGTATATATATTTTCCTACGACTGTAGCTCTTGTGTGATGGGTTGGTGTATATGATAGCCAGTGGAGATTTTGCATGTCAGCAAGATACCCAAGTGCAGAATGCGGCAAATCACCCTTCATTGTTCATCAGCTGTCTTGTACTTCATCTGTACAATAACTGACAGCTGTGGTGTTCTTACTGCAGCCTAGCCTCAAAAATCCCCCCAAACTAGATAGACATGTCCACAGAAGTTCTTCAGGCAGAAAAGACCATTCTCCTTTATTACTTTTGTTTGTTTATGTTTTAATCCATACATGCCTTTCATGTTATTAGCTATTAACCTTTTCTTCTATTTGCATCTGCAAGGTCCTTGGACCTTTGTTCCAGCTCAGACATTGTTTTTCAACATAGGCAGAAGTGCTCTTTTGTTTACTGATACGTGGTCAGAGACTACTGTAGTAGCTTTTCTAAGCAATACCCAAATAAAGCAGACCTATTGGAAAGAGTAGAATTTGCCATTGAATAGGAAGGCAATGAAGTCTTCATATTATGTTGGTTTAGCTTGTGTCTGTATCTGCAAATTTTCTGGTTGGATTTCATGAAACTTCTGTGAACATCTTTTTCTAAAAAAAAACCCAAACAAACCTGAATTGCAATACATTTCCTGTTGAAGTAAGGCTGTAAATTACAGAAATTATACATAGCTTCTTAGACTGCCTTCTGGAAGACCTCATTGAAGACACATAACCTTCTCAGTTCACCTCTTGTCTTCTTCAGCTTCCAGTGAAACCATGAATGTTGGTTTAGTCCCTTTCTTGCCTTTTCATCTTTATTGTTGTAATAAGAACACGATTGCAGCTTGGGCAAAAGCATATTTTTGTTCAGTACCTAAGGACATAGTCAGGACAAGGGTAGTAAGTAACATCCATAGTTAAAGTAGCTAGGTGAATTTCTAGGTATACAAATACCCTTTTTGTTTTAAGATGAAAAGTAGAAATACAGCTGAAAGTAGGGCTGCGGTGGGAAGCGGGGAGAATCAAACCAACCAACAAAGAAAACCTGGTTATTTTCAACCTTTCTAATTTATTTTATTTTTTACTGTGTCATGGTAGCATCACATGCCTTCGTGTTGTGTGTCAAATAATGTATTATCTGTTCTCCTGTGTTCTCTCTAGGAGGAGAAATGTGTGCAGTGGAATAGGAGTCTTCTGCTTGAAGCTTTTCTTTATAATAGATACTTTTCTTTATGCCAGAAGAGACTAAAACCCATTGTTCTTAATTCCCTGATACTCTGAGGCATTGTGATGCTCTTGAAAACTTAATATTCGTGTCACATCCAAAGATTGCAGTTCTCCAAAGACAATTATTTTGCCTTAGAAAGTGAAGTAATTGATTTCTGTCCTTACCTGGTGCTTCAGGAAACCTCATTTGTTCTGAATTCCAGTGTGGAAATCCTCACATGGAGATAGCGGCAAAGAACTTGAGCTTGATACTATACACTGTAGAACTTATGTTTAATAAGGTAGCTTCATATTTAATGTTGTAACTTTAGATATTTATTAGGGAATTTCCTGGGTACTCAAATACTCCCAATATCTCCAGGTCAGGTTTACTCCAGCTCTGTAACTGAAGCATGGGAGGATTAAACGGTGAATAACAAGTAAGATTCTTATAAATGGGAAAAATCTCTTAGTTGAGAGGAAGTGAAAATCACTTTAAAAATAAGATGTGAAGGCTGAGCTCTAGCAAAAACCTCAAAGGTACATTTGGACTAAGGCCTGAATACTACTTATCTCTCTGATCTTTTAATTCAAGAAAATTTTATTATGGGATTTTTCTTTGTTGTTTTTGTTCTTGTTTTTGGTTTGGTTTGTTGGTTTTTTTGTTTTGGTTTTTTTTTTTTTTTTTTTTTTTTTTTTTTTTTTTTTTTTGTGGGTGAGGATTAATTTTAAGTTTTGGATGCTGCTTCTTCTTCACTAATGTCCTGATTTTCTTCAAAGCACTTGGACCAGTTCGATGGCACCACAGTTGTTGTATGGAGTAGGGTAGGAGAGTGTTATTTACCTCTTTTTAGTACTTAAGACTATATATGACAGTATTTCTTCTGCAAGTAGCCTTTAATTTTTGGAAAGGATGAAAAAAATAGTTGCATATGAGGGAGATCACAAATGCGAGGCCTTTTAAGCAGTTTCCCAGGAACCTGGCTGTACCTGTCATGAAGTACAACCTTACCTTATGGTCAACTTCACTGAAGCCTGCAGGGAGGAATGGAACAAGAGAATGGCCATTTGCCCTTTATTCACTAGAAGGAGAATGTCCCTGAAGAATCTAAAATTCACTTTTAGCTACCTCTGACCTAATGTACCATCTTTATCACATAAAATTTTCTGCCAGCCCCAGGTGTGTGCATGTCTCCAAAAGATTCTTCATCAACTGTGCACACATGCTGAACTTTACCCCTCACAACCTTTCTAAAAACTTTTGAAATCTTACATTCCAAGTGAATGTAAAAATATATCTTGTCATTAGCAGTTAAGATTTCAAACTGTGCCTGACACAAGGACTTCTGTTTGACTTCTGAGGACTGTAATTTTAGTCTCAATAAAACTTTTCCTATTTAAAGAAATCCTAAACCAGGTTGCACTTTCCCATTTAAAACCTCGACAAAACAACAGAGAATTTATAACATAAATTGCTAGTCTCCAAAGGTTTCATTTAATACTAATAATGTCATTCTGAAGCCTGTGCAACTCAGCTAAAGTGAAGCTATTTACTGCATACTGCTGTGATCGTGGTGACAAAATCCCACTGAGAGATGTGTTTGCACATTTTCCAAAGTCCCAGTTTTGTTCTGCTTCCACAACACAGGTTTTTTCCAGTCTTCAATTTTTTCCAACTAAAAGAAATGATGATTTAGTGAAAAGTAATCAATTACACAGTAGAAAATAATGCTGTTCAGTAAGGTGAAAGAGTGAGTTTGGCCGTGTACACCATCACTGTACTACAAATTGGACTTTTTATTGAATGGAATGATGTGATCTGGAAAGGTAAGAGGGGATTTATATTTGCTGGAGATTTATCAGTCTGTGTTTAAATTGTTTTAGTTTATAATTTTATAAAAAATTCGTTGGGTTACAGAGCTTCATAGTGTGTTTACATTATCTTCAGCTTTACCTGAGTTTCTTGAAACTATTATTGTATCTACCAAGAGCTTCTCCACCTTACTCAAGTATGGGGGGCACTTCACTACTGGTCTTTCTTTGATTTGAAACATGGGTCAAAAGTACTCAATGGCATGTTGCAATAAGGTCCATTTCTGCAGTTCTTGTGCACATCATTCCATAGGAAAGGCAGCCATTGCCTTCCACAAGCTGCAGAAAAGGCTGCTAAACCAACAGACTTAATTGTCACATTGTTCAAAAAGACAAAGGTTGTTTCTTGACTGCTCGAGGTGCTTTGCACTGCTGTGTTTGACAGATGTGCAGTTGGGTCAGCAATCTGACATCTTCAGTATGTTTGCAAAGAGTGAGTAGTAATCTTCCATGGAAATTTTTGAATTTTGAGTGAAATGGAATTTTATGTTTTGGGGGTTTGTGTGGTTTTGAGTTGTTTTTTTCTTTTTTTGGGGGGGAAGTCTTCTTTTTTTATTTGGATCATGGCATATCATTTTGCATCTGTCTTGCAAAAGGCCAAAATCATAAAATAAATACTCTCCAATAATAGAGGGTAAAAGTTTTACCTTGACATAAGGCAAAACCAACGTGAAATACCAGTTTCCAGCTATATGTTTACAGAGACGTGTGATACATCTTTAAGATGGAACTAATTTATTTTGTATGGGTGGTAGTAAAGTGGCTCAAAGGAAAAAAAAAAATCACCCTCTGCCACTTGTCCTTTATGTAGAATTTGCCTTTCTCTGAAGATTCAGCTCTCTTATTCCTGCCTCCTCATGCTCGTTATTCCCATTTGTCTGCTTACACTTCATCTTCAGGGGATGAAAGACCACATATCCCCAGAGCATTAGAAGAGAGTGAGAAATCCATCACTAGGTGAGTAACTTTTCAGAAAAAGGCAGCCTTGCTGTGTGAAAGAAAATCTTTCTCTAGGTAGGTACTCAAACGCCAGTCATGGTGCTTTCAGGCCACAACATCTCTCTTTCTCTGGACTGTTGCATATGTCTGCTGAGCCCCCAGATCTGCCAGCTGGGGTCAGCAGTAGTGATTTCTCATGGAAAAAGGAGGGCAAAGCTGCAGCTGTTGGGGTAGCCAGGACAAACAGTTTGTCTTTGAAGGGCTCTTCAGCTGGATGGGCTGTACATGTGATGTGTGTGCACACCCATGACTGTAGTCTGTCCTCCCACATAGCCAGAGCACAGCTGTGGAGTGAGGAAGAGCAATGGGGAGGTAGCCTTGTGTAAGGGCAGGTGTGAGGAAAATAGTAGGTAGCTGGGAAAGACAAAAGTAAACCTGTGTGATAAAAGTTGATGAGAGGGATTTTCGAGTGGTTTAAAACGTAGCTAGAAATGGGTTTTTAGCAAGTGACTTGTATTTAAAGACTGTAGCTGTAAGATGAAGGACAGGACATTTAAGTAGGCATGTTCATTATCAAGGCCTAATATTGCTGAGAGGTTCTTGTACATAGATATAATTGATCCTTCTTCATTATTTTAAGAAATAGGTATAGGCTAATGAGGAAAAAAAATCTCAAATTACAAATGGGTATTTATTTGATTCCTTTTGTCAAGTATTTCAAAGGTTTGATTCTATACTCATTATTTTATTTTCAGTCTGATCATTCTTTGACATTGGGTAAATTGTAAATATTAAAAAAAAAAAAACAAACAACCCTCAGTAAATTGTTTATCATTTTGAGAAATTATATTTGAGAAAACAGGCATAATATTCTGGAAGAAATATTTGCCTGTTTTATTTTATATGCTGCTGTATATGTTTTTGTTGCTATTTAATTGCTTGGATGGGAAGATAATG
This sequence comes from Hafferia zeledoni, assembly GCA_035583235.1. NCBI lineage: Eukaryota > Metazoa > Chordata > Aves > Passeriformes > Thamnophilidae > Hafferia > Hafferia zeledoni. The sequence goes on from JAWWEV010000083.1 coordinate 110,347,458, forward strand.
AATCCTTGTGCATACACAATGTTTCTGTTGTAATCATTTGTAATTTACATTAGAATAAACTAGTAGAGAGGCTCTTAGGAAGCCCTGAAAATATTTACACATCCTTCACTTTAAAAGTTTTAAATCAAGCAGAATATTTGCTGATAATTAACAGGCTTAATAACAGGATCAATCAATACCACCAAAGAATTTTAGAATTAATGTCTACTTGAATCAAATGTGATCATCTGGCTTTTATTTTCTGAATAATTTATCCTTTGTAAACTAAATTATGTTTTAAGAAAAATAATTTATGAGGGCTAAATAACAGATTTCATTCCTTACAGGAAATAATTCACTTATATCAACTTTATCATCTGAACTGTCCGAATGGATTGTTTCTGTCCCCTGATTGCAAAGGTTCCTTAGAAAACAGAGACTGCCCAGGACTGTCCAGGACTGTCCAGCTTAGAGGTAACCTTGTGTAGATTTCAGTTCTGTAATGAGTAAAATATATTCCATGTAAAAGAAAAATCCTAAGGATGAGATGATGAATGGGATTTCTGTAAACAACTATTAGGTCAGCATTGAGAAGTTGCCAATTAATTTTCCCTGTCCTGTGCACTAAAATATTTTGTATTTTTCAAAGTGAATTCTGAAAGGACTAGGCACTGGTTTGTGGTTTATCTAAGTTAAAGCTAAAGTGATTGTGAAAAAGAAGCATATCACCTACTACTCTGAGACCTGAAAGAGACATTCACTTTTTATTTCCTTGTTTTATAGTTTTCAGCAAGACTGGTAGTCATAAAAAGAAATGATCCTTTAGACCAAATATGACTTTTCCAAGACATAACAGACTTCAAGTTTTATCAAGACTGTACTCTGGTGGGGTTTGTTTAGCTTGTATATTTTCTTAATATACACATCTGTGTGCATATCTGCCCTTGCTATGAGAACATGACTGTGTTAAAAAGTTTTTTAAACTTAAGCCAAAATAGGGATGTGCCCAGCTTGTTAAAAGTTGGCTCTGTTCTTCAGGTGACTAGGTATCTTGGTATACACCATGCTTTGGACACAGTAGGGGTTACTTGTAGATACAGATATATGCATTTGTGTGTGTATATGCAAAACTTATGGTAGACATATGGCTTGAGTCATTGTTTTGTCAATTATCATCACAAGTGCAAGATGGAAGTGAAAGATGGAAGTAAGACATCTGTTTGCACAAATACTGTATTTAAAGGCCAACAGTACTGTGAATGTGGAAAATGAGAATCAGTATTTACTCAATGACATGTCTGTCAAAAAAAATATAAATGGAGTATCTCTTTCACTGTCTATAGGTATAAATTTAAAATTTATATAATATCTGCAGGAAAATGAAATTTATTTACATTTAATGTGGACATTGTAAAGTTCTTAAAAGAAAGGTGAGAAATGTCACTACTTATATGTAATGTTGAGTATTACCCATTTGGTGTAATTTAGTCTGATTAATTTAAAAATCTCATTTTCCTGCTACATTGTATGGTTTTTATGGATCCTGATTATTTTATTTGTGGAGGAGAAAAACAGTATACTATAGGGGTCATCTATCTTTGCCTATGCTTGTTAATTGAAGACTTCAATGAAAATCTTCCAATAAAATACCTGATGATAAATCTGGAATAAAGCTGATGCTTTTCTTACGGTTTGCTGTATGTATATATTACCCTTCTAAATATTCATATGGATTGTGCATGAGCAAAGTGTAGGACTGAAATTTTGTTGGTAGCAGATGCCTATCAGCAAACTGAAAGCAGAGTCTTGTGTGGCTATTAACAAAACTGTCAGAGAGTACCCTTTCAGAGAAAGTTTTCTAGATTGCTCAACACTGGAATAATTCCATAACATGGGACCGAGGACTTTTTCTGCTATAGGGGGTAAAAATGTTATTCTGATGAAATAAAGCACTTTCTTTTTCTGTAATTCTGGATTGCATCTGTTTTTCATAATACGATATTTGTATTAACTTACTATCAGCAGGGCATGGTGACTGTATGGGCAAGGTTTATTTGAGAATCTTTCCAGACTTCCCATCCAGAGTGGTTTGGAATCCTCCACTAAATTAACAAGTAAAAATAAAGAAAACAAGTAAAGATAAAGAAACAGTAGTCACTTGACGAATGCTGAGGAGTGGGCATAGCTTCCACCTCATGCCTACCTTGTAGGCACTTTGTGGAGGTGGATACTTATGAAATGGAGAGGACCAGCCATGTGAAAGTGGTTAGACCTACCCCATTTGCAAACTAATCGCATTCTTTGTGGGGTTCTTTGGACTCTTTCCAAACCCACAGCTGGGTATTGTAGGAGTTGTCTCTATATTTTCTGGACAAGTAAGAATTTGTTTGGTTGTTTTCTCCAAAAAGTGTAGTTGCATCACTGCTGTTAGGGATATTATTCATATGGAGAACTATCATAGTCTGTCCATGTGCCATGGACTTTGACATTCAGAAATTTTTTAGCAGTCAGACAATAGATCTGCCACATTCAGTATTTAAAGGCTAAGGTCTCAACTTTGTTTATGATAGGTTCAGGCATGTCCTAGTGATGAGGTCCTCCTGTGTTTTGTTGATTTGGTTTGGTTTGGTCTGTTGTGGGTTTTTTTTGTTTGTTTGTTTGGTTTGGTTTTTTTTTTTTTTTTTTTTTTTTTTTTTTTTTTTTTTTTTTTTTTTTTTGGTGTGGGGGTTGCAGTTGTTGCTGTTTTCTTTTTTAGGATTCCATAAAAATGCAGGAGGTAACCATCCCATTTAAAACCTAAGAACAGGATTTTGGATGCAGGGAACTGGCTGCATTCCATTGTCAGTTGAGTTCTGTCAGTATCTGAGACTGCTTTTCAAATTGCCTTCTGCTTTGTCGATGTGTACTTTGCTCCTGTAGTCCCTGTATACTGTCTAGAGTATCATACAGTCAAGTGCTCTTTGCATGGAAACATAGGCTCAGGGTGAAAGGGAAATGAGAGAAGGAGAGGAGCATCTTCCTTTATTGAGAAACTGAAAGGTGGTCAGGATGCATGTCTGGAATCGCCTTTTGCCTCAAGCAGCACTCACTGGCTGTAAAATCTCAAGCAGGAGAACTTGTTGCCAGCCTATAGCCCTGTAAACAAGGGAAAGAATTGGCTGAGTGATCAGAATACATATTTGATACAATAAGAAGTTGGTGATCATCACTGATGTTAAAGAGGTTGGTATGTACATCATGCATCTTTAGTGTTGAGCATTTTAAAATGCATATGTGCAACCAGTTAGCCCATATTAATATTCAATTATCAGAACTTCCTAGTGGCTGAAGACAAAAGTCTTTCTTGGTCTAATTAACTTAAGCAAACATTGATCTTCCCTGAATAAAAGCATGAGAAATTTTACACCAGGTAATTGATGCTAAAGATTTATTCTGCTTAAAACGTTTAAATTACTATGTTTTCAGTTATGACTCTGCTGCTGCCAGAGTATTGTGACAATAATTTCCTAAAAGGTATTTGTAAATAATTTAGTATATTCTTGTATTTTGAGGCAGGAATATTTTTAAGTATTTATTACTTTGTACAAATATATTTGGAATATATTGAAGGAATGACATACATTTAAGGTCCGTGTTTAGCTGAGTCAAGTTAAGTTTTCCAAGATTAGCTCCCCTCCATCCCTCCTCTCATACTGCAGGCTAATAGAATCCTGCCTCCACTTTATTATGTTTTCCTATTTCAGTCTGGACTGTTACAAATCAGACATTTCTGTAGCTTCAATTTGTTCTTAATTCTGTTGATGTTAGGTAGAGATCTGTAATGTTTTCTCTAACCATTATCAGGAGCTAAGATCTCTAAATTTTCTTCATTATGCTAATGACCTTCTGCTGTACTACTTCCTACTTGTATTAGCCTATTTCACTATGAAATATTAAGATCATGTGGTGCTTCAAAGCAATCTGAATAATCCTCTTTAAAGTATGAGCATTATTATCCCTGAAACACTACACAATCAGAATTTCAACAGAATAGTATTCTTTTACTATAGTTCCACTTTATAATGTATTTCATTCATTAAAAGTTCCAGATTTTTTACTATCTGTATTTACTACTTTTGCAATTTATAAATGCTGACCATTTATTATGGTTTAAAGATTATTATACTTACAGTATTTTCATGGGATACATTTCTGCACATTATCAATGTGCCTTTCTTGGAAATTCTTATCTAGTGATGTTTACTACTAATTTTATTATTTACTTGATATTTTGTTATTTATTTGCAACGGGATTATTCAATTTCTATTGAATTGCTACCGACTTCAAAGGGAGCAGAATAATTTTCAAAGCAAGGGAAACATTCCCTCATCACAGACATGCTTATACTCTCATAGATTCTCCACACGTCATTAGAGATGTACAGATTCTCCAAACATAGTGTCTCACACATACTGTTTTGAAATGGAAGATTGTTCTAAACACTATACTTCAAGTCCTCAGAGAGACACATACTGAAATTACTCGTGTATAATGTGTTTTTCTTGCCTATCCTCTGCTTTTATAAATGCAAGTAAGTATATGTAGTTTGAGCTGTCTTGTTTTGACTATTCAGCCATTTTATTTAACATGTTTTATTTACTCAGTATACCTCTCTGTTAATAAAGACTTGTGCTCTTGATATTGGGAAGAAGCATCTCTAGAAGGTTTCTCACAGACTCTGAGAGAACTGCCTCCTATTGACTTTTTTATGGACCATAGGAGTTGAGCCTACCATGATTAGGTACCTGATCAAAAGTTAGAAATACTGAATCCAAGCATTTTTGCCAAGAATTTTCATTGAAACTATACTCCCAAATTAATTAATACATTTATGCCTCCATGATTGGTATTTAGTTCATGTTTCCTAAATTTTTTTGACTTCCCATTTACTAACATTTAAATGTCATCTTATGTTCTAGTAGGTCATGATAGTTGATTTTACAAGTCTTCATCTCTGCTCCCAGTTACACTGACTTTTTAATTACAAAGTGACTCCAGGTTTTTTGGTGGCTTTTTTTGAGTTTTTTGTCTTTTTCTTAGTATGTTGCATTACTTAGAATTGTACTGCATTTTTTTATTACTTCATTTGATATTCTTTTCTGATTTAATACATATAAATATATTCCAATTTTAAATTCTTTCATAATCTGTATTATGTTAATTATTTACTAATTATTTGGATCTTCTATAATAGTTTCATATTACGGGTTTTTTTCTTGGTTATTAAACTACTATAATTCTCCATTATTTGTATTTATTTCACATTCTCCATCAATATTGCTTTTTCTCTTTTTCAAGATAGTAGTAAAACAATTTTTTCATGCTTTGTTCTTTTTTATTTTTCTAAATGACCTGTGCTCCACAGTATTCAGATCTCATTTAATCTCTCTGTTTACCATGCCATTGTCATGATACTTAAAAACTGTCTTTATTTTCATATATACTGACGTTTTTCATCTTAAAAATTATTGTTGTTCTCAGGAATATCCACTGCCCTTCAGCTGGTTACATAAGAAAATATTTTCCTAACCTAGCTGGTTTCTTTATCCCTTAACAACTATTTTAACTAACACCTAAAGTGTCTTTCTTTAAAAATTTCTAAATGTCCAGTCATTTTACGGTCTTTGTACAAGCTCTCTGTGGTACAGAAAAACAAAGACTGTCTGACTGGGTCTTGCAAGGAACTCTGCTTGCTGGATTTGAAAGGGTTGTGGATATGAGCTTGGAGGTTATTTGCTTTTCCAGGTTAAAATAGGGCTACCTGAATGCAGAGCTTGAGCTTCTTGTTTTGGCAGACAAAAGGTTGGGCATCTTTTACCTGCTTCTGCTGACAGAGTTTGGAGTTAGCTGAAGATGGATTTTGGGTATCTCGTTATGAAGTTAGATCTAAATGTTTTCATTTAAAGCACAATATAAGTTTGTATTGAATAAGAAACTGAAAGTAGCTCTTCTGAGCCTATATCCAACTCTAAATGCAGTGGCCTATCTTTTTTTTTCTTATTAGTGGAATATAACTTAAGTGTAATGCATTGGCAAGAGCAAGTCCATGGGAACTTTTTCAAGAAGAGCCTTTTTAAAAAGTTGACTGGCATGAGCCATCTTAAGACTGGGAATTGTACAGCTCTGCTCATGATGCTGTACACCCTCCTGTCTGTAGCTGTGCCACATTTGACTGCCTCAGATTACAGATGTTCTGCTGTTCTGTGTCAGGGAATTGCTGGCACAATCCCTTCAACAGACATAGCCTAAGATACAATTTCCTTTCCAGTGGTGCTTACAGACGTGGTTTAATGGTGGACTTGGCAGTGCTGGGTTAATCATGGGACTCAATGACCCTAAAAATCTTTTCTGACCTGAATGATTTTATGATACAATGACTTTGATTTATGTTCATCAAGAAACAAATATTTTGTCCTGGTTCTTGTCTTTACCTGTTTCTATAAATACACACGTGCTTTTCGTCTCCCTTACATACTGTTGTTGAGATTTCATGTGTCTTGGTTTGAGGGGAAAGAACCAAGATGTTTACTCACAAGAGGGGGAGGGGACCTCCTCCTCGAATAATCACG